>CM064493.1:20021959-20200413 GCA_032716605.1 Paralithodes platypus
AGTCAAGAATAACGACAGGACTAGGAGCCCCTTTTCGAAAACTCCAGTCCCTTGTGAACCTGGGATACCATATTCTCTAGCCCACTCATAAATATTTTTTGATTTGCTCACCTATTTCTGTTTATGGAAGTATGTCTCTGGAAACGAAATTATGAATATATATGCTATACATCAACTACAAAACTATAGTAACTATTTAGTGAAAAGCAAGTTCAATCCAAAAAGCAATCAAGATAGTAATGATTGCATAAATAAAAACATAGGCGGTCCAGGAATTCTTATAATTGTTTTAGAGACTCTGGCATCCGAGTGTACAGTTGCAGACAGGTGAAGTAGAGACAAGTGTTAAGGGGGTCACCGGATTTTTTTCACTTTCTCTCCTTTTCTCTCTTTCCCTGGCTTGTGTCCATTCGGCCCCATTCAGCCAACTGTTTTAAGACGTTTATCTCCTGGCGTTTCTTCCTGGCGAGCGATAGCGAGCCAGCATTGTATGGAGAAATCCATACAATTCTCCATTGTATGGAGAATGGGGCCGAATGGATACAAGCCAAAGAGAGAGGGAGAGAAAGAGAAAAAAAAAGTGAGGTGGGCTCCCTTAACCCCTTGAAGCTCTGACGTGTTTTAGCAGTAGGCCTATACTTATGGCTATAATTAGACAATTTTATGCAGCTTAGGAATGATCTGTGGGTATTAACCCGGCAGCTGCTGGGAGACTCTTAAAAGGTTTTACTGGGCAACTGCGGGGAGACTTAAGATCCTAGGCCTAAAAAAAACTTTTAAAAGGCCCCAGTAGCACTTAAACCCCCCCCCCCCCCCCCCCTCCATACCTCATATCACTTCTCAACATCTGTCAAAGTCCCCTCCTTCCCCCCCTTCAATTATCACCTATTTTCCCTGTTATTCCATTTTTCATTGGTATATTTTGGTGCTATCATCTGCAAGCCGGTTGCAGGGTGTGGTTATGTGAGTAGCGAGTGTGTTAGGTAAGTGACATGGTGGGGGAGACTCTCAGTCTTGCTCTAGAGCTCGCGAGAGGAGGGGTTGCCTCGCTCTGCTACACATTTCATGAATGGGCTGCTCCGTATATATTCACGATTTTGACCATACAAACACTATTCCCACTTGTTTTATTGTTGTTACATGTTACTATCTTCATATTAAACGTAAAATAGGCGCATTTGGATAAGTAGTAATTATATTTATGGTAAATGAACAATTTTAGTGAGGAATGCATCGAAATACCTGCGCACAGCGGTATGGTGTATACTACAAGGGGTGCGCAGCTGAGAGGTTAAAAGGGTAAAAACTATCTCAATCAACTCTCTGACTTCCATACACACTTCCTAATCTGAATAAAATCGTCTAATAATTACCAGGAAACGGAAAAGAAATGCGTACTGGATCTTGAAAGGGTTAATGACTTAGTTTATAGTTTTATGGAGAATTAATGTTTGAAATAACTTCTAATAACACTGCACGCGGAGTTTGAAGCAGTTTAAGTCGTAGGATGAAGGAAAGATAGTGAGTTATAGTAGTTTATTAACTATTTCAGTCAGTGAGGATACCTCCTAACTTAATATTGGCTAACATTAAACGATATCCCTCTGGTTTAGAAGGCCCTATGGGAAGCAAATGAGTAAAATCTATCTCAATTAACCTTCTGACTCCCGCAAGTATTTCTTAAACCAGAGTAAAAGGAAGAAACGTGTACTCGTAACTTGACAGGGTTAAATAAAAGCATACAACTGATCTTAATACATATTATTTTGTATACATACAGTACAAATCAACAATACAAAATTCAGCTTAAGTCAAACTATTCAATACCACTACACATGTAAGTCTGAACAAGCTAATTGAAATACAGTGACTATCAATAGAACAGTTTTCATACGCTGTACAAATTTGAACACATAAATGTAACAACAATTGTCTACATAAACAGTGTTCTTCGGTTTATCTCTTCAAATGAGAACACAAACCCGATTATAACACCTCTTGATGTGCACCACTTGTGTTACAATTAAGGGGGGATGGGCGTATTAAGGGGGGATGGGCGTATTAAGGGGGGATGGGCGTATTAATTAAGGGGGGATGGGCGTATTAATTTGCTCATTTATGTATTTTTGTATTAGGATTTTAGTGTCCTCCATTGACCTCCATCAAACATTCCTTTTAAATTACAGTCTCGCTATTGCTCGCCAGGATAAAAATCGACACCTAAATGACACGAAAAGTTTTAATATTGACAAAGAAATGGGTCGAAAGGTCTTAAAATCGCCAAACTAATGGGGTAAACGTCTTTAAATCTCATAACTAATGGGGATAAACATGAGGGAGAAGGGGGTCCAGAAAAACGGCCCATCTCCCCTTAAGTGTTATATTTTACAGTGTACTTCAAGGACTAATCCATAATAGCATGACGAAACTGAGCGACCAGTAATGAAACTCAATAAAAAAGAACTTCTCCATTTCATTGTGTGGGGAAGTACTGAATGGTTAGCGATCCTTTCCTTATTTCAAGGATGTGAACATATCAGTTTATTGATTACGTCATTATGGTGTTAAGGGGATGACACACAAGCGCTTTTTCAGCACTTTTCTATGAGCAAGTTTTTTTTTCTCGCGACATTTAGGGGTTCATTTGAATTAATATAGATTTGAATTAGTATAGATTTGAATTAGTATAGATTTGAATTAGGATAGATTATATACGTTGGCTGAATTCTGATAAAACTTATATTTTGAAGCTGTCAGGTGGAAATTGCTCTAAAATTTGCCGGAAAAATACTCGTGTGACACCGCTTTTATACGTGGAAGAGCTCAATGTTTCCAATGCAAGACCATATTAGGTGTTATAGCTTTACCTGCCAACTGAATATATTTGGAAAAGTGTATACAGGTAATGATGAACGATTATTACCTTATGTGTACCTGTAGGGGTGAAACGCAGGGCTCTCTCTCTCTCTCTTCTCTTCTCTCTCTCTCTCTCTCTCTCTCTATCTCTCTCTCTCTCTCTCTCTCTCTCTCTCTCTCTCGTCCTCTCATCTCTCGTCTCTCTCTCTCTCTCTCTCTCTCTCTCTCTCTCTCTCTCTCTCTCTCTCTCTCTCTCTCTCTCTCTCTCTCTCTCTCTCTCTCTCTCTCTCTCTCTCTCTCTCTCTCTCTCTCTCTCTCTCTGTGTAAGTGTGTGTGTGTGTGTGTGATTGTGTGTGTGTGTGTGTTTAAAAGAGATATATAAGGTTTTAATGATTTGAAAGGTTTATTTAACTCTAGCAACCCCAACTAACTTATTATGGGTACATACTGCACAACAAATACAGGAACAACGAACAGTAATACATTTATACAATACATACATAACTGTGTGTGTGTGTGTGTAATAATAATAATAATAATAATAATAAACGGTTTATTAAAGAATGGCAGCCTCATGAGCTGAAAATACACATTTTACAATTTAGTGGATGAACATGAGATGTACAGATATGAGGATGGTAAGCTTAGTTTACAAACAAAATAAATAAATACAATAATGATGCATGTGCAGAATACAAATTATCATAAAATAACCATGAGAGTAAGTGATATACAGTACATTTACACATTTATTAACTTACTCATATACAGAACATACGTATATACACGTACGTGCGCACATACATATACATACATATATAGGAACATAAGAACATGCAGTAAGTGTGCACATGTCCGTATACACAAACGCTCACGTATGCACACAGACATACATACATACAGAAACTGTTTTGGTAAGTGAGGTAAAGAGGGTGCGGGTACTACAATGGGAGGTTAATCCTCGGTAGTGCAGGTGTGTGTGTGTGTGTGTGTGTGTGTGTGTGTGTGTGTGTGTGTGTGTGTGTAAATGTTATCCTTGATCCTAGAGAAACTCCTTGAGATTAGCAAAACTGTCTAATATCAGCAAGTGTAACATTAAACTAACGTAATCATATCAACAGTGGGTAATTAACCCCTTGAGTATTATCACGCATTTTGACAGTTTAGTCTGGCTATCATTACACGATTTTATACAGTTTAGGAAGGATCTGTGGGCATCAAAATGGTAATACCTATCTCAATTAACCCTCTGACTTCCACGTACTGTTTCTAAGCTGAATAAATTGTCTAATACCAGCCAGACAATATAAATTAAATGCGTCCTCGTATCCTGAGAGGGTTAATTTGAAGAGATGTTGATAGATAGATAGACAAACAGATAAATGTATATATATATATAGATAGATTGATAGATAGATAAATGCATACATAGATAGATAGATATATAGAATACACATTATATACTATTACTCCTATTAACACTAGCCCATTCGACGGTTGGGGGTTGAATCTGATAATTCGCTTACATATTATTGAGGTTTTGTTTCAACTTTTCGACCCAATTGTTAACAGTTTGCCCCTAAGGTAGACAAGCGCCTTACCAGATCCCCTATCAATAAATATTAAGTAAGAAAAAAAAAAATATATATATATATATATATATATATATATATACCGGTATATATATACAGTATATACTGTATATATATATATATATTTTCTTTAATACATACGAGGTTGAAAGAAATGGCAATTTCTGCGTTGGAAATTTTATTATTCAAAGTTTCCAGGTCTCTGATGAGTTTTCGCTGAGTGGCAGGAAGTAGATGAATGAGATTAGCAAAATTCATGGTGGTACAGGGTTACATTAATGTACATGATGATACATGATATACGACACGTTTCACTGGACAACCAGCATTATCAAGTAAGGATAGAATGATATAAAAGGTAAACAGGAAGGGTATATATAGAGGGTGGAGGATCAGAGGAGGCGAAAATCAGGGGGCAAAAGTCTGCTATTGGTGGAGGGGTATTCTAGGAATGTAAAAGAGAGATCCGCTTCACGCAGGCGCACTGGATGCGGGAAGGTGGTGGTCGGTTGGCGGGGTCGAAGCTGATTGGCTGCGTGTTGAGGGGCGTGGCCTAAGTTGCGTAGTACGTGTGGCGCCGGCAGAAGACGAAGCTGAAGGAGGTAGCGCGGGGGGCTGCGTCAAGGGCACCGGGGGGCGAGGGGGGGCGTTAGGTCCTGTAGGATAGTGCCTATTGGCAGAAGGAAGGATCTGAAGGTCCAGAGTTTGGTTGTTGATGTTAGGATGTAAGGCTTGGATATATAACGCTTCGAGTATAGGTAATCTCCTTGGGTCACTTTCTTTATCGAGTATGGTGGTGTGTTTTCTCTAACTCGTTGCGTGTGAGGTGGGGGTGGTTAGGGGTGAGATAGTGGTCTTTGATGGCTCCAGCCTGAAGGTGAAGAGTTAACCGACGTGAAAGACGAGTCTGCGTCATGCCAATAGAGGAATGAGGTCCACAGTCCTCATAATTACAGGTATGTTGGTAAATGACGTGATCGTCGGTCATCGGGCTCTTTATCTTGGTGGAAGCTGGTTTGTTGCGGAGAACGAGGTTGGAGGTCTTGGGGGATTTGTAATAAATTATTAATTTAATTTTGTTTTCCGGGTTGGTTGGGTGGACATGCTTGGAGATTATTTCTGTTAAGACGGCCTCGTAATTTTTGTGTTCATAGGACATAAAATTGCGGTAGAAGATCTTAATTTCATTGGGGGGGGGGGTCAATGTTGGGAGGGCTTTGGGTGTACCATTTTTCAAGATGGTGGTTGATGGTGCTGGAGATGTCGGAGTTGGAGTATCCGTTATTCACTAAAACTTGGGATAGTCTTTCTAGTTCCTGGTGGGTGTCGGCCCAGGTAGAGCAGTGCGTGAGGGCTCTCCTTACATAAGCGGAGATGGAGGATAGAAGATAACGGCGGGGGCATTCACTATCGCCGTTGAGGCATTGTCCTGTGTTAGTTGGTTTAGTGTAGACGGTGGTTTTGAACCCATGGTCGTTCAGAGCTACGAGGATGTCGAGGAAGGGGAGTTGTCCATTGTTTGATTTTTCAAAGGTGAAGTTAAGTCCGGAGGAGGTCATGAAACGACGCTGGAGCTTCTGTAGTTCGTGGAGGTCCTTGATTTGCACGAAGATGTCATCCACGTATCTACAGTAGACGGCGGGTCGTTGGGCAGCTAGGAGCTCTTCCTCGATGGTACCCATAAAAAAGTTCGCAAAAAGAACTCCTAGGGGGCTGCCCATCGCCACACCATCTATCTGCTTGTACATGTTGCCCCGGGGGCAAAGGAAGGGGGCCTCCTTGGTACATAGCTCCAGCAGTGTTTTCAGGGCCTTCTCCGGGATGTCCAGTGTTGGTGTATCAGGGCAATGGTAAATTTGACGTAGAATCATGTCAATGGTCCTTTCCACTGGCACGTTGGTGAACAGGCTTTCTACATCGAGGGAGGCGATTGTGTGGTTGTTGTTCCGGGGGGCGTCTCGTACAATTTCCAAGAAATCGTGGGCTGAGTTAAGGTTGAATTGGCTGGGCACGTAGGGGGTGAGGAGGTTGTTCAGGGCCTTGGCGATCTGGTAGGTGGCAGTGGGGATCTGGGAGATGATGGGGCGGAGGGGGTTCCCAGGTTTGTGTGTTTCGATGGTTCCGTACGCATAACCAGGGGTGTATTCTCCGACGAGTTTTTTAAGGTGGACCCCTCCTTGTTTGGCGTTGATGGCGGTGATGGTGGTGTTGGCAGTACGTTTTATTTCGTCGGTTGGGTTGCGGGTGATCCCTTTAAATTTGGTGTTGTCACTTAAGATGACGTCCATTTTCCTAAGATATTCCTCCTTGTCATGAATCACGAGGCAGGAAGCTTTATCCGCACGACGGATGATGATGTTGGGGTTGTCTCTTAATTGTTTGGCAGCTTGGAAGTGTTGTTTGTTGAGGATGTTGCTAAGGATCACCCGCAACCCAACCGACGAAATCAAACGTACTGCCAACACCACCATCACCGCCATCAACGCCAAACAAGGAGGGGTCCACCTTAAAAAACTCGTCGGAAAATACACCCCTGGTTATGCGTACGGAACCATCGAAACACACAAACCTGGGAACCCCTTCCGCCCCATCATCTCCCAGATCCCCACTGCCACCTACCAGATCGCCAAGGCCCTGAACAACCTCCTCACCCCCTACGTGCCCTGCCAATACAACCTTAACTCAGTCCACGATTTCTTGGAAATTGTACGAGACGCCCCCCGGAACAACAACCACACAATTGCCTCCCTCGACGTAGAAAGCCTGTTCACCAACGTGCCAGTGGATAGGACCATTGACATGATTCTACGTCGAATTTACCATTGCCCTGATACACCAACACTGGACATCCCGGAGAAGGCCCTGAAAACACTGCTGGAGCTATGTACCAAGGAGGCCCCCTTCCTTTGCTCCCGGGGCAACATGTACAAGCAGATAGACAGTGTGGCGATGGGCAGCCCCCTAGGAGTTCTTTTTGCAAACTTTTTTATGGGTACCATCGAGGAAGAGCTCCTAAAGAGCTCGATAAAGAAAGTGACCCAAGGAGATTACCTATACTCGAAGCGTTATGTATCCAAGCCTTACATCCTAACATCAACAACCAAACTCTGGACCTTCAGATCCTTCCTTCTGCCAAAAGGCACTATCCTACAGGACCTAACGCCCCCCCTCGCCCCCCGGTGCCCAAGACGCAGCCCCCCGCGCTACCTCCTTCAGCTTCGTCTTCTGCCGGCGCCACACGTACTATGCAACTTAGGCCACGCCCCTTGACACGCAGCCAATCAGCTTCGACCCCGCCAACTGACCACCACCTTCCCGCATCCAGTGCGCCTGCGTGAAGCGGATCTCTCTTTTACACTCCTAGAATACCCCTCCACCAATAGCAGACTTTTGCCCCCTGATTTTCGCCTCCTCTGATCCTCCACCCTCTATATATACCCTTCCTGTTTACCTTTTATATCATTCTATCCTTACTTGATAATGCTGGTTGTCCAGTGAAACGCGTCGTATATCCTGTATCATCATGTACATTAATGTAACCCTGTAACACCATGATTTTTGCTAATCTCATTCATCTACTTCCTGCCACCCAGCGAAAACTCATCAGAGACCTGGAAACTTTGAATAATAAAATTTCCAACGCAGAAATTGCCATTACTTTCAACCTCGTATGTATTAAAGAAAATTTATTACCTGGCTTTACTAACATATATATACAGTATATATATATATATATATATATATATATATATATATATATATATATATATATACTGTATACAGTGTAGAACCAGCTGAAGACAATGACTAAAACAGTCAACTGCATGTTTTAGTAATCATCCTGAGCTGGCTCTACACTATACGTTACCCCGTGGGCTCCTCTACTGTCATATATATACGGTATATACTGTATATATATACTGTATATATATTTTGTTTTTCCTTTTTTTTTTCTATGTGAGTGAGGGAGACAAAAGGCAGAAATGCCTGTATCGAGTGCCTCCCCCAGAGTTGAAAGAGTGACAGGGCCAAAATCAAGGGACGTTCGTGCCAAAATGCCTGGATACACACGGAGTTTGAAGAAATTTAAGTCATAGGAAGAGGGCAAGACTGATTCTGGGAGAGAGTTCCAGAGCTCAGCAGTTGAATAGAAGAAAGACAGAGAATAACGTTGCAATCTTGGGTTGGAGAGTTTCACATAGTAGTGGTGGGATTGTGTTGCAAGACTGGTACTACGAACACTACGTAGAGGAGGTGGTATACACTGGGAAAGCTCTGAGGAACATTGATTATTATAATAGCGAGAGAGATGCAACATTGCAGCGAAGAGAGAGAGATTCCAGAGAGTTGGTGAGTGGGCGGGAGTTAATGATACGAAAGGCTTTCCTTTCTACTTTGTTTAGGAGTGCGGTGTGAGAGGATCATCCCCACACATGTGAACAATACTCAATAAAAGGATGCACTGTGCCCCTGTACAGAGCAAGAAGCTGTGCAGGGGTAAAGATCCCCTTAAGGGTGTTGAGCACACCCAGCTTCTGGGAGGCTACCTTAGCAAGACGGGTGACATGGTCCTTCCAAGTGAGAGCAGAAGAAAATGAGACACCAAGAATATTGAGAGAAGATGAAGCATTGATTTTTCTATTGTTGAATTGTAAGGGATAGTCCTCTAGGAGTTCTGAACGGGTAGTAATATGAAGAAATTGGGTTTTGGAAGCATTAAAGGCAACAAGGTTTTCTCTTCCCCAATTGGAAATAATAGTTAGATCAGAAGATAAATGTTGCAATGCTTCATTACGTTTGTCTTTGAGGTATTGCTGGCTGTGGCATTCTGGAATGGAACGGCCGGAAAGGAAATTAGGGACAAAGGCACAGATGGAGGGGTAGAAACCAAAGGAGGGTAGTTTAGAAATTAAAGATTTGTGCCAGACTCTATCGAAGGCCTTCAATATGTCTTGTGCAATAGAAAAGGTCTCACCGAAGTCCTGAAAAGAGGATGACCAAGAGTTATTAATATATGAAAGAAGATCACCAGTAGTGCGTCCTTTAAGGAAGCCATACTGGCGATCTGAGAGTAGATTATAAGAAGAGACATGCTTAAGAAATTTAGAAGCAAGAATAGTTTAAAAAACTTTAGAGATACAAGAGATGAGAACAATTGGATGACAGTTGGAGGGTTGAGAGCGGTCACCCTTCTTTGGGACAGGTTGAATGAGAGCAAACTTTCAGCATGAAGGGAATACGTTAGAGGAGAGACAGAGACGAAAGAGTTTGCCTAGGCAGGGAGTCAGCACGGAAGCACAGTTTTTTAGTACAACAGGAGGAACACCGTCCGGACCTTACACCTTCTTAATATTAAGCCCAGAGAGGGTAGAAAATACATCTTTAGAAGAGATTAGGATATTAGGCATAAGTAGGAGAGAGGTGGGTGGAGAGGGAGGAATAGCACCGGAATCATCGAAGGTGGAGTTTCTAGCAAAAGTTTGAGCAAAGAGTTCAGCTTTGTCAGAGGAAGAACTGATGGTTGTTCCATCAGAGTGGAAAAGGGGAGGGAAAGACGAGAAAGAAAAACTTGTTGGAGAGGTTTTATGCTAGCTGCCAGAAAGCTTGGGAAGAGCTAAAGTTGGATAGTTCAGTGCATTTATTATTGATGAAAGAGTGTTTGGCAAATCGAAGAACAGATTTGACTTGAGTCCGGGCAGAAACATAGGAAGAATGAGATTCTTGAGTTTTAAGGCGTCGGTACTGTTTGAATGCTTCCTCATTGCGGACAGCAGTAGAACAGGCGTGAGAAAACCAAGATTTTTTTGCATTAGACTGAGAGAAAGAAAATGGAATGTATGCTTCCATGCCAGAGAGGATTACCTCGGTAATGCGCTCAGCACTCTCCGAGGGTCCCAGGCCACGGAAGCAAAAGTCATTCCAAGGGAAATCAAAGAAGTACTGCCGAAGAGCCTCCCAGTCGGCAGCGCCAAAGTGCCACAACGCCGCCGGTTGGGAGGATCGGGTGGCCGTACCGGAGAGATAGGACAGGTGACAGATATTAGTTTATGGTCGGAGAAGCACAAAGAGAGAACAAATTTACAGTATAAGCAGAAGGGTTAGAGGTTAGAAATAAGTCAAGAATGTTGGGCCGATCTCCGAAGCGATCCGGGATACGGGTGGGTTGCTGGACTAACTGCTCTAGGTCGTTTAAGATAGAAAAGATGTAGGCTTGTTCACCAGGTTGGTCAGTAGAAACAGAGGAGAGCCATTGGTGGTGGTGAACATTGAAATCTCCTAAGATGGAGATTTCTGGGAAAGGAGAGATGGATAGAATGTGTTCCACTTTAGAAGTTAGATAGTCAAAGAATTTTGCATAGTCAGTAGAATTAGGGGAGAGATAGACACAGCAGAAATATTTAGTTTGAGAGTGACAAGAAAGCTTTAGCCAGAGAGTTGAAAATTCAGAAGAATCTAAGTTTGGAACACGAGAGAAAGCAAGATTGTTGTGTACATAGACGCAACATCCACCTTTGGCTCGAAACTGAGGATAGAGATAGTAGGAGGATACAGAGATGGGTTACAGTACAGGACAAAGGGTAGTTAAAGTGATCATAATAATATGCGTTTATAAATGTATACTGGTATTATTAAGCCCATTCAATTTTACGAATAGGGAGGTAAATAACTAGCAATGTCCCCTATGATGTTATATACATTTCCTTTACCTTAGTTTAGTTAGTTAAATTAGGACTTCAAAAGGCTATCAACCTTTCTGGATTATTAAGCCCGCACACTGTAAGTCAAGAATAGTGTCAGGACTGGAGCCCTTTTCGAGAACTCCAGTCCCTTGTTCATAACTATCAATACACTCAATGATGTTATATACCGGTACTGTACATTTCCTTTACCCTTTCCTACACCCTTTATTTGCCCTTTGAGACTGGTGCTCCCGAGTATATAAGTGACACATACACGAATGTTAAGGGGAAAACATATCTTATTCTTTTATTTTGACATCAAATGTTAAAGGTCAAAAACGATCCCACGTCCGTATGCGAGGAAACATGTAACTGCACCCAATCCGGGACTTTCTTTTTGTATTATTATTATTATTATTATTATTTAACAACCCTCTTTCTCTCCATTAGCTTTACTAGTGGTTGTCCCCTCACAGGATGGGGTGCGCTACTGAATTGACCGTCGGGGCAAACAAAAATCTCTCTCTCTCTCTCTCTCTCTCTCTCTCTCTCTCTCTCTCTCTCTCTCTCTCTCTCTCTCTCTCTCTCTCTCTCTCTCTCTCTCTCTCTCTCTCTCTCTCACTGAATGACGAGACTAATATATGCCCTTAAGTCCACTGACCTTTGTGTTTTCTCTGAAGGCTTTTAATTAATTATTTTGTTTATTATGGCAGATGACAACACATTGGATTTAACTATAGTTTGAAGCAAGTCTGGGAAAGAGTTTTTATTAACCGAGGGACTAAAGTAAAATATATTGCTTGAAAATGGCAAAAGCAAGCAAAATCCTCAATACCAATAAAATAAAATATCATAATAACCCACAAGACGTCGAACCAAATAGTGTTCAGCGATTAAGGGGTGCCCTCTAAGTAAATATATGCAGGCACAGTTCCTTTACGAATTCCGTTTCTCTCTGAAATTATATTTATGGTATAATAGTATAATTGAATTTAGAGTTTAGTATCGTAATCAACAGTTGCATAAGGTGAATTAACTACTGCATAGCAAGGAATTCGATCTCCTAATTCAATATAATATTTGTACTTTCATAAATAAAATTTCAAGAGACGAACGGAACTTGTGCAGGGAACAACACAAGTTATTCCTGTTCTGTGAGTCTACATGTTTACACTTATTACCACCTCCCACGGAACGAATGTAGCAGGGTGCACTTTCTAAATACTACTGCTACTACTACTACTACTACTACTACTATATATGATATTTAAGTAATAAGCCATAACACAGCCAGTTTTCTAAAATTTGAGTAATATTTTTAGTAAATAATAACAGTTGACCTTTGACCTTGACCTGTAACCTTGACATTTATATAAGAGTACATTTTGGTTTGCATTGACAGTGCCCGTGAAAATCAAATAAGCATGCCTAATTTCATTAAAACCCATCAGTTAGTTTCATATATATTAATAGAATAGTTGACTTTGACCTTTGACCTTTATCTTGACCTTTATGTCTTAATATATATTATTTTCCTTTTCACTGAAAGTGCAACTGTCTCACCAAATGTTGTGAATTGTGCATGCAAAGTAAAAGATAATAGCATATTGACCTTTATTTGACCTTGACCTGTGACCTTGACCTTTCATATGGAATTGAATAGTTTATTGTATGACCTTGGCCTAGGTATTCCGAATATACATGGTAAGCCTAGTGAGAATCTAACAGTTAGTATAAGAAATACTAGTAAAAAAACTATTTTGACCTTTGACCTTACCCTTTAGAATATTTATCTAAAATTTGTGCAATACGATAACAAGGTTACCAGTAACTTGTATAGTGAAAATGAAGACATTTGAATAGAAACTAAACATAAATAGTATAAGTTGACCTTTCACCTTGACCTGTGACCTTGACCTTTATGTAGGAGTAAAACAAAATAAAGGAATTCATTGACATTGCCCAGGAAAATCAAATAAGCATGACTAATTTCATTAAAACCCATCAGTTAGTTTCATATATATTTATAGAGTAGTTGAACTTGACCTTTGACCTTCACCTTGACCTTCATGATATTTGTTTCAAAATTTATTATTTTCCTTTTCATTTAAAGTGCAACTATATCGCCAAATTTTGTGAAGTTTGCATGAAAAGTAATGAAATTAGCATATTGACCTTTTATTTGACATTGACCTATGAACGTGATCCTTCATATGGAATTGCATATATTCTTGTATGACCTTGTCCTAAGTATTCCAAATATACATGGTAAGTCAAGTGAGAAGTTAATATAAGAAATACTAGTAAACAAAATATTTTGACCTTTGACCTTGACCTTACCCTTTAGAATATTTATCTAAAATTTGATCAATAAGATATCGAGGTTACCAATAACTTGTATAGTGAAAATGAAGAAATTTGAGTAAAAACTAAGACACATGAAATATTTACCTTATTCTTAACTTTGACCTTTGACCTTAATCTTTAAGTTAAATTGAAAATTTCTTTTTGTCTGACCTTCGCATTGACCAAATCAATATACCTGTAAAATTTGGTGAAAATCCATTGAACGGTCTAGGATGAGTTTCCGGACGGACGACGACGACGACGACGACGACGACGACGGACGACGACAGACAAGCTGACTGATGGTGCACAGTATACGGGCGGGATCTGTGTGCGCGATACCACTCTGCTTCACAGAGTTGATAAATAATAGGGAACAAATCAAAACAAATGAAATAGAAAATGTATGTATTATATAATTATGTTATACTTTCGATCACAATGGCACATGGACCGGTACTGAATGGGTTAAGGGGGGTGACCTGTTTTTGTTCTGTCCTTTTCTATCTTTCTCTGGCTTGTATCCATTTGGCCCCATTCAGCCTACTGTTTTAAGCCGTTTATCCCCATCCAGGTGTCAATTTTTTACTGGTGAGCGGTAGCGAGCTAGCATATTTTTTATTTTTGTTTGACAGCAGGCTAAATTTGTAAATTTTTCGATAGAAAAATATCTCCGGCGAAGCCGGATTTCTTCATATAATGCTGGCTTGCTATCGCTCGCCAGGAAGAAATCGACACCTAGATGGGGATAAAAGTCTTAAAATAGTTGGCTGAATGGGGCCGAATGGATACAAGCCAGAGAAAGAGAGAAAAGGACAGAAATAACGAAAAGCAGGTCACCCCCCTTAAGTAATGAATATACGATTATATTATGTATGTAGAGGCGAGTGTGCTTAAATGTGAAAATGTACTGTATATAAAGTATGATCAAAAATATATACTGTAATACTATGTGCTTACGTATGTGAGTGCATGTGTGTATTTCCTGTAAGTTTTATGTATGTGTGTGTGTCTGGGTGTTGTGTATGGTAGGGTACAGTCAGGGTGTCAAACGGATGCTGATTCCATTACGTGTAGTCATTATTATTCTATATGTAAAGATAACATTAGGGTTTATAGTTGAAATAATGTCTTTGGAAGTGTTAAAATGGCCAAAAACTATATTATTTCATGTTAGATATCTTGCATTCCTTCTCATATTCATTCAATTCTTCAAACAAAATTGTTCAGGTTTGACACCATGGGTACAATCACCTACACAAGTATCCGGTCCACTACTTCATGATAAACTTGAGGTGGACCGAGGTTCGAATCCCGATGTATCAATGGGAAGATATTTATTGTGATGGAATTTTTGCTGTACCTAGCTAGTATCAGTGCATTACCACAAAGCCCACCGAAACGCCAACAAAATAATACCCTCATTGGTCCCTGATTAAATAGTACTGTATGAATATTCCCATATACAAAATATGTTACAGGGGGGCAATGCCTAGTGAGTTAATTGCTCAATAGGTGGCGTTCTGAGACTGAGGGTCCGAGTCTTGGAGATGAGACAGTGAAGCGCGGAGTCAAAGCAGATCCAGAGATGGGGATGCTTCGAGCCGTGAGTGGGCAACCAAGCTCTAAGCGCTTCACATGTCTCACTCCCAAGACTGGAACAAGACCTCACAGGCTTCACCGTGTTGAACGGTTGAACATACAGGTTCTCATCCTATGCCGGAGAGGGAGTAAGTTAAAAAAAAAAAGAAAAAAAGAAAAAAAAAAGTGATTGTGGTAAACAGACATGGGATATATGGCTAATTAAATGGTTTCAAAATATAAGATCAGAGTGCTAGTGAAATGCATACCAACTTTCACTGTAGGAGGTAGGTAGGTAGGTAGGTTGGTTGGTTGGTTGGTAGGTAGGTAGGTTGGTTGGTTGGTAGGTAGGTTGGTAGGTAGGTTGGTTGATAGGTAGGTAGGTAGGTGGGTAGGTAGGTGTGTAGGTGGGTTGGTAGGTGTGTAGGTGGGTTGGTAGGTGTGTAGGTAGGTGGGCAGGTAAGTTGGTGGGTAGGTAGGTGGATGAGTAGGTGGGCAGGTAGGTGGGTGGGTGGGTAGGTTGGTAGGTTGGTAGGTAGGTAGGTTGGAAGGTAGGTAGGTAGGTGGGTGGGTAGGTGGGTAGGTGGGTGGGTGGGTAGGTAGGTAGGTAAGGGGGCGGGTTAGGAAAAGTATGCTCAGAGGGTAAATTGAAGACAAGACTAGTGAAGAAAGAAAAAAGGAAGTGGAAGAGTTAAATTCGGTTCGCTGGCTGAGTAAGGGGTATAACTATTAACCCCTTCTATACCGGCGACGTCCATTTAACTTTATTCTCGCTACCATCAGACGATTTTATTCAGTTTAAATGCAATTACCAGGCTTCATACTATCTACCTTAACCCTATTTACTACCTCAGATCCCTGTTAAACGGCACAAAATTGTCTAAATAGTGCAAGAATATAATTAAATAGACGGCGCCGGTACAAAAGAGGTTAGCTGTAAGTATAATTGGATTGGGAAGAGTTTTGGAGGGATATTTGGTAGAGGTGTTGGGATTGGTACGATAGTAAAGACAAGATCAACACTGAAGTACACTGATAGAGTTAAAGATTTTGGGATCTACCAGAACACTTCATTGTCTAGTGGAGGAGATAAAGTTAAGTTAACCCTTTATGTACCGGCGACGTCTTTTTCATTTTATTCTAGATACAGTACACTTAGAGGATTTGTGCAGGTGTAGAAGGATCTGTAGTAGTAAAAAGGGTTAAGATAGATGGTTCGAAGCTTGGTAATTGCGAGAGTCCCTTTTGAAACTGAATAAAATCATCTAACAGTAGCCAGAATAAAGTTAAAATCATCTAACAGTAGCCAGAATGAAGTTAAATCATCTAACAGTAGCCAGAATAAAGTTAAAATCATCTAACAGTAGCCAGAATAAAGTTAAATCATCTAACAGTAGCCAGAATAAAGTTAAATCATCTAACAGTAGCCAGAATAAAGTTAAAATCATCTAACAGTAGCCAGAATGAAGTTAAATCATCTAACAGTAGCCAGAATAAAGTTAAAATCATCTAACAGTAGCCAGAATGAAGTTAAATCATCTAACAGTAGCCAGAATAAAGTTAAATCATCTAACAGTAGCCAGAATGAAGTTAAATCATCTAACAGTAGCCAGAATAAAGTTAAATCATCTAACAGTAGCCAGAATAAAGTTAAATCATCTAACAGTAGCCAGAATAAAGTTGAATCATCTAACAGTAGCCAGAATAAAGTTAAAATCATCTAACAGTAGCCAGAATAAAGTTGAATCATCTAACAGTAGCCAGAATAAAGTTGAATCATCTAACAGTAGCCAGAATAAAGTTAAATCATCTAACAGTAGCCAGAATAAAGTTAAATCATCTAACAGTAGCCAGAATAAAGTTAAATCATCTAACAGTAGCCAGAATAAAGTTAAATCATCTAACAGTAGCCAGAATAAAGTTAAAAGGACGTCGCCGGTAGAGTAGGGGTTAAGTAGAGGGGAGATGGATAGGTTGGGATAGGTGGGAGGTCTCTTAAGGGGAGATTTCCACTTGAGGGATTTTTTTCTTGACCCCTTTCTCCTTCATGGTTAGCCCCATTGTTTTTGATATTATAAGACGTTCGCCCCATTAGTTTGGCGATTTTAAGAACTTTCGCCCCATTTCTGTCAATTTTAAGACTTCGTGCCATTTAGGTGTCGATTTTTTCCTGGCGAGCTATAGCGAGCCTGTAATTTAAGAGGAACCGGCCTTCGGCCGGGACATTTTTCTACCGAAAAATTTACAAATTTATCTTGAAAGGGGGTCTAGGGGTTGTAATGTTAAGCTTGATGGAAGTCTAGCGAACTAACTAAAAACCTACCCTTAAGAATTAGAGGAAGGTAAAGGATGAAGGAAAGAGGTGATGATGACCACATAAGCACTATGGCTGAGATCATGGTGAATGTTTAGTTCACACTCCCACAACATAGAAGAAGGATATATCATGTATCACTTACACACCCACATACATACATAATAACACGATGCAACAGCCATGGGAACACACGCACACACTCTCTTTCCCTCTCCCTCTCTCTCTTGCATATATACTTACACACATAAACATACACGGTCTAGTAATCGTATTTACATCCTAAACATGCATTTTATCACGCGCTCATATATACACACACACACACACACACACACACACACACACACACACACACACACACACACACACACACACAACTCCCCGTGGCGTAACGGATAGCGTGTCTGGCTCACAACCAGAAGGTCCCGGGTTCGAGACCCGGGCGGGGAAGAGACATTTGGGCAAGTCTCCTAACGATGTAGCCTCTGTTCACCTAGCAGTATAAATAGGAACCTGGTGTAAGTGGACGAAGTTGTGACGTCCCATCTGGGGTTGGTGATCGGTTGCAAGGTGAGATGGGTATCGTACTGGTCAACCTAAGCTACTGGTCAACCTAACCCTTCGGGTGAGACTGGTACCGTAGTGAGAAGGGTACCGTACAGATTAACCCTAAGCTTTCGTTTCCAGATGTCGCCAATTGGCTAAAATACAGACTACACACACATCCACCCACAGCCCTTCCAACGATACATAAACACTTAACATGCATTTCACGCAATACATTCCCAGTTAAGGAGGCGCGATAATAATGAGCTTAGCTCGCATTGCGTGGATTCCCCTTGAAGATCAAGCAAGTGAATTACACACATACAGATACACACCCATGCAGACACACCACACAGTCACACATACAGACTCAACCAGGAAAACATTATATATATATTGTTAACTTACACATACAGTACACACGCTCCTATGCTATCTTTCACAGTACATACACACGCCCCTATGCTACCTTTCACAATACACACACACACATACACAAACGCCTCTATAATACTTATCACAATACACAAACACACACACATACACACATACAAGCCACCATGTTCCCCCACACACATACACACATACAAGCCACCATGTCCCCCCCCCCCACACACATACACACATACAAGCCACCATGTTCCCCACACACACATACAAGCCACCATGTTCCCCCACACACACATACACACATACAAGCCACCATGTTCCCCACACACACATACACACATACAAGCCACCATGTTCCCCACACACACATACACACACACAAGCCACCATGTTCCCCCACACACACATACACACATACAAGCCACCATGTTCCCCACACACACATACACACATACAAGCCACCATGTTCCCCACACACATACAAGCCACCATGTTTCCCCCCCACACACACATACACACATACAAGCCACCATGTTCCCCACACACACATACACACATACAAGCCACCATGTTCCCCCACACACACATACACACATACAAGCCACCATGTTCCCCCCACACACACATACACACATACAAGCCACCATGTTCCCCACACACACATACAAGCCACCATGTTCCCCCACACACACATACAAGCCACCATGTTCCCCACACACACATACACACATACAAGCCACCATGTTCCCCACACACACATACACACATACAAGCCACCATGTTCCCCCCACACACACATACACACATACAAGCCACCATGTTCCCCACACACACATACAAGCCACCATGTTCCCCCACACACACATACACACATACAAGCCACCATGTTCCCCACACACACACATACACACATACAAGCCACCATGTTCCCCACACACATACACACATACAAGCCACCATGTTCCCCCACACACACATACACACATACAAGCCACCATGTTCCCCACACACACATACAAGCCACCATGTTCCCCACACACACATACACACATACAAGCCACCATGTTCCCCACACACACATACAAGCCACCATGTTCCCCACACACACATACACACATACAAGCCACCATGTTCCCCACACACACATACACACATACAAGCCACCATGTTCCCCACACACACATACACACATACAAGCCACCATGTTCCCCCCACACACACATACGCACATACAAGCCACCATGTTCCCCCACACACACATACACACATACAAGCCACCATGTTCCCCACACACACATACAAGCCACCATGTTCCCCACACACACATACACACATACAAACCACCATGTTCTCCACACACACATACCCACATACAAGCCACCATGTTCTCCACACACACATACCCACATACAAGCCACCATGTTCCCCCCACACACAAACACACATACAAGCCAGCATGTTCCCCCACATACATACACACATACAAGCCACCACGTTCCCCACACACACATACAAGCCACCATGTTCCCCCTACACACATACACACATACAAGCCACCATGTTCCCCACACACACATACACACATACAAGCCACCATGTTCCCCCCACACACATACACACATACAAGCCACCATGTTCCCCACACACACATACACACATACAAGCCACCATGTTCCCCCACACACATACACACATACAAGCCACCATGTTCCCCCACACATACACACATACAAGCCACCATGTTCCCCACACACACACATACAAACCACCATGTTCCCCCCACACACATACAAGCCACCATGTCCACCCCCACACATAGACACACACAAGCCTCCATGTTCCCCACACACACATAGACACCTGCAAGCCACCATGTTCCCCCAACACACACCTACACACATACAAGCCACCATGTTCCCCACACACACATAGACACATACAAGCCACCATGTTCCCCCCACACACCTACACACATAGACACCTGCAAGCCACCATGTTCCCCACACACACATAGACACATACAAGCCACCATGTTCCCCCCACACACATACACACATACAAGCCACCATGTTCCCCACACACACATACACACATACAAGCCACCATGTTCCCCACACACACATAGACACCTGCAAGCCACCATGTTCCCCCCACACACACATAGACACCTGCAAGCCACCATGTTCCCCCCACACACATACACACATACCAGCCACCATGTTCCCCCCACACACATACACACATACACATACAAGCCACCATGTTCCCCCACACACATACACACATACAAGCCACCATGTTCCCCCACACACACATAGACACATACAAGCCACCATGTCCACCCCCACACATAGACACACACAAGCCTCCATGTTCCCCCCACACACATACACACATACAAGCCACCATGTTCCCCACACACACATACACACATACAAGCTACCATGTACCCCCCACACACATAGACACACACAGGCCACCATGTTCCCCACATACACATACACACATACAAGCCACCATGCCCCCCCCCCCCCCACACATACAAGGCACCATGCCTCCCCCACCCCACCGTCACACACACACACACATAAAAGGCACCATGCGCCCCCCCCCCCCCTCACACACACACACACACACATACAAGGCACCATGCCCCCATCCCGCCCCCCCACCCTCTCTCACATACACACACACACACACACACACAAGGCACCAAGCAGCCCCACCCCCCCACCACCCACAGACACACACACACACACACATACAAGCCAACATGTTCCCCACACACACATACACACATACAAGCCACCATGTTCCCCCACACATACACACATACAAGCCACCATGTTCCCCCCTCACACATACACACATACAAGCCACCATAGGGGAGGTGTGGTGGAGTGGTCTTGCAACTGGCCTGGTAATCCAAAGGTCCCGGGTTCAAATCCCGATGTATCAATGGGAAGATATTATTGGGATGGAATTTGTGCTGTACCTGGTATCAGTGCATTACCACAAGCCCACCGAAACGTCAATAAAATACCCTCATTGTTCCCTGATTAAATAGCACTGTATGAATATTCTCATATTCAAAATATGCTATAGGGGTGCAATGCCTGGTGAGTTATCTGCTCAACAGGTGGCGTTGTGTGTGTGTGTAAGTGTGAGAGTCCGAGTGTAGGGGGTGAGACAGTGAAGCACAGGAACGAGGTGGCTTCAGAGATGGGGTCGTTTCGGGCCATGAGTGAGCACCGTGCCTCATGTGAAGGCAAGATGGCAGGTGCTCGTTGTACTCTACGTGCTTCACATGTCTCACTCCCTAGACTGGAACAAGACCTCACGGGATTCACTGTTTATTGTAAAGTGGTGAATGTTAAGGCTCTCAGCCTATGCCCGAGAGGAAGTAACTTGGAATATAAAAAAAAAAAAAAAAAAAAAAAAAAACATACTGTACAAGCCATAATTGAAAGGCGTTATTAAGGGAAGATTTGTATTTATATATTCATCCATTTAAATGTATATTTATATTATTCAACTTCCTTCGTAAACCTCCATCAAGTTTAACCCATTTTGTACCTGTGACATCTGTATCATATTAGTCTGGCTATATCTAGATGATTTTGTGCAGTTTATGAAGGATCTGTGGTAGTAAGAAATGTTAAGTGAGATAGGGTGAAGCTTTTTAATTTCTGGAGGCCAATTTTAAACTTCATAAAATCGTGTGTTTGGTGCTGGAGTGAAATTGATTATATAGATTATCATTAGGTTCAGGGATATTTCATGGCGAGGTCGGTCTATAAGGGATATTTCATGGCGAGGTCGGTCTATAAGGGATATTTCATGGCGAGGTCGGTCTATAAGGGATATTTCATGGCGAGGTCGGTCTATAAGGGATATTTCATGGCGAGGTCGGTCTATAAGGGATATTTCATGGCGAGGTCGGTCTATAAGGGATATTTCATGGCGAGGTCGGTCTATAAGGGATATTTCATGGCGAGGTCGGTCTATAAGGGATATTTCATGGCGAGGTCGGTCTATATGATCTGTGACCCATGAATATCCTTTCCTCTCACTTTACCAATAGGCTATTTCATAAGTGCAGTTAGGTGTAGTACATGATTAGATTAATGTCCAGTATTCGATAAAAGGATATTTATAGTAGTCATATGCTGTACAGACAAGACAGACAAGATACCAGACAGACAGACAATCTACGAGACAAACAGACAAGATACAAGAAAAATAGACAAGATATGAGACAGACAAGATGCGAGACGAACAGACAAGAGAGGGAAGACAAACAGGCGACGTATACAGACTAATAAACACACACAACAAAGCCACTCCAACAGCTTCCTCTATCTACCTCACCCCTTCTCTGCTATCGACACTTTCCCAGCCGTATGGTCCTAGTATACTGTTTGATGACGTAATGGGATTCCAAATGTAAGACACTATACGAGACATCAAGACAAGATACGAGACAGACAGACATGATACGAGGCAAACAGACAAGCTACGAGTCAGACAGATAAGATACACAGCCAAGATACAAAACACACAGACAAGATATGATGTACACTCGGTCAAAAAAGTATCTGCACCCTTTCGCTGATCATCTGGTGTGTACAGCTTGATAGGGTTGGCACTTCTGTCTGCAATCCATGTGTCAGAGACGATCGTCTCTGACACATGGATATAGTTGCAGACAGAGGTGCCAACCCTACCGAGCTATACACATCAGATGATCAGCATAGGGGTGCAGATACTTCTTGGACCGAATGTACAAGACAGACAAAACTGAGAAGCTTGACGAAACCAGACAGCCAAGGCAAGAAACAAACAAAACAAGGCAGGGCAAACTGAAAAGACAGACAAATTATAGGCCCAGACGAAACAGACTGGAGAAAAAGAACAGGCTAAGCAAGACAGACAGACAAGATATGAGACAGACAAGATTATATATATATTTTTTTTTATCAGATCTGCTATAAAGTACCCACCAACAGATCCTGGCCTTTATAACTTATACTTGTATATTATTAACTGTAAATCTATGCATTTGTTTTAATGGCAATACACATTTGAAATTGAATTTGACAAGATAACCAAGGTTAGCAGGCAGTAAAAGCAAGACAGACTGAAAAGACAGACATACTATAAACAACACAGACAAACAAGGACAGATAAACTCGGCGTTATATTTGGTTATATTCCATACATTCCCTTTAGTGAAAGCCCCAACACCTAGGGAAGGATGTAGTTAAAGTAGAGGAGTGTAGAGTGTGTATGTGAGAGGGTAGGCTACTTGTATACGTGTACGCGTTGTATAATCTGGGGCAAAATAATTATAAAATAGATATCCATTTCATTTCGTTCTCTGCAAATCAAAGCTCATAGAAAACGTTAATATATGGATAACAGCAATATAAATGGAACAAATTTCCTCATTGCACTACTTCTCAGATAAATAATAGACTATAAATGGTTATATCTTCATCAATAGAAGTGAAAATATAGGTAATTATTTACTAGTCCGTCTTCTTGTCGTGAGTGAACGCCAAATAGCGAGGTGGACGTAAACAAACACTCGCATAGCCTACTTACACGATTCACCCGCCTCCTCCAACGACAATATTGCCATTAACCTCTATTACCCTAACCTGACAATCTTTCCTAACCTGTTCAACACCCAGATCCCCGCTGCTCTTAAAAATTATGTAAAAGACATAAAAATTACTAAAAAACACTGCCGGAGTGACGCCGTCTAGCAAGGATACTCGTGGATGTAAACAGTCACGTGACTCACCCGCCTTCTCTGGACCTCCAACGACAATATTGGCATTACCCTAAAATGAAAACCTGACCTAACCTGGACCCTGATGCTCATAAAAATGATGTAGAAGACGACAAATTACTATAGAAACACTGCGGAAGATTAACAAACATCTCTAAGATCGCCCATCGTAACAATAGAAAACGGGAGGTTTCGAGCGAGCGTAGGCTCGTCTGAAAGATCGTCAATGTCCACACATAATATATCATAAAATCAGCATTTCCGTTCTGAATTTCTCTATTCTATGGATTCCTACAGTCATATCTCTTAAACTGAGACAGCTTTTAAGGGCATAAAGCAGAAGTCAGAATAGTAAACAATTACGCAAATATAAATGGATATACTATCAAAGTCATTAATATAACAAAAAGGTCTTGTTAATTACATGTCGATATTATGGTAAAGAGCGCGGAACAAAAGTCACAAACACTTACTCGAGAATTTCCCATCATTTTGCATTGTTTGTTGCAGCGAGGACATGTAGTACACAGGGGCTTTGAAAACGGTATTGCGTGTGATAATTTTTGGGAGAGTAGTGGTTTAAGTTTATCATTCTCTTCAAAATGTATTTCAAACAAATGCTGAAAATCCTTATGATAAAATATATGCCTAGTTTACCCATTGCCAGTTTGAGTCATTTGGTCAATTTCCACTTGGATCTTACCACGGACCTGCCAACCCTGTCTGGGTCATTGACTCACTCCCGATCAATTCTCCACCATGCAAGGTCGGTCTCCCACTCGTTCTCGCGTTCTTCACAGCCAAGCAAAGGAGATTGTTTACAATGTCATTGGGTATTTATTAAAAGAAAAAACAAACAGAGGACCCATACTAGATCCCTCACAAGCTATTGCTCATTCTGCCAAAGCTACCAACATGTTCTACTTTTAGATAAGTGTCCCATTCATATGATTATAGAAAACGGTGGCTATTTGTTTACTCTATAGATCCTATAGTAACTAACTATAGGGTCTCTAGTTTACCCTAAACGTGGCAGGTGCACCTTTATCTGATGCCCCAGGCAGACTCCACCCAAGTGGCCTTTTTTTTAGACGATTTGATTAAGATTAGGAAGGGCATATGGAAGTCAGAGGGTTAATTGAGATGGTCTTTACCCTTTGAATTTCCACAGATCCTTCCTAAGCCTTATAAAATCTTCTGATGATAGCCAGAATAAACTGTCATCCTCGAGGGGTTAAAGTGTCCATGATAATATACCTCTATGCCTAATATCCTAATCTCTTCTAAAGATGTACTTTCTACCCTCTCTGGGCTTAATGCTAAGAAGGCGTACGGTCCGGGACGGTGTTCCTCCTGTTGTACTAAAAAACTGTGCTTCCACGCTGATCCCCTGCCTAGACAAACTCTTTCGTCTCTGTCTCTCTTCTAACGTCTTCCCTTCTTGCTGGAAGTTTGCTCTCATTCAACCTGTCCCAAAGAAGGGTGACCGCTCTCAACCCTCCAACTATCGTCCAATTGCTCTCATCTCTTGTAAATCTAAAGTTTTTGAAACTATTCTTGCTTCTTAAGCATTTCTCTTCTCATAATCTGCTCTCAGATCGCCAGTATGGCTTCCTTAAGGGTCGCTCTACTGGTGATCTTCTTTCATATCTTACTAACTCTTGGTCATCCAACTTTCAAGACTTCGGTGAGACTTTTTCTGTTGCACTAGACATATCGAAGGCCTTCGATAGAGTCTGGTACAAATCTTGAATTTCCAAACTGCCCTCCTTCGGTTTCTGTCCCTCCATCTGTTCCTTTGTCTCTAATTTCCTTTCTGGCCGTTCCATAGCTGCGGTTGTGGACGGCCATCGCTCACCTCCTCATCCTATCAACTCCGGTGTTCCTCAGGGTTCTGTCCTATCTCCTATTCTCTTTCTAATTTTCATAAATTATCTTCTCAACTGTATATCCAGTCCCATCCATTCATATGCAGACGACTCTACCTTACACCACTCAATTAGTTTTCAAGAATGCCCCAGCCTCAAAAGCCCCTCAAAAGCAAAGGTAATGGAGCCATAAAACACTTATCTTCTGATCTAGCTACTATTTCGAATTGGGGTAGAGAAAACCTTGTTGCATTTAATGCTTCCAAAACTCAATTTATCCATCTTACTACCCGCCAGGAACCTCCAGAGGACTATCCCTTATTCTTCAACAATACAAAAATTAACCCTACATCTTCTCTCAATGTTCTCGGTGTCTCTTTTTCTTCTGCTCTCACTTGGAAGGACCATATTACCAGTCTCGCTAAGGTAGCCTCCCAGAAGATGGGTGTGCTCAACCCCCTCAAGGGGTTCTTTACCCCTACGCAGATTCTTGCTCTGTACAGGGGCACAGTGCGTCCATGTAATGAGTATTGTTCACATGTGTGGGGATGATCCTTCCACACCGCACTCCTAGACAAAGTAGAAAGGAAAGCCTTTCGTATCATAAACTCCCGTCCACTCACCAACTCTCTGCAATCTCTCTCTCTTCGCCGCAACTAGAATAATCAGTGGTCCTTGGAGCTTTCCCAGTGTATACCACCTCCTCTATGTAGGGTATGTAGTACCCACCTTGCAACACAATCCCACCCCTACTCTGTGCAACCCTCCAACCCAAAAGTGAAACGCTATTCTCAGACTTTCTTCTATTCAACTGCTGAGCTCTGGAACTCTCTCCCAGAATCATTCTTTCCCTCTTCCTATGACTTAAATTTCTTCAAACTCCGTGTGTCCAGGCATTTTAGCTCGAACGTCCCTTGATTTTGGCCCTGTCACTCTTTAAACTCTGGGGAAGGCACTCGCTGCAGGTAGTTATGCCTTTTGTCTCCCTCATTCACATAGAAACAAAAAATATATCGGTGGTAATATACTGGTACAACGGAAGATCGTTAATGTACCACCGGATTATACTGTACACTATATAGATTTTTAACATAGTATTTTGTACAGTCTGTTCCCTTGTGACGAGTTTAGATATCCGGACCCCTATCTCTCTCTCTCTCTCTCTCTCTCTCTCTCTCTCTCTCTCTCTCTCTCATATGTTTGAATCAGTACGTATGTACTGTAGGTGTAAATTCCCCTTCAGATTCATTTTTTCCTATACTTTCCTTGTGGGCATTTCCTGACCCATAAGGTTAAACTATCTTCTTTTTCCGGTAGGTTTTTTTTCCATAAAAGCTTTCCTTGTGGGCATTTCCATATCCATAAGGTTACACTTCATTATTTTTCGGTACGGCTTTTTAGCTGTAGGGAGAGGAGGGTGGAGAGAGAGCTTTCTACTGTGCCGTCCTATTCTTCTACTATAAACTGTCCCTGTCTAGTAGTATTAAGGCCGTACCACCTAGTAAGGATCGCAAGATCTGTGCACCTCAGTATAAAGGCGGTGTCACACGAGTGATTTTTCCGTCAATTTATACGAGCAATTATAGTCTGGCAGACTTAAGGGGAGGCTGACCGTTTGTTTGGTCTATTAATTCATTTATTCATATACTTTTTTTAGTTTCCTCCCTAGACCTCCATCAAGCTTAGAAAAATACCCCCTACAGTACATCCCCCTTCAAGATAAATTTGTAAATTTTTCGGTAGAAAAATGTCCCGGCCGAAGGCCGGTTCCTCTTAAAATTGCAGGCTGGCTATCGCTCGCCAGGAAATAATCGACACCTAAATGGCATTAAAGGTTCTTAAAATTGACAACGAAATGGGGCGAAAGGTGTTAAAATCGCCAAACTAATGGGCCGAACGTCTTAAAATCTCAAAACTAGTTGGGCTAAACATTAGGGAGAAGGGGGTCCAGAAAAACGGTCTTCCTCCCCTTAACTCTCTCTCTCATAGTGTGTCTCATGACCTATACAACAGTGACATCCGTTCCTTGTGACTTCTGTTTAGCCGGAGTCACACGAGCCTTTTTTCGCAATCTTTACGGGCAATTATGGTCTGGAAGCTTCAAAAATGACACTTTATCAGAATTCGGCCGCCTAGCATAATCTACCTTCAGTCTAGTTACCGATACCAGTGCGAAAATTTCCCAAAATAATACGAGAAAAAAGTTGCTCATGGAAAATTGACAGAAAAAGCGCTCGTGTGACACTGCCTTTTGTTGGGTGAAATAGTGAACGTAACCCTTAAGGGGAGGTTTTTAGTTTGGTCTCTAGATATCCATCAAGCTTAAGATTACACCCCCTTGAGTCCCTTTCAAGATAAATTTGTATATTTTTCGGTAGAAAAATGTCCCGGCTGAAAGCCGGTTTCTCTTCAATTACAGGCTCGCTATCGCTCGCCAGGGTAAAATCGACACCTAAATGGCACGAAAGGTCTTAACATTGATAGAAATGGGTTGAAAGGGCGAACGTCTTAAAATTAGAAAAGCAGTGGGGCTAAACATGAGGGAGAAAGGAGTCAAGAAAAAAATCCCTCAAGTGGAAATCTCCCCTTAACCCCTTCTGTACCGGCGAGGTATTGTTATTTGATTTCAGCCACATTTAGACGAGTTTATGCAGCTTAGGAAGGATGTATAGTAGCTCAGAAGACGAATTGAGACAGTATGAAGATTTTTATTGAGTACACATCTTTCCTAAGCTGAACAAAATCGTCTGATAGTTGCCAGAATATAGTGAAAAGCACATCACCGGTACAGATGGGGTTAACCCGGTATCACACGAGAGCTTTTTTAGTCAACATTCGATAATCAAAAATTTCTGGCAACATTTCTGGACTATTTTGCACTGGTATCGGTAACTAGACTGCTGATAGATGAATTTAGGTAACCGAAATATTTAACATGCTGGCCTCATAAGCTGCCAGATCAGTGTTGAGGATAAATGGTGAGGGAAAAAGCGTTTGTGTGATACTGGCTTAAGGGGGGTCACCGTTTTTTTGTTTTATCTTTCTCTCCTTTTCTCTCTTTCCCTGGGTTGTATCCATTCGGCCCCATTCAGCCAACTGTTTTAAGACGTTTATCCCCATCCAGGTGTCGACTTCTTCCTGGCGAGCGAAAGCGAGCCAGCATTGTATGGAGAAATCCGTCTTCGCCAGAGACATTTTTCTATCGAAAAATTTACAAATTTAGCTTGCTGTCAAAACAAATATATATATGCTGGCTCGCTACCTCTCGCCAGGAAAATATTGACTCCTGGAATGGGGGTAAACGTCACAACAGTAGGCTAAATGGGGCCGAATGAATACAAGCCAAAGAGAGAGAGAAAGAAAGAGAGAACACCCGTATTTTAGAACCATACCTAAACCTTTAAGTAGCACTAGCAGGGGTACCCGGCATTGCCCGGGTAATAATACTGTACCACCATAATCACCATCACTATTACCACCACTACTACTACCATAATCACCATCATCAATCACTACTACCATAATCACCATCATCAATCACTACTACCACAATCATCACAATACTACTACTACCATAATCACCGGCCTCGACCTCCCTGTGCCTCATTAAACGGCGACCTCGATTTCGGCCGCTAAATGACCTCCGATTTTGGATCTGACCTTATCCGTAACCCCATGTTGGGGGGCTGCGAACAACTTTCGTTCCATACACCTTTTCGATCGGAGGCCTCCTTCTGGCCCAAACGGCCATGTTTTTCAAAAATGTTTCATTTTGTTTTCAATTTCGGCCTCGAAACGACCTCCGATCCTGGCCTCGCCCCCTCTATGACCTGACCCAGGTCAATTGACACCCACATGCAAAGTTTCAGCTCCCCAGGTCCAAAACTGCGGCCGCCAATCATCACAATACTACTACTACCATAATCACCGGCCTCGACCTCCCTGTGCCTCATTAAACGGCGACCTCAATTTCGGCCGCTAAATGACCTCCGATCTTGGATCTCACCTTATCCGTACCCTCATTTTGGGGGGCTGCGAACAACTTTCGTTCCATACACCTTTTCGATCGGAGGCCTCCTTCTGCCCCAAACGGCCATTTTCTTCAATTTGTTTTCATTTTTTTTTAAATTTCGGCCTCGAAACGACCTCCGATCGTGGCCTCGCCCCCTCTATGACCTGACCCAGGTCAATTGACACCTACATGCAAAGTTTCAGCTCCCCAGGTCCAAAACTGCGGCCGCCTATTAAGAACGCACAGACAGACAAACAGACAGACACACGAACTGATTTGATAATATAGATGACGGGATTTAGCACTTTCTTCCGGCTATTACTAGATGATTTTAACTATAGATTAGGAAGGTTTCGTGGACGTCAGAGGGTTGATTGACATGGTCTTAACCCATTTAATGTCCACAGGTCCTTCCTAAACTGTATAATACCGTCTAATAATAGCCAGAATAAACTGTCAAAGCGCGTCATGATCCTCAAGGAATTTAACCCCTTCTCTATCGACGACGTATTTTTATTTGATTTCAGCTTCATTTAGGACGATTTTATGAAGCTTAGGAAGGCTATATGGTAGCTAAAAGGATTAATGGAGATAGTCTGTAGCATTTGCATGGGTAGACGTGCTTCCTATGCTGATCAAAATAACCTAACAGTAGCAAGAATATAATGAAAAGTACATCACCGGTACAGAAGGGGTTAATGCTTCCCTAACCCTATATAGAATGGAAATAATAAGACTGCTAATTTGTGATAAAGGGGTAATTATAATTTGTGATAAAGGGGTAATTATAATTTGTGATAAAGGGGTAATTATAATTTGTGATAAAGGGGTAATTATAATTTGTGATAAAGGGGTAATTATAATTTGTGATAAAGGGGTAATTATAATTTGTGATAAAGGGGTAATTATAATTTGTGATAAAGGGGTAATTATAATTTGTGATAAAGGGGTAATTATAATTTAGTTTCAGAACGATAGCTAATGGTTTCTGTTTTTATTTCGTTCAGGGAGGTTAACCCTTTCCGTACCGATGCCGTCCTTTTAAATATATTCTTGCTACCATTAGACGATTGTATTCAGCTTAAGAAGGGTCTCCAGCTATTAAGGGGAGATATCCACTTGAGAGATTTTTTTCTTGACTCCTTTCTCCCTCATGTTTAGCCCCATTGCTTTTCTAATTTTAAGACGTTCGCCCCATTATTTTGACGATTTTAAGAACTTTCGACCCATTTATGACAATTTTAAGACCTTTCGTGCCATGTAGGTGTCGATTTTATCCTGGCGAGCGATAGCGAGCCTGTAATATAAGAGGAACCGGCTTTCAGCCGGGACATTTTTCTACCGAAAAATGTACAAATTTATATTGAAAGGGGGTCTAGGGGGAGTAATTTTAAGCTTGATGGAAGTCTAGGGAATCAACTAAAAACCTCCCCTTAACAGGCTTTGAACTACCTCACTTGACCCTTTGTACTACCACAGACCCTACTTAAAATGCATAAAATCCTCTAAATATAGCCAGAATAAAACTAAAAAGACGTCCCCGGTATAGAAGGGGTTAAGGGGAGATTACCACTTGAGGGATTTTTTTCTTGACTCCATTCTCCCAAATGTTTAGCCCCATTGGTTTTCTAATTTTAAGACGTTTGCCCCATTATTTTGACGATTTTAAGAACTTTCGACCCATTTCTGTCAATTTTAAAACCTGTCGTGCCATTTAGGTGTCGATTTTATCCTGGCGAGCGATAGCGAGCCTGTAATTTAAGAGGAACCGGCTTTCAGCCGGGACATTTTCTACCAAAAAATGTACAAATTTATCTTGAAAGGGGCTCAAGGGGGTGCAATCTTAAGCTTGATGGATATCTAGAGACCAAACTAAAAACTTCCCCTTAAAGGTGGGGGCTCATGGGTTGAGGTATACACGGAAAAATAATCGCCAACCTGCATATAATTATCTTGTAAAATGCAATATCACTGAAATAATTATTAACAATGATATGAAGGATTTTGCAGATCGTCTATACCGGGCCTGTAACGTCATAGTGACGTCACACCAGTATCCTTAGCCTAGACTGGATGGTGGACTTGCACTCTTGTGACGTCACAGGCCCGGTATAGACGATCCACAAAATCCTTTATACCATTGTTAATAATTATTTCAGTGCCATTGCATTTTGCAAGATAATTATGTACAGCTTGGCAATTATCATTCCATGTTTATCTCAACCCATGAGCCGCCACCTTTAAGGGCATCATGATATAATACGGGGGTAACACGCGTAGTTTTAACCCTTTCTACACCGACGTTGTAATTAATCCTAGCTACTATTAGACGATTTTATTCAGTTTCCAAAAGGGCCTCCATCAACTAACAGGCTTCGAACTATCTCTCCTAACCCATGTGGCTACCACAGATCCTTCTTAAACTGCACAAAATCGTCTAAATATAGTTGAAATATAACCACAAACATCCTCGGTAGTACAAAGGAGTACAAAGGAAATCAAGCAACAACAGATCTAGTGACCCTTCTAGGTTGCTTGTCCTCCAAAACACTGAGGATCAAGTGTCCAAACAGTGGGTTAGAGTGGGTAAGGGAACATTGGAAAGGGAATTACTGCCCTGGAACTAATGTCCGTGGCAGGATTAGGAAGTTAGTAGGGGACAGATGGGTTAGTAACTGAGGGGGGGATAAAATAAAGTTATTCATTTACAAACGCAGTCAGTCGCGGGTTTGATGCGAGATATTTGTCTACGCGGAGTTTAAATGAATCAACGGTGATGCAGTCTATAACGTTTCGGGGAAGCCCATTCCACAAGTTGACAACTCGATTGAAGAAGAAATTCTTAGATTCGTGTGAGTTAAAAGATTTACCAATAATTTTGCAACCGTTTCCCCGCGTGTAATTAGATTGGTCGATAGTGAAGTACTTACTACAGTTCATATTGTCGATGCCTTTGATGATTTTGAACACTTGAATTAAGTCACCTCTCTGCGCTGAGTTAAAGGAAATAGATTTAATTCTCTAAGACGCTCTTCGTATGGTTTGTTCTTTAGGCTAGGTATCATTTTGGTAACTCTACGTTGAACTCGTTCTAGCTTGTTTATATCTTTTTGGTAATAAGGGCACCAGGATTGAACGCAGTATTCCAGAAGAGGGCGGACTAAGGAATTGTAAAGGGTTAGGATAACTTCTTTGGATTTATGCTCAAATGACCTGCCTATAAAGCCAATTATTTTGTTTGCCTTCTTAACAACTTCTGAACATTGTTGACTCGGTTTTAGGTTACTCGATATTGTTACTCCCAGATCGGTTTCTCTGTTTACATTCTTAAGCTGAGTGCCATTCATCGAATAGTTTGCTTTCTCATTTAGGTATCCGATATGTAGTACTTTACATTTATCCGCATTGAAACTCATTTGCCAAATTTGGGCCCAACATGACAATTTATCTAGATTGTGTTGCATATCGTCAACTTGTTCTTTTGAGAGTACGCTATTTGCAATTTTTGTATCGTCGGCAAATTTTGAGATTGTACAGGTGAGACCCTCATCTATGTCGTTGATGTAAATTAGAAAGAGAATTGGTCCTAGTACTGATCCCTGGGGTACCCCCGCTACTTACATTGGTCCATTTAGATGCCTTACCGTTTATGACTACTCTTTGCTTTCTGTCACTGAGCCAATTTTCTATCCATTTCAACACACCGTCTTGTATTCCATGCGCTTTTAGTTTTAGCAGTAAACGTTTGTGGGGAACTTTGTCAAAGGCCTTTTGAAAATCAAGGTATATAATGTCTACAGCTTTACTCTCATCGTAGAGGTTGAGGATATCGTGGAAAAAGTCTAAGAGGTTTGTTAAACAGGAACGTTTTTTACGAAAGCCGTGTTGAGTATCTTTAAGTATGTTATTTTCCTCTAAGTGATTTACGAGTCTGTCTCGTATGACCATTTCTAGCATTTTACATACAACTGAGGTTAAGCTAATTGGACGATAGTTACTGGGTAGGGATTTGCTGCCTTTTTTGAATATCGGTGTTATGTTGGCTAGCTTCCACTGATCAGGCATAGTTCCAGACTGCAAGGATTTATTGAATAGTAATGTCAGTGGTTTGGAGAGCTCATCCTTAGCTTCCTTTAGAACTCTAGGCGAGATTGTATCAGGTCCAGGCGTTTTATTTACCTTGAGTTTATCTAAACAATTCAATACTTCTCTCTCTGTAACGGTGATATTGCTTAGAACATCTGAATTATCAATCTGAATCGGCGATGGTGTAGGGATATCACTGAGGTCTTCTGTTGTAAAAACTGATGCAAAGAAGGTATTGAGGGCATTACTCATTTGTACTTCGTCTTTGGTGTATTCTCCGTTTTCATCGACTAACGGTCCAACAGTTGAAGTAACTACTTTTTTCTTTCTGATATAACTATAGAATTCTTTCGGGTTTGTTTTACTTTGATTCGCAATATGTAACTCTAGGGTCTTTTTACTTTGCTTAATTAACTTTTTGGCTTTGCGTCGTAGCTCTACAAATTTCACCCGTTCTTCGTCATTTTGTGAGGATTTTAATCTATCATTAGCACATTTTTTAGCAAGCAGGCAGTTTGAAATATCTTTATTCCACCATTTGGGCTTATTATTATGGCCTGGACGCCGTATTTTCGATGGTATACAGTCTTGCACTGCTTTTAGGTAAGTGGTTTCGAATAACTTCCAAGATGTATTTATGTCGTTATTGTTAATTAAAAAGCTCCAGTCAGTTTCTTTAAACATAGCTCTAAGTTTATGGAAGTTTGCTTTCTTGAAATTAGGGACTTTTTCGATGCTACTATTTGGTTCGTTACTAGTAAACTTTAAAGTGAAAGTTATCGTACGATGGTTGCTGTTACTGAATTCATCACCAACATTCAAATTCTCTATTAATTCTTCTTTTGTTGCAAGTACAATGTCAAGAACGTTATTACCACGGGTCGGCGTTCCAACAAATTGATAAAGCGAACTCTCTTGCAAGTTCGTATACAAGTCATGTCCGGAGTGTGAAGTAAGAGTATCGCCCCACTTGGTCACAGATAAATTAAAGTCGCCAAAAATTACGGTATCTTGCGAGTTACTTACATCTGCAATTTGTTCGTAAATTTTTCGGTCAGTTTGCACTGATTGAGCTGGAGGTCTGTATATTAATGCAAGTATTATTTTTGTACCTTTATTATTCTTATTAGCACAAAAGATGCGTCGACGTTCACAATTTGAGGTTTTGACAAGAGGGTAGGGTTAAGACTTTCTTTGATATAAAGTAAAACGCCACCTCCATTTCGATTTATTCGGCTTTTCTCAAACATTACATAACCGGGAAGTGAATACTCTGCTAAAAAGTCTCTATCTTCTGTATTGAGCCAAGATTCTGTTATGCCAATCACATCATAATTTTCTGTAAACACTAGCTCCGCTAAATCTGAAAATTTATTGCGTATGCTACGAGCGTTTGCATAGAAAACCTTTAAATTTGTTATTTTATAACTCACGGAACGCTCTTTAATAATATTTTTGGTTCTTGTCGGATCTACATTTATGTTCATGGCTGTCCTCGGTCTTCGCTGTCTTCGGTCCTTATCGCTGGTGGTCCTGGGTTGCCTCTGTTTTTTTCTTGGCGTTGGATGATTTATGTCACTGCTGCTTCTTCTCGGATGGCGTTTTTTGATCCATGGCTGCGGACTGCTTCGTGTAGGAGACGACCCATGCGTGCTGAACCCACAGGGTTTAGATGAGTGCCATCCTTGCGGAACAGAGTAGGCTGGTTGTAGAAGTTGTCCCAGAGGTTGATGAATTCAACTTCTTCCTTCAGACACAAATATTTTAGTCGACTATTTGTGCTGAAGGCCTTGTCGTAGAATTTGTCAGGTGCGTCGATCTTGGGGAGAATGCCTGAGATGATGATATTCCTTGACTTGTTTTTGTAGTGCTGGATCATCTTGCGATATTTCTCCATCAACTCTTCGGATCTGGTGCGCATGACGTCATTTTGAACCAGCATGGATGACAAAAAGGGTATTTTCATTTGCATCCTTTGTGGTATCTTTGAAGGCTTCCACAATGTCGTCCAGTCCAGCTCCTGGGATGCAAAATCTTTTTCGTCGATTTGGGACTCTGTCGCAGAACTCTTCGACCTGTCCTCGTAGGATGGAATCCCCAACGAGCCTGGTCTCTTCTGGTTCGTCTTCCATCTCTACCAATATCTCAAATCTGTTTGACATTGTGACTGGTAGATGAGACCTTTTCTGCGTTGGCCGTGCACCGTTCCTCACTGGTGTAAATCCGGAAACCTGTGGTGGCGGGACTCTACGTACAGGTCGGGGAGAGGAGTGGTTAGAACAGGGGCGAGGGGTTGGTACTGTTCGTGCTAGCAGGCTTCTTGCACGAGGAGTGGGGGAGAGACTAAGGTGAACAGGGCGGCTGTCCTGGTTTGATGTCGGCTCAGGTTCGTCAGAAGCATCTGCTGCAGTGTCTACTGCAGGTGTTGGATTGTTGGCAGATGATGTTGGGGCGGTGGTGGATGCTGGAGTTGAAACAATTGGAGTTAGTGATACTCCAACGTTGAGTGTTACAAACTCTTGGAGTGATTCCAGCTTCCTGGTGAGGGCGTTGATCTTGTTGTGGGCTTCATCCAATTTTGCTGTCAAATCCTCTCGTTGCTGGCAGAGTCGGCAGACTTGTGGATCGGCAGGAGCAAACATGGAAGCACCAAACCTACCGGCGCAGTTCGTACAGGCACGAGGCATGGTGACGATCACTTTCTTCAGATCACTTCACTCACTTAAAAACACTAAACTCACTTTAAAAACACTAAACTCACTTTAAAAACACTTCACTCCCTTCAGGTCGCTTCACTTACTTAAATAGGCCTAACCGAAAACAAAAATGTTGAAATACACACAAATAGGTTATCAGCGGTGATAGCCTAACCGAAAATTATAACAAAACAAAATTAAATTTGAATACGCAGTGATAGCCGAACCGAAAACAATTTTATGTTTATTTAAACAGAAATAGGCCACCAAGGGTTATAGCCTATCCTAACCGAATACCAAAATTATGAAATACCGGTACGCAGAAATAGGCCACCAGCGGTGATAGCCTAACTGAAAATTAAAAAATTTTAGTATGCAGAAATAGGCCACCAGGGATGATAGCCTAGACTAACCGAAAACAAAAAATATGAAATACCGGTACGCAGAAATAGGCCACCAGCGGTGATAGCCTAACTGAAAATTTAAAAATTGAAGTACCGTACGCAGAAATAGGCCACCAGGGATGATAGCCTAGACTAACCGAAAACAAAAATAACCAAAAACAAAAAAGTATGAAATATGCAGAAGTAGGCTACCAGGGGTGATAACCTACCTAAAAAAGCAAAACAAATATATATATATATATATAATATAATATGTAACTAAATATACAATTCACCAAATAGAGATTATATAAGAATAAAGTGTAACTGCACACATACTGTATCAACAGATGGCGCTGGTGTCACTGTAGGCTAGTCAAGCAGGATTATATTTAGATGAACAAAGTTATCAGTCAAAGGTTACTACAAGATCATGCAAGCAACAACTAAAATTACAGATATATATAGCTACAGTAGGATACTGAATACGATAACTACTAGAGTTAATAAGAAAATACAAAGCTAGGTCGATTAGAGGTGCGCGTGCGTCGTCTGCTACAAGCTAGGATAACAAATGTAAACAACAATGTTTATCAGTTAGAAAAGCAATAAAATAACATGCACGGCAACTACAGAACTATGTGGAGGTTAAACAAGCACTTAACTACTGTTCATGCAATGAATAAAGGAAATTGGGATATGAAATACTCAAATTAGGATCGAGTTTTCTCAGTGGCGATGCGGAGCTGTTGGCGGTGCTAAAGCCGGCGGGTGAAAAAGCTGGTAGTGAAAGGGTTAAGGGGAGATTTCCACTTGAGGGATGGTTTTCTTGACAACTTTCTCCCTCATGTTTTGAGCCATTGCCGTTGAGATTTTAAGACGTTCGACCAATTAGTTTGGCGATATTAAGAACTTTCGCCCCTTTTCTGTCAATTTCAAGAGCTTTCGTGCTATTTAGGTGTCGATTTTTTTCCTGGCGAGCGATAGCGAGACTAATTTAAGAGGAATCGGCCTTCGGCCGGGACATTTTTCTACCGAAAAATGTACAAATTTATCTTGAAAGGGGGTCCAGGGGGTGTAATTTTAAGCTTAATGGAAGTCTAGGGAACAATCTAAAAACCTCCCCTTAAATGTGTGAGAAGAGGGCAACCAACACTCTATCGAACGATAATCAATGAACTGAGTGCTAGTGTGTGAACTAAAAATAATGGAATTTCAGAAAGATCACTATTTCTTTCAGCTTATTTCATTTGTGAAGGTTTAAGAAACCACTTTAGCCTGTTAAGGGGGTTCACCTCGCTTTTGTTTTTATCTTTCTCACTCTCTCGGGCCCATTCGGCCCCATTCAGCCTACTGTTTTAAGACGTTTATCCCCATCCAGGTGTCGATTTCTTCCTGGCAAGCGATAGCGAGCCAGCATTGTATGGAGAAATCCGGCTTCGCCAGAGACATTTTTATATCGAAAAATGTACAAATTTAGCTTGTCAAATATATATATATATATGTATATATGCTGGCTCGCTGTCGCTCGCCAGGAAAATATTGACACCTGGATGGGGGTAAGCGCCTTAAAACAGTAGGCTGAATGGGGCCGAATGGATACAAGCCAAAGAGATACAAGAGCAAGAGAAAAGCAAGCCGGTGATCCCCTGTAAAGCGGACGAGTAGCACCCCCCACTGAACCTACGTAGAGACTGAAACGTTCACATCCGCTCACTAGTTATATAGGGTATATCCCCATCAAATGACAAGGCGGTGTCATACGAGTGACTTCTCCGGCAATTTTTTTACGGGCAATTGTTATCTGGCAGCTTAAGGGAGGTCACCTGCTTTTTTTTCTCTTTCTCTCCTTTTCTCTGGGTTGTATCCATTCGGCCCCATTCAGCCAACTGTTTTCAGACGTTTATCCCCATCCAGGTGTCAATTTTTTCCTGGCGAGCGATAGCGAGCCAGCATTGTATGGAGAAATCCGGCTTCGCCGGAGAATTTTTTCTATCGAAAAATGTACAAATTTAGCTTGCTGTCAAAACAAAACTACATATATGCTGGCTCGCTCCCGCTCGCCAGGATAATATTGACACCTGGATGGGGGTAAACGTCTTAAAACTGTAAGCTGAATGGGACCGAATGGATACAAGCCAGGGCAAGAGAGAGAAGGAGAGAAAGATAAAAAAACAAAACGGTGACCCCCCTTAAAAAATCGAGTTTCATTAGAGTTAAACTACCTAACATAGTCCGGTCTCGATCTAGTTTCCGATTTCAATGGTAAAGAGTCATGATGGTACGAGAATAAAGCCGGAGTCACACGAGCCGTTTTTTCGAGCAATTTTTACGGGCAATTATGGTCTGGAAGCTTAAAAAATGTCACTTTATCAGAATTCAGCCGCCTAACATAATCTACCTTCAGTCTAGTTACCGATACCAGTGCAAAAATATCCCGAGATCACACGAAAACAAACTTGCTCATGGAAAATTGACGGAAAAATTGCTCGTGTGACAGCGGCTTAAACTTGGCCATCGAAAATTGCCAGAAAAAATCGCTCGTGTGACACCGGCATTAACCCTCTCAAGATGTGATTACGTTTATTAGTCTGTTTTCTGGCTGTTATTAGACTTCCTTCAGATTAGTAAGGGTATATGGAAGTCAGAGGGTGCAGGAAGATAGGCCTTACACTCATACAGCCCACAGATCCTTCCTAAGCTGTATAAAATCGCCTAATGATACCAAAACTAAACTATCAAAATGCGTTATAATCTTCAAAGGGTTATTAAGGGAGCCCACCTCGCTTTTTTTCTCTTTCTCTCCCTCTCTCTTTGGCTTTTATCCATTCGGCCCCATTCAGCCTACTGTATTAAGACGTATATCTCCATATAAGTGTCAATATTTTCCTGGCGAGCGGTAGCGAGCCAGCATATATATATATTTTTTTGACAGCAAGCTAAATTTGTAAATTTTTCGATAGAAAAATTTCTCCGGCGAAGCCGGATTTCTCCATACAATGCTGGCTCGCTGTCGCTCGCCAGGAAGAAATCGAGACCTGGATGGGGATAAACGTCATAAAACAGTTGGCTGAATGGGGCCGAATGAATACAAGCCAGAGAAAGAGAGAAAAGGAGAGAAAGATAAAATAAGCCGGTGACCCCCTTAACGTTCTTCGATCACTTCCGGTGACGTATTCACCTCGATATGGCTAGGCTTCTATAGAAAATTAATATAACTTTTATTTATTCATTAAGGTGGTCATTCTTTTCTGGACTCCCTTCTCCCTCAGGTTTAGCCCCAATCATTTTGAGATTTTTGACGTTTGCTCCACTAGGTTGGCTATTTTATAACATTTCTCCCCATTTCTTTGACCATTCAAAGACTTTTCGTGCCATATAGGTGTCGATTTCGTGTGTGTGTGTGTGTGTGTGTGTGTGTGTGTGTAGGTGGATTCATATACGTACGTCTAAAACTATAGTACGAGGTGCTGGACAAGGAAAGCATTATAGGAAGATAATGTGAGAAACGGAAATAGTGACCAAAACTATGAGAATGGAAACCAGTAGGAGGGAGAGAGTGAGAATGAGACATTCCTGACGAGCGATGGCAAGCTTGCAAATTAGGGAGAAAACGATTTTTCTACCGAAAAATACATACATTTATCTTGTCTTAGGGGATTCATGTTAAGCTTTGTGGAGGTCTAGGGAGGAAATTCAACATCGAAAATATAATAAACAAGGAATTTAATACAAATCTAAACCAATCCATATAAAGTTCACCCTCACGTTCACCCTCACGTTCACCCTCACGTTCACCCTCAAGTTCACCCTCACGTTCACCCTCAAGTTCACCCTCACGTTCACCCTCACCCTCACGTTCACCCTCAAGTTCACCCTCACGTTCACCCTCACGTTCACCCTCAAGTTCACCCTCACGTTCACCCTCACGTTCACCCTCAAGTTCACCCTCACGTTCACCCTCAAGTTCACCCTCAAGTTCACCCTCACGTTCACCCTCACGTTCACTCCTTTCCCTACATTGACGTCAAATTCGCTTAATCCGAACAGTAAAGAGTTTTATTAAGGGAGCCCACCTCGTTTTTTCTCTCTTTCTCTCCCTCTCTCTTTGGCTTGTATCTATTTGGCCCCATTCAGCCTATTGTTTTAAGACGTTTACCCCCATCCAGGTGTCAATATTTTCCTGGCGAGTGGTAGCGAGCCAGCATATATATATATTTGTTTTTGACAGAAAGCTAACTTTGTACATTTTTTTATCGAAAAATGTCTCCGGCGAAGCCGGATTTATCCATACAATGCTGGCTCGCTATCGCTCGCCAGTTAGAAATCGACACCTGGATGGGCTTACACGTCTTCAAACAGTTGGCTGAATGGGGCCGAATGGATACAAGCCAGGGAAAGCGAGAAAAGGAGAAAAAGGGTGAAAAAAGCAGGTGACCCCTCTTAAATCAAGTAATGTCCTCCAGAAATTAACCCTCTGCCGCCTACAGATCCTTCCTAACCTCCATAAGATCGTCTAATGGTAGCCATATATTAGTGTGTGAAGGGTCGTCATCGTACAGCCACTAATAAACATTCGTGGACCCCTAGGTTTTCTCTTAACCCTTTCACGCATTTATGACGCAGAGGTTTTATTTTATTTTATTTGTTCTATGTGATTGAGGGAGGCAAAAGGCATTGGCCAATATCAAGGGACGTTCGAGCCAAAAAAGTATCCCCAATAGGCTCAAAATCGCGGCATATATCGGAGAGGGTTAAGTATATATGGGCAGTAGGTTTTCCCTAAGGCATATTTCGTTGAATGTGGTACTAAGTTGTGCATTGCAGAGCTTCTTGGCTATGCTTTCTCTTCTTCCGATGGCTTTCATGGCCTCTTTACCAAGGTTATGGATCAGCTGAATGGGACCGAATAGATACAAGCCAGAGAAAGAGAGAAAAGGAGAGAAAGATAAAAAAAAAACGGTGACCCCCCTTAAAAATTCGAGTTTCATAAGAGTCCTGAGCCTCTCCATCTGTCGTCTGGGACCTGTGGTGAAACATAGCTCCAGAGACTGAAATACTAGTTAGATTCGTATAATCAAGTCTTAATATATAGGTGGCCTGAACCAGTGTAACTACTTAAGGGGGGGGTCACCGTTTTTTTTTTTTTTATCTTTCTCTCCCTGGCTTGTATCCATTCGGCCCCATTTAGCCAACTGTTTTAAGACGTTTATCCCCATCCAGGTGTCGATTTCTTCCTGGCGAGCGATAGCTAGCCAGCATTATATGGAGAAATCCGGCTTCGCCGGAGAAATTTTTCTATCGAAAAATTTACAAATTTAGCTTGCTGTCAAAACAAAAATATATATATGCTGGCTCGCGAAAATATTGACACCTGGATGGGGGGTAAACGTCTTAAAACAGTAGGCTGAATGGGGCCGAATGGATACAAGCCAAAGAGAGAGGGAGAGAAAGAGAAAAACAAAAGCGAGGTGGGCTCCCTTAAACCCAATACATGCACCTATTATCAATTAAACTATTGCATTATTGATTTAGTATCAACTGCAATAATACTGTATTTCTCAAGCAGTATAGCCAACAATGGGTTTACAGTAGTTAAGGGGAGATTTCCACTTGAGGGATTTTTATCTTGACCCCTTTCTCCCTCATGTTTAGCCCCATTGCTTTTGATATTATAAAATGTTTGCCCCATTAGTTTAGCGATTTTAAGAACTTTCACCCCATATTAAGACCTTTCGTGCCATTTAGGTGTTGATTTTATCCTGGCGAGCGATAGCGAGCCTGTAATTTAAGAGGAACCGGCCTTCGGCCGGGACATTTTTCTACCGAAAAATTTACAAATTTATCTTGATAGGGACTCAAGGGGGTGTAATTTTAAGGTTGATGGAGGTCTAGTGAACAAACTAAATACCTCCCCTTAATGGATTGACAGGGCAGAAATGTACGTACAGTCGGGCTAATAAGTCATGTCTCGGCACCAAGTACGTGTTGATCAATTATTGGTATCAGCTATATCTAAGCTTCATTTCTACATATCAAGTGACATATACAAACATTTTCCTACACTTACCCACGCTATTCAACATCTGACAGACATTAATACAGCACAGAGCGAGCCAAACGTAATGACAGCTGGGACATGACTTATTAGCGCGACCGTACAGCACTGAGGAAAGAAGCAACACAATACGCGAAAGTAAATTACGATATTTTATTTTTCTAGTGATGGGAATAAAACTGTCCTTGGGATGTATTTATTTATTGCATGTGTTAATATATCTCATTAATTAACATCCAATTAAATATAACATTCGAATCACAGACATGAGATCAAGATTACTTCCATAATCATAAACTATACATGGTATCAATTTGGCCTAAAAGGGATTGACAGTACATCATCATTTAAGGGGAGGTTTTTAGTTGATTCCCTAGACTTCCATCAAGCTTAAAATTACTCCCCCTAGACCCCCTTTCAATATAAATTTGTACATTTTTCGGTAGAAAAATGTCCCGGCTGAAAGCCGGTTCCTCTTATATTACAGGCTCGCTATCGCTCGCCAGGATAAAATCGACACCTACATGGCACGAAAGGTCTTAAAATTGAATGGGTCGAAAGTTCTTAAAATCGTCAAAATAATGGGGCGAACGTCTTAAAATTAGAAAAGCAATGGGGCTAAACATGAGGGAGAAAGGAGTCAAGAAAAAAAAAATCTCTCAAGTGGACATCTCCCCTTAAGGCATTAGGGAGAACAACAACACAAAACAATACAGCCAAATGGATAATATCTGATGTTCTATTTTATTTGTAAGTTTGTAAAGTCTTTATCACAAGAGCGCGTTTCATCCCAATTATTTGACGAGCAAGGTTTTCCTCCTCGCACTAGTTTTGGGTATTTCGCATTGGGCACAAAACTAGACCGACGTTTATGAGTATAAGCCATTGGTATATTATATAACTTTCCTTAAGGGGAGGTATTCAGTTTATTCCCTAGACCTCCATCAAGCTTAAAATTACACCCCCGTGACCCCTTTCAAGATAAATTTGTACATTTTCGGTAGAAAAATGTCCAGGCCGAAGGCCGGTTCCTCTTAAATTACAGGCTCGCTATCGCTCGCCAGGAAAAAATTGACACCTATATGGCACGAAAGGTCTTAACATTGACATAAATGGGGCGAAAGTTCTTAAAATCGCCAAACTAATGGGGCGAACGTGTTAAAATCTCAAAAGCAATGGGGCTAAACATGAAGGAGAAAGGGGTCCAGTAAAAAAGCCCTCTCAAGTGGAAATCTCCCCGTGGTGATTTTCCGGTAATTTTCGATGAGCAAGATTTTGTCTCGTACTATTTTGAGACTCTTTCACATTAGATCGAATTTAGATTATGTTGGGTAGTTTAATTCTCATGGACATGATATTCTCCAGCTGCCAGACAACAATAGCTCGTAAAAACTGACTGAAAAAACGCCTGTGTGACACTGCCTTAAGAAGAAGCCAGAACACAATTGCCTGAAAAGAATGGTGGAAAAAGCGTTCGTGTGATACCGGCTTATAACCAATACAATGGACTGGAAACGCCCTTCTTTTGTGCATTAAAACTGTCAACATGATTTATATTATAGTGCATATTAAAATGTTTACTTCTTTACCCTTAATTTAACAGGCGACTTGCACTAATGAGATGGAATAATAATAAATCTTACACTATAATTTATATATATGATGAGCCCATAAAATAATAGGGACCAATATATTCAAAACGTTTTCATGCTTGCCCTATTAGGCCTTTGAGGATCATGAAGCGTATTAGCAGTTTCTTCAGGCTATTATTAGACGATTTTCCACAGCTTAGGAAAGACCTCTGACAACAAAAGGGTGAAATCCATATCAATTGACCATTTGACTCGCGCCGATCCCTCCTTCACTTAAATAAAATCGTCTAGTAAAGGCTAGAATATATCTCAAAATGCATCATGTTCATCAAAGTTAGTTTTAGATTATTGGCAATGACCCATATACAGCCATCAATCAAACAAATACAAAAATATATACATACATTACAAACACAATATAATACATAATTATAATTATACCAAATGCGGGCATTTGGTATCGTTGAAGGCACTCATTATCTGATCAGCGAAGTTATTTTCCATGGTATTAGCTTAGAAGGTCGTTGATTGAAGTGTTAACATCACTGACCTGTGGAAATATTGGTATGAATAAAATAGGGGAAAAACTATCAACGTAATTATCAACTTGGATCAAATTAAAGGGACAATAGTGGGTGTTTAGTATAAGTAAAACAAATATTAGAAAAATACTTTAACAAATTTGCTTCACATGAATACATTTATCCTACAAAAATATCATACACCAAAGATGTTTTCTAGATGAATATACGTATATATATATATATATATATATATATATATATATATATATATATATATATACAGTATATATAACAAAGTAATTCATTATGGGAATGATATATAGTAGAGGTAAAGAACAAGAACAAAAACATTCTATGGCCTATTACTGCCCTTTGTGGTCGACAGAGAAGGGGTCACAGTTTCACAGAAGCTACCGAAAACTTTACATATTGATCTTGAAGGGGGTCTAGGTGGCGTTTTTTATTTGTTGTTTGAAGGGGGTCTGGGCAGGAGGTTTTCTTGGGGAAACTAAAATACATTGGTCAATAATGGCAACAACAATCAAAACCCTCAATAATTATATAACAAAATATCATAATAACCCCTGAAATGTTGCACCCAGATAGTGTTAAGACACTGGACCATAGTAGGATGGGAACAGTTCATACCTTGTTTTATTTGTTCCCAGTGAAGATGTCAAAATCAGTCAAGATACGTTAGTAGTTGAGCCATGGCCTACTGTTTGGTCCTGGTAAAGAATTTGAATTCGATGCTTCTAGTTCGAGAGCCCCCACCGTCTGAAGCCTCCTCGATTTCTCTTCTCGGAGAACACCAATTTCTTGAGTGTTGTCATCCAGGCTTTTCCTTAGATTCTGCATTTCTTGTTCCACTCGCTGCCTCTTCTTAAACTCCTTGATTGCTCTTTTTCTCTTCATCTCCAGCTCAGGGTCTTGCTGGGGCGGCCACTGGTACATCTTCAGTTTGTCTTCCTGTGATTCATTACTACCAAGCTGACTTGAAGTCGCCATAGGGAGCCCTAAGAGTCCAGTGGGAAGTCTTGATTGACCTTGATGAAGTCCTGATTGATCTACGTAGAGTCCTGAGTGCCCGAGATCAAGGTCTGAGGGGCCTAGATTAAGTCCTGAATGCCCTTGGGTGAGTCCTGATGGTCCCGACAAGCCCCAAGTATCTCCTGCTTGGTTGTTGAGTTGATCATAGCCAGGGTGGGTGAAGGTGGTAGATGGTGACTCTGTAAGTGAAGGAGAACCGTAGCTGGCAGACTGTCCTCCCCACTGTTGGGTAAATTGGTTCTCCTCGGGGTAATGTGAAGAGGGATCGTTTGGAAAGGCTGAGGGGAGAGGGGTGACATTGGCCGAGGATAGGGTGTAGGGAGAGCTGGAGAATTGGGTGTAGGGAGAATTAGAAGATTGGGTGTAGGAAGAGGTGGAGGGATGAGTGAAAGGGGCATTGGTGGGGTAAGCTAGGGGTTGAGGTGACGACAAGGACTCGGAATGATGGGGCAATGTCTGGGAGTAGTAGAGAGATGATGATTGTTGTTGTTGTTGTTGTTGTTGATGATAGGGAAGGAGGGTGGAGAAGTTCGGGAGAGATTCAAGATTCTCCCCTCGTCCACCAGATCCTCCTGGTCCTGTCGTAGGGAACATGGTGAAAACTTGGACCTTGGTTCGAAGCTGATCGACTTGGCAGTTCTGATTTCTGAGTCTAGCCAGTCCAGATCGTAGAACGCCTGCTTCTATCTGAATGCTCAAAACACAACTGGACGTACCTCTACTCACTCACATATATATACTCAGTCCGTTTTCCGGCAAAACAATTCGGATTTGTCGTGGTTTTCCTCGAATGAAACATTTGTAGCACAACGTATTAGGAAGCAAACGTTCAGATACCGTGATAAGACTCGAAATAGGGTAAAAGTGAAAAACGTAATTGTATCTAATCTATTTCTCTTTCAAGGGGAGATTTGCATTTAAGGAATTTTTCAGTAATTCCTTCTCCCTCATGTTTAGGCCCATTAATTTATATATTTTAAGTCGTTAGTCGCATTAATATGGCAATTTTAAGACCTTTCGCCCCATTTCCGTAAAATGTAAGACCTTTCCTGCAATTTAGTTGTCAATTAATAGCAGGCCTGTAATTTAGGAGGCAAAGGCCTTCGGCCGGGACATATTTTACCGAAAATTTACAATTTTTCCACGATTTTTGTTTTACGATTTTGTTTACATCCCGTTACCTACCTCTATTTGGCCTCATTAGTTTGCCAATTTGAATAAACTTCACCCTTCTATAATAGTTAAACAAAATGTCACTATACCGGTATAATATAATCTAAATGTCACTATACCGGTATAATCTAATCTAAATGTCACTATACCGGTATACCGGTATAATATAATCTAAATGTCACTATACCGGTATAATATAATCTAAATGTCACTATACCGGTATAATATAATCTAAATGTCACTATACCGGTATAATATAATATAAATGTCACTATACCGGTATAATATAATATAAATGTCACTATACCGGTATAATATAATATAAATGTCACTATACCGGTATAATATAATCTAAATGTCACTATACCGGTATAATATAATCTAAATGTCACTATACCGGTATAATCTAATCTAAATGTCACTATACCGGTATAATATAATCTAAATGTCACTATACCGGTATAATATAATCTAAATGTCACTATACCGGTATAATATAATATAAATGTCACTATACCGGTATAATATAATATAAATGTCACTATACCGGTATAATATAATCTATATCTCACCCGTTATGGAAAAGGAAACTGGAGTTAGTGGGACTTTGTAACGTTAACATCCGGAGATATGTAAACTGTTCATCCTTGTGTACCAGGCTGGGTAACTACCAATAATGTTTTGTTTTCTATGTGTATGCAGGAGACAAAATGGCTGGTTGCCTGTAACGAGTGTCTCCCTCAAAGCCGAGAGAGTGACTGGGCTGAATTCAAGGGACGCTGGGGTCAAAATACCTGGACACACGAAGCTTAAAGCTTTTTAAGTTATAGGATGAATAACCATTATTCTAACAAACAACATAAGAAACAAAAATAATAGGCTGATTTTCGTAACTGGTAATCTTAACATTTCGCATTCGTAGTTCCAGTAGGTGTAATTTTCAGAATTGATTGCGTCATACAGTACGCATCTAAATATTACAACTATTATACATTTATTTGGAATGTTCATAAATAATAAATGAATTATGAGCCGACATTGTGTTCATGCGATCGACAACTCGTCGATACAGCGCATTATGAAAACAAATTTGCGGTAATCATGGATATACTGCACCAAATACAAATATGCAGAATCATACAGATAACGAGATCGCTGTACGAGCAAGAAAATACCGATACATTTTTTATTAAGGCGGCTTCCTTAACCCCTTCTGTACCGCGACCTCTTTTTTGTTTTGTTTTATTCTAGCTATATTTAGACGATTTTGTGCAGCTTAAGAAGGACCTGTGGTAGTAAAAAGGGTTAAGTGGGATAGTTCGAAGTCAGTCAATTGCTGGACGTCCCTTTTAAACTGAATTCAAGCGTCTAATAGTAGCCAGCTTAAATTTAAAAGGACGGCACCGGTAATGAAAGGGTTAACCCCTTCATTACCTTTTTATTATATTCTGGCAATGATTAGACGATTTTATTTAGCTTAGGAAAGGACCGCTAGCAATAATAATACGGCTTCAAACTATCTCAACCAACCCTTTTATAACTACCATAGATCCTTCCCAAGCTGCACAATGTCGTTTAAGGGGGGTGACCTGCTTTTTGTTATTGCTGTCCTTTTCTCTCTTTCTCTGGCTTGTATCCATTCGGCCCCATTCAGCCAACTATTTTAAGACGTTTATCCCCATCTAGAGTAGGTATCGATTTCTTCCTGGCGAGCGATAGCGAGCCAGCATTATATGAAGAAATCCGGCTTCGCCGGAGACATTTTTCTATCAAAAAATGTACAACTTTAGCCTGCTGTCAAACAAAAATTAAAACTATGCTGGCTCGCTACCGCTCACCAGTAAAAAATTGACACCTGGATGGGGATAAACGTCTTAAAACAGTAGGCTGAATGGGGCCAAATGGATACAAGCCAGAGAAAGATAGAAAAGGCCAAAACAAAAACAGGTCACCCCCCTCAAATCTAGCTAGAATAATCATAACACACGTCGCTGGTACTCAAAGGGTTAAGACATGCAAAACATGTCGGTGTTACTCAAATGGTTAAGAAATGCTCACATACACAGCTCTTGTCGTCTTTACCGCATTCGAACGTAAACAACACTTAGAGGATTCGAACGTAAACAACACTTAGAGGATTCGAACGTAAACAACACTTAGAGGATTCGTACGAACGTAAACAACACTTAGAGGATTCGAACGTAAACAACACTTAGAGGATTCGAACGTAAACAACACTTAGAGGATTCGAACGTAAACAACACTTAGAGGATTCGAACGTAAACAACACTTAGAGGATTCGTTCAATTGTAGAAAATAATTAATATATCCTTTTACTGTAAACCGTCATGGAGTAAGTTACGAATTAACCCCTTCTGTTCCGGTGACGTCTTTTGTATATAACTTCAGCTGCATTTAGACGATTTTATGAATCTTAGGAAGGATATATGGTAGCTAAAAGGATTCATTGAGATAGTCTGTGACCTTTTCATGGGTAGACGTCCTTCCTAAGCTAAAAAAAATCGTCTAATAGTTGCCAGAATATAATGAAAAGTACATCACCGGTACAGAAGGGGTTAATCCTCACAATTCCTATCAAGGGTAGTTTTTTGTTTCTGGACCCCATTCTCCCTCATGCTTAGCCCCATCAGTTGTTAAATTTTAAGACGCTTGTCCCATTAGTTAGGCGATTTTAAGACCCTTTGTCCCATTTTTTGTCGATATTAAGACCCTTCGTGCCTTTCAGTTGTCGATTGTTTTCTGGCGAGCGATAGGGAGCCTGTAATGTAGGAGGAAGCCGGGAAATTTTTCTACCAAAAAATGTACAAATTTATCTCGAAGGGGGGGGGTTTTGAGGGTGTTATTTATTTGTTTTAATGCAGGTCTAGGGAGGAAACTTAGAAAAAAAATATATATATATATATGTATATATATATGTATTTATAGATATATATATATATACTGTATATATATATATATATATATATATATACCCTGTATATATATATATATGTATATATATGTATATATACCGGTATATACATATATATATGTGTGTATATACAGTATGTATACAGCATATATATATATATATATATATATATATATATATATATATATGTATATATATATAAATACAATATATAAAATATAAACTCACATTAATACAAAACAAATATCCCGTTAATATAGCCGCATCATCAAGTGCCAGACAAGGAGTGATAACGTTGCCCTTAGCCCGTAACCTCAGTAACGTTTGTACCTTTCCACTTAGCCCGTAACCTCAGTAACGTGTGTACCTTTCCACTTAGACCGTAACCTCAGTAACGTTTGTACCTTTCCACTTATACCGTAACCTCAGTAACGTTTGTACCTTTCCACTTAGACCGTAACCTCAGTAACGTTTGTACCTTTCCACTTAGCCCGTAACCTCAGTAACGTTTGTACCTTTCCACTTAGCCCGTAACCTCAGTAACGTTTGTACCTTTCCACTTAGACCGTAACCTCAGTAACGTTTGTACCTTTCCACTTATACCGTAACCTCAGTAACGTTTGTACCTTTCCACTTAGACCGTAACCTCAGTAACGTTTGTACCTTTCCACTTAGACCGTAACCTCAGTAACGTTTGTACCTTTCCACTTAGACCGTAACCTCAGTAACGTTTGTACCTTTCCACTTAGTACCAACATGGGGTCCAGATAGCGTCAGCCTTTATTGGAGTAGGGCTCATTTATGGCTCGCTATTCGTCGCCCAGAAATACTCGACAACTGAATGGTGAAAAATGTCAGACAATCGCTATACTAATAGGGTGAAAGGTCTTAAAGTCCCCAAACTAATGGGGTTAAATATAGGGATCTCAAAAGACCATCCAAGAATTAGATAGAGTTATGAGATACAGGGTGATGTGACTATGGGGTACAGGGGTAGGCCTACACTCTAACAATATGGGTAAGAGAAAGATATATCAAGTGTCCACAGTAATATATCCGTATTAAGGGGAGGTATTTAGTTTGTTCCCTAGACCTTCATCAAGCTTAAAATTACACCCCTTTGAGTCCTTTCAAGATAAATTTGTAAATTTTTCGGTAGAAAAGTGTCCCGGCCAAAGGCCGGTTCCTCTTAAATTACAGGCTCTCTATCGCTCGCCAGCATATAATCGACACCTGAATTGCACGAAAGGTCTTAATATGGGGTGAAAGTTCTTAAAATCGCTAAACTAATGGGGCAAACGTTTTATAATGTCAAAAGCAATGGGGCTAAACATGAGGGAGAAAGGGGTCAAGCAAAAAATCCCTCAAGTGGAGACCTCCCCTTAATTAGGTATATGGTTAGTACCCATTTAAGGGGAGGTTTTTATTTTGCTTACTAGACCTCCATCCACCTTTAAAAAATACGCACAAGACCCCTTTCGAGATAAATGTGTAAATATTTTGGTAGCAACATTTCCTCCTAAATTACAGGCTCTCTATCGCTCGCCAGGAAACAATCTGCACCTAAATGACACGCAAGGTAAACACAGGGGGTGAAAGATCTTAAAATCGCCAAGCTAATGGGCCGAACGTCTTCAAATCTGAAAACTAATGGGGCTAAACATGAGGGAGAATGGGGTTACGAAAACAAAAAACTCCCATACCTCTTAAATGTAGAAGGGTACACAAAGGGTTATAAAAAGGTATATAAGAACACGCAAATGACACATAATCGAATATACAGTATTATAGTCGCGAAATTATTATATATTTATTATTTATGTATTGCTTTATTAATATATTTATTATTTATGTATTGCTTTATTAATATATTTATTATTTATGTATTGCTTTATTATATATTTATTATTTATGTATTGCTTTATTATATATTTATTATTTATGTATTGCTTTATTATATATTTATTATTTATGTATTGCTTTATTATATATTTATTATTTATGTATTGCTTTATTATATATTTATTATTTATGTATTGCTTTATTATATATTTATTATTTATGTATTGCTTTATTATATATTTATTATTTATGTATTGCTTTATTATATATTTATTATTTATGTATTGCTTTATTATATATTTATGTATTGCTTTATTATATATTTATTATTTATGTATTGCTTTATTATATATTTATGTATTGCTTTATTATATATTTATTATTAATGTATTGCTTTATTATATATTTATTATTTATGTATTGCTTTATTTATATATTTATTATTTATGTATTGCTTTATTAATATATTTATTATTTATGTATTGCTTTATTTACATATTTATTATTTATGTATTGCTTTATTAATATATTTATGTATTGCTTTATTTATATATTTATTATTTATGTATTGCTTTATTATATATTTATTATTTATGTATTGCTTTATTTATATATTTATTATTTATGTATTGCTTTATTAATATATTTATTATTTATGTATTGCTTTATTTACATATTTATTATTTATGTATTGCTTTATTAATATATTTATGTATTGCTTTATTTATATATTTATTATTTATGTATTGCTTTATTTATATATTTATTATTTATGTATTGCTTTATTTATATATTTATTATTTATGTATTGCTTTATTTACATATTTATTATTTATGTATTGCTTTATTAATATATTTATGTATTGCATTATTTATATATTTATTATTTATGTATTGCTTTATTTATATATTTAGTATTTATGTATTGCTTTATTATATATTTATTATTTATGTATTGCTTTATTTACATATTTATTATTTATGTATTGCTTTATTTATATATTTATTATTTATGTATTGCTTTATTTATATATTTAGTATTTATGTATTGCTTTATTATATATTTATTATTTATGTATTGCTTTATTTATATATTTATTATTTCTGGATACGTGGGGAATTATTTTTGAGCTTGATTGAACCTCCTCAGTACAGTGACGTAATTTTCATCGTCTTCTGGTTACCATGAAACTATTTTCTTTAGCTTATAATCAATCTCTAGGACTAAAAGGGGTAAATACACTCTCAAACCCTGTGACTAACCTAGGTCCTTCTTAAACTTTTATAGGGGTAAATACACTCAATAAGCCCTCTGAATAACAGGTCCTTCTTAAACCACTAGGACTCAAAGGGGTAAAGACTGTCATTATAAAACCTCTGTGTAACATAGGGCCTTCTAAAATTCTAGAACTCAAAGGGGTAAATGCACTCAATAAGCCCTCTGAAAAATAGGTCCTTCTTAAACCACTAGGACTTAAAGGGGTAAATACAGTCTCAATAAACCCTCTGAATAAAATAGGTCCTTCTTAAACCACTAGAACTTAAAGGGGTAAATACAGTCTCAATAAATCCTCTGAATAAAATAGGTCCATCTTAAACTTCTAGGACTAAAAGGGGTAATGACAATCTCAATAAACCCTCTGAATAACGGGTCTTTCTTAAACTTGTAGGACTAAAAAGGATAATGACAATCTCAATAAACCCTCTGAATAACACAGGTCCATTTTAAACCTCTGGGACTCAAAGAGGTAAATAGAATCATGATAAACCCTCTGACTAACATAGGTCCTTCTTAAGGGGAGATATCCACTTGAGGGATGTTTTTCTTGACCCCTTTCTCCCTCATGTTTAGCCCCATTGCTTTTCTAATTTTAAGCCGTTCGCCCCATTATTTTGACAATTTTAAGAACTTTCGACCCATTTCTGTCAATGTTAAGACCTTTCGTGCCATTTAGGTGTCGATTTTATCCTGGCGAGCGATAGCGAGCCTGTAATTTAAGAGGAACCGGCTTTCAGCCGGGACATTTTTCTACCGAAAAATGTCCAAATTTATCTTGAAAGGGGCTCAAGGGGGTGTAATCTTAAGCTTGATGGATATCTAGAGACCAAACTAAAAACCTCCCCTTAAACTGCGCAATACCGTCTAACACTAGCCAGACTCTAAGGTAGAAATACGTCATCCTGCTGAAGGGGTTAAACGTTAATACGTGATCCTGCTGAAGGGGTTAAACGTTTCTCCATAGTAGGATAGAGGTACAGGAAACATCGATGAAGGGAACTATTATGTTTGTTTGTTTGTTTAATTAATCATGTATTTACTTGTTTGTAATACTGTATTTGTGTTTTTCAGTTTCCTTCCTAGACCTCTATCAAGCTTAAGGGGAGATATCCACTTGAAGGATTTTTTCTGGACCCCTTTCTCCCTCATGTTTAGCCCCATTGCTTTTGAGATTTTAAGACATTTTGCCCCATTTCTGTCAATTTTAAGACCTTTCGTGCCGTTAAGGTGTCGATTTTTTCCTGGCGAGCGATAGCGAGCCTGTAATTTAAAAGCAACCGGTCTCCGGCCGGGACATTTTTTTACCGAAAAATGTACAAATTTATCTTGAAAGGGGGTCTAGGGGGTGTAATTTTAAGCTTGATGAAAAAGTAGGGAACAAACTAAATACCTCCCCTTTAGCTATTACTCCAAGACCCTCTTTGGAGATAAATTTGTATTTTTTTCGGCCGAAAGCGGTTTCTCCTAAATTGCTCGCCAGGATAAAATCGAATGACCCAAAGAGTCTCAATATTGGTGAAGTTATTGGGCGAAAATTCTCAAAATCGCCAAACTAATCGGGTGAACGTCTTAAAATATACAAAGCAATGGGGCGACGTATGAGAGGGGAGAGGGGTACAGAAATAAAACAAATCATAACTCCCCCCCCCCCCCTCTCCTTCTTAAACCTTTCACTACACTGTAAAATCTGAAGGGAAATCCTACTAAGAGAATGTATTTCAACTCAACACAAGTGTAAAAATCCCTGTATGGTATCCTGGAAAATGTATCCTACGACTTGTGTTGAATTGAAATGCATTTTTCAAGTAAGATTTCCCCTCTCATTAATATATATAGGCAAAGGTTAAGTATCCTTTATGACGCCATGGTATAGTGAATTAAAGCATGGACACTCGTCCTGACTGTCGGTGGTTCGAGTCCGGCTGGGAGTAAAAACAGTTAATAGCTCACATGTATTTGTGAGATGTACTTAATATTAATGACACTCGTGTTTGGCTGGGCGAGAATTAAATTAAATCTCTATAACGAGAGTTGCGTGGGGGTACTTTTAAAACTCCCTGTATGGTATCCTGGAATATGGATCCTACGACTTGTGTTGAATTGAAATACATTCTCCAAGTAGGATCTCCCTTCTCCTTAATAAAAAATAGGATAAGGTTAAGTTTCCTTTATCACGCCGAAGTGTAGTGGCTTAAAGCATGGATACTCGTCTTGATTGTCAGTGGTTCGAGTCCGGCTGAGAGCATAAAACAGTAGCTCAAATGTATTTGTCAGATATATATATATATATATATATATACCGGTATACATATATATATAAATATAATATATATATATATATATATATATATATATATATATATACAGTATGTGTGTGTGTATGTGTGGGTGTGTGTGTGACTGTGGGTGTGCAGTTGAAAAAACACTAATTCAAAAAACGTTCTTTCATTTGCGTTCCAATTCAAAAGGAAGGAAAACCGCATGTACATTTCACCCCAATAATTCAAAGCCCACCCTCTTATCTGAAAGGGTCCAAACGTTTGAGCGATAAGAGGTAACGTACGCTGTCGAGTAAAAGATCAAATTAACCCCACAGCTTCCCTTGCCCTAATAATAGTACAGGTGGTTAAAAGAGTATTTTTCCTCTTAGTTATCATAGGCATGGAAGGAAATATGGTATGAATTATTTATGGGTGTAGCTTCTTATGTAGTAGTTAAGGGAGCCCACCTCGCGTTTTTTTCTCTTTCTCTCCCTCTCTCTTTGGCTTGTATCCATTCGGCCCCATTCAGCCTACTGTTTTAAGACGTTTACCCCCATCCAGGTGTCAATATTTTCCTGGCAAGCGGTAGCGAGCCAGCATATATATATTTGTTTTGACAGCAAGCTAAATTTGTACATTTTTCGATAGAAAAATTTCTCCGGCGAAGCCGGACTTCTCCATACAATGCAGGCTCGTTATCGCTCGCCAGGAAGAAATCGACACCTGGATGGGGATAAACGTCTTAAATCAGTTGGCTGAATGGGGCCGATTGGATACAAGCCAGAGAAAAGGAGAGAAAGATAAACAAAAACGGTGACCCCCTTTAAAAGAGTTTATATCCTCTAAGTTATTTTATGCATGGAAGGAAATATAGCATGAGTGAATTATGGGTGTAGCTTCTTATGCAGTAGTTATTATATATTATACTAACGGGTTTATAATCAATTTATCTTGGTCGAATTCAATCATAATGGTTTTACTCCCATAAATAAAAGCAAATGGTGGATACAAACTCATGTGGCCAACAGTGTATTATATAACACCCCACACCCACACACACACATACACGCTCTCTCTCTCTCTCTCTCTCTATACATATGTATAAGGTGTTTCAAAATGACACCATCAAAAGTACAGGGCGTAATATACAGGAACCAATTAGGTGTACAACACTTCTAAATAACCAATGTCCTCTTTTGTACCATTAATGAGAGGTATGCTTCAGTATTTATGAAGCAGAAAGAGGGGTGAAAGGAGATCATAAGTATCCAATCGTAACATTTAATGAATTACAAAATGTAAATATATCATTGCATCGCTACAAAAACCTCATGGACCTTCATTCCCCACTTCTTAAGGGAGCCCACCTCGCTTTTTATCTTTCTCTCCCTCTCTCCTTGGCTTGTATACATTCAGCCCCATTTAGCTTACTGTTTTAAGACGTTTACCCCCATCTAGGTGTCAATATTTTCCTGGCGAGCGGTAGCGATATATTTTGGTTTGACAGAAAGCTAAATTTGTACATTTTTCGATAGAAAATTCTCCCCGGCGAAGCTGGATTTCTCCATAAAATGCTGGCTCGCTATCGCTCGCCAGGAAGAAATCGACACCTGGATGGGGATAAACGTCTTAAAACAGTTGGCTGAATGGGGCCGAATGGATACAAGCCAGGGAAAGAGAGAAAAGAAGAGAAAGATAAAAGAAAGCCGATGACCCTCCTTAAATTAAGCCCACAACAAATAGAAACCATCACATAGTACCTACTTTTTCTGGACAAGGATCCAGGTCCTTGCCCGGGTACCTAAAGGAGCCAGAATCCAAGTGGCGGAGGCCCTTACAACCATCATAAAGCAGGCCCTACAGCTCAAGACACCCCTCGCATGGGCACGGCTCCTGGGTTTCTCCTATGGGGCCCTCCGAAAACCACCCAGAACCAACATACAAGATCATCTTCAGGTTTCACTAGCCACCAGAGTGAAACGTCAAGTAGCACAGTATATGGATGGAAACAAACTGGTGGAACCCCCCGAACAGCAACCAAACAGGGCCCAGAAGCAACAGGACAAGGAAGAGGAAGAGGCTGAACAGCTACGTAAGAGGGTCGCGGCGAAGCTAGCGGATAATGACATCAAAGGGGCCGTCAGACTGTTGTCCTCTTCAGAAGGTTTTGCTGGTCAAGGTACCGAAGTTGTTGAAGCCCTACAAGAAAAGCACCCACCTACACCTAGGGACCTAAACCTCCCCCCTGCCCCAAATGACCAGATGCGCCAACCTTTAGTTGTCACGAAGGAGCAGGTGGTTGCCGCAGTGACTTCATTCCCAGCAGGCTCAGCCGCGGGCCCAGATGGTATCCGACCCGCCCACCTCAAAGGCCTCTTGGGTCAGGGATCAGGAGCTGCTGGGGAGGCACTCTTGGAAACCAAATTCATCAACATGGTTTTAAGAGGGGAAGTACCCGACTGTGCCACACCCCTATTTTTGGGGGCATCACTCTGTGCACTGGCAAAAAAAGATGGCGGTGTGCGCCCAATAGCAGTAGGGAACACCATCCGCCGCCTTGCCACAAAGGTGGGTTTGAAACCACTCTCGAATGGCCTAGGTCAACACTTAAGACCAGTTCAACTAGGTTTCGGAACTCCAGGGGGGTGTGAAGCTGCTGTACATGCAACCCGCACCTACCTCAGCCAAGCCCAAGAAAAACGAGTGCTTCTAAAGATTGACATGCGGAACGCATTCAACAGCATTCGCAGGGATGTCTTCCTCCGTGCAGCTCAAGAACACATCCCCACTCTGTACCCCTACTTTGGCAGGCTTATTCCAAACCTTCAATCCTGATGTTTGGCGAGACGGTAATCCCATCAGCGACCGGGTTACAGCAGGGAGATCCAGGTGGTCCTGCTCTTTTCTCAATAGGGATGGATGCAGCAGCTAACAAAGTAAGGTCAGAACTGAATGTATGGTACCTGGACGATGCAACCTTGGGTGGGTCAGTAGAGAACGTTCTAACCGACCTAAATAACATCGTAACTGACCTCGGCCAGGCTGGGCTAGTGATAAATGACACCAAATGTGAACTTGTCCTCCTCAACCACACACGTGAACATAAATGTACATAAATGAACATGAACATAAATGTAGATCCGACAAGAACAAAAAATATTATTAAAGAGCATTCCGTGAGTTCTAAAATAACAAATTTAAAGGTTTTCTATGCAAACGCTCGTAGCATACGCAATAAATTTTCAGATTTAGAGGAGCTAGTGTTTACAGAAAATTATGATGTGATTGGCATAACAGAATCTTGGCTCAATACAGAAGATAGAGACTTTTTAGCAGAGTATTCACTTCCCGGTTATGTAATGTTTGAGAAAAGCCGAATAAATCGAAATGGATCGTTTTACTTTATATCAAAGAAAGTCTTAACCCTACCCTCTTGTCAAAACCTCAAATTGTGAACGTCGACGCATCTTTTGCGCTAATAAAGAATAATAAAGGTACAAAAATAATACTTGCATTAATATACAGACCTCCAGCTCAATCAGTGCAAACTGACCGAGAAATTTACGAACAAATTGCAGATGTAAGTAATTCACAAGATACCGTAATTTTTGGCGACTTTAATTTACCCGTGACCAAGTGGGGCGATACTCTTACTTCACACTCCGGACATGACTTGTATACGAACTTGCAAGAGAGTTCGCTTTATCAATTTGTTCGAACGCCGACCCGTGGTAATAACGTTCTTGACATTGTACTTGCAACAAAAGAAGAATTAATAGAGAATTTGAATGTTGGTGATGAATTCAGTAACAGCGACCATCGTACGATAACTTTCACTTTAAAGTTTACTAGTAACGAACCAAATAGTAGCATCGAAAAAGTCCCTAATTTCAAGAAAGCAAACTTCCATAAACTTAGAGCTATGTTTAAAGAAACTGACTGGAGCTTTTTTAATTAACAATAACGACATAAATACATCTTGGAAGTTATTCGAAACAACTTACCTAAAAGCAGTGCAAGACTGCATACCATCGAAAATATGGCGTCCAGGCCATAATAATAAGCCCAAATGGTGGAATAAAGATATTTCAAACTGCCTGCTTGCTAAAAAATTTGCTAATGATAGATTAAAATCCTCACAAAATGACGAAGAACGGGTGAAATTTGTAGAGCTACGACGCAAAGCCAAAAAGTTAATTAAGCAAAGTAAAAAGACCTTCGCTCGCCAGGAAAAAAAATCGACACAGAGTTACATATTGCGAATCAAAGTAAAACAAACCGGAAAGAATTCTATAGTTATATCAGAAAGAAAAAAGTAGTTACTTCAACTGTTGGACCGTTAGTCGATGAAAATGGAGAATACACCAAAGACGAAGTACAAATGAGTAATGCCCTCAATACCTTCTTTGCATCAGTTTTTACAACAGAAGACCTCAGTGATATCCCTACACCATCGCCAATTCAGATTGATAATTCAGATGTTCTAAGCAATATCACCGTTACAGAGAGAGAAGTATTGAATTGTTTAGATAAACTCAAGGTAAATAAAACGCCTGGACCGGATACAATCTCGCCTAGAGTTCTAAAGGAAGCTAAGGATGAGCTCTCCAAACCACTGACATTACTATTCAATAAATCCTTGCAGTCTGGAACTATGCCTGATCAGTGGAAGCTAGCCAACGTAACACCGATATTCAAAAAAGGCAGCAAATCCCTACCCAGTAACTATCGTCCAATTAGCTTAACCTCAGTTGTATGTAAAATGCTAGAAACGGTCATACGAGACAGACTCGTAAATCACTTCGAGGAAAATAACATACTTAAAGATACTCAACACGGCTTTCGTAAAAAACGTTCCTGTTTAACAAACCTCTTAGACTTCTTCCACGATATCCTCAACCTCTACGATGAGAGTAAAGCTGTAGATATTATATACCTTGATTTTCAAAAGGCCTTTGACAAAGTTCCCCACAAACGTTTACTGCTAAAACTAAAAGCGCATGGAATACAAGACGGTGTGTTGAAATGGATAGAAAATTGGCTCAGCGACAGAAAGCAAAGAGTAGTCATAAACGGTAAGGCATCTAAATGGACCAATGTAAGTAGCGGGGTACCCCAGGGATCGGTATTAGGACCAATTATCTTTCTAATTTACATTAACGACATAGATGAGGGTCTCACCTGTACATTCTCAAAATTTGCTGACGATACAAAAATTGCAAATAGCGTACTCTCAAAAGAACAAGTTGACGATATGCAACACAATCTAGATAAATTGTCATGTTGGGCCCAATTTGGCAAATGAGTTTCAATGCGGATAAATGTAAAGTACTACATATCGGATACCTAAACGAGAAAGCAAACTATTCGATGAATGGCACTCAGCTTAAGAATGTAAACAGAGAAACCGATCTGGGAGTAACAATATCGAGTAACCTAAAACCGAGTCAACAATGTTCAGAAGTTGTTAAGAAGGCAAACAAAATAATTGGCTTTATAGGCAGGTCATTTGAGCATAAATCCAAAGAAGTTATCCTAACCCTTTACAATTCCTTAGTCCGCCCTCTTCTGGAATACTGCGTTCAATCCTGGTGCCCTTATTACCAAAAAGATATAAACAAGCTAGAACGAGTTCAACATAGAGTTACCAAAATGATACCTAGCCTAAAGAACAAACCATACGAAGAGCGTCTTAGAGAATTAAATCTATTTCCTTTAACCCAGCGCAGATTAAGAGGTGACTTAATTCAAGTGTTCAAAATCATCAAAGGCATTGACAATATGAACTGTAGTAAGTACTTCACTATCGACCAATCTAATTACACGCGGGGAAACGGTTGCAAAATTATTGGTAAATCTTTTAACTCACACGAATCTAAGAATTTATTTTTCAATCGAGTTGTCAACTTGTGGAATGGGCTTCCCCGAAACGTTATAGACTGCATCACCGTTGATTCATTTAAACTCCGCCTAGACAAATATCTCGCATCAAACCCGCGACTGACTTCGTTTGTAAATGAATAACTTTATTTTATCCCCCCCTCAGTTACTAACCCATCTGTCCCCTACTACCTTCCTAATCCTGCCACGGATATTAGTTCCAGGGCAGTAATTCCCTTTCCAATGTTCCCTTACCCACTCTAAACCACTGTTTGGACACTTGATCCTCAGTGTTTTGGAGGACAAGCAACCTAGAAGGGTCACTAGATCTGTTGTTGCTTGATTTCCTTTGTACTCCTTTGTACGTGAACAAGGAGAAGAGACTCAGGCCCTGTTTCGAGACATATTGCCAGATGTAAAGATCCTTCAGGAGCACCAGCAAACCCTATTAGGTTCCCCACTAACTCTGGCAGCAATCCCACCAGCACTTCAAGTTAAAAAGGAGGAGCTTCAACGTCTCGTGAGTCGCCTGATACACATCGATGCCCACTCAGCTCTGGCCCTGCTCAAGAACTGTTTCTCCATCCCAAAACTCCAATACCTCCTGCGCACATCGATGACTTACACGAACAATGGTGGCCTCCAAGAATTAGACAGCATAATCCGAGAAGCAGTGACCAGCATCACCAACGTGGAATTTAAAGAACGGGCCTGGACACAAGCCACCCTTCCTGTCCGCCTCGGGGGCTTGGGCATACGGAGAGCCTCGGATATTGCCTCCCCAGCCTTTATCTCTTCCCTCATCGCGACCAACGACCTTGTAGTGTCCATCCTTTCTTCTCAACCCGGAATGACACTTAATGGGGACGTAACAGCAGCGATTAACACCTGGAAGGGAAGTACAGGAGTAGAGGAGGAGCCTCAGGGTACCTCCCGGAGCAAGCAGAAAGCGTGGGATACCATCTCGGCGAAGAAAACTCAAGAAAATCTCCTAACCAATGCAGACCAGGTTGCAAAAGCACGCCTCCAGGCAGCCGCCCATTCGGAGAGTGGCTTGTGGTTACACGCCATCCCCATCCCACCTCTTGGAACTCACTTGGATGCTGAAGCGCTCCGGGTTGCCATCGCGCTCAGAGTGGGTGCGGCAGTTTGTCACCCACACACTTGCAAGTGTGGTGGGGGGATGGATGCTCAAGGTCACCATGCCTTGTCATGTAATTACAACGCAGGCCGCCTGCCAAGACACTCTGCACTAAATGATGTCATAAAACGGGCCCTGCAGAGTGCTAACCGTGCATCAATCCTCGAACCACATGGACTTCACAGAGAAGACGGCAAACGGCCAGATGGGATGACCACTTTCCCTTACAAGAATGGCCGGTGCCTCGTGTGGGATGCCACATGTGTTGACACTTTCTCCACAACCAACATCGCCAGAAACGCCGACGAAGCAGGTGAAGCCGCCCGGATAGCAGAAAATAAAAAGCGAGAAAAATATCAAGCCATCGCCAGAAATCATCAGTTCGAGCCCCTGGCATTCAAAACTTCAGGAGTCTTCGGCCCTACCACCCTTAAGATGGTGAATGAAATAGGCCGTAAAATCAGAGAAGTTTCAGGAGAACCCCGGGAAACCCTCTGGCTCAAGCAAAGACTAGGGATGGCTATCCTCCGGGGCAATGCCACCAGCGTCATGAGCTCAGTTCGACAGGACTGGGTCATGCCACTGTGTGAGGCCCGGGCAGGAGTGGTGTATCCGTAGTCTTTCCACAGTAGGGTAAAACAAAACATAAACTTTATTTGTATGTAACATGTGTGATTCACATAAATAAAAGGGGATGTGTCGGATGGTTGAAAGCCACAGTTGCTCGCGCGTTTGGGGCTAGCAACACGTATTATGAAAAACATGTATCCTCCTTCATTCACTGTCCCCCCCTTCACTCACTCAACCCCACAATTTGCCGGAGGATAACAGGTTTTTCACAATACGTAGACGGAGGTCTTTTTAAAATATATGAAAAAACAAAACAAAAGTACCTACTTGTAACTCTTTGTAATATTATCTGTCGTGTCCGGGTTTGAAAGGGGATATAGCTCACAGTTTTTGTGTTGACACTGGTTTGATGGTGTGTTTATGTGTGTCTGTGTATGTGTGTGTGTGTGTGTGTTGGGTGTTTGGGAAGTAGTGGATCCGTGTTTGTAATTATTGCCGTCTATTTCGTCCACGATATGGGCTTGGATTAATTTACATTTAAAAAATCCTCTATCTCATTATTGGTATAAATAATAGGACATTTCTTATTTAGATGTTTGTACTTAATGTTCCCTTTATATTAAGTTCTGTAATTTTGATGGTATAGTTTTCAAACACACTGTATTTATAAATATATATATATATATATTGTGAAAGCAATGTCAATTAACACAACATTATTATTATATCATTACATCCACAAACATCTTTAACATCTAGCCACATACACAATAAAGTGTAGGGTTAATAAATGAACAGTGCTCTACCACTGGGCTGCCAAGAAGGTTATAAGAGTGTGGGCTAAACTTATAACCTTCTTGGGAGCCCAGTGGTAGAGCACTGTCGTCCTGTGTGAGGGGCCCGGGTTCGATTCCCGGCAGTTGCAATCATTCATAATTTATTAACCCTACACTTTATTGTGTATGTGGTTAGATGTTATGGACGTTTGTGGATGTAATGATATATATATATACCTGGTATATATATATATATATATATATATATATATATATATATATATATGTGTGCAAGCAAAAACGGATGGACGGATACACAAACAAATCATTAATAGATAAATTGATTTATGCTCAGTTAAGTAATTTGATAACCAGTCTTCAGATAAATAATTAGATATAAATGCAATCATAGTGCATAAATAATATATGAATGATCTATATTTACCTATGAAACACGCTTTCAAAATATCAATACTCAAAAGTCTTACAATTAACAATAGACGAAAAAAGAAATAATCAAAGCTAAACATGTGTACAACAGAACTCTCAGGGGATGTTCAAGTTTTTTTTTTTTTTTTTTTTTTTTTTTTTTTCTATATTCCAACTTACTTCCTCTCGGGCATAGGCTGAGAGCCTTAACATTCACCGCTTTACAATGAACCCATCCCTGAAGCCATCTCGTTCCCGTGCAGTTACTAGAAATATAAGCCATAGTTGGCAGTGTACGTCACAGTCTTGTTTATGTGTGTGTGTGTGTGTGTGTGTGTGTGTGTGTGTGTGTGTGTGTGTGTGTGTGTGTGTGTGTGTGTGTGTGCGCGCGTACTGTGTGTGTGTATGTGTGACGGATAGGTATTCGTACATACTCTATGTTATGATATTGTGCAAAACGCTACACACATATAAGCCATCTCTGTACGTTTATGGTGTATGTATGTGTGTGTGCGTGTGTGTTACTGTGTAGGTGTGTTGGTGGGGGTGTACGTTTCTGATTGGGGTGGGCTATAAGCATATCTCTCTTCTCTCACGATTATTCATTCATGTTTTCATATAATATTATACCCTCCTGATCACCTTCAGCACGATGACGCGTTTTTACCTTTTATTCTGGCTAATATTAGACGATTTTATGCATTATAAGAAGGACCTATGTTATTCAAATGGTATATAGAGATGCGTGTGTGTGTGTGTTTATGTGTGTGTGTGTGTGTGTGTGTGTGTGTGTGTGTGTGTACGTGTGTGTGTGTTTGTGGCCATAATTCACACATACTGTATATAAGGTTAGGTTCACAAATCTATACCATTTCACATATATTTAATTTAATTCTGTTTAACACCAGGCAATATTTCACAGGTTCAGAAAGACCTCTATTTGTCCTGTCAATATTCTGTAGTAAGAGAGAGATAAGCAATGGCACTATTATGTTGCCATAATAAAAAAAACAAAAAACAAAAAACAAGCAGGGTTATATTTAATTATTTATTATTTATCATACAAAAATTAGTACAAAATAACAACAAATTAAATAGGGTTATGTTTTAGTATTCATGTTTATATCAGACAATTTAGTTACAAAAACAACAACAAAAGAAACATAGTTATAGTCTATTATCTATTTGCTATCAGACAATTTTGTAAATATATATATATATATATATATATATATATCCCGCACCAGTATTACCGAATGTGTATTATGGGTATGGACTTAATTAGAGTATAAAGTCAGGTTAATGACACCAGTGGAACCAAAATGGCGGAGGTTGGCCATGGTGACTCCTAATTGTCAGGCTCACTACCAGGACAAAAATCGACACCTATACTAGGCTTCGGAGTCACTTTATAAGATTCGAAATTTACTAAGACAAATGGCTGTTATTCGGTAATTCCTACGTCCATTTTGTGATATTATACAGTTTTCTGGACGCCCTTCTTCCTCATATCTAGTCCCAATAGTTTTGAGATTTAAAGACGTTCGGGCCATTAGTTTGGCTATTTCAAAATCTTTCTCCCTATTTCTTTGCCAATTTTAAGATCTTTCGTGCCATATAGGTGTCGAGTTTTTTCCTGGCGAAGATTAATAGAGACTTCGAAACAAAAATATATTACCCAATTACAAATTACACTAATAACCCTTTGAGTACCAGCGACGTGTGCTATATTCTATTCTAGCTACATTTTGACGATATTACGCAGCTTAGGAAGGACCTGTGGTAGTTAAAAGGGTTGATAGAGATAGGTTGAAGTCTTAACTATTATTGCTAGAGGTTCCTAAGCTAAATAAAGTCGTCAAATAATTGCCAGCAAATAATGAAAAGAACGTCACCGTACTGTACGGGTTAATACTATTATACTATTAACCCTTTCAAGCTCCAACACGCGTTTCTGTTCTGTTTCTGGCTACTATTAGACGATTTCATTCAGATTAGTAACAGTATATGGAAGTCAAAGGGTTGATTGAGATAGTATTTACCCTTTTTATACCCACAGCTACTTCCTAACCTGCATAAAATCGTCTACTGATAGCCAAAATAAACTGCTAAAACGCGTCAGAGCTTCAAAGGGTTAAACTATTGCATATACCAGACTCAGATTAACGGATACAGGTAATTGGGTGACGTCGGCTAAAGACTCAGATGGACTCCTCTGCTATTTTACTTGTGTAACATGACGATATGATGAGGTTTGTCTATATATTTTGACATCCCTACACTGTTTTACCGAAAAATGTACAATTAATCTAGAAGGGGGTTCTTGGGGATGTTTTTTTAAGCTTGATGGAGGTCTAGGGAGGAAACTAAGATAACATAAATATATAAATAAGTCGATCAATAAATAAAGCCTTCCCCCTGCAGCTTACAGGACCTCGGGAGTGGACGTCTGTAGCGCTGTAGTTCCCGGTGGTGTACCTACAAAATCAAGATATATTTAGAAGTATGAACACAAACATAGTATGATGCAAAAATATAATATATTAAATATGGTAATATTATTAGTCATATATATATATATATATACCGTCACCTTTTACTCTTCTACTTCCTTCTTCCTTGATAAACTTTGCTGCACTATGGTCGGTTTAACTTCAGCCGATGGTAAATTGAATACTTTAACAACTAATTATTCGAGAGACAATGGAAAAATACAGACAGTTATTACAATTAACAACACATTTCGCTACAAAATCTTCACAACAGCAGAATAATCAAGACGGGGACATAGTAATTTACTGTCTACTGGAAACAAACTAAAAATAAAAAGCTATGTACCCTCTGAGAATACTCTTCTCTATCTGCCTATCCACCCACCTACCTACTGTACCTATACTTGTGAATTAAATACAAAATATCAATACATAATGTACATATAACTTAGGAACAGGCAACATATGCAATTAAAAATAGATATAATCAGTAATGGGTACATGATTATAAAACATATTTATAATAGAACAGAACAATATCATTACATACTTACCATTCTAGTGTTGGTGTGTTGTATTAACATTGTTGCCCAGGTGATACTCTAATTCACTTATTATTTGATTCTTCCTGTGAGTCTCTTGTCTCAGGTCGTTAATTTCTTGGTTGGTGCCAGTCAGGAGGAGGTTCAGTTGTTGCTGTTCTTGTTTTTTCTTCTGTCTCTTCTCCCAACGGTCGATCGCTCTCACCCTCTTCTTCTCCATCTCGGGATCCATCTGTGGGGGCAGTTGGTACATCTTCGTTTTTTGACCTGGTATCTGCAGTCTGTCCATGTTGATCTTTGTTCTCAGCTGGTCTAAGATCTCACCACCTGGCATATGTTGGCCACTGTTGTCCCAGGGTGTTGAAGTGGTAGCTGCTGGTGCTACGTTACTGTGATGCTGGGAAGAAAAGCACAGAGGTGGGGTCGTCACCCCCCAATTATTGTAATTTTGTTGGGTTTGATAGGGGGGCAGGGTAGACACCCCCCAGTTGTTGTTATCATTAGGGGGCAGGGAGGGGGTTAGTGTCGTCGTTTCCCAGACATTGTGATAATGACCAGACTGGCTGGCCTCGCTGAGGTCTGAGGCCACCTGTCTGATGGTGTCCAGGGTCCAGGTGCTAATATCTTCAGGGTTCTCTCCGACCAAGCTGTTTATAGCCTCTCCTCTTTGGGTTCGTAAAGGCTCCACCTCTCTTCCCAATCCTCCTGAAGGCTGAAGCTCTCCTCCCCAAGCTCCCCTCTGCTCCTCTGCTGGCCACTCCCTTCCTCCACTAAATTGAGGTACAGCAGCGGTGTGTATACTTGGCAACACATTCACCGAGTAGTCCCAGGAATGTCCACCAGAGGTTCCTTCGGTAAAGTATACTTCTGCACCATTGATGACCGCATTTCCTACTTCACTTCCGGGACCCCAGCTGTGTCCTTGGCGGCTTAGGTCAAAGTCACCGTTTAAGGGAACTGGAGTGCTTAAGTATGACGACTGACCTAATTGCAAACTTGAATCGTATTCCTCTCCAAACTGTAAAATCTGTTCTTGGGCCATGTTGAGCAAGGTCGGGTAAACAAACAATATTGAGATATTTAAAGAGCACAGGCGTAACAGTAAAAGCTCTTGGAAGTTTACAAGTTGTGGAACAGCCTTACAAACGTGAACACAAAGTAGACGATAGTATATGTAAATAGAAACTGCAGTAGTTCTGTACTTGATTCAAAACAAGTAGTAGACTTATGAGATATAGATATATAAAACTTATATGGGAACACAAATATTGTTCGAACACAATATTAATGATACTTCGTCAGCAAGTGAAATATGACGTTTGAGTAATTGTGCCTATGCCCAGATCTCGAGTAACTTGTCGACTGTAGATTGGTTATTATATATGAGTAGATGATCAGTAATGTATATCCATGGCGAATACGATTATTAGATTCCCTGCTATGAAACGGGCCAAACGAAAGGCAATATAACTCTAAAACGTAGACTGAATATTGCATCCTGGTTGCTTGCAGTTGCTCTTTCAAGTACCATCCTATTTACCGGTACTTAAATATTTATTATACGTTTGAATAGTATTACTCTTTGACGTAGCACTCAACATCAGGTTAGTGCAATTTAGTTAGTAAGTGAATGCAATTAATCATCATCATCTCTTTCTCTCTCTCTCTCTCTCTCTCTCTCTCTCTCTCTCTCTCTCTCTCTTGTTTAATGCACCCCTATAGAATTATACTACAAACTAATGAATATGGCAGGGGTAGATCCATAAACTGAATTTGGTTAAGTATTTACCAAAGATTAATGTCAATAGCAATAGCTGACTAAAATGGTAATGATATCATGAATAAAGCAACGTGTCCTCGTCTTCTGAAAGAGTTAGCCCTCAAAGTGTTCGAGGAGGCGCTTCTTCGTTTAATTTGAATACTATTAGATACTCCTATTTAGCTTAGGAAGAATTTATGGAAGTTAGCGGGTAATTTAAGAAAGTCTCTACCCACATATTCTTCCTAAGCTGAAATATTTCGTCTAATAGTAGCCAGCATAAAACAAAAATGCATATTGATACTGAAAGGGTTAAATTATTGTCTGTTTGTACTCTTAGTTTTAGATCTAAAACATATTAAAGCTATATAGTAACTAACCTAACCTAATTTGAGTTACACAACACAAAGGCGACGTTTTCTTTTTTAATTCTAACTATATTTAGACGATTTTGTGCAGTTTAAGAAGGATCAGTGGTAGTAAAAATGGTTAACCCTTTGAGTACCAGCGACGTGTGTTATATATTAATCTAGTTATATTTAGATGATATTATGCAGCTTGGGAAGGATTTGTGATAGTTGTTGTTGTTGTTGTTGTTGTTTTTGTTGTTTCCCAAGCTGCCTGGCCGAACAGCCCCAAGGCCCCGAGCAAGGCCAAGGCCATAACCGAGCGCCCCCACAAAACCCTCCCTGCCGACCACAATAAAGCCTGGGCGACCGAAGCCACTCCATGGCGGGAAGCTGAGGAGGGTGCGGAAACGCCCGGGAAACCAAAGCCCCACCCAGGGCCCTGTGCCCCTCACCAATTATGAAGAAAAAGTTGAGGGGCAAAGGAAAAATGTGACGCTTTGGCTTCCAATCTTGGTAGATTGGGAAGAGACGCCGTCACTTGAGATCTAGAAAATATATAAGTAAAAGGGACAATCAGAGTAAGCTATGGGTATGGCAGAGATCGCTCAGTTCTCACTCTGATAGACCAGCCCATCACCACTTTCTGGTGATAGATTTGTGATAGTTAAATGGTTTGGTTGAGGTATTCTGAAGCCTTAACCCTTTCACGCATTTATGACGCAGAGGTTGCCAAATTAGTAATAAGAAATAGAGTTCTCTCACTCTTATGATCACCTCTCCAAAATTAGTTTTCTGCCCACAGCTAACTCAAAGACAACTGCAGAGGTTGAAGTAACTAAACTAAAGGTTTCTAAATGCCCCTGATGGTAACAAAGGCTTTAAAGTATCCCCAATAGGCTCAAAATCGCGTCATATGCGTGAAAGGGTTAATATTGCTAAAGGTCCTTCCTAAGATGAATAAAATCGTCTAATAGTAGCCAGTGTAAAGTTAAAAGGACGGTATCGGTGCAGAAAGGGTTAAGAGGGCATGGAAAGGGTATTTAAGATTATTCAGTATATTGATATGAATTTACCACACACTCCTTTAATATAATGGGTTATTACTACCACTATTTATAAGGGTATAATATTATGGACATTTTAACCCCTTGAGGATTATGCCACGTTTTGACAGTTTATTCTGGCTATCATTAGACGATTATATACAGATTAGGAAGAATCGCTGGAAAAAATGGCAAAGGCCATCTCAATTATACCCATTTAGCTTTCATATACCCTTCCTAATCTGAATGAACTCGTCTAATATTATTATCCAGAAAACAGCCAAATAAACGTGTCATCATGTCTTGAAAGGGTTAATTACTCTGTCCAAATACATAGTATTTAACAGCGAAGATCGTGTTCAGTAAATTAATGTCACCTGAAGAATTACTGGGATTATTTTTTTTTTTTTTTTTTTTTTTTTTTTTTAAGCAAGATATTTTCGTCATTTATGGGTCGTGTTCTGCAGGCTAATTTGTTATGTTTTAGAAATATATAATAAGGTGGGGGTCCTTGTTTGGACTCCCCCCTGTTTTGATCCATTTCCCTGGCGATTTCAGACTATTTGATCCATTACAAGGCATATCGCTCCATGCAGGTGCTGTTGTTTTTCTCAAGCCTTGCAATTAATGGAAATACCGGCCTTAGGTCAGGATAGAAGGGGGGTCTAGCAGACTTTTTTTTCGCATGCAGGGAGTCTGACGAGGCTTTATTTTTACTCCAGTGGGAAAACTAAAAATACATTGTTCAAAAAATAAAAAGAAGACGAAAAAGAAAATAAATTAAACACAATGAAACCCCTCATTAGGAATGAAACCCAAACACCTTCACAGCACCCCAAAACGTCGGATGGGCTAGGGTTAAGTTAGAGAGGGAACATTCCTTTGGTAATATTAAGATTATCCATTTTGGTATTATGGTGACTGTCTTCATAACATTCTGGCTAACAGCAAGGGATTTGATTCGGTGAGGAAGGATCACTGGATAAGTACCCCTTCAGTACCGGTGACGACTTTTTTTAGTAGATTTCAGCTACATTTAGACGATTTCATGAATCTCTCTCTCTCTCTCTCAACAAATGCATCACGCGCTCATAAGTACGTCATTCAAGCATTTAATACAAATGACATATACAGTAAATTAAAAACATGCGCGATTATTTCCCGCAACGAAATAAGCATAGCCTATAAATACAGCAATTCAACTGAATAAAAAAAAAAAAAAAAATCCCTTATAATACGAAGCTAGGGTATTCCCCAACGTCTAACTGTTAATATTGGAGGGTGCATGCTTGAATGGAAATAACAAATGATAAGACGAACCGTTGTAAGGGCGTGTATCATCCGGGCTTGATAACGTTTTAGATAGATATATAGCTAGGGTGCTTTCTTCAAACGTTACCGGTCAAAGTGCAGTGAAAGCACAACAATATTTGGTTTTCTCCTACTGTGTATAATGCGTACAGATAATTCACGCCATACTCCTCAATAAAATATGTTGGCTCTGCACTGTAATCATGTCTGAAGAGAGAGAGAGAGAGAGAGAGAGAGAGAGAGAGAGAGAGAGAGAGAGAGAGCGAGAGCGAGAGCGAGAGCGAGAGCGAAAGAGTACAAAGGAGTACAAAGGAAATCAAGCAACAACAGGTCTAGTGACCCTTCTAGATACTTGCATTTATCCGCATTGAAACTCATTTGCCAAATTTGGGCCCAACATGACAATTTATCTAGATTGTGTTGCATATCGTCAACTTGTTCTTTTGAGAGTATGCTATTTGCAATTTTTGTATCGTCAGCAAATTTTGAGATTGTACAGGTGAGACCATCATCTATGTCGTTGATGTAAATTAGAAAGAGAATTGGTCCTAGTACCGATCCCTGGGGTACCCCGCTACTTACATTGGTCCATTTAGATGCCTTACCGTTTATGACTACTCTTTGCTTTCTGTCGCCGAGCCAATTTTCTATCCATTTCAACACACCGTCTTGTATTCCATGCGCTTTTAGTTTTAGCAGTAAACGTTTGTGGGGAACTTTGTCAAAGGCCTTTTGAAAATCAAGGTATATAATATCTACAGCTTTACTCTCATCGTAGAGGTTGAGGATATCGTGGAAGAAGTCTAAGAGGTTTGTTAAACAGGAACGTTTTTTACGAAAGCCGTGTTGAGTATCTTTAAGTAAGTTATTTGCCTCTAAGTGATTTACGAGTCTGTCTCTTATGACCGTTGCAAAGAGAGAGAGAGAGAGAGAGAGAGAGAGAGAGAGAGAGAGAGAGAGAGAGAGAGAGAGAGAGAGAGAGAGAGAGAGAGAGAGAGAGAGAGAGAGAGAGAGAGAGAGAGAGAGAGAGAGAGAGAGAGAGAGAGAGAGAGAGAGAGAGAGAGAGAGAGAGAGAGAGAGAGAGAGAGAGAGAGAGAGAGAGAGAGAGAGAGAGAGAGAGAGAGAGAGAGAGAGAGAGAGAACAAAAACAAATCACTAAAACTAAATTTCAGGGTATCCATCTATACACCAAAAACCTTAATGACTTCACCAGAAAGCGAAGAGTGAGTGATAGTAAGGGAGGGGGAGTGCGAGAGATTCTGCGAACACTAATCAACCACTCAAGATAATCGCAGTTTATGGTCTAGTCATCCTCCTAGTCTCTCTCTACTGTAGGTATGTCAGTCACACTCTCAAGATACCATGACACATTTCTGTTCTGGTTTCTGGCTAGTATTAGACGATATTATTCAGTTTGGGAAGGGTGTATGGAAGTCAGAGGGTTAATTGAGAGTCTTTACTCTTTTAACACTTTCTAGATACGATAACGCAATTCTCTTTTAGTTTCTGGCTAGTAATAATGTTATTCAGTTTGGGAAGGGCGTATGGAAGACAGAGGGTTAATTGAGAGTCTTCATCCATTTAACCCTTTCAAGATACGATGACACATTTCTGTTCTGGTATCTGGCACTTATTAAACAATTTTATTCAGATCACGAATGGTGTATGGCAGTAAAAGGGTTATTTGAGATAGTATTTACCCCTTTGCTTCCCACAGATCCTCCCTGAGCTATGTAAAATCGTCTAATGATAGCCAGAAAAAACCTGTCAAAGCGCGGCATAATCCTCAAGGGGTTAATGTAGCAGCTATTGTTATAGAGTGAGAGATGAGCTTACCTGTTCTTAACCCTTTGATGATTGTGGCGTATATTGACCATTTATTCTGGCTATCATTAGACGATGTTATGCAATTAGGAAGGATCACTGGAAATTTGGGGGTAAATACTATATTTAATAACTCACTGACTTTCATTGTTTGTCTGTGTATGAAGGAGACAAAAGGCAGGCTGCTTGTAATGAGTGTCTCCCCCAGAGTCAAAAGATTGACAGAGAGCCAAATTCACTGGACGTTCTGGTCAAAATGCCTTGACACACGAAGTGTAAAGTAGCTTAAGTCATAGGATGAAGGACATATTGAGTCTGGGAGAGAGTTCCAGCTAGAGTTCACTAGATGAGTAGAAGAAAGACTGACACAATTTGCCAATTCTTGGGTTGGAGACTTGGACAGAATAGTAGTGAGACTGTGTTGAAAGGCGAGTGCCTCGCACTCGCCGCAAGGGAGGGGGTATGGATTGAGAGAGCTCTAAAGAGCAGTTATTGGTGTAATAGCGATAGAAGAGTGAACGAGATGCAACATTGCAGCTTGTAGAAAGAAACTGTAGTGAAATAGTAAGAGGAAGTGAGTTAATGATGCGAAATGCTTTTGACTCTACACTTTCGAGAAGTGCAGTATGGGTGGAAATTCCCCACACATGTGAAAAATACTTGATACATGGGCGCACTGTGCCCCTATATAGAGCAAGAAGTTGTGCGGGGGTGAAGAACATACAGAGACGGTTGAGAACACCTAACTTCTGGGAAGCTGTTTTAGCAAAAGTGGTAATATGATCTTTTCAAGAAAGGTTGGATGAAAAGAATACACCAAGGATATTGAGAGAAGATGAAGGGTTTAATTGTGTATTGTTGAAGAGTAATTGAAAGTTATGTGGAGGATTACAACTTTTAGTTAAATGGAGAAATTGGGTCTTGGAGGCATTGGAAGTAACAAGATTTTCTCTGACCCACTCAGAACTAATTGATAGATCAGAAGATAGGCGTTTTATTCCCTTGTCATGTGACTTTTGGAGTGATTGCATACTGGGGTTTTGTGAAAAAGTAGTTGAATAGAGTAAAGTAGAGTCATCGGCATATGAGTGGATAAGACTAGAGGTAGAGTTGAGGAGATCATTAATGAAAATTAGAAAGAGAATTAGAGACAGGACACAACCCTGAGGAACACTGGAGTTGATCGGTTGAGGAAGTGAGCGATGGCCGTCCACAACTGCAGCTGTGGAACGGTCTGAAAGGAAATTAGAAACAAAGGCACAGATAGAGGGATAGAAACCGAAGGAGGGTAGTTTGAAAATTGGAGATTTGTGCCAGACTATATCGAAGGCTTTCGACATAATATCTAGCGCAATAGAAACAGTTTGTGCTTCATAATCTGAATAAAATCGTCTTAAGTCCGAAAAAGAAATGCGTCATCATTTCCTTTAAAGCATTATAACGGCCATTTTGTGTTATGTTCTGGCTAATCTTAGACGATTGTATGCAGCTTAAGAATGACGTATTGTATTTAGGGGGCATATTATCTTGTTTTATTGTACATGATAACCTACTTCTTGCTTCTATTCTGGCTAACTACTCTTGTAAGCGGTTTACAAAGGATCTATGGTGTTTAGAGGGTGTATTGTGATATAATTTTACATGATAAAGGTCTTTTATGTTTTATTCTGGCTAACTTTCTACAATTATATGCGGTTTAAAAAGGACCTATGATATCTAGAGAGTATATTGTGCTATTATTTTGCACGATAACAAACGTTTTACTTATAATTCTGGCCAACCTTAGACGCTGTTATACCGTTTAAAAAGAACCTATGGCATTTAAAGGACTTATTTTCATATTATTTAACCCTTTCGAGTCCTAGAGGTAAGTTATAACCTAAAGAAAATCGTCCAATGGTAACCAGAATACGATTAAGATTGCGTCATCGTGGTGAAGGGGTTAAGGGGCCATGGGCCGGTGTTCTGGACCACTTTCTCACTCATGTTTAGCCCCATTAGTTTTCAGATGTTAAGATGTTTGCCCCATTAGTTAGTCGATTTTAAGACCTTTCGCCCCATTTCTTCGTCAATATTTAGACCCTTCGTGCTATTAAGGTGTAAATTTTTTCCCTGGCGAACGATAGTGAGCCTGTAATGTTGGAAGAACCGGCCTTCGGCCGGTAAATTTTTCTACCGAAAAATGTACAAATTAATCTAGAAGGGGGATCGAATGGATTTTGTTTGTTTTAATTTGATGGAGGTCTAGGGAGGAAACTACAAAAATAATGAATACATGCAAAAATCGACCCCAAAGTTAACTATCCCCCCTTAAGGGGGTTGCCCTGTTTTTGTTCTGTCCTTTTCTATCTTTCTCTGGCTTGTATCCATTTGGCCCCATTCAGCCTACTGTTTTAAGACGTTTATCCCCATCCAGGCGTCATTTTTTTACTGGTGAGCGGTAGCGAGCCAGCATATTTTTTATTTTTGTTTGACAGCAGGCTAAATTTGTACATTTTTCGATAGAAAAATGTCTCCGGCGAAGCCGGATTTCTTCATATAGGCCTAATGCTTGCTCGCTATCGCTCGCCAGGAAGAAATCGACACCTAGATACCTAGATGGGGATAAACGTCTTAAAATAGTTGGCTGAATGGGGTCGAATGGATACAAGCCAGAGAAAGAGAGAAAAGGACAGAAATAACAAAAAGCAAGTCACCCCCCTTAAGGGCGAGACACTGGCACTGTGAGAACGTTGTGTGCAGATGTGACTCCACTAATAGACATAATATGTTTTCCCATCACGTATGGGGTATATTTGCACCATCATCACTACTACTACACTCTATTTTTTTCCAGCTGATGGTAAATTGAATCCCTTAGTAGCTGATTTCTCGATAATTAATGGAAATATATGAAACTACTATGGCTGTGTGTCATATTAATGCCAAGTTTTCATAATCAACATATTTCGCTACAAAATCCGCCTTATAGCTGAGTAACCAAGATAGAAACATGATAATTTAGTATCAGCTGGTAAAAAATAGACTATACTACTACTACTATCACCATCATCACTACCATCACTACTACTACTACTATCACCATAATCACTACTACTACTATCACCATAATCACTACTACTACTATCACCATAATCACTACTACTACTACTACTATCACCATCATCACTACTACTACTACTACTACTATCACCATCATCACAGCCACTCAGCCTGTGCATCCCCTCTTTGGACCCTAAACCAGGTCAGAACAGTCATCAAAGCGTCCGACTTGGTAGTCATTCAGCTACTTACTATTCCGGGGTCAGCACTCAGACTCATCATCGTGGATTACTACTACTACATTGGTTTTTATTTAATATTGTTCATACATTTTATTTTACAAGCATCAGATATTACAATTCAACACCATGCAACTTCAATCCAGTCTCCTTCCTATGCGACCCTCTGCCACTGCTGCCTCGTAGTCCACTTCTGCCACCGTCGCTGGTTGTGGTGCAGACAGTCTTGTTCCCCGCAGGCATAGTAGTGCTGATCTGAGCAACGAGAAAGATAGACAGCACCTCATCCAGGCTACAACGTGGCTCCTGGGCTGTTTCTTCTTCTCTGCGATGATCTCTGCAAGCCTTGAATAGAAGCACTGAGCCCTAGGTCCCATCCCTCCAGATGTGGTGAAGACTAGTGGGGTAAAGCTGCCATGCTCGATATTTAAGATCCTTTCCCCATATGCCCTGACCTTCTCTTGTTCATTCCTCTTGTGTGCAGCCTCCAGAGACAGCCCGCTGTAGCTATGGGCCATTGGGTCGAATATTCTTACGTCAAAGAATGCTCGCTGTGCTCTTGTCCAAAACTTCTTGCACTAACGTCCACTCGTGCTTCGTTGGATGTTGGCCGTCCTGTGCTGCAAGATCTCTCCCTCCAAGGGAATGAGTGATGGTTCGCGCACCACATCTCGACACACCTCCCTGAGCATGTTCGCCGTTACATCTCTTACTTCATCGTGCCTGATGCTGATGAATCCTCCCTTCTTACATATCATGCTGTGGTCTGCATCGTTGTTGATTCCACAAACGCATCGATCGGGCAGTCCTTCAATCGGCCAATCATACCTCAGTGCAATAGCATCATTAAATTCTTGTTTGTTTAGATTGAAGCCTTTTGCCTTGATTGGTAGTGTTGTCAGCCAATTTGAAGCACCCGTTTCTTGTGCTATTTGTACTTTTCTTGTTAGTCTCGGGGAAAGTTGTCGCATCAATTGTGCCAGGTCATTTTTCTGTGAGTTTTGCCTCTCTGACGTGATGGTCTTTCTGATGTTGTAGATGTCCGCCTGGTCCACTTCGCCGTCAGGATCTTGCGCTACGATGCGTTCAGTGAGAGATTCTGTTATCTTTACTGAGTTCTCGTGTTCCGTTGTCGCCCTCCTCACCGGATTGATGATTCCAAGCCCTCCTAACCTAGGAGGAAGTGCGAGCAACTCCCTCTCTGTAGCATTTGGGGTGTGGGACTTCATCCAAGCTGGGATGAGTTTGTCTCTGATGGCATCTTCTAGCAGTTGAAGTTGTGGACCCACGTTTGGAATGGTACGCATCAAGTAGGTCCAGCTGTGTTTGACCCCATATGTGAATGCCGAATATGCAGCCTGTGGTTCCGTCTTTGCAATTTTGGCTAGTATTTCTATTTCGTTTACCCACTCTCTGACCTTCTCTTCCATGTATTGCTTCTTGAACTCTTCTGTGCCAATCACTGCCCCTAGATGACGCTGTCCGTCCTTTGTTACGACCACTTCACTACCGTTGAAAGCTTCTAAGGCATTTTCGTAATGTTCTGCTTTTACTATCAGTATAGACTTACTAGCATTTGGAAAGTATCCTATTTCTGGTCCCACGTGTGATACTTGCTCCCACCAGCTCTTGAGATCATTGACTTTCCCTGCTCCAGTGAGATCATCTGCATAGGCCGCCTGCTTAACATGTGTCGTCTCATGTCTTGTTAATGATAGCAACACCGAGAGACCTAATGCGTACATCGCCATTGCTACTGGGTCCCCTTGTGTGGTTCCTTCCATTGATTTCAGTGCCGTTCCACGTCGTGAGTTTTGGTTGTTTACTATGAAGAGGTCTGCAGGCTGTGTATAGGTATTCTCTACATAGGTGGCTAAGCTGGGGCATTTTACCTTGATGTTGTGAATTGCTGTCTTTCTGTTGATGGTGTTAAAGGCATTTGATGCATCCACTAACAGCACGGCTTCACATTCTTCTTGCTCATATATTTCTCTTATTGCATGAATTGCTGCCTCTCCCCCTGCTTGGTGGCCAGCACACACTTGGAGATTTCCAGCCGCTGACCGCACATCGTCCTTCACCACCTCCATTATGCATTTTCCGATGATTCTTCTCAACACTTCACCCACCCCTACAGGTCTGCACCCTGGATTCTTGTTCAATGGTATTAGACGACAAGCTGTGTAGGCCTCCAAGTGTTGACAATCTTGAGTGGCCATTTTTCTTGCAAGATCTGCCAGCGCCCTGCGTAAGTCGGTCGCTGCAACTCCGAAAAGTGTGCTGCTCAGGATTGTTCTCCAACCGTTTGCATCCATCCCTGAGGGTCCTGCACTGCCTTGTGTCCCTAGAGCCTTTTTCCAAATCTTCTCGCCTGTGATTTGTTCGTAGATGACGGGGTTCGGTGGTATATAAGCCCCCTCTAGCTTCTGACTCTCGGATATACTAGGTTGCGGATGTTTCTCTTCCAGCAGCTTGATGGTATCTCTTGTGATAGGCAACAGCCCACTAGCTGCCTCCTTTGTCAGCGATCGTATTGCAGGTGCCACTTTACCTTGTCTCATCTGGTCGCCGAATCTCCTGGCCTTGTCCTCAGTATTTTCTCTTTTGTGTTGCCGTCTGCCTTGTCTCTCTTGTAATGCTCTAGCTTCACTGAGTAAGTCATCCATCTTGTTATCATTCCACAGTTTCACTCTATTTGTTAGCGCTGTCACATTTTCCGCTTGTCTAGAATTGCGGTGAGTTTTTTGCAGGAAGAGATGTGGAATGCTGAAAAATAACTTGAGAGCATACGGGGCTAAAGGTCTGTCATAGACATAGTTATAAATTAGCTTTTTCATCTCTGTCAACAGTTTGGTGGTGGCGTCACATTTAGGTGGGTTGAATAAACTGTGTGCAGACCAATCTACAATTTCTGAGTAAGCTGCCTCTGTCCACATTTTTACCTCCTCTCCCCGTAGTCCTTTCCATTGAAGGGGTCCTCCTCTGCCATCAACTTCTGCGGGTCTCTCCAGGGCTGCTTCCCTCTGTGGTCCCACCTCCCTGTGTGCTTCTCGGGGCTCTTCGTTGCGTGGCATATCGTCGTTTCTACCAGCTATATTTGGCCTTGTTTGCACACCACCCTCCTCTCCAGCATCTCGGTGCTCGTCTCCGGGTCTTTGGACTCCACTGGGCTCACCGTCACCCACCATGTCATGTGGTTGCCGCCCTTCTCTCGGGCTCCCTGAGGGTCCCGCACCTCCACATGCTCTGTCGGGTTGTTGCCCATCGCCGTGTTGTGTCCCGTCAGCTTCATCCCTTCGCACTCTCTGGGCACTGGCTGCCGCCCCTCCCTCTGTTATTACACTATTATAAGGGTTGCGACACCGGGAACCTTTATTACAGTTTATGCATCCTTTTTTTTTTTGCACGCATTTGCATCTTGTACATGTATGCTCATTCTTTGTACAGATGCAACACTTGTTAGTCTTTGACCTTTGTGATAGGGTTTCATCTAAACTTTCATCATCCTCCATTATACCCTTATAACACTTCCATCTGTTCTCTTGCAATGTCTTTTACGCTTTACACTAAGGCTATGTAGCTTCTGTTTTTCTTTTTTTTCTCCAAAACTTAATTTATCTTATTTACAGTACCGGCCCGTAACTTCCGTAAAAACAACCAAATATTTTTCGGTATGTGTGCCTAGATTATTTTGTACTAGAGTGTGTATTCCCTATCGGTGTTGTTGTATGCCATATTTGATATTCCCCCTGGCTGGCTGGTGGGATGTATATATTAGGTTGTGTTGTATGTGAACAATTTGGTGTTATTACGTGACATAAACACACTGAGTAAGCGGCTAGATAGGACAACTAGGCAGATTTTGGCTTTAATAAAGATGTTCGTTATTTCCTTTATAAACCGTAATGTTAGCAGTACTAATAGCAGCGGTAGTTGTAGAAGTTGTATTATCAATAAGGATTAGACCTTGGTTAATGAGAAGATAGGATATTAGGTATTGTGGAGATTGAATTAGTTAAGAATGAGATTACTGCGAAAGAATAGATAGATAGGTAGCGAGAAAGAGAGAGAGAGAGAGAGATAAGCGCTGCTTAGGCTGTCTTAATCCAAAAGAATAGAGAGAGAGAGAGAGAGAGAGAGAGAGAGAGAGTCCTATTTAGCCTACCTATCCAGCCTGTATATCTCAGAAGTTTTCGACTGTAAGATTATCCCCTTGCGGTCACTGTTTTTCTTGTTGTTTCCGTACCCTACTATGACTCATAGATTCACTCTCCTTTATTTTATGACCTAGAGAGAGAGAGCGAGAGAGAGAGAGAGAGAGAGATTAGGTGCGACAGGTGTGCTCTTACTTTTACTTATTTTAATGTTAATTTTAGGGAGAGTGAACGATAGCGAGAACGAGAAAGAGATGATAGGTTTATATATGAGTATCTATATTGATTAATTGTGAGAGAAACGTATCTGATGCATGATTGCCTTCCGTTAGAGAGAGAGAGAGAGAGAGAGAGAGAGAGAGAGAGAGAGAGAGAGAGAGAGAGAGAGAGAGAGAGAGAGAGAGAGAGAGAGAGAGAGAGAGGTGTCAAGTGTTCCCTCCAGTTTTATGGGAGGGGTGGATTGGGTGTGGGGGAGGGGATGAAGGGGGAGCGAGAGGGGGTGGTACACGTGGGGGAGCTGGGAGAGGTGGGGGTGGAGGATAAGAGGTATTGAGATGGGATAGGGGAGGGATAGGGGATGGATGGATGGTTGGACAATAGCTATAAAGAAACCATTAGGGGGGATGAGGTTAGGGGAAGTTACTAATATGCAGTACATAGTAAAGAAAGTCTTTCTATTTTTCCATGGTATCACCACACACTCAGGATACACTCACCGGTCCCTTTCTATAATAGTTTTTCACAAATTTCGTTGGCGGGATATGATTTCCGCATAAGACAGTATTTTCCCCTTCACTTTCACATTTACTATCCTTTACCGTATTCTCTATATCACTCACTGACTCTTATTCCGTCTCTTGAGTGGCGTGAAGGTTGTCTGGCGATGTGGAACGAATGTGGAGAAGCGATGGTGGAGCTGGGCTGTGGGCGGTGGGAGGTAGGTGGTGGGCGGTGGAGTTGGGAAGGCAGGGTAGGGGAGGGGTGGGGTGAAGTGAGGGGAGGAGGGTGTATTGGGTGGTTGGTGACCGTTTTGTTTTATGGTTGTGGTCACTACCCTTAACGGTTCCCCTCGTATGCCAGGGCTTGACCAAGGGCGCCCTTCCCTTTCAAAGCAGGCTCACTGATAAATTTAGAGTTGAATTTTGCTCAGCATTCTATTATGTATTAATAGAATCACTTTCCTGTTATCAATGTCGAATGTCCTGGTCTTCGCCTTTCTGTTGATTATCTTCCCACCTCTCCCCTTCCACTCCTTCACTACTGTTGACTATAATCCTTGCGGGAGGTCACCAACACACGTCCTTCCTCTGCCAAGTCTGGACTACTACTTTACTACTACTACCTTATATTTAATATTGTACACATACTAAATTTCACAAGCATCAGATACTACTATTCTACACCATGCAACTTCAATCCAGTCTCCTTCCTATGCGACCCTCTGCCACTGCTGCCTCGTAGTCTACTTCTGCCACCGTCACTGGTTGTGGTGCAGACCTTCTTGTTCCCCGCAGGCATAGTAGTGCTGATCTGAGCAATGAGAAAGATAGACGGCATCTCATCCAGGCTACGACGTGGCTCCTAGGCTGTTGCTTCTTCTCTGCGATGATCTCTGCTAGCCTTGAATAGAAGCACTGGGCCCTGGGTCCCATCCCTCCTGATGTGGTGAAGACTAGTGGGGTAAAGCTGCCATGTTCGACTTGTAAGATCCTTTCTCCATATGTCCTGACCTTCTCTCGTTCGTTCCTCTTGTGTGCAGCCTCCAGAGACAGCTCGCTGTAGCTGTGGGCCATTGGGTCAAATACTCTTATGTCAAAGAACGCTCGCTGTGCATTTGTCCAAAAGCCTCTTGCACTAACGTCCAATCTTGCTTCAGTGGATGTGTTGGCCGTCCTGTGCTGCATGGTCTCTCCACCCAAGGGAATGAGTGATGGTTCGCTCACCACATCTCTACACACTATTACTACTATTACTACTATCACCATCATCACTACCACATCATCACCACCATCACTACTACTACTACTACTACTACTATCACCATCATCACTACCATCACTACTACTACTACTACTACTACTACTATCACCATCATCACTACCATCACTACTACTACTACTACTACTACTATCACCATCATCACTACCACTACTACTACTATAATCACCATCTTAATTAACCTTTTTTACTACCACAGATCCTTCTTAAGCTGCACAAAATGGTTTAGATATAGCTAGAATAAAAAATGAAAGACGTCGCCGAAACAGAAGGGGTTAATTAGAACTATATTTCAAAGGTTCAAAAAGGTAAAGTATATATATACAGTATATTTGTTCTTTATTTCAAAGTTATCGTACACACACCATTCACAACACACACAGAAACACGGCACACATATATCACCGACAGACAGACTCACAGACCAAGGTGATTACAATGCTACGCCACTCCTACAGAGGGGTACGTAATAAGGCATCTGTTACAAAGGACTTTCTTATGGGGGGTCACCGGCTTTTTTTATCTTGCTCTCCTTTTCTCTCTTTCCCTGGCTTGTATCCATTCGGCCCCATTCAGCCAACTGTTTTAAGACGTTTATCCCCATCTAGGTGTTGATATCTTCCTGGCGAGCGATAGCAAGCCAGCATATGGAGAAATCCGGCTTCGCCTGATACATTTTTCTATCGAAAAATGTACAAATTTAGCTTGTCAAAACAAAAATATATATATGCTGGGTCGCTACCGCTCGCCAGGAAAATATTGACACCTGGAGGGGGGGGTAAACGTCTTGAAACAGTAGGCTGAATGGGTCCGAATGGATACACGCCAAAGAGAGAGGGAGATAAAGAGAAAAAAAGCGAGGTGGGATCCCTTAACCTGCATAAAATCGTGTAATGTTAGCTAGACTAAAATATTATAATGGTGTAGTCGTATTTGAGGGGTTAACTAAATATTATAATGGTGTAGTCGTATTTGAGGGGTTAACTAAATATTATAATGGTGTAGTCGTATTTGAGGGGTTAACTAAATATTATGGTTCAACTCCTTGAGGATTATGACGTATTTTGGCAGTTTATTTTGGTTAACATCAGACAATTTTATTCAGTTTAGAAAGATATTGTTTGAGTTAGTGGGTAAATTGAGATACTATTTACCCATTTGATTCCTATGGATCCTTACTAACCCTTTCATTACCGGTACCGTCCTTTAACTTTATTCTGGCTGCTATTAGACGATTTTATTCCATTTTATTAAGGACCTCCAGCACTGAACAGGCTTCAAACTATCTCACTACCACAGATCCTTCTTAAACTGCACAACATCGTCTTAAATATAGCTAGACAAAATAACAACAACGTCGCTAGTACAGAAGGGGTTAGATTGCATATAATCGTAAGATAATAGCCAGAAAAACTGTCGAGATGCGTCATGCACACATGATCCTCAAGGATTTGACAATAGACGCATTACAAATGAATGCGTCATTGCTTAACCCTTTGAAGATTATGACGCATTTTGACAGTTTATTTTGGCTATCATTAGACGATTTTGTACAATTTAAGAAGGTTTTGTGGGATTTATAGGGGTAAAGACTATCTCTTTTTTGTTTGTTTTTTAGTTAAAATAGGACTTCAGAGGCTATCAACCCTATTGGATTATTAAGCCAGCACACTGTAAGTCAAGAATAATGTCAGGACTCACATTTCCATTACTCACCCCTCCCTCACATCTCCACTCACCCCCAACTCCCCTCCAGATGTCCATTACTTAAATATTATTACTCACTCACACCACTTCTCGGTATTGTGATTCGTAAGAGTTAACATTAAACCATGAATCAGTTACGCTGTATATAAGACGGCATGTGTTTGGTGGTGTAGCAGAAGGGTGGTGAGAGCTGTGGTGATAATCTACAGTCAACTACGCTAGAAATCCTGTATATTAGTTACTATAGGATCTCTAAACTACGCTATTTCCGCTACTGTACAACGTGAAGGGAGTTAAGACGGGCATCATGTTAAGGCCTAGGTGTGAAGCTGGACCGGATGAAGAGCACGATAGGCCAGAGATTGAACGTCAGAACACCTACTCCACTCACAATTGCCATCGCAATGTTCACTCACCAGAAGCATCACTACAGTATCACCAACCAACTGTATATAACACAGCCACAACCTCCCATGATGGACTGTCAGAGCAATCCAATCTCTTAGAGTCCCACGCAACTATATCTCCCAACTATTTGATGCCGCATATCAATCTATCACAACTTTATACAGCAACAGACACCAATAGCATATCAGAGTATCCTCCTGTGTCACAACCCGTTACAAACACGGTATCCTCCAACCTATTACAGCACCTGGATCTATCACAGCCACTCACAACTACATCCTTCCCCAGCTTGAGCCAGTCTTCACCTGTGATTGGTGATGGCCTGTTATCCGCTGCCTGGGGGACTGTTGACAACACTGGTGGCACAAACATGTGGGGGGGTGTCACGGTAATGGCTCAGGGTGGTGGCAGCTCTGTAACAGATGAACCATGGCTCATACAACCTGCTGGCTCACTGGAGGCAGGTAGCAATGTTGCAGGTGGTAGGAGACAGACAGATCATGTAAGGCAGGAAGTCAGTAGTGACATTTGGAACTTTGACAGTAGTACCATAATTGAAGACGACTTATTAGTGACTGCAGCAGGTGATGAGACATCAGCAGAAGCACACATGAGCTCCGAGAAAAGGCCTCGTCGTCAGCGCAAGACGAAGGTGTACCAGTGGGAGCCTCAGCATGACCCCCAGCTGGAACAGAAAAGACAACGAGCTGTGAGAGAGTACCAGAAGAGACAACAGGAGGAACAAGAGGAACGGGAGCTGAACCATCAACTGGCAGAGACCAACAGGGAGATAAACAGACTAAAACACCAGGTTGTTAGTCGCCGGCAGCAGGTGGACGCCCTCGAACAACAATACCTTCACCAACATCAGACGCTACAGGACACTCCGCCACTCCAGTACTTATGATTAGAAATATAACTAAATCCATTATCAAAATAGCAACACGGATAGACCGTCACATTTTACTCTTTCCTTCTTCCCTTCTACACTTCTTTTCACTCTACCCTCTGAGACAACTCTTTTAGTGTGACAAACCGGGACAATATAGTTAGGAGACTGGAATGAATAGGAAAATTAATAAAGGTATATTAACATAAAGTTGCATTGTTTTGGCCATATTATCACTTACAAGGATATAATAAGAACTGTGAAATGTAGATTTAATAGTGTATATTTAGAAGTATGACGAGACAAAAAAAAAGGGACTAGATTGCCGTGACATGAAGACGAAAGCACAGCAGATCTCCTCGTTTCATTTTCCATCTGTATTATCTGTTCAGTCCTTTTAGTGATGATTAGTGAGGAAAATTTAATAGTGTGTGTCATAATCCCCCCCCCCCCCAAGGCGTGAATGGTGACCTGTGGGAGAATATTGGTTGTGTATTAGTACTTTCACAGGTTAAATTTGATCTTTTTACATTCACCAAACAATGAAATCAGACATATGTGCATTTGATGTTTGAACAAAATAATGGGATGTTAAACAAAACTAAATAAATACAAAATAAACTGCTGATGAATAAGTAGTAATAGAGGCCTAATGACAGTAATAAGTGTTAATAGTCACTTGCAATAGAGTCACATTATAGGTGTAAATTGCTGTTAAGGGGAGATTTCCACTTGAGGGATGTTTTACTGAACTCCTTTCTCATTCAGGTTTAGCCCCATTGATTTTGAGATTTTAAGACGTTCGCCCCATTAGTTTGGCGATTTTAGGAACTTTCGCCCCATTTCTGTCAATTTTAAGACCATTCGTGCCATTTAGGTGTCGATTTTTTCCTGGCGAGCGATAGCGAGCCTGTAATTTAAGGGGAACCATAGGCCGGGACATTTTTCTACCGAAAAATGTACAAATTTATCTTGAAAGGGGGTCTAGGGGGAGTTATTTTAAGCTTGATGGAAGTCTAGGGAATCAACTAAAAAGCTCCCCATAAAGAATCACATTTAATGAACGTTCAATAAAGGTATCAAGAATCACTTATAATTTAGACGTACATTAATTAAGGGTATCAAGTGTTGTTAAAGAATCACTTGTAATAGGCGCAAATTAAAGTTATCTACAGTACTATTCGAACAGGCGATTATACATTCTGGCTCTTTGTAATTCCTCGAGTTACGTAAGTGATCTCCCGAAATAAATATAGTAAAGAATTGAGAGAAAGACACCGAATCAGACGATATTGGTGCGACGGTGACTATTGGAGTGTCTTGCATTGGTTTGATACAGGTTCAAATGGGTGTGTTGGTATTTTGGTTCATGACTGTATAATAGCGGTTATTAATGCTGATACATACGTTTTCGAAGCTATTTCGGGTTGAAATAAAACTCCTTATTAACTCTAAAGGTTTTTAAACTATCAAGCTTAAAAATCATCCTCAAGACTCCCTTCCCGATAATATTGTAAATTTATCTACCAATTTTTTTACAAATCTCTCTCGGAGGGGAATGTTGGGGGTGTTGTTTTGTTAACCTTCATAGAGGTTTCAATATATATATATATATATATATGACTTAAATTGCTTCAACTCCGTATGTTCAGGCATTTTGGCTCGACGGCTCCTTGATTTTGGCCCTGTCACTCTTTCAACGGTGGGGGAGGCACTCGTCACAGGCAGTTTTTACTTTTGTCTCCCTCATCCACATAGAAAGCCCCCCAATATATATATCTATATATCTATCTATCTATCTATCTATCTATCTATCTATCTATCTATCTATATATATATATATATATATATATATATATATATATACAGGGTGTCCCAGGAGCAAAGGACATAACTTTGGGAAATGATAAAACAAAATATTCTAAGCCTAAAATGTTCTATAAAAAATATTCCAAATCTCAACCAGTAGAGATATATTGCATGTTGAAAATGGCATTTTCTTAAGTATTTCCCCATAAGGGTGGCCTAGCTGTCCTAGTACCTACCACACCTCCATCTAACTGCAGTTATTTTACCATGTTATTGTAAAGATATTATAATTCTTTAAGTTGCAAAATGATTATAGATATAATAGCTCACTTTGGACCAGTTGGAAACTATCTGACATGGAAGAGTCCATTACAGTGAGGCGGGGGAGGACACTATATAAAACCTTCAATATCTGTTTAACGATTGAGATTTGGACTTTTTGTTAAAGAACATTTTAGGCTTAGAATACCTTGTTTTATCATTTCCCAAAGTTATGCCCTTTCCTCCTGGGACACCCTGTATATATATATATATATATATATATATATATATATATATATATATATATATAGAGAGAGAGAGAGAGAGAGAGAGAGAGAGAGACCGAATATTCGTTTCATATTCGTATGTGCGAATATTCGCTATGTTTTTCAATATTCGTATTCGTATTCGTATTCGCATTTCCATTCATAGCTATTTCATGCGAATATTTTCACGAAACCAATAGAAGATAATTATACAAAAATGTAAAATATTACATTTTAAAGCGTGCGTTCGCCTGTACGATGTCGGGGAAAGGCATGCTTCTTTATTAAACCCTCTAAGTACCATAGTATGTGAATGTTTTTTAAACTATTGGAACTGAAATTGTGTAAATCGACTTCCAAACCAATCTGATGATCTCTGAACTTTGAAATAATTGTAATAGTTCCGAAATCTGACCTTGTTCATTATAACGGAATAAATGGTCTTGGTACAATGTTGCCAATGTACCGGCTATCGCTAGATCCAGCGAATCATTTTCACTACTTCCATCTAGCGACATCAAGATGTGATAAATTCTAGCGATATTCAAGTTATGTTCCCTATTTTAAGGAATTGTAGAGATTTTTCGATTGTTAAAGATTATTCTAGATACTTCAACATATGTTTTCTAGTGACATACAAGTGTTTAGTGTCTGGTGACTATCTAGCGATTTGTCAATGCTATTCTAGCATACATTTGTGCTTTAGTTTATCATGCATTGTTTAATATATTTGCCCTATTTCTCCAGAAGACTTCCTACATGGTATAGTGTATTGTTCTAGTGATAATTCAATATTATATAGGGATATTTTAAGTTGGCTGATGATTATGAATCAGTAATATGCTGGACGATGAGAATACTGTATGTAAACAAGTCTCGGAAATCACTGATACATTTTGGCATTTTCTGCCAAAAGCCCAATGGCTAATCAGTGGTGGTAACGAGACACGCAGCTTTACACATTCACACATTCAAGGGGAGGTGTGGTGGAGTGGTCATGCCACTCGATTGGTAATCCAATGGACCCGGGTTCAAATCCCGATATGTCAATGGGAAGATATTATTGGGATTGAATTTGTGCTGTACCTAGTATCAGTGCATTACCACAAAGCCCACCGAAATGCCAAAAAAATACCCTCATTGCTCCCTGATTAAATAACACTGTATGAATATTCCCATATTCAAAATATGTTACAGGGGGACAATGCCTAGTGAGTTCACTGCTCAATAGGTGGCGTTCTGAGAGTGAGGGTCTGAGTCTGGAGGGTGAGACGGTGAAGCACTTGGGCGAAGCAACCAGCCGCTTCAGAGATGGAGCTGCTTCGAGCCATGATGGATGCTTCGCATGTCTCACTCCCCAGACTGGAACAAGACCTCACGGGCTTCACCGTGTTGAGCGGTGGAATGTACAGGCTCTCAGCCTATGCCCGAGAGGGAGTAGTTGGAATATAGAAAAAAACAAAACAAAAAAAACATCGTCATTGGCTTCCGGTAATTAATTGCATAGTAATTTAATTAACGTTTGTTGGTGATATAAAAAGAATTACCAGTTCTTGAAGGATGACAATTTCATCCTTCAAGAAAGATTGAAATATTCGCTATTCGCTATTCGTATTCGCGAATTGTACCAATAAAAATTCGTATTCGTATTCGCAAATAGTGAAAATTGATATTCGTTCCATCTCTCTCTCTCTCTCTCTCTCTCTCTATATATATATATATATATATATATATATATATATATATATATATATATATACCTGTATATATATAATATTAACAATAATTATAATAATAATAATAATAATAATAATAACAATGATAATGATAATAATAATAATAATAATAATAATAATAATAATAATAATGATACAAAAATACAATCACCTTCCTTAAACCCGAGAGAGTTTATCAAAGCTACAAGGCACATCCATGTTCGGGACTGTACACGTCGACGGGCGTTACTATAATTATAGTGTCTCACAGTGTACAGTCGCAGGCAGTAAGATATTTTTTAATGGACACCTTTTCCCTCATGCTTAGCCCTATCAGTTTATACATTTCAAGACGTTTGCACCATTAGTTTGGCGATTTAAAGACCTTTTAACTCGTCTCTTTGTCGATTTTAAGACTTTTCATGCCAGTTAGGAGTCGATTTTTTTCATGGCGAGCGATACTGAGGCTGTAATTTAGGAGGAATGGGCCTACGACCGGAGCATTTTTCTACCGAAAAATATGCAAGTTTATCTCAATTAAAGTTGTCTATAAATGTTGGAAGCTATCTCAATTAAAGCTGTCTATAAATGTTGGAAGCTATCTCAATTAAAGCCGTCTATAAATGTTGGAAGCTATCTCGAGAGTTGTCTCAACCCTTTCTGTACCGGAGACGTCTTTTTAATTTTATTCTAGCTAAATTTAGACAACTTTTGTACAGATTATGAAGGATCAGTGGTAGTAAAAATGGTTCGGTGAGATAGTTTGAAGCCTTGTTAATTGCTGAAGGCCCATTTTAAACTGAATAAAAAAGTGTAATAGTAGCCAGAATAAAGTTAAATGGACGTCGCCGGTATAGGAGGAGTTAGATCACCATATTATTTATTATTCACTGTCATTTCTGAGGTTGGTTAAAGCATATGGCGCTTCAAAATACAATGGAACAATACCGTACTACTTCTTGAACTTATTTATTCAGGAAACGAGTATAACGGGGTGTGTGTGTGTATATATATATATATATATATATATATATATATATATATATAATTTATTTGCTTGATTTTTTTTTTTTTTTTTTTAAAGTTTCTTCCCTGGACCTACATTAAACTTAAGAAATACCCCTATGACCACATTTCGAAATAGATCTGAAGAAAATGTCCCCGTCGAAAGCTGGTTCCTTATAAATTGCAGCCTTGCTATCATATCGACAACTAAATGTCCCGAAAGGTCTAAGAAACGCCAAAATAATGGGGTGAATGTATTAATAGGTGAAAACTAATGGGGCTAAGCATAAGGGAAAGGAGGTCCAGACCCCCCCCCCCCCCCCCCCCAGACGAATTTGTTCAACTTACGTAGGGCCTTTAGGAGAAAATTTTCAACAATGACGTTCCTGACCCAATTCGTAAGTTGATTAAACATTTTAATATACAATGACGGATCCTTTCATTATATTCTAACTATTAAATTGTAAAACTTGCAAATTAAACAAACCAAAATTGGGACAAGGACAATATAAAGTCAAATTAAATTATAAAAATCGCTATGTGGAAACAACGCTTACTAAAATTACATTTATGAAATAAAAGAACACAATCCACCACATAGGGTGTACACTACTACATGAGCAAGTTAATCTGTTTCCCAAGCAAACTAATCGCACACATAACAACGCACTATCGTCACGTTCAAGGAATTAGTCATATTTGGGAAGTCCGGCTATTATTAGACGATTTTATTATGCTTATTGAAGTTTTGTGGCAGTTAACCCCTTCAACACGATGACGTAATGTTGCGTCATATGCTGGTTACCACTAGACAACTTTGTTTTAGCTTATATACTACCTCTAGGACTAGAAGGGGTAAATACGATCACAATAAACCCTTAGAATAAAATAGATTCTTCTTAAGCTGCATAAAATCACATAATGTAAAGAAGATGAAATAATGAAAGGTGTGTCTGCGTTATATTAGTATTATTATGGTCGTTATATTGTTCACTTGCTGTAGTGAGTCTGAATATTTACCAAGTTACCTGTTTAACCTAGGTACAGTACAATTCTTATTCTACCTTAACTACGAGGCGACATACGACCTTTGGCGACAGTGAAGTGCCGAATGCACACTGTAGTACATACGCAGATACACTGATGAAAAGATCGTGTAGGGTAAGAAGCTGATAGTTGAGCAGTTTGGTGTGTGTGTGTGTGTGTGTGTGTGTGTGTGTGTGTGTGTGTGTGTGTGTGTGTGTGTGTGTGTGTGTGTGTGTGTGTGTGTGTGGTATAGCTTGATGGGGGTTAAGGGAAGCGCTATTTATAGCTTAGTGAACAAACTACAAACAATCTTTAAATCAAGTACTGCCACTTGAGTAAAACCTCACACAACCCCCCCGGGAATCGAACCCTGGACCTACAAACAATTTGCTCGATATTGGCAAAAACAATAAAATCCCTCAATGCTTATTAATCCATTCAATACCGGTGATGTCCTATTCATTATAATCTGTCAACTAATTATTTTATTCAGCATAAGAAGGACCGATAGCAATTAAAAGATTACATACTATCTGAATTAATCCTATTAGCAAACACAGAACCTTCCTAAGATGAACAAAATCGTCAAATATTAGCCGAAGATTACAGGCTCGGTTTTGCTGGCCAGGACAACAAATCGACACCAAAATGGCGCGAAAGATCTGTCATTAATATCATTGGGAGGTGTTTGGTGTTTGGAGTGAAATATATATATATATATATATATATATATATATATATATAAGATTATTATTTTTAGCTACCATATATCCTTCTTAAGCTTCATAAAATGGTCTATATGTAGCTGAAATCCACTATAAAAAAAGGGGAACCGGTACTGAAAGGGTTAAAGCTGTCTATAAAAGTTGGAAGCTAATTGCTGGAGGATCATTTTAAACTGAATAAAATCGTCTAATAGTAGCCAGAATAAAGTTAAAAGGACGTCGCCGGTACAGAAGGGGCTAGATCACCATATTATGCATTGTTTACTGTCATTTCTGAGGTTGGATAAATCATAATTATGGCACTTCAAAATACAATGGAACATTACCGTACTACTTTTTGAACGGCTTTATCCAGGCTTTATATTTATTTATGTATGTATTTATATATTTACTTAACAGTATTATTGCTTTAAGTTTCTTCCCTGGACCAAACATTAAGCTTAAAAAATACCCCTGAGACCCCATTTCCAAATAGATCTGTGCATTTTTCGGAAGAAAATGCCCTGGTCGAAAGTCGGTTCATTCTAAATTGCAGGCTTGCTATCGCTCTCCAGGTAGATATCGACACCTAAATGGCAGGAAAGGTCTAAAAATCGCCAAAATAATGGGGCGAATGTATTAAAATGTAAACACTAATGGGGCTAAACATAAAGAGAAGGGGACTCCCCCCCCCCCCCCAACCCTCCAGACGAATGTGTTCAACTTACGTAGGGCCTTTAGGAGAAATTTTTCAACAATGACCTTACTGACCCAATTCGTAAGTTGATTAAACATTTTAATATACAATGACGTATCCTTTCATTATATTCTGGCTATTAGTAGACGATTTTATTATGCTTAGTGAGGTTTTGTGGCAGTTAACCCCTTCAACACGATGACGTAATGTTTCGTCATATTCTGGTTTCCACTAGACGATTTTGTTTTAGCTAATAATACTACCTCTAGGACTACAAGGGGTAAATACGATCACAATAAACCCTCAGAATAAAATAGATTCTTCTTAAGCTGCATAAAATCGCATAATGTTAAGGAGATGAAAATATGAAAGGTGTGTCTGCGTTATATTAGTATTATTATTGTTGTCGTTATATAGTTCACTTGCTGTAGTGAGGCTGAATATCTACCGAGTTATTTTGTTAATCTAGGTACAGTACAACTCTTATTCTACCTTAACTACGAGGTCACATATAAACTTTGGCGACAGTGAAGTGCCGAGTTCACACCGCAGTACATACGCAGATGCACTGGTGAGAAGATCGTGTATTGTAAGAAGCTGATAGTTTAGCAGATTGTTTTGTGTGTGTGTGTGTGTGTGTGTGTGTGTGTATGTATGTATGTATGTATGTGTGTGTGTGTGTGTGTGTATGTGTGTGTGTGTGTGTATGTGTGTGTGTGTGTGTGTGTGTGGTATAGCTTGATGGGAGTTAAGGGAAGCGATATTTATAGCTTAGTGAACAAACTACAAACAATCTTTAAATCAAGTACTGCCACTTGAGTAAAACCTCACACAACCCCCCCGGGAATCGAACTCGGAACCTACAAACAATTTGCTCGATATTGGCAAAAACAATAAAATCCCTCAATGCTTAGTAATCCATTCAATACCGGTGATGTCCTATTCATTATAATCTGTCAACTAATGATTTTATTCAGCATAAGAAGGACCGATAGCAATTAAAAGATTACATACTATCTGAATTAATCCTATTAGCAAACACAGAACCTTCCTAAGATGAACAAAATCGTCAAATATTAGCCGAAGATTACAGGCTCGGTTTTGCTGGCCAGGACAACAAATCGACACCTAAATGGCGCGAAAGATCTGTCATTAATATCATTGGGAGGTGTTTGGTGTTTGGAGTGAAATATATATATATATATATATATATATATATATATATATATATATATATATATATATATATATATATAAGATTATTATTTTTAGCTACCATATATCCTTCTTAAGCTTCATAAAATGGTCTATATGTAGCTGAAATCCACTATAAAAAATGTCACCGGTACTGAAAGGGTTAAAGCTGTCTATAAAAGTTGGAGCTAATTGCTGGAAGACCATTTTAAACTGAATAAAATCGTCTAATAGTAGCCAGAATAAAGTTAAAAGGACGTCGCCGGTACAGAAGGGGCTAGATCACCATATTATGCATTGTTTACTGTCATTTCTGAGGTTGGATAAATCATATGGCACTTCAAAATACAATGGAACATTACCGTACTACTTTTTGAACGGCTTTATCCAGGCTTTATATTTATTTATGTATGTATTTATATATTTACTTAACAGTATTATTGCTTTAAGTTTCTTCCCTGGACCAAACATTAAGCTTAAAAAATACCCCTGAGACCCCATTTCCAAATAGATCTGTGCATTTTTCGGAAGAAAATGCCCTGGTCGAAAGTCGGTTCATTCTAAATTGCAGGCTTGCTATCGCTCTCCAGGTAGATATCGACACCTAAATGGCAGGAAAGGTCTAAAAATCGCCAAAATAATGGGGCGAATGTATTAAAATGTAAACACTAATGGGGCTAAACATAAAGTTAAGGGGACTCCCCCCCCCCCCCAACCCTCCAGACGAATGTGTTCAACTTACGTAGGGCCTTTAGGAGAAATTTTTCAACAATGACCTTACTGACCCAATTCGTAAGTTGATTAAACATTTTAATATACAATGACGTATCCTTTCATTATATTCTGGCTATTAGTAGACGATTTTATTAGGCTTAGTGAGGTTTTGTGGCAGTTAACCCCTTCAACACGATGACGTAATGTTTCGTCATATTCTGGTTACCACTAGACGATTATGTTTTAGCTAATAATACTACCTCTAGGACTACAAGGGGTAAATACGATCACAATAAACCCTCAGAATAAAATAGATTCTTCTTAAGCTGCATAAAATCGCATAATGTTAAGGAGATGAAAATATGAAAGGTGTGTCTGCGTTATATTATTATTATTATTGTTGTCGTTATATAGTTCACTTGCTGTAGTGAGGCTGAATATCTACCGAGTTATTTTGTTAATCTAGGTACAGTACAACTCTTATTCTACCTTAACTACGAGGTCACATATAAACTTTGGCGACAGTGAAGTGCCGAGTTCACACCGCAGTACATACGCAGATGCACTGGTGAGAAGATCGTGTATTGTAAGAAGCTGATAGTTTAGCAGATTGTTTTGTGTGTGTGTGTGTGTGTGTGTGTATGTATGTATGTATGTATGTATGTGTGTGTGTGTGTGTGTGTATGTGTGTGTGTGTGTGTGTGTGTGTATGTGTGTGTGTGTGTGTGTGTGGTATAGCTTGATGGGAGTTAAGGGAAGCGATATTTATAGCTTAGTGAACAAACTACAAACAATCTTTAAATCAAGTACTGCCACTTGAGTAAAACCTCACACAACCCCCCCGGGAATCGAACTCGGAACCTACAAACAATTTGCTCGATATTGGCAAAAACAATAAAATCCCTCAATGCTTAGTAATCCATTCAATACCGGTGATGTCCTATTCATTATAATCTGTCAACTAATGATTTTATTCAGCATAAGAAGGACCGATAGCAATTAAAAGATTACATACTATCTGAATTAATCCTATTAGCAAACACAGAACCTTCCTAAGATGAACAAAATCGTCAAATATTAGCCGAAGATTACAGGCTCGGTTTTGCTGGCCAGGACAACAAATCGACACCTAAATGGCGCGAAAGATCTGTCATTAATATCATTGGGAGGTGTTTGGTGTTTGGAGTGAAATATATATATATATATATATATATATATATATATATATATATATATATATATATATATATATAAGATTATTATTTTTAGCTACCATATATCCTTCTTAAGCTTCATAAAATGGTCTATATGTAGCTGAAATCCACTATAAAAAATGTCACCGGTACTGAAAGGGTTAAAGCTGTCTATAAAAGTTGGAGCTAATTGCTGGAGGACCATTTTAAACTTAATAAAATCGTCTAATAGTAGCCAGAATAAAGTTAAAAGGACGTCGCCGGTACAGAAGGGGCTAGATCACCATATTATGCATTGTTTACTGTCATTTCTGAGGTTGGATAAATCATAATTATGGCACTTCAAAATACAATGGAACATTACCGTACTACTTTTTGAACGGCTTTATCCAGGCTATATATTTATTTATGTATGTATTTATATATTTACTTAACAGTATTATTGCTTTAAGTTTCTTCCCTGGACCAAACATTAAGCTTAAAAAATACCCCTGAGACCCCATTTCCAAATAGATCTGTGCATTTTTCGGAAGAAAATGCCCTGGTCGAAAGTCGGTACATTCTAAATTGCAGGCTTGCTATCGCTCTCCAGGTAGATATCGACACCTAAATGGCAGGAAAGGTCTAAAAATCGCCAAAATAATGGGGCGAATGTATTAAAATGTAAACACTAATGGGGCTAAACATAAAGAGAAGGGGACCCCCCCCCCCCCCCCCAACCCTCCAGACGAATGTGTTCAACTTACGTAGGGCCTTTAGGAGAAATTTTTCAACAATGACCTTACTGACCCAATTCGTAAGTTGATTAAACATTTTAATATACAATGACGTATCCTTTCATTATATTCTGGCTATTAGTAGACGATTTTATTATGCTTAGTGAGGTTTTGTGGCAGTTAACCCCTTCAACACGATGACGTAATGTTTCGTCATATTCTGGTTACCACTAGACGATTTTGTTTTAGCTAATAATACTACCTCTAGGACTACAAGGGGTAAATACGATCACAATAAACCCTCAGAATAAAATAGATTCTTCTTAAGCTGCATAAAATCGCATAATGTTAAGGAGATGAAAATATGAAAGGTGTGTCTGCGTTATATTAGTATTATTATTGTCGTTATATAGTTCACTTGCTGTAGTGAGGCTGAATATCTACCGAGTTATTTTGTTAATCTAGGTACAGTACAACTCTTATTCTACCTTAACTACGAGGTCACATATAAACTTTGGCGACAGTGAAGTGCCGAGTTCACACCGCAGTACATACGCAGATGCACTGGTGAGAAGATGTGTATTGTAAGAAGCTGATAGTTTAGCAGATTGTTTTGTGTGTGTGTGTGTGTGTGTGTATGTATGTATGTATGTATGTATGTATGTGTGTGTATGTGTGTGTGTGTGTGTGTATGTGTGTGTGTGTGGTATAGCTTGATGGGGGTTAAGGGAAGCGATATTTATAGCTTAGTGAACAAACTACAAACAATCTTTAAATCAAGTACTGCCACTTGAGTAAAACCTCACACAACCCCCCCGGGAATCGAACCCTGGACCTACAAACAATTTGCTCGATATTGGCAAAAACAATAAAATCCCTCAATGCTTATTAATCCATTCAATACCGGTGATGTCCTTTTCATTATAATCTGTCAACTAATAATTTTATTCAGCATAAGAAGGACCGATAGCAATTAAAAGATTACATACTATCTGAATTAATCCTATTAGCAAACACAGAACCTTCCTAAGATGAACAAAATCGTCAAATATTAGCCGAAGATTACAGGCTCGGTTTTGCTGGCCAGGACAAAAAATCGACACCTAAATGGCGCGAAAGATCTGTCATTAATATCATTGGGAGGTGTTTGGTGTTGGGAGTGAAATATATATATATATATATATATATATATATATATATATATATATATATATATATATATATATATATATATATAAGATTATTATTTTTAGCTACCATACATCCTTCTTAAGCTTCATAAAATGGTCTATATGTAGCTGAAATCCACTATAAAAAATGTCACCGGTACTGAAAGGGTTAAAGCTGTCTATAAAAGTTGGAAGCTAATTGCTGGAGGACCATTTTAGACTGAATAAAATCGTCTAATAGTAGCCAGAATAAAGTTAAAAGGACGTCGCCGGTACAGAAGGGGCTAGATCACCATATTATGCATTGTTTACTGTCATTTCTGAGGTTGGATAAATCATAATTATGGCACTTCAAAATACAATGGAACATTACCGTACTACTTTTTGAACGGCTTTATCCAGGCTTTATATTTATTTATGTATGTATTTATATATTTACTTAACAGTATTATTGCTTTAAGTTTCTTCCCTGGACCAAACATTAAGCTTAAAAAATACCCCTGAGACCCCATTTCCAAATAGATCTGTGCATTTTTCGGAAGAAAATGCCCTGGTCGAAAGTCGGTTCATTCTAAATTGCAGGCTTGCTATCGCTCTCCAGGTAGATATCGACACCTAAATGGCAGGAAAGGTCTAAAAATCGCCAAAATAATGGGGCGAATGTATTAAAATGTAAACACTAATGGGGCTAAACATAAAGAGAAGGGGACTCCCCCCCCCCCCCCCCAACCCTCCAGACGAATGTGTTCAACTTACGTAGGGCCTTTAGGAGAAATTTTTCAACAATGACCTTACTGACCCAATTCGTAAGTTGATTAAACATTTTAATATACAATGACGTATCCTTTCATTATATTCTGGCTATTAGTAGACGATTTTATTATGCTTAGTGAGGTTTTGTGGCAGTTAACCCCTTCAACACGATGACGTAATGTTTCGTCATATTCTGGTTACCACTAGACGATTTTGTTTTAGCTAATAATACTACCTCTAGGACTATAAGGGGTAAATACGATCACAATAAACCCTCAGAATAAAATAGATTCTTCTTAAGCTGCATAAAATCGCATAATGTTAAGGAGATGAAAATATGAAAGGTGTGTCTGCGTTATATTAGTATTATTATTGTCGTTATATAGTTCACTTGCTGTAGTGAGGCTGAATATCTACCGAGTTATTTTGTTAATCTAGGTACAGTACAACTCTTATTCTACCTTAACTACGAGGTCACATATAAACTTTGGCGACAGTGAAGTGCCGAGTTCACACCGCAGTACATACGCAGATGCACTGGTGAGAAGATCGTGTATTGTAAGAAGCTGATAGTTTTGTGTGTGTGTGTGTGTGTGTGTGTGTGTGTGTGTGTGTGTGTGTGTGTGTGTATGTATGTATGTATGTATGTGTGTGTGTGTGTGTGTGTATGTGTGTGTGTGTGTGTGTGTGTGGTATAGCTTGATGGGGGTTAAGGGAAGCGATATTTATAGCTTAGTGAACAAACTACAAACAGTCTTTAAATCAAGTAATGCCACTTGAGTAAAACCTCACACAACCCCCCCGGGAATCGAACCCTGGACCTACAAACAATTTGCTCGATATTGGCAAAAACAATAAAATCCCTCAATGCTTATTAATCCATTCAATACCGGTGATGTCCTATTCATTATAATCTGTCAACTAATGATTTTATTCAGCATAAGAAGGACCGACAGCAATTAAAAGATTACATACTATCTGAATTAATCCTATTAGCAAACACAGAACCTTCCTAAGATGAACAAAATCGTCAAATATTAGCCGAAGATTACAGGCTCGGTTTTGCTGGCCAGGACAACAAATCGACACCTAAATGGCGCGAAAGATCTGTCATTAATATCCTTGGGAGGTGTTTGGTGTTGGGAGTGAAATATATATATATATATATATATATATATATATATATATATATATATATATATATATAAGATTATTGTTTTTAGCTACCATACATCCTTCTTAAGCTTCATAAAATGGTCTATATGTAGCTGAAATCCACTATAAAAAAACGTCACCGGTACTGAAAAGGTTAAAGCTGTCTATAAAAGTTGGAGCTAATTGCTGGAGGACCATTTTAAATTGAATAAAATCGTCTAATAGTAGCCAGAATAAAGTTAAAAGGACGTCGCCGGTACAGAAGGGGCTAGATCACCATATTATGCATTGTTTACTGTCATTTCTGAGGTTGGATAAATCATATGGCACTTCAAAATACAATGGAACATTACCGTACTACTTTTTGAACGGCTTTATCCAGCCTTTATATTTATTTATGTATGTATTTATATATTTACTTAACAGTATTATTGCTTTAAGTTTCTTCCCTGGACCAAACATTAAGCTTAAAAAATACCCCTGAGACCCCATTTCCAAATAGATCTGTGCATTTTTCGGAAGAAAATGCCCTGGTCGAAAGTCGGTTCATTCTAAATTGCAGGCTTGCTATCGCTCTCCAGGTAGATATCGACACCTAAATGGCAGGAAAGGTCTAAAAATCGCCAAAATAATGGGGCGAATGTATTAAAATGTAAACACTAATGGGGCTAAACATAAAGAGAAGGGGACTCCCCCCCCCCCCCCCCCAACCCTCCAGACGAATGTGTTCAACTTACGTAGGGACTTTAGGAGAAATTTTTCAACAATGACCTTACTGACCCAATTCGTAAGTTGATTAAACATTTTAATATACAATGACGTATCCTTTCATTATATTCTGGCTATTAGTAGACGATTTTATTATGCTTAGTGAGGTTTTGTGGCAGTTAACCCCTTCAACACGATGACGTAATGTTTCGTCATATTCTGGTTACCACTAGACGATTTTGTTTTAGCTAATAATACTACCTCTAGGACTACAAGGGGTAAATACGATCACAATAAACCCTCAGAATAAAATAGATTCTTCTTAAGCTGCATAAAATCGCATAATGTTAAGGAGATGAAAATATGAAAGGTGTGTCTGCGTTATATTAGTATTATTATTGTCGTTATATAGTTCACTTGCTGTAGTGAGGCTGAATATCTACCGAGTTATTTTGTTAATCTAGGTACAGTACAACTCTTATTCTACCTTAACTACGAGGTCACATATAAACTTTGGCGACAGTGAAGTGCCGAGTTCACACCGCAGTACATACGCAGATGCACTGGTGAGAAGATGTGTATTGTAAGAAGCTGATAGTTTAGCAGATTGTTTTGTGTGTGTGTGTGTGTGTGTGTGTGTGTGTGTATGTATGTATGTATGTATGTATGTATGTGTGTGTGTGTGTGTGTATGTGTGTGTGTGTGTGTGTGTGTATGTGTGTGTGTGTGGTATAGCTTGATGGGGGTTAAGGGAAGCGATATTTATAGCTTAGTGAACAAACTACAAACAATCTTTAAATCAAGTACTGCCACTTGAGTAAAACCTCACACAACCCACCCGGGAATCGAACCCTGGACCTACAAACAATTTTCTCGATATTGGCAAAAACAATAAAATCCCTCAATGCTTATTAATCCATTCAATACCGGTGATGTCCTTTTCATTATAATCTGTCAACTAATAATTTTATTCAGCATAAGAAGGACCGATAGCAATTAAAAGATTACATACTATCTGAATTAATCCTATTAGCAAACACAGAACCTTCCTAAGATGAACAAAATCGTCAAATATTAGCCGAAGATTACAGGCTCGGTTTTGCTGGCCAGGACAAAAAATCGACACCTAAATGGCGCGAAAGATCTGTCATTAATATCATTGGGAGGTGTTTGGTGTTGGGAGTGAAATATATATATAAGATTATTATTTTTAGCTACCATACATCCTTCTTAAGCTTCATAAAATGGTCTATATGTAGCTGAAATCCACTATAAAAAATGTCACCGGTACTGAAAGGGTTAAAGCTGTCTATAAAAGTTGGAAGCTAATTGCTGGAGGACCATTTTAGACTGAATAAAATCGTCTAATAGTAGCCAGAATAAAGTTAAAAGGACGTCGCCGGTACAGAAGGGGCTAGATCACCATATTATGCATTGTTTACTGTCATTTCTGAGGTTGGATAAATCATAATTATGGCACTTCAAAATACAATGGAACATTACCGTACTACTTTTTGAACGGCTTTATCCAGGCTTTATATTTATTTATGTATGTATTTATATATTTACTTAACAGTATTATTGCTTTAAGTTTCTTCCCTGGACCAAACATTAAGCTTAAACAATACCCCTGAGACCCCATTTCCAAATAGATCTGTGCATTTTTCGGAAGAAAATGACCTGGTCGAAAGTCGGTTCATTCTAAATTGCAGGCTTGCTATCGCTCTCCAGGTAGATATCGACACCTAAAAGGCAGGAAAGGTCTAAAAATCGCCAAAATAATGGGGCGAATGTATTAAAATGTAAACACTAATGGGGCTAAACATAAAGAGAAGGGGACTCCCCCCCCCCCCCCCCAACCCTCCAGACGAATGTGTTCAACTTACGTAGGGCCTTTAGGAGAAATTTTTCAACAATGACCTTACTGACCCAATTCGTAAGTTGATTAAACATTTTAATATACAATGACGTATCCTTTCATTATATTCTGGCTATTAGTAGACGATTTTATTATGCTTAGTGAGGTTTTGTGGCAGTTAACCCCTTCAAGACGATGACGTAATGTTTCGTCATATTCTGGTTACCACTAGACGATTATGTTTTAGCTAATAATACTACCTCTAGGACTACAAGGGGTAAATACGATCACAATAAACCCTCAGAATAAAATAGATTCTTCTTAAGCTGCATAAAATCGCATAATGTTAAGGAGATGAAAATATGAAAGGTGTGTCTGCGTTATATTATTATTATTATTGTTGTCGTTATATAGTTCACTTGCTGTAGTGATGCTGAATATCTACCGAGTTATTTTGTTAATCTAGGTACAGTACAACTCTTATTCTACCTTAACTACGAGGTCACATATAAACTTTGGCGACAGTGAAGTGCCGAGTTCACACCGCAGTACATACGCAGATGCACTGGTGAGAAGATGTGTATTGTAAGACGCTGATAGTTTAGCAGATTGTTTTGTGTGTGTGTGTGTATGTATGTATGTATGTATGTATGTGTGTGTGTGTGTGTGTGTGTGTGTGTGTGTGTGTATGTGTGTGTGTGTGTGTGTGTGTGGTATAGCTTGATGGGGGTTAAGGGAAGCGATATTTATAGCTTAGTGAACAAACTACAAACAATCTTTAAATCAAGTACTGCCACTTGAGTAAAACCTCACACAACCCCCCCGGGAATCGAACCCTGGACCTACAAACAATTTGCTCGATATTGGCAAAAACAATAAAATCCCTCAATGCTTATTAATCCATTCAATACCGGTGATGTCCTTTTCATTATAATCTGTCAACTAATAATTTATTCAGCATAAGAAGGACCGATAGCAATTAAAAGATTACATACTATCTGAATTAATCCTATTAGCAAACACAGAACCTTCCTAAGATGAACAAAATCGTCAAATATTAGCCGAAGATTACAGGCTCGGTTTTGCTGGCCAGGACAAAAAATCGACACCTAAATGGCGCGAAAGATCTGTCATTAATATCATTGGGAGGTGTTTGGTGTTGGGAGTGAAATATATATATATATATATATATATATATATATATATATATATATATATATATATATATATATATATATATACAGTATATATATATATATATATAAGATTATTATTTTTAGCTACCATACATCCTTCTTAAGCTTCATAAAATGGTCTATATGTAGCTGAAATCCACTATAAAAAATGTCACCGGTACTGAAAGGGTTAAAGCTGTCTATAAAAGTTGGAAGCTAATTGCTGGAGGACCATTTTAAACTGAATAAAATCGTCTAATAGTAGCCAGAATAAAGTTAAAAGGACGTCGCCGGTACAGAAGGGGCTAGATCACCATATTATGCATTGTTTACTGTCATTTCTGAGGTTGGATAAATCATAATTATGGCACTTCAAAATACAATGGAACATTACCGTACTACTTTTTGAACGGCTTTATCCAGGCTTTATATTTATTTATGTATGTATTTATATATTTACTTAACAGTATTATTGCTTTAAGTTTCTTCCCTGGACCAAACATTAAGCTTAAAAAATACCCCTGAGACCCCATTTCCAAATAGATCTGTGCATTTTTCGAAAGAAAATGCCCTGGTCGAAAGTCGGTTCATTCTAAATTGCAGGCTTGCTATCGCTCTCCAGGTAGATATCGACACCTAAATGGCAGGAAAGGTCTAAAAATCGCCAAAATAATGGGGCGAATGTATTAAAATGTAAACACTAATGGGGCTAAACATAAAGAGAAGGGGACTCCCCCCCCCCCCCCCCCAACCCTCCAGACGAATGTGTTCAACTTACGTAGGGCCTTTAGGAGAATTTTTTCAACAATGACCTTACTGACCCAATTCGTAAGTTGATTAAACATTTTAATATACAATGACGTATCCTTTCATTATATTCTGGCTATTAGTAGACGATTTTATTATGCTTAGTGAGGTTTTGTGGCAGTTAACCCCTTCAACACGATGACGTAATGTTTCGTCATATTCTGGTTACCACTAGACGATTTTGTTTTAGCTAATAATACTACCTCTAGGACTACAAGGGGTAAATACGATCACAATAAACCCTCAGAATAAAATAGATTCTTCTTAAGCTGCATAAAATCGCATAATGTTAAGGAGATGAAAATATGAAAGGTGTGTCTGCGTTATATTATTATTATTGTTGTCGTTATATAGTTCACTTGCTGTAGTGAGGCTGAATATCTACCGAGTTATTTTGTTAATCTAGGTACAGTACAACTCTTATTCTACCTTAACTATGAGGTCACATATAAACTTTGGCGACAGTGAAGTGCCGAGTTCACACCGCAGTACATACGCAGATGTACTGGTGAGAAGATCGTGTATTGTAAGAAGCTGATAGTTTAGCAGATTGTTTTGTGTGTGTGTGTGTGTGTGTGTGTGTGTATGTATGTATGTATGTATGTATGTATGTATGTATGTGTGTGTGTGTGTGTATGTGTGTGTGTGTGTGTGTGTGTGTATGTGTATGTGTATGTGTGTGTGTGTGTGTGTGTGTGGTATAGCTTGATGGGGGTTAAGGGAAGCGATATTTATAGCTTAGTGAACAAACTACAAACAATCTTTAAATCAAGTACTGCCACTTGAGTAAAACCTCACACAACCCCCCCGGGAATCGAACCCTGGACCTACAAACAATTTGCTCGATATTGGCAAAAACAATAAAATCCCTCAATGCTTATTAATCCATTCAATACCGGTGATGTCCTATTCATTATAATCTGTCAACTAATGATTTTATTCAGCATAAGAAGGACCGATAGCAATTAAAAGATTACATACTATCTGAATTAATCCTATTAGCAAACACAGAACCTTCCTAAGATGAACAAAATCGTCAAATATTAGCCGAAGATTACAGGCTCGGTTTTGCTGGCCAGGACAACAAATCGACACCTAAATGGCGCGAAAGATCTGTCATTAATATCATTGGGAGGTGTTTGGTGTTGGGAGTGAAATATATATATATATATATATATATATATATATATATATATATATATATAAGATTATTATTTTTAGCTACCATACATCCTTCTTAAGCTTCATAAAATGGTCTATATGTAGCTGAAATCCACTATAAAAAAACGTCACCGGTACTGAAAAGGTTAAAGCTGTCTATAAAAGTTGGAAGCTAATTGCTGGAGGACCATTTTAAATTGAATAAAATCGTCTAATAGTAGCCAGAATAAAGTTAAAAGGACGTCGTCGGTACAGAAGGGGCTAGATCACCATATTATGCATTGTTTACTGTCATTTCTGAGGTTGGATAAATCATAATTATGGCACTTCAAAATACAATGGAACATTACCGTACTACTTTTTGAACGGCTTTATCCAGGCTTTATATTTATTTATGTATGTATTTATATATTTACTTAACAGTATTATTGCTTTAAGTTTCTTCCCTGGACCAAACATTAAGCTTAAAAAATACCCCTGAGACCCCATTTCCAAATAGATCTGCATTTTTCGGAAGAAAATGCCCTGGTCGAAAGTCGGTTCATTCTAAATTGCAGGCTTGCTATCGCTCTCCAGGTAGATATCGACACCTAAATGGCAGGAAAGGTCTAAAAAATCGCCAAAATAATGGGGCGAATGTATTAAAATGTAAACACTAATGGGGCTAAACATAAAGAGAAGGGGACTCCCCCCCCCCCCCCCCCAACCCTCCAGACGAATGTGTTCAACTTACGTAGAGCCTTTAGGAGAAATTTTTCAACAATGACCTTACTGACCCAATTCGTAAGTTGATTAAACATTTTAATATACAATGACGTATCCTTTCATTATATTCTGGCTATTAGTAGACGATTTTATTATGCTTAGTGAGGTTTTGTGGCAGTTAACCCCTTCAACACGATGACGTAATGTTTCGTCATATTCTGGTTACCACTAGACGATTTTGTTTTAGCTAATAATACTACCTCTAGGACTACAAGGGGTAAATATGATCACAATAAACCCTCAGAATAAAATAGATTCTTCTTAAGCTGCATAAAATCGCATAATGTTAAGGAGATGAAAATATGAAAGGTGTGTCTGCGTTATATTATTATTATTATTGTCGTTATATAGTTCACTTGCTGTAGTGAGGCTGAATATCTACCGAGTTATTTTGTTAATCTAGGTACAGTACAACTCTTATTCTACCTTAACTACGAGGTCACATATAAACTTTGGCGACAGTGAAGTGCCGAGTTCACACCGCAGTACATACGCAGATGCACTGGTGAGAAGATCGTGTATTGTAAGAAGCTGATAGTTTAGCAGATTGTTTTGTGTGTGTGTGTGTGTGTATGTATGTATGTATGTATGTATGTATGTGTGTGTGTGTGTGTGTGTGTGTATGTGTGTGTGTGTGGTATAGCTTGATGGGGGTTAAGGGAAGCGATATTTATAGCTTAGTGAACAAACTACAAACAATCTTTAAATCAAGTACTGCCACTTGAGTAAAACCTCACACAACCCCCCCGGGAATCGAACCCTGGACCTACAAACAATTTGCTCGATATTGGCAAAAACAATAAAATCCCTCAATGCTTATTAATCCATTCAATACCGGTGATGTCCTTTTCATTATAATCTGTCAACTAATAATTTTATTCAGCATAAGAAGGACCGATAGCAATTAAAAGATTACATACTATCTGAATTAATCCTATTAGCAAACACAGAACCTTCCTAAGATGAACAAAATCGTCAAATATTAGCCGAAGATTACAGGCTCGGTTTTGCTGGCCAGGACAAAAAATCGACACCTAAATGGCGCGAAAGATCTGTCATTAATATCATTGGGAGGTGTTTGGTGTTGGGAGTGAAATATATATATATATATATATATATATATATATATATATATATATACAGTATATATATATATATATATATAAGATTATTATTTTTAGCTACCATACATCCTTCTTAAGCTTCATAAAATGGTCTATATGTAGCTGAAATCCACTATAAAAAATGTCACCGGTACTGAAAGGGTTAAAGCTGTCTATAAAAGTTGGAAGCTAATTGCTGGAGGACCATTTTAAACTGAATAAAATCGTCTAATAGTAGCCAGAATAAAGTTAAAAGGACGTCGCCGGTACAGAAGGGGCTAGATCACCATATTATGCATTGTTTACTGTCATTTCTGAGGTTGGATAAATCATAATTATGGCACTTCAAAATACAATGGAACATTACCGTACTACTTTTTGAACGGCTTTATCCAGGCTTTATATTTATTTATGTATGTATTTATATATTTACTTAACAGTATTATTGCTTTAAGTTTCTTCCCTGGACCAAACATTAAGCTTAAAAAATACCCCTGAGACCCCATTTCCAAATAGATCTGTGCATTTTTCGAAAGAAAATGCCCTGGTCGAAAGTCGGTTCATTCTAAATTGCAGGCTTGCTATCGCTCTCCAGGTAGATATCGACACCTAAATGGCAGGAAAGGTCTAAAAATCGCCAAAATAATGGGGCGAATGTATTAAAATGTAAACACTAATGGGGCTAAACATAAAGAGAAGGGGACTCCCCCCCCCCCCCCCAACCCTCCAGACGAATGTGTTCAACTTACGTAGGGCCTTTAGGAGAATTTTTTCAACAATGACCTTACTGACCCAATTCGTAAGTTGATTAAACATTTTAATATACAATGACGTATCCTTTCATTATATTCTGGCTATTAGTAGACGATTTTATTATGCTTAGTGAGGTTTTGTGGCAGTTAACCCCTTCAACACGATGACGTAATGTTTCGTCATATTCTGGTTACCACTAGACGATTTTGTTTTAGCTAATAATACTACCTCTAGGACTACAAGGGGTAAATACGATCACAATAAACCCTCAGAATAAAATAGATTCTTCTTAAGCTGCATAAAATCGCATAATGTTAAGGAGATGAAAATATGAAAGGTGTGTCTGCGTTATATTATTATTATTATTGTTGTCGTTATATAGTTCACTTGCTGTAGTGAGGCTGAATATCTACCGAGTTATTTTGTTAATCTAGGTACAGTACAACTCTTATTCTACCTTAACTATGAGGTCACATATAAACTTTGGCGACAGTGAAGTGCCGAGTTCACACCGCAGTACATACGCAGATGTACTGGTGAGAAGATCGTGTATTGTAAGAAGCTGATAGTTTAGCAGATTGCTTTGTGTGTGTGTGTGTGTGTGTGTGTGTATGTATGTATGTATGTATGTATGTATGTATGTGTGTGTGTGTGTGTGTGTGTGTGTGTATATGTGTGTGTGTGTGTGTGTGTGTGTATGTGTATGTGTGTATGTGTGTGTGTGTGTGTGTGTGTGTGTGTGTGGTATAGCTTGATGGGGGTTAAGGGAAGCGATATTTATAGCTTAGTGAACAAACTACAAACAATCTTTAAATCAAGTACTGCCACTTGAGTAAAACCTCACACAACCCCCCCGGGAATCGAACCCTGGACCTACAAACAATTTGCTCGATATTGGCAAAAACAATAAAATCCCTCAATGCTTATTAATCCATTCAATACCGGTGATGTCCTATTCATTATAATCTGTCAACTAATGATTTTATTCAGCATAAGAAGGACCGATAGCAATTAAAAGATTACATACTATCTGAATTAATCCTATTAGCAAACACAGAACCTTCCTAAGATGAACAAAATCGTCAAATATTAGCCGAAGATTACAGGCTCGGTTTTGCTGGCCAGGACAACAAATCGACACCTAAATGGCGCGAAAGATCTGTCATTAATATCATTGGGAGGTGTTTGGTGTTGGGAGTGAAATATATATATATATATATATATATATATATATATAAGATTATTATTTTTAGCTACCATACATCCTTCTTAAGCTTCATAAAATGGTCTATATGTAGCTGAAATCCACTATAAAAAAACGTCACCGGTACTGAAAAGGTTAAAGCTGTCTATAAAAGTTGGAAGCTAATTGCTGGAGGACCATTTTAAATTGAATAAAATCGTCTAATAGTAGCCAGAATAAAGTTAAAAGGACGTCGTCGGTACAGAAGGGGCTAGATCACCATATTATGCATTGTTTACTGTCATTTCTGAGGTTGGATAAATCATAATTATGGCACTTCAAAATACAATGGAACATTACCGTACTACTTTTTGAACGGCTTTATCCAGGCTTTATATTTATTTATGTATGTATTTATATTTACTTAACAGTATTATTGCTTTAAGTTTCTTCCCTGGACCAAACATTAAGCTTAAAAAATACCCCTGAGACCCCATTTCCAAATAGATCTGCATTTTTCGGAAGAAAATGCCCTGGTCGAAAGTCGGTTCATTCTAAATTGCAGGCTTGCTATCGCTCTCCAGGTAGATATCGACACCTAAATGGCAGGAAAGGTCTAAAAATCGCCAAAATAATGGGGCGAATGTATTAAAATGTAAACACTAATGGGGCTAAACATAAAGAGAAGGGGACTCCCCCCCCCCCCCAACCCTCCAGACGAATGTGTTCAACTTACGTAGAGCCTTTAGGAGAAATTTTTCAACAATGACCTTACTGACCCAATTCGTAAGTTGATTAAACATTTTAATATACAATGACGTATCCTTTCATTATATTCTGGCTATTAGTAGACGATTTTATTATGCTTAGTGAGGTTTTGTGGCAGTTAACCCCTTCAACACGATGACGTAATGTTTCGTCATATTCTGGTTACCACTAGACGATTTTGTTTTAGCTAATAATACTACCTCTAGGACTACAAGGGGTAAATATGATCACAATAAACCCTCAGAATAAAATAGATTCTTCTTAAGCTGCATAAAATCGCATAATGTTAAGGAGATGAAAATATGAAAGGTGTGTCTGCGTTATATTATTATTATTATTGTCGTTATATAGTTCACTTGCTGTAGTGAGGCTGAATATCTACCGAGTTATTTTGTTAATCTAGGTACAGTACAACTCTTATTCTACCTTAACTACGAGGTCACATATAAACTTTGGCGACAGTGAAGTGCCGAGTTCACACCGCAGTACATACGCAGATGCACTGGTGAGAAGATCGTGTATTGTAAGAAGCTGATAGTTTAGCAGATTGTTTTGTGTGTGTGTGTGTGTGTATGTATGTATGTATGTATGTGTGTGTGTGTGTGTGTATGTGTGTGTGTGTATGTGTGTGTGTGTGTGTGGTATAGCTTGATGGGGGTTAAGGGAAGCGATATTTATAGCTTAGTGAACAAACTACAAACAATCTTTAAATCAAGTACTGCCACTTGAGTAAAACCTCACACAACCCCCCCGGGAATCGAACCCTGGACCTACAAACAATTTGCTCGATATTGGCAAAAACAATAAAATCCCTCAATGCTTATTAATCCATTCAATACCGGTGATGTCCTATTCATTATAATCTGTCAACTAATGATTTTATTCAGCATAAGAAGGACCGATAGCAATTAAAAGATTACATACTATCTGAATTAATCCTATTAGCAAACACAGAACCTTCCTAAGATGAACAAAATCGTCAAATATTAGCCGAAGATTACAGGCTCGGTTTTGCTGGCCAGGACAACAAATCGACACCTAAATGGCGCGAAAGATCTGTCATTAATATCATTGGGAGGTGTTTGGTGTTGGGAGTGAAATATATATATATATATATATATATATATATATATATACATATATAAGATTATTATTTTTAGCTACCATACATCCTTCTTAAGCTTCATAAAATGGTCTATATGTAGCTGAAATCCACTATAAAAAAACGTCACCGGTACTGAAAAGGTTAAAGCTGTCTATAAAAGTTGGAGCTAATTGCTGGAGGACCATTTTAAATTGAATAAAATCGTCTAATAGTAGCCAGAATAAAGTTAAAAGGACGTCGCCGGTACAGAAGGGGCTAGATCACCATATTATGCATTGTTTACTGTCATTTCTGAGGTTGGATAAATCATAATTATGGCACTTCAAAATACAATGGAACATTACCGTACTACTTTTTGAACGGCTTTATCCAGGCTTTATATTTATTTATGTATGTATTTATATATTTACTTAACAGTATTATTGCTTTAAGTTTCTTCCCTGGACCAAACGTTAAGCTTAAAAAATACCCCTAAGAACCCATTTCGAAATAGATCTGTGCATTTTTCGGAAGAAAATGTCCTGGTCGAAAGTCGGTTCCTCCTAAATTGCAGGCTTGCTATCGATCTCCAGGTAGATATCGACACCTAAATGGCACGAAAGGTCTAAAAATCGCCAAAATAATGGGGCGAATGTATTAAAATGTAAACACTAATGGGGCTAAACAAAGAGAAGGGGACTCCCCAACCCTCCCATATGAATTTGTTCAACTTACGTAGAGCCTTTAGGAGAAAATGTTCAACAATGACCTTACTGACCCAATTCGTAAGTTGATTAATCATTTTAATATACAATGACGTATCCTTTCATTATATTCTGGCTATTAGTAGACGATTTTATTATGCTTAGTGAGGTTTTGTGGCAGTTAACCCCTTCAACATGATGACGTAATGTTTCGTCATATTCTGGTTACCACTAGACGATTTTGTTTTAGCTTATATACTACCTCTAGGACTAGAAGGGGTAAATAAGATCACAATACACCCTCAGAATAACATAGATCCTTCATAAGCTGCATAAAATCGCATCTTGTTGAGAAGATGAAATAATGAAAGGTGCGTCTGCGCGTGATATTGTTAGCATTATTACTGTCGTTTTATTGTTTAATTGCTGCCGTGAGGCTGAATATGTACGGAGTTTTTTTTTATAACCTAGATACAGTACAATTCTTATTCTACTTTAACTACGAAGTCACATACGACCTTTGACGACCGTGAAGTGCCGAGTTCACACCGTAGTACATACGCATATGCACAGGTGAGAAGTACGTGTAGGCCAACAAGCTGATAGTTGAGCAGCTTGGCTGTGTGTGTGTGTGTGTGTGTGTTTGCGCGTATGTGTGTGTGTGTTTGCGCGTGTGTGTGTGTGTGTGTGTTTGCACGTGTGTGTGTGTGTGTGTGTGTGTGTGTATGTATATGCGTGTGTATGTGTATGTGTGTTTGCCCGTGTTTGTGTGTGTGTATGTATGTATGTGTGTGTGTGTGTGTATGTATATGTATGTGTGTACTTACTCTAGTTGTACTTACTCTAGTTGTATTGTGGGAGTGAGCATGCTCGTTATTTCCCGCCTCCTATATGTGTAGGTGTTATATGTATCGTTGGAATGGCTGTGGATGTGTGTGTAGTCTGTATTTTTAGCCAATTGGCGACATCGGAAACGAAGGCTTAGGGTGGATCTGTATGGTACCATTCTCACTATAGACGGTACCGTCTCGCCCGAAGGCTTAGGTAGCCATCAGCTTAGGTGAACCATATGATACCCATCTCGCCTTGTACCATTTTTGCCAACCCCAGATGGGACGTCACAACGTCGTCCACTTATTCCAGGTACCTAATTACAGCTAGGTGAACTGAGGCTAACACATGAAAGGAGACAAGCCCAATTTGTCTCCGCCCGGCCGGGGGATTGAACCCCCGACCCCTCGTGTGTGAGACGAGAGCGCTACCTACTAGGCTACGGGGTGTGTGTGTATGTATATGTGTGTGTGTGTGTGTGTGTATGTATATGTGTGTGTGTGTGTTTGCGCGTGTGTGTGTGTGTGTGTATGTATATGTGTGTGTGGGTGTGTGTGTATGTGCGCGTGTGTGTGTGTGTTTACGCGTGTGTGTGTATGTATGTGTGTGTGTGTGTATGTATATGTGTGTGTGTGTGTGTGTTTGCGCGCGTGTGTGTGTGTGTGTGTGTGTGTGTGTGTGTGTGTGTGTGTGTGTGTGTGTGTGTGTGTGTATGTATGTGTGTGTGTGTGTGTGTGTGATATAGCTTGAAGGGGATCAAGGGAAGCTATATTTATAGCATAGTGGACAAACTACAAACAATTTGCTCTATATTGGCAAAACAATGAAATCCCTCAAAACCTATTTAACCATTCAGTACCAGTGATGTCCTTTTCATTATAATCTGCACACTAATCTATTTTATTCAGCTTAAGAAGGACCGATAACTATTAAAAGAGTACATACTATCTTAATGAATCCTATTAGCAAACACAGATCCTTCCTAAGATGAATAAAATCGTCTAATATTGACCGAAGATTACAGGCTCGCTATTGCTGGCCAGGACAAAACTATCGATACCTTAATGGGACGAAAGGTATTGATATAGACAAATAAATGGGGTGAAAGATCTTAAAGTCGCCTAACTAGTGAGACAAATATATAAAACTATCAAAACTAATGGTGATAAACATGAGGAAGAAGGGGGTCCCAAAAAAACAAAAAATCTCCTTAACAACTTTGGCTGTAAAATGTTTGTAATAGTTAAATTATCAAGATAAGGACATGGCAATTTACCGCCAGCTGGATATAACAGACTATAGTGTTAACCCTTTCTACACAAACACGTCACTTTCGTCTTCTGGTTACCATTACACGATTTTCTTCATCTTTTATTCTACCTCTAGGACTCAGGGGGTACATACTAGCTCAATTAACCAGGTCAGGTCAGGTGAAGGTATTGAGGGTTAAGCCTTTACAACAGCACCTCATATCTACATTCTACTTTTCCTATTTTTCTGAAAAGTGTATAGAGGGGAGAAGGGGTGTTGGAGAGAGAGGAAGCTGTTGGAGTGGCTTTGTTATGTGTGTTATTAGTCTGTATACGTCATCGAGGTGTCCCCCGACTGGGTGCAAGCATATGGAACATGCTAGGACGTACTACATCACCCACTAAAAGTCCGCCTGGGCTGGGATCGAACCCAGGTCAAGCACATTCACACGTGAGCGTGCTCACCACTTGATCGCCGCGGCTCTATCTAAATAACATACTGTAGGTCTAAGGTTACCATTAGACCATTTTGTTCATCTTATTCTATCCCTGGAATTCAGAGGGTTAAATACTATCACAGCAAACCATCTGAATAACATTGGTCTAAGGTTAATATTAAACGATTGTCTTCACATTATATTCTACCTCTAGGACTCAAAGGGGTAAATACTATCTCAACTAACCAGCTAAGTAACATGGGTCATTCGTAAGCTTCACAAAATCATCTAATGTCAACCAGAATAAAAGGTAAACAAGGCATCTTAGTGCTGAAGGAGTTAAAGTAATAGTAACGTTTGGAGAAGAGGCGTTAATCTTGCTCTCAAAACGTTATCAATCGGAGATGACGTAGATAATAACGATCTTGTTCTTATCATTGGCTCAACGATGGCAAGAATGACGCAAAACTGGCATACATACAACACATCTTGATTAGCTACAACAACAACAACAACAAAAACAACTACTACTACTACTACTATTTCTAAAAGCTGGCGACTTCTATGGTCATAAGTACTCATGATTACTCTTCATAGCGCTCACGTAATGTAACTATGCATAGACTAAGTTTGTAGATAGTATTAATTTACAGTAATTTTCCTTAGTATAATTTCTTTCTCTAAAAATAGTGGTAATCATGAAAGAAAGCCCTGACAGTTATTCAATTTAATCTAAGTATGTGTTTATTATTATGTATCTATTTAATCTAAGTATGTGTTTATTATTTATGTATCTATTTAATCTAAGTATGTGTTTATTATTTATGTATCTATTTAATCTAAGTATGTGTTTATTATTTATGTATCTATTTAATCTAAGTATGTGTTTATTATTTATGCATATATTTAATCTAAGTATGTGTTTATTATTTATGTATCTATTTAATCTAAGTATGTGTTTATTATTTATGCATATATTTAATCTAAGTATGTGTTTATTATTTATGTATCTATTTAATCTAAGTATGTGTTTATTATTTATGCATATATTTAATCTAAGTATGTGTTTATTATTTATGTATCTATTTAATCTAAGTATGTGTTTATTATTTATGCATATATTTAATCTAAGTATGTGTTTATTATTTATGTATCTATTTAATCTAAGTATGTGTTTATTATTTATGCATCTATTTAATCTAAGTATGTGTTTATTATTTATGTATCTATTTAATCTAAGTATGTGTTTATTATTTATGTATCTATTTAATCTAAGTATGTGTTTATTATTTATGTATCTATTTTTCCTTAGCCTGCGTGGACTATGGCAGGAACATTTTATAAGCCAGAGGCCACGAGTTCGATCATCGTTGGTTGAATATTTTGTTACATTCCTTGGCCTCCCAACGCCACTCTGCAATGGCGGACATTAAAGGTGCAGTTAATCTGTGTCGTATTTACAATGTGAAAGCTAACTGCTGATGAGCATGCTCGAGCAAATTACAGCAGTTACAGACTACATTCACATCCATTGCCATTTCAACATTACAGTAACAATCCACATGCACCTCACAAGCTATACACAACAAATAACCTGGAGGGATGTACTGTAATTCATTCGTGGCCACCTCCTCGGGGATCAAGATGTCTGACAATAGAATAACCTCTCTAGAGTTGTATTTCTATTGTTGCTGAGTGCAATTTTGAGTTTTGAAAATATTAAAAAAAAAAAATATTGTATTTCAAAATCAGAAATTTTCATTTTGCTATGTATTTTTTCAATATATCCCTAAGATTAACATTAACGAAAATATGACGTTGAGACACTATGGTAGGTTAATATACAATACTACTACTACTACTACTAATAATAATAATAATAATAATAATAATAATATTATAATGAAAAATATGTATGATAATAATAATCTCAGGTTTTATATTTAACGCCCTTTTTCCTCCACGTTCGAGGAGATTTAATAGAGCTAGGAACTCTTATGTAATGCCCGAGACCTATTACCCATCTCCCCTGTTCGAGGGGGATGGTAACCGCAGGTTTAGTTGGTTGAAATAGGACTTCCTGAGGCTATTAACCCTTCTGGATTATTAATCCACCACACTGCAAGTCAACATTACCATCAGGACTGGAGCCCCTTTTCGAGAACTCCAGTCCAGTAAAGTAGATTGGGTTAGGTAGGTAAGTTAGGGAATCTTAGTAAGTTAATGGTTAGGTTAGGTTATCTAACCAACCTAACCTAGGATGTTTTAAGTTAACTTAGGTTGAGTGAGGCAACGTAATGTTACTATAACTTAAAGGAAGTGTTTAAGTTGCTATACTAGAGAAACACATGGTACACAGTTGTCATCAGCTACCTAGAAAAGGACATCATTTTGGAAGATACATTCGGAATACATACTGATAACGCTTGGACATTATCCATACTCTGTTTCACACTCTAAATAATGCGCATTTGCCTCTGAAACCAACGAATGGTTTGTAAATTTTTTGTGAATATTTAGTAGCTGGCAAGGCTCCCCTTTACGTAAACCAAAATAATGACAACCTGTTTTTAAAATGTTTCAATAACAGTCACCTGCCTTGTTAAATAAATGCCTACAAAAACATTTGAGACCCATACTGTATATTAAATGAAATCTTTTCAGTCCAAAATGGTTTCGAGTATCTTAGGATAAAATTAACGTCTCTGGGTGTACAGTCGCGGACATTAATTATGACAATTGATGTTCGAAGATATCTTAGGAAGAATATGTTCTCCTTATTTGTTTGATATTTGTATTTCAGAGGTTCTTATAATTAATGTTAGGGCTTAAAATGTATCAGAATTAGTGGACGTGACTTTACATGCAAAACATTATCACATTATAATTAATACGTCATGCCTTAATGCATATGCTCCAAATTTTCAAAGTAGGCGCCTTCTATACATTGTAAATAATTTAAGTTAAATTAAAACGTTTCTCAAAGTTTGTTGATGTCAAAGTTCCATGCGTACACAAACATAGTTGACTGAAACGTTTATAGATATATTTTACATTTATGCACACGAATGAAGGTCTTGGAGATCCGAAATTATGGTATACTTTTTTATGCTCGATAAGAGAGAGAGAAAGAGAGAGAGAGATAGTTTATGAACTATGTCAATAGAAGTACAATATATGGGAAAGTCTGTATTTCAGCAGAAGGAGGAAGTTAAATGGTCTGTAACCCATTTACTTTACGAATAAGTGTTCCTTCCTTATATTCTGGCTACTACTAGACGATTGTCTTCAGCTTAGGAAGAAATTGTGGACGTCAGAGAGAGAGAGAGAGAGAGAGAGAGAGAGAGAGCTAGAGCTAGAGCGAGAGTGAGAGAGAGAGGGAGAGGGAGGGAACTTTGTGTGGGAGTGAGAGAGAGAGGGAGAGGGAGGGAACTTTGTGTGGGAGTGAGAGATAAAAGAATGTGGCCAGGACGAACAAACTTCTATTTACGTATTGCAGAATGTATTTCGTTTTTATTTTCAAGTGAGGAATCAAATAATCGTATTGGATTGAAATACTGTCCATGCATACATATATAACCATCATCTACAATCTACTAGTTAGTCTTGGTCTGGACACAAGTAAAATAGCAAAGCAATTATTATATTTTGCTTCACTGAGTTATTTTAAGTTCTAATCATACTCAGAAGCAGCTTCCTTGGAAATATTTCGCGTTCATCTTGTTATACTTGACACTTATTCTAGTTGGAAGCTTTCAGAGTTTAATCAACACACATTTTAGTGTTGAAGTTTTTACATATAGCAGCGGTTCCATATTACCAAACTTCCAAAGCATATCCTGAATTGCTCAACATGTCTCAACATCAGTTCTTGCAGTCTGGATACGAATATCAGACATGTTTGCAGTCCGGTGAGTCAATATCCTTAAACACTCCACCTCCCTTGACCGGTGACTTTGACCTGAACCGCCATGGACACAGCTGGGGTCACGAAAGTGAAATAGGAGGTCCGGTCATCAATGATGCAGAGGTTTACTTTACCGAAGGCACGTCTGGTGGCCATTCCTTGGACTCTTTGGTGAATGAGTGGGCAACTATACACACCGCTGCTGTGCCTCAGTTTAGTGGAGGGAGGAAGCTGCCGGCAGAGGAGCAGAGGGGAGGAGAGCTCCAGCGTTCAAGAGGATTGGGAAGAGAGTTGGGGCCTTCGAGAGTCTTCGGGAATGAGTTGGTGCCTGCAAAAGTCTTTGGGAGAGAGTTGGAGCCTGCAAGAGCCTTAGGAAGAGAGTTGGAGCCTGCAAGAGTCTTAGGGAGAAAGTTGGATCCTCGGAGAAACCATCAAGGAGGAGCTGTAAACAACTTGGTCGTAGAGGAGGACCCAAAAGATGTGAGCACCTGGACCATGGATGCCATCAGACAGGTGGCCTCAGATTTCAATGAGGCCAGCCAGTCTGGTCTTCTTCACACTATCTTGGAGGCGACGAACCTGACACCCTCTCTGCCACCTCAGGATAACAATAATGGGGGGCCGACGAACTTACCCTGTTCCCTGCCCCCTCAGGACAAGTGCAACAGTGGGGCAATGACCCTGCCCCATCAGGATAACAACATTTGGGGGGCAACAACCCTAACCCCCCCTCTGCCTCCTCAGAATTACAATAACTGGGGGGCGACGACCATTGCCTCATGTCAGCCCCCTCAGTATCACAACAACTGGGGGGCGATGACCATGACCCCATGTCAGCCCCCTCAGGATAATCTCTGGGGGGCGACAACCCTAACTACCCCTCAGGATCACAACAACTGGGGGGCAACAACTCTAACATCCTCTCTGCCCCCTCAGAATCACAATGACAGGGGGGCGACAACCCTTTCCACATGCCAGTCGCCTCAGTATCACAACAACTGGGGGGCGACGAACCTTACCCCATGTCAGTCCCCTCAGTATCACAAAAGCAGAACATCAGCTGCCACCACTTCAACACACTGGGATAACAATGGCCAAATTATCCCAGGTGCTGAGGCCTTTGATCAACTGAGAACAAACTTCAATATGGACAGACTGCAGCTGCCAGGACAAAAAATAAAGATGTACCAACTGCCACCACAGATGGATCCCAAGAAGGAGAGGAAGAGAGTGAGAGCTGTCGACCGTTGGGAGAAGAGACAAAAGAAAAAACAAGAAGAACAAGAACTGAATCTCCTCCTGGCTGGCACCAACCAAGAACTTAACAAACTGAGACAGGAGACTCACTGGAAGCGTCAACAAATTAGTGAACTAGAGTTTCAAGTCAACAATCTCAATGTAAGTCAGACAGAGTACTGTGGTAACACCTTCAACGAGTCATAATACACACTGTAATTTAATAAACCTCAATGTTTTATTTACTGAAACGTATGGTAAGATTTGTACAATTGGATAGAGAAATTTTATCTACCGAGAATCAGCAAAATTCAGGCTCGATGTTCTACAAACTACTAGTTATTTAATAAGTAAAAAAATTCTTTAGCTAGTTATTTCCTCTTATAACTAATTATGTCTTGCTAGTTGGTGAATACTTTCATAATATTACTAATAAATATATTAACATGCCTATTGTTCAGCCAAAATATATCTATTACTACTGTCTTATTATATTTAGTTCTTGCAGAAAAACTGTCGAAGCCCACAACAGCCAAACTTGAACTCTGAGATGTCGTATCAAAGCTGAATAAAGTTGTCTAGCAGAGGAGTATTGATAAACTATACTGCTAAACTTAATCGAGATAGGCTATCCAATCAAACTTATAGGGCTTTCACACAGCCTTCCTGACACTCCCAAACTGCCAGGTGGCCAGCAGTCGTGCGTAGTCTGGGGAACCGTCGTCCTGCATGGTCAGGCAGTGGTCCTGCGTGTCTGGGCGCAGTCCCATGTTGTCTGGAAACCTCCCGATAGTGTTGGGTTTGCTAAAAGTAATCAGGCGTTTTGGGTCAAGATTTTCTGTCGTCTGGCAGTTGAGAGGCAGTCAGAAGGGAGTTTTGCAGTCAGGAGGTGGTCCATTGGCTGTCTCCTATCGTCGGGGATAATTACACCTCGTCCATATCAGCTTTCCAAACAATAAAATAATAAAAACATTGTATCCCAACACTGCGTTTTATATGACACCTTTCCCATGTGTAATGTCCATAGGTAAATATTTAATATCTGCATAATATATATATGTCTGAAAAAAGGAAGTATTATTTATATAAACAAATATATATAATAAATATATATCATATCAATATTTTAGCCTAGACATATTACTAAATGATATGAAAGAAATACTTAATCAAATACATGATAGTAATACCAAGTTCATTGCATATATATGTTGGAAAAATATAGTTGTGTATAAGAAAAATGAAATTATTAAATGCATATCATATATTTTAGCCTAGACACATAACTAAGTGCTAACTACGAAAGAAATACCTAATATAAGTAGGAAAACAATTACATAATAATAATACAAAGTTCATTGCATATACAGTATACAGTATGTCTGAGAAAATAAGGTATTATTTATATAATAAAAGTAGAATTACTTAATACATTTCATGTAAATATTGTAGCCTATACATAATATTAAATGCGATATAAAAAAGAAATGCATAATATACGAAAGATTTTTTTTTTAATAATAATACCAAGTTCAATGTATATATATATATGTATATATACTGTATATATGTCGTCCGGTTGCCTCACATAATTGTACACGACAGTCAAATTGTGCTCTGTTGGGAGGGCTGCGTCAAAGCCACTTCAAGCTTCGTTCACACACAAGACTCTGTCAACATTTCCTTAGCCGTCCTTGGCCGATTTATGGAGTTTTGGGTCGGGACAAAATGTGGGAGACCTTGCGGCGACCATGGTGTTTGGCGCCCATACTACCGGCAATACCTCGACCTTGACCCTTCAAGATTTTTGTTTTCTATGTGTATGAAGGAGACAAAAGGCAGGTTGCCTGTAACGTGTGTCTCCCCAAAAGGCAAAAGAGTGACAGAGAGCCAAATTCAAGGGAGGTTGAGATAAAAATGCCTGGACACACGAATCTTAAAGCAGTCTAAGTCATAGCATTAAGGAAAGATTGATTGATGGAGAGAGTTCCAGAGGGAGAGAGTTGACAAGTCTAGCAGAAAACGGGAGAAACTGCCCAATTTGACGTTTCAGGGACATAATCTGTTTCCGTCCTTGTTTCGTTCTTGTCTTATGGACGGTACTACGACTGCAGAAGAGTGGTGGTGGATAGGAAACCCGCATTTGCATGCCTCCAGCATACCCCCCCACCTTCCCCCCTCCGTCCACGTGGAACTCCCACCATCTTTATTGAGGTCAACCCACGCCCAACGGTTCTCTAGTATTGGCGGTGACCAAGGGCCGATCGTTCCAAATTTTTTGGACCCGCTAAAAAAAGATGGGGAGGGGGGGTCTACTCCTTGATGCATACTTTCCATGACTTTGTTGACCTTGCCCCGACCTTGCAGGACTTTGCACCCGACTTTGCGAAACACAGTCATTCTAAAGACTGGAAGGGTGGGGACGCCGGTGCAACAGGCCCTTTTCCCTGGAATACTTGTGAGCCACAGAGGTTTACATCGCACATCCTCATTAAAGTCTGAGTGAGACAGAACAGCAGGGGATAGAGCTTTGTATAGTCACTCCATGGGCTTTAGTCACTGAAGGGTAGCCAGGACCTCGCATCACCACAGTGTTTATAATGGCACTTCTGGGTTACCATTGTGTTAGAATAATTTTCAACGCAGTACAGACGCTTTATTTGTCTTTGATTATGTTCACAATTATAACATGCATCCCAACAATGTATAAAATAAAACCTGAATAAAATCTTAATATGTTACTTCCTCTCCTTGTGTGTGTGTGTGTGTGTAATAGCAGTATTTCAACTTGTTATGACAATACTTTTTTTAAATGATTAATCACATTTTATAAGCTTCACCGTTATCAGATTTACTGAACTTGCTCACATACTCAGTATATATTGAATTACAAAGCTATTTTATATAGCCACAATCAATAGTTTGGCGAAAATATTGAAAATAATGTGTGTCTTCTACAGAGAGGGATACATGTACAGTCGCAATCATTAATTCTGGCACATACATTTTGGAAGCTTTCTTGAGATGAATTCCCAATCTCATTAGTTCTTTGTCAGATATTTGCATTTCGAAGGTTCATATATAAATGGAATTCGAAGCTTCAAAATGTATCAGAAATAATGACCGGGACTGTACGATATGAAACACGACGGTGCATTATCACAGGCTCTTATCATTATAAATATAATTACTATATTATAGTAACACATGTGGACTTTTTACATGTTCGGAGCAGTATTAGTTTTGCCCACTGGGGAAAAAAAAACAAAAAAAAACAAAATAAAAATTAGACCCCCTAATTCCGGCTTTTTTTCGGCAGACATCCCCCTACTATATTGGCTCGCTATAGCACCCTCATAATTAAAATGAATACATGTATGGCGTAAGGCGTCTTATAATCGTCTAACTGGCGAGGTGAAAATGTCTTGAAATGTCCAACCTAGTAATAAAAAAAAAAAGACACACAAAAAAAAAATCCAGGCACCACATAAGATTAAGAAAGAGTGTTATAACCTTATTAATAGACAATATACAAGCAGGGTTGTCGTTGAATTATAATTATTCCAATGTAAAAAAAGCCTCAAAATAGTACGAGAAAAAACTTGCTCATCGAAAATTGCCGGGAAATGCGTTCGTGTGACACCATCCTTTATGCTCGTGACTGTACCGTCGCGGTCATGAATTCTGACACAGTTCGAAGCTTCGAACTGAATTAACGACCATCCCAAATACAAATATCTGGCAAAGAATTAATAGAGATTCAATTCAGCTCGAGACAGCTTCGAAAATTTATGTATCTGAATTAAGAGACCCCACCTCGCTTTTTTTCTCTTTCTCTCCCTCTCTCTTTGGCTTGTATCCATTCGGCCCCATTCAGCCTACTGTTTTAAGACGTTTACCCCAATCCAGGTGTCAATATTTTCCTGGCGAGCGGTAGCGAGCCAGCATATATATATTTTTGTTTTGACAGCAAGCTAAATTTGTACATTTTTCGATAGAAAAATTTCTCCGGCGAAGCCGTATTTCTCCATAGAATGTTGGCTCGCGATCGACACCTGGATGGGGATAAACGTCTTAACACAGTTGGCTGAATGGGGCCGAATTTGTACAAGCAAGGGAGAGAGAGAAAAGGAAAGAAAGATAAAAAAAGGCCGTTGACCCCCCTTAATAAGCGGGACTGTACTGAGTGGGTGAATGTGCGTCAACTCGTAAACAAACACGATATAAACATGAACATTACCAGGAATTTATACCGGATATTTGGTTCTAGTAAATCCATACATGTACAGTTATGTGGGTAACTGTACATCCTTTTTACTTTATTATTTTCCTGAATACTTTGGATATATATATATATATATATATATATATATATATATATATATATATATATATATATACTGTATATACATATACATATATATATATATATATATATATACATATATATACAGTATAAATATATATTAGCTGGCCGTGGGTAGTCAGACACAAACGTAACCGTGAGCGTAATGTAAACACCCTCACTTGGCCGCGTTCATGCACGATAATTATAACGTTCTATCAGGTAAAATATGCATTTACGTTCTGGGCTATTTATTTGTATATACAGTATACTGTATATATATATATATATATATATATATATATATTGTTAGTATTTTTTTTTTTTTTTTTTAGTTTCCTCCCTAGACCTCCATCAAACTTTAAAAAACACCCCCAAGACCCTCTTTCAACTTTAATTTGTATATTTCTCGACAGAACCATGTCCCGGCCGAAGGCCTGATCCTCCTAAAATGCAGGTTCGCTATCGCTCGCCAGGAAAAGAATCGATACCTAAATGACACGAAGTCTGAATTTAAGGAGCACCGGCCTTCGGCCGACACATTTTTCTACCGATAAATGTAAAAATTTATCTTGAAAGGGGGTCAAGGGGGAGCAAAAAGCAACGGGGCTAAACATGAGGGAGAGAGGGGTCCAGAAAAAAATCCTCAAGGTGGAAATCTCCCCTTAATGTTTGTATACACTCAGCCGAGCTAGAACCACCAACAGTCATGAAGATTGTCCATGCTTGAATCAAGTCTACCACGGCGTGCTAAAGGATACTTAAGGGGAGATTTCCACTTGACCCCTTTCTCCCTCATGGTTAGCCCCATTGATTTTGATATTTTAAGACGTTCGCCCTATTATTTTGGCGTATATTTGAAAGTATTATTTACTTTCGCCTCATTTCTGTCAATTTTAAGACTTTTCGTGCCATTTAGGTGTCGATTTTTTCCTGGCGAGCGATAGCGAGCCTGTAATTTAAGAGGAATCGGCCTTCGGCCGGGACATTTTTCTACCGAAAAATGCACAAATTTATCTTGAAAGGGGGTCTAGGGGCTGTAATGTTAAGCTTGATAGAAGTCTAGCGACCTAACTAAAAATCTCCCCTTAACCTTTTCCTCTGTATATTAAGGACAAGGGGAATCCTACTTGGAGACATTATTTCAATTCATACACAAGTCGTGAGATTCATATTCCAGGATATCATATAACAGGGATTTTTTACAAGTACCCCCTTGCAACTCGGGACGATATTGATTTCATTTAATTCTAACCCAACCAAGCACGAGAGTCATAAATAATAAGTACATCTCACAAATACACGTGAGCAACTAATTTTGTATTAATACTCTCAGCGGGGTTCGAACCACTGACAGTCAGGATGATTGTAAATGCTTTAACCAACTCTACCACAGCACGATTAATGATAATTAACCTGACTGTCTGTGGTTCTTTACTTCTTTAGCTTGGAGATTTTTAAATATTTCACATAATTTGTTGACGATAATAAGACACTACACCCCATTCAGGTAACATTTAATTCTCGGTGTGTGATAGCTAGCTTGCAATTTAGCTTGCAATGTTAGAGAAACCGGCGCTAAATAAATATAAATATATAATAACAAATATAACAGAGTGAATGTTTACCTTGAAAGGGGCCCGGGGAGGCAGATGTTGTATTTGTTATGTGTTTATATTATTAATTGACTTGGATCTAGGGGCAAACTAAAAAATACTTGGCAATAGCGACCAAAGCCCTGAATAATAATTAAGGGGGGTAACCACCTTTTTTTTCTCTCCTTTTCTTTCTTTCTCTAGCTTGTATCCATTCGGCCCCATTGAGCCAAGTAATGTAAGACGCTTATCCCCATCTAGGTGTCGATTTCTTCCTGGCGAGCGATAGCGAGCCAGCATTATATGAAGAAATCCGGCTTCGCCGGAGAAATTTTTCTATCGAAAAATGTACAAATTTAGCCTGCTGTCAAAAAAAAATCAAAAATATTATGGCTCGCTACCGCTCACCAGTAAAAAAATTGACACCTGAATGGGGATAAATGTCTTAAAACAGTAAGCTGAATGGGGCCAAATGGATACAAGCCAGAGAGAGAGAGAGAAAAGGAGAGAAACAAAGCAGGTGACCTCCGTTAAGCAAAATATCATAATAATCCCAATGTGGCACTATAGACGGTACAGTTGGCGTCACACGAGGGCTTGTATCCGATACGGGGCTCACTGTGTCAGATTCAAATATTACTAATAAAGACGCTGATATTCGCATTATGATATTTTAAAGTTTGTAGACGAGACATTGGCAAAGTGGATTCGAATTGCCGAAGCTGTACCGAGATAGAGGGAGACATCCAGGCACTGGTGGCCTGGGGAGCCTACTAAGTAATAGAAAGCCTTTGTATGATGGAAGTGTTGGAATTTTCGAATATGCAGTATATATATATAATATTTGTGAATTGTGATTTATTTTTCAAATCACTTTAACCCTTTCAAGCTCCAATACGCGTTTCTGTTCTGTTTCTGGCTACTATTAGACGATTTTATTCATATTAGTAACGGTATATGAAAGTCAAAGAGTTGATTGAGATAGTATTTACCATTTTAATACCCACAGATACTTCTTAAGCTGCATAAAATCGTCCAATGATAGCCAAAATAAACTGCTAAAACGCGTCAGAGATTAAACAAAAAAAATCGTTACTAGGTCTGAATAAGTGGAATATATTAGTCTTTATCCTGAGCTGGCTCTACACTGTACGTTACCCCGTGGGCGAGGTGCCCACAGGGTAACGTACAGTGAACTATATATATATATATATATATATATATATATATATATATATATATATATATATATATATATATATATATATATATATATATATATATATATATATATATATATATATATATATATATATATATATATATATATTATATATATATATATATATATATATATATATATATATATATATATATATATATATAGTATATGTATGATCAAAGTTGCCATCATATATATTCTAGTACGATTGTTGTTGTTAACCAACAACGTATGGCGGGACAATATACCTTCAACGTTGTACTTCTTTTTATAATTCGTGATTTCTTGAGGGAAAATACTTGAGAAAACGAAAATTACCCTATTTTCAAGTACGTTTAACCGGGAACACTAATGGTGACGACAATAGCAATATATATAGGGCGGTGTGCTCTGACAGGAAGCAGTAATACAAGCACTCGGATTTAAAGCAAGTACTTTCACGAACCTGAGGGCATAATTCTTGTGTTTGAGATCATACTTTGAAGTGTAATATTTTCAAAAGAAAAGCCAAGTTATCACAATGTATCCTAAGAGAGATCCAAGAGGGTCTGGTGGCCAAGGGGAGGAGAAAGCAGAGGATCAGAGCGAAGATTTATCATCCATTCAACCTCTCCCTAGTTTCCACACTCTTCTATCATCTCATACTCAACAACACCAACAACAACATCCAATGGAACCTCACTACTCCCAGACATTATCACTTCACACTGAACCCCTGTCATCTCCTCAAGCTCTCCCTTCAACCCTTCTCCCCAATATGTTCCCCTCCAATTTCCCTTACTCCTTCCCTTCCACCTCCACTACCACCCTGCACTCTAGCCCGAACTACAACGTCCCTTACAACTCCATCACACTCCCCTCAAGTACCCCCATCACACTCCCTTCTGCCTCTCCCTACAACGACCCCTCCAGTTCTTTCCATACCCTCCCATCTGGCTCCCAATACAACACCCCTTTCATTCCTCCCGCCAGTGCCTCCTGTAACCTCCACTCCAGCACCCTCATCAATCTCCCCTCTAGTACTCCCTACAACGCCCCTTACACACTCCTTTCCAGCTCCCCCTACACCCTCCCCTCATCCAATGTCATCCCTCTCCCCTCAGCCTTTCCAAACGATCCCCCTTCACATTACCCCGAGGAGCACCAATTTATCCAACAGTGGGGAGGGCAGTCTGCCAGCTACGGTTCGCCTTCACTTACAGAGTCACCATCCACCAGCTTCACCCACCCTGTCTACGACCAAGTCAACAACCAAGCAGGAGAGACTTGGGGCCTATCGGGAGCTTCAGGATCAACTCAAGGGCACTCAGAGCTCGATCCAGAGCGCCTAGAAATTCCCCTACAGCCTTCAGAACTTGTGGTAGCGCATTCTGGACTGGACTTAGCTGCAACGGATCTTTGTCTAGGGCATTCTGGAATCAATCTAAGAAGTCCGGAACTCAACCTAGGGCAATCTGGAATCAATCTTGGGGCCTCGGAACTCAATCTAGGACAATCTGGAATCAACCTAGGAGCCACGGAACTCAATCTAGGAGCCTTTGAACTCAATCAAGGACAATCTGGATGCAACTTAAGAACATCAGAACTTGCTTTAGGGCACTCTGGAATCAACCAAGGAGCCTCACAATTCAGTCTAGTGCCCTCTGGAAGCAATCCAGTAGCCCCATTACTGAAGTCTTCGGGTCAGATGGACAGCAAGGAGCCACGAGGTAAGAAGCTCAAAGTGTACCAATGGCCACAGCAGGAGAATCTTCAATTGGAGAAGAAGAGAAAGAGAGCCGTCAAACAGAAAAATAAAAGGGACACAACAAAACGAGAAGAGCAGAAGTTACACAGGCGCCTGGATGACGATAACCGTGAAATTGATGACCTCAAATTACAAATATCCATGAAACGTCAGAGTGTGGCGGGTCTCGAACTTGAACTTCAAGGACTTGTACCAAGAACATCACCAGGACCAAGTACTTTACAGCTACTACCAGAACCACACATTGCACAACAACTACTAACAGTACCCAGAACTTCACCAAGACTAAGTACTTCACAACTACTACCAGAACCACACACTGCACAACAACTACCAATACCCAGAACTGCACCAGGACCAAATACTTCACAACTACTACCAGAACCACACACTGCACAACAACTACCAATACCCAGAACTTCACCAGGACCAAGTACTTTACAACTACTACCAGAACCACACATTGCACAACAACTACCAATACCCAGAACTTCACCAGGACCAAGTACTTCACAACAACTACCAGTAGCCAGAACTTCACCAGGACCAAATTCCTTACCATGGAACAACAATTAATGTGTTTTGGCTGATACCTTGAGGGGGGTCACCGTTTTGTTTTATATTTCTCTCCTTTTCTCTCTTTCCCTGGCTTGTATCCAGCGGCCCCATTCAGCCAACTGTTTTAAGACGTTTATCCCCATCCAGGTGTCGATTTCTTCCTGGCGAGCGATAGCGAGCCAGCATTGTATGGAGAAATCCGGCTTCGCCGGAGACATATTTCTATCGAAAAATGTACAAATTTAGCTTGCTGTCAAAACAGATATATATATGCTGGCTCGCTACCGCTCGCCAGGAAAATATTGACACCTGGATGGAGGTAAACGTCTTAAAACAGTAGACTGAATGGGGCCCAATGGATACAAGCCATTATTATTCCAAAATCATTGGAAAAAAATCGATATCTAAATAGCACGAAAGGTCTTAAAATTGACAAAGACATGGGGCGAAGGGTCTTAAAATCGACAAACTAAGACAAAGACATGGGGCGAAGGGTCTTAAAATCGACAAACTAATGGGGCAAACCTCTTAAAATCTGGAAACTAATGGGGCTAAACATGAGGGAGAAGGGTGCACAGAAAAACGACCCATCTCCACTTAAGAGGATGCTTCTGGCTTTTCTGGACCCCCTTCTCCCTCACATTTAGCCTTAATAGTTTTGAGATTTCAAGACGTTCACCCAGTTATTTTGGCGATTTTAAGATTATTTGCCTCATTTCTTTGCCAATATTAAGACCTTTTGTGCCTTTTAGGTGTCGGCATATTTCCCGGCGAGCGATGCCGCGCCTGTAACTTAGGAGGATCTAGGGAGGAAATTTAAAACTAAAATAAATAAGCATAAACATTATAAATGAGCAAATATATACAATATTCTCCACAAATAGCATCCGGCGCCTGAGTCAGACGTAATGCTGGGAAGGGATAGTGTAACCTTTCCTGTATACTGTATGTACACTACAGTATGTACACTACAGTATGTACACTACAGTATGTACACTACAGTATGTATAGTTACGGCGGCTATTAAGTGGGTGTTTCCTGGGTGAAAAGGTAGAGGTTGTTCATAGTTATAAATACTTAGGTTGAACACTAAACTTTAAGGGGAGGTTTTTAGTCTGTTCTCTATACCTCCATCAAGCTTAAAATCCCCCCCCCCCCCCCTAGACCCCTTTCAAGATAAATGTGTACATTTTTCGGTAGACAAATTTCCTGGCCGAAGGCCAGTTCCTCTTAAATTACAGGCTCGCTATCGCTCGCCAGGGAAAAATCAACACCTAAATCTTTAAAATTGACAGAAATGGGGCGAAAGTTCTTAAAATTGCCAAATTAATGGGGCAAACATCTTAAAATCTCAAAAACAATGGGGCTAAGCATCAGGGAGAGATGGGTCCAACAAAATATCCCTCTAGTGGAAATCTCCCCTTAATGGTAACTTTACAAGAGCACAAGAGAAATAAATACAATCGGGAATGAGAGCGATGTATAGTCTGATAGGCAACTTACCTATTGATTTACAGCTGGAACTGGTTGATTCTATGATAACGCCCATTTTTAACATACGGGTGCGAGATATGGGGCTATGCAATAAATAAAGGTTTAGAAAATCTTCACTTAAAATTCCTTCAACACGTTCTTCATGTAAATAATAGTACATGTAAAGATATAGTGTATGGTGAATTGGGCAGATTTCCTGTCATGGTTCATATCAAATGTAGAATGATTGGTTTCTGGGACAGACTTATCAGTGGTAAAGGTAGTAAACTTAGCCACATTATGTACCAATGTCTTCTGAAACTAGATCATGATAATCAATTTGAATCACCCTGGCTTACAGAATTAAGATCAATAATAAATAATTGTGGTATGTCAGGTATATGGAATATACAGGAGGTCGCTAATCCATTGTGGTTTAAGGCTGCAATACAAAGACGTCTACAAGATCAATGGATAACACAATGATTTGGTCATCTAAATAATATGTCATCATGTAGTACTTATGTAACCTATAAAAGTTATTTTAAGTTAGAAGTTTACATACTGAAATTGCTCAAGAAATACTGCACCAGTATATACAAGCTTAGAACAAATAATAATAAATGTCCCACAGTAACTGGCAGGTACCAGATAATTGCTAGAGAGGACCGTATATGTAATAAATGTAATAGTAACACAATTGGCGATGAATACCATATGGTTCTCGAGTGTAAAAACCAACATATAGAGGACGAACGCCGCAAATATAATTCACGATATTTCAGAGTATCTTCAAATAGGAACAAATTTGCTGAACTATTACAGAGTACCAACACAAATACCCTGTTGAACTTGGCAAGGTATTTGCAATCTATGTATAGTATGTTTCCATAGCTGCTGCATAATCATAGAATATTTAATAAGTTGCAAATACTATTGTACATATGTTTTAAGTTACAATGTCAATGTAAATAATTACATTTTTGTATTATATGTAACTATGTAATTTGAGAGCTGTGCTCCAATACTTTATAAAGAAGTCTGAGCAAATAAACTTTCGGTCTGTCTGTCTGTCTGTCCGTCTGTCGTCATATTTAGCCCCATTAGTGTCGAAATCTTAGGACATTCTACCCATATTTTGGGTAGAATTGTCTGGGGAAACTGCACAAATAAGACAAAAATAGATTCGAATTAAATAGATTGATACATTTACTCAAATACTAAAACCTTTTGTCTATTTCTTTGTCAATGTTAAGGCTTTTCGTGCCATTTAAATGTCCTGGCAAGCGATAGCGAAACCAATCCATGGCCGGAACATTTCTTACCGAAAAATGTACACACTTATCACGAAGGGGGTCTTAGGGTAATTTATATAAGCTTGATGGAAGGTCTAGGGAAGAAACTTAAACACCTCCTCAAATGTATCCACCTATTGTTAATGCTGGTTTTATGTATCCAGCTAATGTTAATTCTGGTTTCATTTATCCATCTATTGTTAATGGTGGTTTTATTTATCCATCTATTGTTAATGCTGTTTATATTTATCCATCTATTGTTAATGCTGTTTTTATTTATCCATCTATTGTTAATGCTGTTTATATTAATCCATCTATTGTTAATGCTGGTTTTATTTATCCATATTTTGTTAATGCTGGTTTTCTTTAACCATCTATTGTTCTATCTATCTATCTATTGCCGGACACCTTACTCCCCTTACGAGGGTGGCCATACACAGAATGCCCCCAAGCGGACCCATTCCCTGTGAGAGGGACAACCCGAGCCAGTTTAGTGAAGGACTTACAGGATTGACCACTCAATTTAGGATCCGTCCGACTCCGAGGCCCTCTGTGTATCTTGTTAGCACTATTTTTCTACAGTGGTGTTCGGCTAATCCATCCACTAACCTGCCTTACCCTTAGGTAAGCAGTACGGATTTGTATCAGGTTTACTCCCCTAGACAGGTTGCCAACCAAGGCTGACGAGTCCCATCCACCCGGATTTGTATAAGGTTGTCTCCCCTAGATGAGTTGCCTACCAAGGCTAACGAGTCCCATCCACCCGTTTATAATTGTTAATGCTGGTTATATATACAGTATATCCATCTTTTGTTAATACTGTTTTTATTTATCCAGCTATTGTTAATGCTGATTATATTTATCCATCTATTTTTAATGTTGGTTTTATTTATCCCCATATTTCTAATGCTGGTTTTATGTATCCATTTTGTTAATCATGATTATATTAATCCATCTATTTTTAACGCTAGTTTTATTTATCAACTTTTAAAGGTAATTATATTTATCCATCTATTGTGAAGGTTGGTTATAAATATCCATCTATTGCTAATGCTAGTTTTAATCAACTTTTAAAGGTGATTATATTTATCCATCTATTGTGAAGGTTGGTTATAAATATCCATCTATTGCTAATGCTGGTTTTATTTATCCATATATTATTAAGGCCGGATATATCTAACCATCTATCTTTATATATTATTAAGGCCGGATATATCTAACCATCTATCTTTATATATTATTAAGGCCGGATATATCTAACCATCTATCTTTATATATTATTAAGGCCGGATATATCTAACCATCTATCTTTATATATTATTAAGGCCGGATATATCTAACCATCTATCTTTTATTCTATTTCAGTTGATGGTAAATTTAATTTCTTATATCAACTTGAAAACTATGCATATTATACTTTGTCTCCGCGTTATATTAACCCCTTCTGTACCGGTGACGTCTTTTTAACTTTACTCTGTGTACTATTAGATGATTGTATTCAGTATAAAAAAGGCCTCAGCAGTTAACAGGCTTCGAACTATTTCGCTTAACCCGTTTTACTACCACACATCCTTCTTAAACTGTACAAAATCGTCTGAATATAACTAGAACAAAACTACAAAGACGTCGCCGGTGTAGAAGGGGTTAACTCTGCACCGGCAACGTTTTATTCATTATATTCTGGCAACTATTAGACGATTTTATTCAGCTTAGAAAGGGCGTCTACCAATGAAAAAGCTATCTCAATGAATCCTTTTTGCTACCATATATCCCTCCCAAGCTTCATAAAATCGTCTAGATGCAGCTGAATAACAATCTAAAAGACGTCACCGGTACTGAACGGGTTAATAGTAGGGTTTCACAATAATTACTATATCTTCGTAAGGCAAGTGTGACACGAGCACTTTGTCGGGCTATTTTATATGAGCAACTTAATTGTCATAATATTTTAGGTTCTTTATTAATATCATCGAAAGCTAGACTAATTATAATAATTATGCTATGTATTAATTAGGTAACACCACGTTCTTATCATTAATCATCAATTACAAACCTCAATGCACTTGAATAAACTAATGAAAGCATATGGTCCTCCCTGGATTCGAACTCGGGAAACCACACCCAGAACATAAACATCAAAACCATTACACCACCAACACAGTTAAAGGTTGAATACACGATCACGATTACTATCCATTTTCGAATTTTGGATATCAATCTAATCATGTACTCAGACCCAACTGCATTATGGAAAGCGTAATGTTTTAGTGAGAGGAGAGAACAATGAATAGGGCCAAGATCGCTTAGGTTATCTATTATTGGGTTATTATGGTAGGTATTTGAATTCCTCTAATATGTCAATTCTGAATCTGCCAGCCTACAATTGCCCTTAACCCCTTCATTGGTGGTGATGGGCTGGTCTATCAGAGTGAGAACTGAGCGATCTCTGCCATACCCATAGCTTACTCTGACTGTTCCTTTAACTTATATATTTTCTAGATCTCAAGTGACGGCGTCTTTTCCGTGGATTGACCTCCCAATCTACCAAGATTTTTTTTTTTTTTTTTTTTTTTTAAGCCAAAGCGTCACATTTTTCCCTTGCCCCTCAACTTTCTCTTCATAATTGCTGAGGGGCACAGGGCCCTGGGTGGGGCTTTGGTTTCCCGGGCGTTTCTGCACCCTCCTCAGCTCCCCGCCATGGAGTGGCTTCGGTCACCCAGGCTTTATTGTGGTCGGCAGGGAGGGTTCTGTGGGGGCGCTCGGTTATGGCCTTGGAATTGCTCGGGGCCTTGGGGCTGTTCGGCCAGGCAGCTTGGGGAACAACAACAACAACAACAACCCCTTCATTACCGAGCATGACTTTTTTCTATTATTTCAAAAATATCTAGAGGCTTTCATATAGCTAAGGAAGGATCTGTGGTAGTTAAAAGGGTGACTCGAGATACTGTGAAGCCTTTAAATTGCGTCATGTCCTTTCTAAGCTAAATAAAACTGTCTAATCATAGCCAGAATACAATGGAAAAGACAGCTCGGTTATGAAGGGGTTAAAGGCAGACATAAAACAAAATTGTTTGACACCGAATACAAAATAATATATACGGGTATATAAATAAAACAAAACAATATTTTTAATAAAAACAGACTATACTGTATATATATTTATTTATCTTCTATTGGTATGCTATTGATTAATATTAAAACTATATGGTCCGATTTTTATTTATTTATTTATTTATTTGTGTTTTTAATTTGTGTTAAGACCTCCCTGTTTTGCGCTGTTAGTTTGGAGACATTATGACATTTCTCCCTATTTAGGCGTCGATTTTTTCTCGACTAGTGATAGCGAGGTAACAGAAGAAATCGGCCTTCGGCCAGGACATATTTCTATAAAAAATCGTACACATTTCGCTTGAAGAGAGTCCGGGTGGGTATTTTTTTTAGTTTGGAGGAAGTCTGCGAACTGCGAAGGCGTTTTTGGTAGCCTAGGGGACAAACTAAAATGCATTGCTCGAAAATGGCAAAAGCAAGCAAAATGTTCAATATCAATTATAACAAATATTCTAATTGGATATATTATAAATTAATATATTAATTCATAAATCTATCCATATGCTTAAATAACTGTTATATTACCCTGTAACCAAATTACGATCTGGACGCTGTGATACCCTGCAACCAAAAATTCTGCAACCACAATGCTACGCTAGAGCAAGGTCCATAGATACTACAGGTCAACCCACGGGGTCACTCAAACTCCCTATCCGCGCGCATGACGTCAGAGTGTTGAAGGGTGAAGGGGTCACCAGTTTCTTCCCGCTCATTCTCAAAATCACAGCCGTTGGAGCAGCATCCTCCGTTTTCTATATCTTCGTGCCGTGAAAGTTTAACTTCGATATTTTATAATACAACAGTGACCATAATGCCGTGTGAGAGAGCTTGTTTTGAGAGCTTCAACATCAAACTAGAAAGGCATAAGTACGAGATGAGTTAGGTGTGAGAGGGATCTGGCTTGTATGGGCCAACAGGCTTTTTGTACTCACTTCTATTATGTTATTATGTTATTATTGTTTTGTAACCTGTCCAATGTTCTTTATAATAACCTTACGGAACCTTACGAACCTTACGATGATACTGGAAGCAGGTCTTGTCAGTGCTCTAAGTCCAAATCTTCATAATTTAACTTTAATAGACACATGGTTCTAATGATCCCAGAAAACAATATCTAAGATGTCTTAAGTTAATAAAATAAGTGTGTACCAAATTTTGTGAAATCCTTATCCCGCTTTGTGCAACCTAGTTGTAAGAAGAAATTAGAACAATAACCAATACCTATAAATTAAACCTGAAAATAGTTATCCCATTTTGTATATGCTAAATATAATATTATAATATTATAATAGTAATATAGTAATAGCCTACATTTGATATGAAAATGATTGAACCGGGTAAACAAATATACAAAGTATTATAAGCTTGTGACAGTGTATAGGCGGGAAGGTGAAGGTATTGAGGGATCACAGTCCAGATATTGTGTGGACTGTGTGAGGGATAAGCCTTTACAACGTCTCGCAGCTGTTAGGGGGCGGAGCTAGGCAGAGCGGCGAGCGTATTCTCTCTTTCTTTCATTTGGTACAATAGTGTGACGTCACTGAGCTGCGCTATGGACCTTGCACTAGAGTTGACATCTGGGGCGGCGTAAAATAGTCGTTGGTTGGAAATCTTAGAAGCTAACCACGTGTATCACCACGAGACTATCCCCTAATTCTCCAAAAATAACTATGGTGGCTTCCCTATTGTAAGTCCGCAGCGTAGGAGTGGTAGCGTGCGGGTCTGGTACGCCTACTGACCAGGGTTCGAAACCGCGCCAGGCCCAGATATTATCGGAAGATAAATTCCCTTTACACCCAGCATTTCAATAACACTCAATTATTACCCAATATAGGGAAATACAAACATAGCCAGTTGCGCAGAAGAAAAAAACTTGTAAATAAAATGAACTTCGAATAGGGTGAAAGGACATAAAATAGCCAAACTATGAGGGCAAACGTCTTAACATTTCAAAATGAGGCTAAAGACGAGGGAAAAATGGGTTCAGATCCCCCCACCACCCGCCAACCCGATCAATACCGATGATGTCCTTTTTCATTATATTCTGGCATCTATTAGATGCTTTAAATAAGCTTAGGAAGGACCTGTTACCATAAACGGGCATACATACTATTTCACTCAATACATTTAGCTACTACAATTTCTTCATAAGCTTAATAAAATCGTCTAATAGTTGCCAGAATATAATGAAAAGGACATCACCGGTACGGAATGAGTTAAAGTTGTGTATCTTTTATTCTGTTCTCAATATTGGTTGATAAATGAGAACATTACTCCTTTTGTGCCGATATAATAAAATAACAGAAAACACACATGGAAACAAAAACTGTTTATATTTCTAACACCTGAACTATTAGGTAGAAAAACCTATATATATACAGTATTTGAATGTAGATTTTTCAAAGAGACAAGAAAGTCTCTGTGTAAAATTCAACTCTTTATACCACCTATTTGTCCCTATTCAGTCCAGCTCTTTAACCCTGACGTAAACCATTTTTATAGTCTATATTTTACACAAATGGTAAACTTTGTAACTCTTCCCAAATTTAGATGTCCACTTACTTATGAATTATAACTATTTATAATGAATATTAGTACCTACATCAGCTGTAGTGGTTCTTATACAAAGCTTCATATTAAACACACATTTATTGCATAACCAGTAATCAAAGACAGGATGTTGACTTAGTGATGTCTATATTTATGTATTCCATATGTACTTTTCTGTACAAGCCCCAACACGGTGTGGCTAAAGACCATGCAAACAAAACTGATATTACAGAGTAATAAATTATATAAGCCATTGAAGAATATATATATATACTGTATATACAGTATATATATATATATATATATATATATATATATATATATATATATATATATATATATACACTGTATATATACTAGCATATTCCAGGTCTCACAGGCTACGCACACGGCGCTCATAATTGATCAAGAGTCTTACAGGGCAGTATCACGTAGAGTTCTGTTCACAAGCGCCTTAGATAGGAGACGAGGAGCAGGAGAAAGGAGGTGGCAAGCATACCTGGCCAGTTTGTTAACCCTTTCATGATCTAATTATGCATTTTATTTCCTGTTTTCTGGCTATTCAAGACGATTATATTCAGCTTAGAGAGGGTATATGGGAGTCAGAGAGTCAATTGAGACAGTCTTTACCCTCATAATTTCCACAGATCCTTCCTAAAATGCATGAAATCGTCTAATGATAGCCAACATAAACTGTCAAAATGCGACATACTCTTCAAAAGGTTAACCTGATCATGTCGGGCATCACGGACATGGGTCTGGGAGATAAACTTGATTTGTTGTTCCTTATAAATCCTGTATTACTGAGAATGGTTTAGACTTTAGAGGTAATGTAGATACTGTACAGTGTATGTTAAGTAACGAAGGAGGAGTACCTCCGCCCTACATGTTAGTTTGGTGTAAATACTTATGTGCACAAGACGTTTGTAAACCCACTTTTAATCCTTTTTCGGGGCCAATTTACACATCGAACTCAAAACTAGACATGCTTATTATGATAAAAGAAAAGAAGAAAGAATATATTTAAGATTTTACTCCTTTAAAGTCGACCAAAATATTTGCTAAGCTATGGCTGATGTGGAGGAGGTTAACTAAGATATTGTTCAAGGGCGTCCACCTGCTGTTGCCGTTTAACAACCTGGTGCCTGAGTGTGTCTATCTTCATTTTGGTGTCAGTACTGGTGTGGTGGAGTGTCCTGCAGCGTCTGATGTTGGTGAAGGTATTGTTGTTCGAGGGCGTCCACCTGCTGCCGGCGACCAAGAACCTGGTACCTGAGTGTGTCTATCTCCCTGTTGGTCTCTGTCAGTTGATGGTTCAGCTCCTGTGCCATTTGTTCCTCCTGTTGTCTCTTCTGGTACTCCTTCACAGCTCGTAGTCTCTTCTTCTCCATCTGGGGGTCTTGCTGGGGCGGCCATTGGTACAACTTTATCTTGCGACGAGGCTTTCTGTTTGACCTTATGTCTGCTTCTGATGTTCTCTCACCGTCGGCTACAGTCATTGCTGAGCTCATATGTGCTGTATTGCCTGTCATGTATATTGTGGCAGAATTGGTCTCACCGTACAAGAGTCCTGTTGAACCACTCTCTCGGTCACCCTCCGACACATCACCAGCATCTGACCGCCCCATAGCATCTGAGATATTGTCGGCTGCGTCTAAAACGATTCTCGATTCTTTCAGCCTAGTTCTACGTGTTCCAGGCCTGGCAACACCGTGAGCCAACACCTTGACATCCTCCCATCTGTTTCCAACACCAGTGATGTCATCAGTGCCCCGGGAAGCAGAAAACAGGTCATCACCACTCGTAGGAAACGGCTGGGTCAAGCTGGGGAAGGATGTAGTGGGAAGTGGTTGTGAGAGACTGGCGTGCTCTGATAGGCTGTGTGACGTATTAGTTGTGAAAGAGGTTGAGAGATTGGAGTTCTCTAACCGGCTGTGGGTGCTTGTTGTTGTGAAAGGTGTTGATATACTGGGATTCTCTAACAGGCTGTGGGTGGTTGTGGCTGTTCTATATGCATGTGCATACAGATTTAATGTTGTTTCAGGAGAACGAAGATTATTGTGGTGAAAGTCATGAGTAGAAAATAGGGTCTGACTTTCAGGCTCTGGACTAAACTGCCCTTCATCCGAACTGGCTTCATCTCTGGATCTTGGCATGATGACCTATAAGTATTACGTTTATACTCTTGAACTATGATGTATGCCTGTGTAGTCTCTGATAATTTCTATACAGTAACAGGACGAGCTGACTTGGCCGTATCTCACCACAACAGCTCCTGCCGACCCAGTAAACTACCAGACATGCATCCGTCTTATATATGCCAACAATGACTAACATGAATAATAACAGCGTGTCAGCTGATAAGAGCATATCCTGAAATTGGATACATCCGTATTCCTATGGCAATGCCTTTTAGTTATGTCTACAAGAGATCATCCCCAAGTTATATATAAGGTACTGCCAAAATATAGAAATTAATTAAATCAACTGTTATGGGTTACCGGTTATTCTCTCTCGATCTCCTGCCAAAAGCTAAATAATATAGTCTACATAATATACCAATAGCTAATAATATAGTCCATATGTTTAATGACATTAGCAGAGATCACCTAATTAAACCGATATTAAGTTAACTTTAGTGTTATTACTTTATTTTCCGTAATATTTGTTGATAGTTTATGTGGCTGCAACACATTTTTTAAGTGAACCATATGTTGTCATGCAACAACGAAACACCTTGCTGAAACGTCAATAATCTCATTTTAACCAAGAACAACAAATACAACAAAAAGTCTCACCCAATAGCCTTCGTTATCAGACGCACGCAAAATTCAAACACTACTCTGTAGTTTTTTTAGTATACTATAGTTTATTCGCTGTAAGTAGGCGATAAATCATGACCTCTCCTCTGTAACTCAATAAGGGCTAGAGAAAATTGGCTGTAAATTTCCACATCTATTCCTTGACTGACTCTTCCCAAATGGTAGAAATATTAGCTCGATCACTCTAGACGTTTTTGAGTTATAGAGGATAGAGCTAATGATTTCTCGCCTACTTACAGCGAATAGACTATAGAATACAGTAGACTGTAGCAAAACGCTCCTTATAATCGATGTGCAGTATTTTTTGTGGGCACTGAAGGGACTGGAGTTCTCGAAAAGAGGCTCCAGTCCTGACGATATACTTGACTTACAGTGTGCTGGCTTAATACTCCAGAAAAGTTGATAGCCTCTGAAGTCCTATTTTAACTCACTAATGTTGTGCCTAACAATTCGAACACATTTCCAGACTTTATATATATTTTGTGAACCCATAAATGATGCAGGTAATATTGTGTTTTGTGATGGTTGCCAAACACTAACTTACTAACCTGCCATAACTCTTATAGTCTGTTCAATACAATTAAGCCTGGAATCTTTATCTCTAACCTCTGTTGCTCAAGATAGGCTAGAACAAATGGGCTGTAAATTTCCATACCTATTCCCTGACCGACTGTTTTCAAATGGGAGCAAAATTCGCTTGATTACTCTTAGAGTTTTTCGAGTTATGGTCAACATTTCTGGCCTGATTATAATGAAATAGACTATAGGTTGATTATAATGAAATAGACTATAGGTTGATTATAATGAAATAGACTATAGGTTGATTATAATGAAATAGACTATAGGTTGATTATAATGAAATAGACTATAGGTTGATTATAATGAAATAGACTATAGGTTGATTATAATGAAATAGACTATAGGTTGAATATAATGAAATAGACTATAGGTTGAATATAATGAAATAGACTATAGGTTGAATATAATGAAATAGACTATAGGTTGAATATAATGAAATAGACTATAGGTTGAATATAATGAAATAGACTATAGGTTGATTATAATGAAATAGACTATAGGTTGATTATAATGAAATAGACTATAGGTTGATTATAATGAAATAGACTATAGGTTGAATATAATGAAATAGACTATAGGTTGAATATAATGAAATAGACTATAGGTTGATTATAATGAAATAGACTATAGGTTGATTATAATGAAATAGACTATAGGTTGATTATAATGAAATAGACTATAGGTTGAATATAATGAAATAGACTATAGGTTGAATATAATGAAATAGACTATAGGTTGATTATAATGAAATAGACTATAGGTTGATTATAATGAAATAGACTATAGGTTGATTATAATGAAATAGACTATAGGTTGATTATAATGAAATAGACTATAGGTTGATTATAATGAAATAGACTATAGGTTGATTATAATGAAATAGACTATAGGTTGATTATAATGAAATAGACTATAGGTTGAATATAATCGTCAAAAGGTAGCTAAAATATGACACAAATTGACGTCATCTGAATAAGGAATATATTTTTGTTTTGTTTGGGGGGCTTATTATATTATGCAGCTTAGGAAGGATCTCGAGCATTAAGAGGGGTAAAAGTATCGCAATTAACCCTTAAATTTATACACATCCTTCCTAATCTTTTTAAAATCGTCTGATGATACCCAAGATATAAGTGCGTCCCCGAACATTGAAAGGGTTAAATGATATGACTTGGTGTCACATAATAATAATAATAATAATAATAATAATAGTACAAATAATAATAATCGGCGAGTTTATTCCCATCTAAAATATACCTTAATTAGGTCATGTTCGCTTTAATAATAATAATAATAATAATAATAATAATAATTGGTAAGTTTATTCCTTTCTATAATATATATTGATTCAGTCATGTTCACTTTAATAATAATATACTACCGGTACTACTACTATTACTACTACTACTACTACTAATAATAATAGTAATAATAATAATAATAATAATAATAATAATAATAATACAATCAGTTAGTTTATTACTTTCTATAATATATCTTGATTCGGTCATGGCCTCTGTAGTTTGACGGCATAGCTTTTGTTTTCAGCGTTCTTAGTATACAGGATGGCTATTAACTATAATTATTTTGTGTAATATCTTCTTTGTATCTGTATGACCTTAAGCCACAACGTTCTTTAAGTGTTGGGGCTTGTACTCAATGGTAAATAAAGAATAATATATATATATATATATATATATATATATATATATATATATATATATATATATATATATATATATAATAAATAAATAATAATAAATATACAAATAAATCATAATAAATACATACAGTAAATATACACGGATCTTTACACTCATCTTGTTTTTTATCAACATCCGTTACTGGTTGCCAATGCTTGTTGTAGTCATTTAGTTAGCTCATTGTTTAGGTAGTTGACGCGTTTTAACCTTATTTGGGCATAGGGAAGCCTTTTTGGGTCTCTTTTTTTTTCGTTTCATTAGTTTGGAGAATTTAAGACGCTCCACCCCATTAGTTTGGCTACAATTATTAACAGGCTTCGAACTATCTCACTCAACCCTTTCTACTACCACAGATCCTTCTTAAACTGCACAAAAAATTATAAATATAGCTAGAATAAAATTAAGAAATGGTACAGAAGGAGTTATTAAAATCGTCTACTACTAGCCAAAATAATATGTAGTGTTTCCATAAAAACCTAAATTATGTATATGTTATGTACATTATGTATACACTGCATAATCAGGGGTATAAAAAGGGTAGACAATATATATATATATATAATTACTTATTTACCTTTTAATCCTTGTATAAGATAAATTTATTACCACTAATATACCTTGGTTCACTTTCTGGTCGATATTTTATTTTTTTGTTTTATTTTTTTTTAGTTTCCTTCCTAGACCTCCACCAAACCTTTAAACAAAATATCCATTAGATCCCCCTTCTAGTTTATTTTGTACATTTTTTCGGTAGAAAAGTTTCCTGGCCGAAGGCCGGTTCTTCAAAAATGACAGGCTCGCTTTCGTTCGCCAGGGAAACAATCTAAACCTAAATAGCACGAAAAGTCTTAATATTGACAAAGAAATTGGGTGAAAGGTCTTGAAATCGACAAACTAATGGGGCAAACATCTAAACATCTGAATACTAATGGGCCTAAACATGAGGAAGATGGGGGACCAGAAAAAACGATCCATCTTCCCTTAAAAAGCTAGATTTGTATGGACACTTGCTTACCCTTTTCATGCCCAATTGATAGATAAATAGATAGATAGATAGATAGATAGATAGATAGATGCCCAATATTTCTTACAGCGTACGACCACCAAATAACCAATGAATATTATTACTTTATTTTGTTATTGTGTTTGCATTGCATTATATTTTGTTATTGTATTTTTATTATATTTTATCTCTACTTTATTATTTATTTGCATTAAAATCTGGCTTACATTAACCCCTTCAGACTCATATGAAGCAGAGGTTGTCAGATTAGCAATAAGAAATAGAGTTCTCTCACTCTTATAATTACCTCTCCAAAATTAGTTGTCTGCCCACAGCTAACTCAAAGACAACTGCTGAGGTTGAAGTAACTAAACTAAAGGTTTCTAAATACCCCTGATGGTAACAAAGGTTTTAAAGTATCCCTAATAGGCTCAAAATCGCGTCATATGTCGGAGAGGGTTCAACGATTTTACTTAGGCGTGGAAGGACCTATAACAATAATAGGGGTAAAGCCTATTCCAGTTAACACTATCTGATCCGACATCTTGTGAGTTATTATGATAGTTTCTTTGATTATGTTTGAGGATATTGCTTGCTTTTGCTATTTTTGAACAATGTATTTCAGTTTGTCCCCTAGGCTAAAACAAACGTATTCCCAGACTTCCTTCAAACAAAACATTCACACCCATACCCCCTTCAAGCTTAATTTGTACATTTTTCGGTAGAAAAATGTCCCAGCCAAAGGCTGAACTCTTCTAGGTTACACGCTCGTTATTGCTCGCCTAGAAAAATGAAATAGACACGTGAATGCGGTATAACGCCTTATTAACGCCAAACTAATGGGGTGAAATGTCTTAAAATCTGCAAACTAATGAAGGGAAACAAGAGAAAGTCCAAAACGACTCCCCTAGGACCAAATAATGTAAAGTGTTTGTAATATAAGTGGTATAATAATCACATGTCTCTTCTAACGTTATTAATAACAGTCATGGGGCAACACACACCGGATATCCTTCCTGTAGGGACGTTATTTTATTTACAGTATACTGTATATATATTTTTATTTTATTATCGGAATATATATATTATCATAGATGTGTGTGAATGTGTGTTTTGTTTGTGTGTGTTCGTTGTTTTATGTTGTGTTTTCCCTGTTCTTGCTCTGTCTTGAGTAGGCCGCCCCCCCCCCAAAAAAAAAAAAGGAAAAATTAGGAAAAGGGGGGATTGGGCCTGAGTAAATATATACGGTATATATATATATATATATATATATATATATATATATATATATATATATATATATATATATATATATCTAACGTCTTCCCTTCATGCTGGACGTTTGCTCTCATTCAACCTGTCCCAAAGAAGGGTGACCGCTCTCAACCCTCCCAACTATCGTCCAATTGCTCTCATCTCTTGTATTTCTAAAGTTTTTGAAACTATTCTTGCTTCCAAATTTCTTAAGCATTTCTCTTCTCATAATCTGCTCTCAGATCGCCAGTATGGCTTCCTTAAAGGTGGGGGCTCATGGGTTGAGGTAAACATGGAATGATAATCGCCAAGCTGTACATAATTATCTTTCAAAATGCAATGGCACTGAAATAATTATTAACAATGGTATAAGGATTTTGCGGATCGTCTATACCGGGCCTGTGACGTCATAGTGACGTCACACCAGTATCCTTATCCTAGACTGGATGGTGGACTTATACTGGTGTGACGTCACAGGCCCGGTATAGACGATCCACAAAATCCTTTATACCATTGTTAATAATTATTTCAGTGCCATTGCATTTTGCAAGATAATTATGTACAGCTTGGCGGTTATCATTCCATGTTTACCTCAAACCATGAGCCCCCACCTTTAAGGACCGCTCTACTGGTGATCTTCTTTCTTATCTTACTAACTCTTGGTCATCCTCCTTTCGGGACTACGGTGAGACTTTTTCTATTGCACTACACATATCACACATATCGAAAGCCTTCGATAGAGTCTGGCAAAAATCTTTAATTTCTAAACTACCCTCCTTCGGTTTCTATCCCTCCATCTGTGCCTTTGTCTCTAATTTCCTTTCCAGCCGTTCCATAGCTGCGGTTGTGGACAGCCATCGCTCACTTCCTCACCCTATAAACTCCGGTGTTCCTCAGGGCTCTGTCCTATCTCCTATTCTCTTTCTAATTTTTATAAATGATCTTCTCAACTGTACCTCAATTCCCATCCATTCATACGCAGACGACTCAACCTTACACTACTCCATTAGTTTTTCAGAACACCCAAGCCAGCAATTCCTCAATGACAAACGGGATGAAACCATAGAACACTTAAATTCTGATCTAACTACTATCTCCAATTGGGGCAGAGAAAACCTTGTTACCTTTAATGCTTCCAAAACCCAATTTCTCCATCTATCTACCCGTCAGGAACTCCCAGCGGACTATCCCTTATTCTTCAACAATACAAAAATCAATTCTTCATCTTTTCTCAATATTCTTGGTGTCTCTTTCTTCTGCTCTCATTTGGAAGGACCATATTTCCAGTCTTGCTAAGGCAGCCTCCCAGAAGCTGGGTGTGCTCAACCGCCTTAGGGGGTTCTTTACCCCTGCACAGCTTCTTGCTCTGTACAGGGGAATAGTGCGTCCTTGTATTGAGTATTGTTCACATGTGTGGGGAGGTTCCTCTCACACCGCTCTCCTAGACAAAGTTGAAAGGAAGGCCTTTCGTATCATTAACTCCCGTCCACTCACCAACTCTCTGCAATCTCTCCGCCGCAATGTTGCATCTCTCTCGCTATTCTATCGCTACTATAATAATCAGTGTTCCTCAGAGCTTTCCCAGTGTATACCACCTCCTTTACGTAGGGCACGTGGTACCCGTCTTGCAATACAATCCCACACCTACTCTGTGCAACTCTCCAACCCAAGAGTGAAACGTTACTCTCAAACTTTCTTCTATTCAACAGCTGAGCTCTGGAACTCTCTCCTAGAATCAGTTTTTCCCTCTTCCTAGGACTTAAATTGCTTCAAACTCCGTGTGTCCAGGCATTTTGGCTCGAACGTCCCTTGATTTTGGCCGTCACTCTTTCAACTATGGGGGAGGCACTCGCTATTGGCAGTTCTGCCTTTTGCCTCCCTCACTCACATAGAAAAAAAACAAAATTTATATATACGTTATATATGTTTTAGTTTGCTCCATAGACATGAATCAAGCTTAAATAAAAACATCCCAAAGACCCCCCTTCGAGATAGATTTGCAAATAATTTTTTCGGTAGAAAAATATCCTGGCCGAAGACCGGTTACTCATAAATTATATACCTCACTATCGCTCACCAGGAAAACCTCGACATCTAAGTGGCGCGAAAGGTTCTAATATTGACAAAGAAATTAGCAAAAGTCTTAAAATGTGATAACTAATGGGGCTAAACATGAAGGAAAAGGGGGTTGAGGGGAATACAAATACTTCCCCTTAACCCTTGGCGTACCGGTCACGTATTTTGTAATGGATTTGAACTACATTTGGACGATTTTATGGAGCTTTAGAAGGATGTATGGAAGCTGAAAGGATGAATTGAGATAGTCTGTAGCCTTTTGATGGTTAGACGTCCTTCCTAAGCTGAATACAATCGTCTAATGCCGCAGTGGTTCCCAAAACCATGGTCGCGACCCAAACAAGGGTCACGAGGGTTTTTCGGAGGGTCGTGGGAGGGTCTAGAAAAAAGTTAAATATAATGGAAAAACTACTATTAGTGCAAAAAATCCACCGTGAAATGTGTGAATTTATATATATGATTACATTATCAAATGACGTTAGACTTAAGTATTAAAAATTTATACTCCTGTATTTATATCCTAACAAGATAATTTTCCATCACATGATGAGTTTCGTTCATTAGCTACTTGGTGCGGCTACCGTTAATCATGTCCAATATCCGTAAGCCGTACGGTACTGGATGTTGTGTGCCTGGCTTGGAGTCTGAACTGTCTGATGCCCAGTGACCCTTACTCACTCAGTTACTCTCCACTCGAGCGTTGGCCAGTCTTATTATTCAGTGATATTCAAGAAGTTCATTAATGAACTTGTCGGCATCCTACATATTTAAGCAGGCTATAATTGTATATACGACAATTCAACATAATTCAAGATCTTGTTTTGTTTTGCCACGATGTTCAGTAGTGCATGTTTAGGATATGGTGAAGAATGGTATACGTTTGGGAGGTAAATTTAATAATAGTTATCCTAGGTCTGCCACCCTTATGATATATTGTCGTATTATACTACAAGCCATTAACACTTTCATCTTTAACCCAACGAAATGAACTTATTTGTTTGTTTACGTATTGCATGTTGCTTAAAGTAACATTTTCTTATAAAATATACTTTTTCTTATTGCAAAAAGAATCAATGTTAATACATTTACTTTTTATTTATTACCCGTTTTCACACCGCAATACAAGTAAAATGTTATTATATTTTCGTTTCACTTGTTGCAAGAAGTAACGTGTTTTTCACTGATTGGAAGCAATAACATTGTCATTATAGCAATTATATATTTTTACTTACACGCCTGAAACCCAAAATTGCCCATTTATATCACTATGATTATGGGATACTTTTATGTGTATATTTTTCTTATTACCCGTTTTCACTTCGCAACCTAGAACCCCAACACTATTGTAACGATTATAGTAACTATAATACATTGATATAACAACAAGCAAGATCAAGATTATTTGTGAGCATGTGAGTGATCATGTTTTTGATGGAGCGAAGCCACAGAATGTACCTTAATCGTAAATATAATACATATAATTTTCATTGTATGTGGATTATTACGAATATGTTCTTAAATGCATGTATTATAAGCCTGTGAATGTGGATTAGTGAGTGAATGAGGGGGGTTTCGTTGAATGCATTTCAAAGTGATTAATCTAACTTTTCATGTCTTTAAGCTTGATGTTGTGGTTGGCATATTAGTATTCATATTTTAGCAACAGTCAGATTTCCATTTTGACTGCCAGATAGACTGTTTGGGTAAGCGAGTGTGAGTGAGGAAGATGAGTTGTGCAATCAACTATACCGGTTATCATATGTGCATTAGTGTGAAATCTTATCATGTTGAGCACCTCAGTCATTTTCCCTTCGAAATATGATATATTCTAAGTTTTTTTGTTTCATTACTACTTTAATGGCAAGAATTTCAACGCAAAATAGTTACATTATAGACCAGATCTTTTTAAGTACCGTATGGCTTCACTGAGTTTAGAAAACGCTTTGGAAATGTCAGACCTCAATGTTTCCAGTGCTTTCAAGTCCTAGCTATCGAATCTATGAATGATAACACATTGAAGTGCCATTTGATTTCAGTTCATTCAAATTTCACTGGAAGGAAAAACAAAGTGTTGGTAAAACGAAGGCGGATTGATGCTCCCAGCTCATCATCTATTTTCTATGGATAAGTCTTCACTGGCGACCTTTGAAGTAGCAGGGAATATTGTGAGATGTAAAAAGCTTCATGTGTCACCTGGAAAAACCTGCATGGCAATGGCGAAAACTCTTTGTGGAACAGATGTTAATAAGAAGTTGGAATCGGTACCACTTTCAAATAGTATTGAATTGACCTGATGTCAGAAGACATATCATCTCACCTTAGTGTGGCTTTGAAAAAAGTAGGACATATTTCCTTACCGACAGATGAATCAGTGGAAATTGCAGGTAACCTCCAACAAATGTGTTTTGTTTGGTACCAAGGGAAGACATACTTAAGAAGAGTTTTATATTGAAGTGCCTTGACATCAACCATCACTAAAGAAGACATTTTTAGTATGGTGAAATATTATTATATTTTATTTTGTATTTTGTATTAAAGAAACATGACCTAGACTTGATGAACTGTTTGGCTGTATACACAGATGTTACAGAAACTTAAATTATCGAGTTTAACATAGTATATAATGTAAGAATACATATAACTATCTTGCCAGACCTATGAGAGTTCCGTATGGAGCTCAGTGGTCTGGTTAATCTGCTCTACATAACTAACTATAACTATCTTGTAAAATAATTTGGAATATAACAATCAATATAAACGTACTAATCGAGTGTTTCAGGGTGTAGGGTCGCAAGGACCATGACACATTGTATTAAGGGTCGCCATCAAAATAGTTTGGGAACTCTAATCATTGCCAGGGTATAATATAAAGGATGTCACCGGTACTGAATGGGTTAATGATGGGGTTATGGGCTCGCTCTCTCTCTCTCTCTCTCTCTCCATATACATATATATATATATATATACATACAGGGTGTCCCGCGATTTTTATCAGATACTTCCAGAGATGAAAGATCAAGTAATTCTAAGTAAAAAACTGTTTTATACACATCAGCTTTTTGGGACCTTGTTTTGCAGTGTTCAAATACACGTAATACCCACGATTTCTTACCGTAACTTGAGAGCAATAATGTGTATATGTTACTTCGATGACTCTGGTAGTCACTGAAGTCCGACCTTTTTTATCTAGTTGTAGCCTACATCTTGGTTTTATTTACTACTATATAATGGCTGCTGTTAATACAAAAAAAGTACGCAATACTTTATAATTTGCAAAAACAAACTATTTTAATAATAAAATTGTGGTTTCTAAGACAAATATTAATAAATAAATCCAGGAGTTAAATACAATTTTAATAAGTTACTGTCTTAATAGTAATTTTCTACAATCATCTTGTTAAAAGAAAACGGCACTTAATGGGTAACGTTAACATATTTGAGTGTCAAATCTCATGCTTCGATATAGAATAAATTTATAAAATATTATAAGATATGATTTATTTTCTGTTCTTAGTATAATGTATTAATCTACTGAACAATAAAATATAATTATCCTGAAGGCATTATTAGAAATACTTACAGTATAATACTGCGACACCGTCTGGGATCCACACACTCACAACAATATAAATAAAAACATACACAACAAAGCTGCAAGATGGATCAGACGTGATTACAGACACAATACATCTGTCACTTTGCTCAAACAAGACATTAGATTCGACCCACTTGCAACAAGAAGACAAATGCACAGACAACAGATGTTATATATAATCACTATACAACAACTTAGAAGACATAGACAAAGATATATATTTACACCCTACAAGTATACGATTCACGAGACGCAGCTACAACCTAAAATACCACACGTATAAGGTAAGCACGGACATACTTAGACAATCATTTTTTTCCCCGCAGCATCCAAGAGTGGAACCACCTCAATTTTCATGTAGTTAATAGCCGCACCTCATTCATTTAGAATGAGGCTATCCTCAATAGCCGCATTCATTTAGAACTAGGATCACCAATCATTACATCCCTAATCCTGATCCTGTCCCCAACCACTAGTCCTAAGGCACAACCCCAATCATGCTGCCCGAGAGCGTCCCTCTGTGGGTCCCTCAACGTAAACGTAAACGTATTTCTTATTAAAAAAATTACAAAATACAATCTAGACGGACAAACTATCACCTTTCACTCTTCTACTTCTTCATTCCTTTCTACACTTTTCTTAACTTGTTATTCTTCCATTTCCTTCTTCCTTCCTTTCTACACTTTTCTTCACCTTTTACTCCTTTACTTCCATCTTCCTTTCTACAATTTGCTTCACCTGTTACTCTTCTTCTTCCATCTTTCTTTCTACACTATCTCCCCCCCCCCTAATCCACCCAGCCCTCAATCTTTATCTTAACCCATTGAAGATTATGACGCATTTTGACAGTTTATATTGGTTATCATTAAACGATTATATGAAATTTAGGAAGGATCTGTGGGAAATATAAGGGTAAAGACTATCTCCATTAACCCTCTGACTTCCACATACCTTTCCTAATCTGGATAAAATAGTAATAGTTAGAAACAGAAAATAGTATCATCGGATTTTATAAGGATAAAACTGTTATACTTTAGAACTAATATAAATTCTGAAGGAGTTTGTTCCAGATATTGAGTAACACCCCATTCTTAACATTAATCATAAATTACAAACCCCAATGCACTTGAATAAACTAATGAAAGAATATAGTCCTCCTAGGATTCGAACTCGGGACACCACACCTAGAACATTAGCATCTAAACCATTACACCACCAACCCAGTTTAACAGATATTATGTGTAAAACAGATATACAGTATATTGAACACGCTTATTGCAATAAGCCACACTATCTATCAACATCATTAAGGGAGCCCACCTTGCTTTTTTCTCTTTCTCTCCCTCTCTCTTTGACGTGTATAAATTCGGCCCCATTCAGCCTACTGTTTTAAGACAATTACCCCCATCCAGGTGTCCAGCAAATATATACAGTACTTTTGTTTTGACAGCAAGCTATGTTTGTACATTTTTCGTTAGAAAAATTTCTCCGGCGAAGCCGGATTTCACCATACAATGCTGGCTCGCTTTCGCTCGCCAGGAAGAAATCGACACCTGGATGGGGATAAACGTCTTAAAACAGTTGGCTGAATGGAGCCGAATGGATACAAGCCAGGGAAAGAGAGAAAAGGAGAGCACGATAAAAAAAAAGAGCCGGTGACCCCCCTTAACAGGAGCACGACCAATCAGTTTTAGGCCAACAAGATGGAAGGATTATGTGTGTGTTATGGAAAGGTTAATGTTATGTACATGGATTATTATTGGCAGACACAACACTGGAGTAGGAGTTTTACTGTTATTGTGAATTACGTGTTGATTAAAACATAGTGGGTGTGTATCCTAAGTGCAATGACACACCGTATGGTGGTTTCCTGAATGAGTTAATCTGCAAAATATTGAAATTACTTTATGAAAAACTACGCATGAGAAGTAAAAGTAAAACTTATATTAACCCGCTGAGTACCAGCTAAATATTTATAAATGTACCACCCAGGACCGGCTGATTCTGATTTTTTTTTTTTTCCCAGAAACAATAGCGAATGGGTTAGGAATAAAGGGAAAACCACAAAAAACCGATCAAAAAGCTCAAAAAATGGTCCTACGGAGCCCCCGAAAACGGATTTTACAAGAGTATAAAATTGAAGGCAATTTCCCCAAAAAAACATGTTTGTGCGCGCTCACGCGCACGCGGATGGACTTTGAGAGTTTTCAACCATCGGCATGGGTGTGTGGGATACTTACACAGTTCCCATACAAATCTGAGCCCTCTAGGTGCGATAGGACCGGAGTGACACTGACGCAGACGTCTGCGTCGCTGGGGTTTAGCGTTACATGCATTGCCGACGCACTGTTTGCGTCGCTGGGGCTCAGTGGGTTAAGACGTTATATTGTAAAAAAGAAAAAGAAAAAATCAATGGTCTTGACTTGGCAGTGTTGGTTTATAAGCCACACCAGGCAAGGACGTGAGAGGTCCGGGTATCACCATGACGGTATATAATTAAAGTGGCTCACCGGCTTTTTTTATCTTTCTCTCCTTTTCTCTCTTTCTCTGGCTTTTATCCATTTGGCCCCATTCAGCCAACTGTTATAAGACATTTATCCCCATCCAGGTGTCGATTTCTTCCTGGCGAGCGATAGCGAGCCAGCATTGTATGGAGAAATCCGGCTTCGCCGGAGAAATTTTTCTATCGAAAAATGTACAAATTTAACTTGCTGTCAAAACGAAAATATATATATGCTCACTCGCTACCGCTCGCCAGGAAAGTATTAACACCTGGATCGGGGTAAGCGTTTTAAAACAGTAGGCTGAATGGGGCCGATTGGATACAAGCCAAAGAGAGGGAGAGAAAGATACAAAAAAGCGAGGTGGGCTCTAAACAATTTAATTTATAGTGGCTACCTCCAAACAGTTATATTTACTACAACTTAGGAAGTAATTGGCAGTGTTGGAGGCTTAGTAGAGTTATATATATGATTATAATATGATTAACTCTTCAAAGATATGATGGCACAACGCATAACAGCCACGAAGCCCACCGAAACGCCAAAAAAGTATACCCTCATTGTTCCCTGATTAAATAGCACTGTATGAATATATGCTACAGGGGGCCAATGCCTAGTGAGTTACTTGCTCAATAGGTGGCGTTCTGAGAGTGAGGGTCAGAGTCTAGGGGGTGAGACATTGAAGCACGAAGGCGAGGCAGCTCCAGAGATGGGGCTACTTCGAGCCGTGAGTGGGCAACCAAGCGCCGTGCATCTTGCGAAGGCAAGATGGCAAAGGCTGGTTGCAGCTCTAAGTGCTTCACATGTCTCGGTCCCCATGGGCTTCACCGTTAAATGTACAGCAGTTGAATGTACAGGCTCTCAGCCTATGCCCGAGAGAGAGTAAGTTGGAATATAGAAACAAAAATAAAATAAAAAACCTTCACATTGCATTATTGGGTACTGATTCAGTTACAAGTGCCACTATTTGATCTTCATGGAATAATCACAAAATAATGTAACTGTCTGTATGCTCTTCGAAACTAGAATATACTAATTGCTATTTATAATTACTAACACGTAAAATGTATATAATATATAGATATGAAACAAGGCATCATGTTGTTGGCATAATATTTTCCTTGGAAGGCCATGCTATTAACATACTAAATATATTCTATGAAAAAATGGCGACACGATTTTATGGAGATATGTCTGTAAGAAAAAAAATTGCTGTTAAAAACAATATTGGCAGAAAGCTTAAGGAAATGGATCCTACGTGGAAACATATTTCAGAAATGTCACCGAGATGACACTGATAGTAGAGTACCTTTACATAGCCTACTCATAAAACTAACATTAAAACACTGAAGGTTATAGGGTGAAAAGGGTAAGTGCTGTTTGTATGAGACGAAATAGGATATACTTTTGTATATTTGTTAACTATCTGTGCGCGTTTTGCAATCTAGATAGATTGTATTGAACTTTATGTTCTGTGTATAAAGGAGACAATATGCAAGGTTGCCTGTAACAAGTGTTAAAAGAATGATAGAGCCAAATTAATGGTGTATTTGTCAAAATGTCTGAACACACGGAGCTTGAAACAGTAATCATAGGATGAGGGCAAGACAGATTGAGTTTACCGAGGAATTATGTATGAAATTAAGGGATTGCAATATTCATAATAGAGTTATTCCTTCTGCTACCCCTAAGTACAGTCGCTGTCAATAATTCTCGTACACTTTAAAGCCTCGAACTATTTAACCACTCCAATCCCAGCGACGGCTACTAGCCGTCAGTAGATAAGTCAGTCCCCACTCCCAGCAAAGGCTAGGAGTCGTCAGTAATGTAGTTTCCTTGTAACTGCCTGTACAAGGCTGTACCAGGTACCATGACCATTTGAGCACTGCTCTCAATATGGCAACACTTCTCGGCTTTTATAGGACCCACTGAAGGGTGAGAGAGCCAGTCTTGCTTCATCTCTTGAGATGGAAAGTTGTTCTATCTTGCCATTTTGGCCACAGTGCTTGGGACTGCAGGGGACTTTTATTACTGTACCCTACGGTAGAGTACGGGTTAAATGGATTTTTTTTTGTATGTACTTATATTTATATATATTTACTGTATATATTTTTGTTTTGTTTTTGTTTTGCTCCCTAGACCTCTATCAAGTGTTTAAAATACCACTAAGACACTCTTCCAGATAAATTTGGTAAAGGCAGGCTCGCTATCACTCGACAAGAAAACTGTCGACATATATTTTTGTCTATGTGAATGACGGGACAAAAGGCAAAGCTGCTTGTAAAAGTTGTTTCCCCCGAAGTTGAAAGAGTGACAGCCAGCCAATTTCATTTGTACGTTAGAGTCAAAATGTCTGAACACACGGAGCTTGAAGCAGTGTAAGTCTTAGAATGAGGGAAAGACAGATTGAGAGAGAGAGTTCTAAAGCTTACTTGTTGAGTAGAAAAATGACTGGGAAAATCGGTTGGGTTAGAGAGTTGAACAGAATATGGGTGGGAGTGTGTTGAGAGGTGTGTCACAGTGTGTGTCACAGAGGGGGGGATAGAAACTGAAGGAAGGAAGCTTAGAAGTTAGAGATTTGTGCCAGTCTCTGTCGAAGGCTTTCAATATGCCTAGAACAATAGAAAAGGTCTCACTAAAGTCCCAAAAGGAGGATGACAAAGAGTTAGTAAGGTAGAAAAAAAAATCACTAGTAGAGTGGACCATAAGGAACCCATACTAGTAATCTGAAAATAGATTATAGGAAGGCAAATGCTCAAGAAATGTTTAGTTATGAATTGTTTCAACACTTTAGATTGCAAGAAATGAGAGCAATTGGACGATAGTTTGGAGGGTTGAGAGCAGTCACCCTTCTTTGGGACAGGTTGAATGAGGACAAACTTCCAGCAAGAGGGAAAGATGTTAGAGGAAAGGCAGAAACAAAAGAGTTTGCTTAGGCAAGGAATCAGCACGGAAGAACAATTTTTGAGTACAACAGGAGGAACACCATCCGGCCCGTATGCCTTCTTAGTATTAACCTTCTCAGGTTTGGAACTGCGATTCACGTATACGTGGAGGGTGTCCCGAAATGCACAGATACGCAATCTGTGTATTAGATACTTAATTAAAAATAAACTGAATACAAAAATTTAGTATTAATTTCGCTGGGAACAGGGGTTCGTAAGTTTCACTGTAGTAAACATGTGGCAACACTGTAGGAAGCCCCCTTTACCTGAGAGGCTTTGTTCCTCAGTCGTAGCCCAGCAGTCAAGGGAGTCAGAGTCATGGAACGGAAGTTATATAAGTGTCCAGTGAGGTTGAGAGGGTAAGCCCAGAGAGGGCAGAAAGTACATACTAATAGAGATTATGATATAGGGCATAAGTAAGAGAGAGTGGGGTGTGGAGAGGGAGAAACAGAACCGGAATCATCCAAGGTGGAGTTTTTAGCAAAAGTCTGAGCGAAGAGTTCAGCTTTGGAGTTGGATACCTCAAAAATATTTGTAATTGATGAAAGAGTTTTTGGCAAGTCGAAGAGCATATTAGGCTTCATTCCGGACTGAAACATAAAACGCAAGAGATTCTTGAGTTTAAAGGCGATGGTACCGGTACCGTTTGAATGCTTCCTCCATATTACTGACAGCAGTAGAACAAGCATGAGTAAACTAAGATTTTTTTGCATTAGGCTGAGAGAAGGAAAATTTAATGTATGACTCCATGCCCAAAAGGATTACCTTGGTAATGCGCTCAGATCACTCCGAGAGTCCTCGGCCATGAAAGCAAATATCTTTTAATGGGAAATGAAAGAAGTACTGCCCAAAGAGCCTCCCAAGCAGCGCCAATGTGCCACAAGCGCCGCCGGTTGGGAGGATCGGATAGCTGTACTGGAGATATAAGACAGGTAACAGAGATAAGGTTGTGATCGGAGGAGCCCAACGGAGGGAAAATGTTTACAACTTAAGTAGAAGGATTAAAGGTTATACATAAGTCTGGGAAAGGAGAGATGGACAGAATGTGCTCCACTTTAGAAGTTAGATGGTCAAAGAATTTTGGATTGTCTATAGATTTAGGTGAGAGATAAACAGCTCAGACAAATTTAGTTTGAGAGTGACAAGAAAGCTGTAGCCAGAGGAGTTGAGAATTCAGGAGAGTCAAAGTTGGGAACACAAGCGAAAGCAAGATTGTCGCCCACAAATATGCAACATCCACCTTTGGCTTGAAACTGAGGATAGAGACAGTAGGAGAATACAGAAAAGAAAAAAAACGACTCTCTTCGAGATACAGTATATTTGTGTATGTTTCGGTGGAATAATGCCTTGGACTTTCTTCTAATTTGCAGGCTCACTGTCGCTCACCAGGAACAAAAATGCACACCCAATTGACACGAAAGGTCTTAGAATTGACAAAGAAATGAGGCGGAAGGTCTTAAAATAGCTAAACTAATAGGGCGAACGTCTTAAATCTGAAAACTAATGGGGCTAAACATAAGGGAGAAGGGGATCCAGAAAAAAACTAAATATATATACAGTACATGCATTCAGAACGTCTTTTTCGTTTACCTAATCACTTCACCTCCTGCCTGATGATTTCCTGTCGCGTTTCCCTTCTCTGGGAGTTCAGTCAGTTATGTGTGTACTTCATCTATTGTTCTTTATGCTTGCTACGTATATTACAGCGAGCCTGTAATTTAAGAGGAACCGGCCTTTGGCTGGTACATTTTTCTATTGAAAAATGTATAAATGTATTCTAAAGGATTTTTTTTTTTTTTTTTTTAAAAGCTTGATGGAGGTCTAGGAGGAGGAAACTAATAAACTAATAACAAGATACATAAATGAACAAATGTATACGGCCATCTTCCCTTAAGCTACTTGTTGACTCGGATACTGTGACTCCCATACGTCCCCCGTTAAAGGGCTCGTGTGACGCTCGCTGAGGGGGAAGGGAGTGGCTTTTTCTGGGCCACCTTCTCCCTCATGTTTAGCCCCATTAGTGTTTGAGATTGTAAGAGATTCGCCCTATAGTTTGTTGATTTTAAGACATTTCGTCCCATTTCTTTATCAATATCATGACCTTTTGTGCCTTGTAGGTGTCGATTTGTTTGGCGAGCGATAGCGAGCCCGTAATTTTGAAGGAACCGGCCTTCGAACGGAACATTCATCTACCGAAAAATTTACAAATTTATCTTGAAGGGGAATCTTGAGGATAATTTATGAAGCTTGATGGAGGTCTAGGGAGGAAATTGAGGAAACTAAAACAATAGTAAATATTTAAATAAATAAACCCTACCCCTTTAATACCGACATTCTAGGCAGTCCTCCTCTGGGCTGTCAAACTTATCAACTCTTCAATTTTGAGATCAGATCATAGAACCTCATTCCACGTCTTTCTAAGTCTACATTGCATGACATTAATATAGGAAAGGTGAAACAAGTAATAATTTTGATCACTTTAATGCCTTGATACAATGAAGGGGGCAGAAGAAGTAGTAGGTGTAAGGAAGGGAATTGGAGGAGGAGATGAAGGCGTCAGGGCTGGACCTACTGTATACATGCGTGAGTTGTATATTTTTGAGAGTCGCTTTGCTCCTTCCACGTTTACAGACTGTATATTATATGAAGTACGTGATAGTGAGTAACCGAACAGCTCAACTAGCAGACCATTTCCAACAGTAGATCTGAACCAGTGCCAACACAACCAGTATATATATATACTATAGTCTATTATTTTCCAGCTCATGGTAAATTGAACCCCATAGCAACTGACATCCCGAGACCTAATGGAAATATATGAAACTAGGTGACCGGTCAACTCAACCAGTAGACCATTTCAACCAGTAGCTCTCAACCAGTACCAAATCAACCTATACGGTTAAGTTAGGTTAGGTTAGGTTTGTACTATATTTTGGCACTGGTTTGTTTGTCTGGGTTAATTTGGCACTGGTTGAAATGGTCTACTGGTTGAGATGACATGGAACCCCCGAGATGACTTAATGGAAATATATGAAACTACTATGTCTGTGCGTCATTTAAATACCAAACATTTAGTAAGAACAACATATTTCGGTACAAAACCTCTGTATTAACTGAAGAATCACGATGGGGACATGCCAATTTACCCTCAATCGAGAAAAAAAAAACCCAGACTATACGTTAGATTATGTAAGGACTTAAATTGATCCTGGTTTAGTTGACTAGTTTAGATCTACTGGTTGAAATTGTCTAGTGTTTGAGTTGTCCAGGAACCTAGTGGGTGGCATCTCGACCTGTAAATAACTTAAACCAGTGCATCTAAAACAGTAATACATAAACTAGGTCAACATTTACTGGTCGCAATGGTAAACTGATGAGAGAGAGAGAGAGAGAGAGAGAGAGAGAGAGAGAGAGAGAGAGAGAGAGAGAGAGAGAGCCATGTTTGTATCATACGACTGGGAACACACCATCAGAAGACAGCAATACTCTTATAAGGAGCGCTCATGACAAAGCGGTTTTGCCAAGAGTTTAAGCTTTTGAGGGATAAAGGTGGAGACAAGAGGGGAAGGGAGGGGGGGGGGGGAAGGAAGGAGGGGAATCACTAACATTTCGATAGGCAACATAATTCTAACAACATTTCAATATATTTTACATTCGACCACTAGACTGAAGGAATATTATTTGAAGAACATGAATTCGTATAAACGATAAATACAATTACATCACCGCTAAAGAAAAAAAATATATAGAGAGTATAAATATCAGTCATTCAATCAATCAATCAATCAATCAATCAATCAATCAATCAATCAATCAATCAATCTCTCTCTCCCAAAGCTGGGTAAAATCGTCTACGGTTTGCCAGATTACACATAAAAGGCTTCACGTACACTAAAGGAGTCAACCTCTTCAGCTCCCTCCTAAGCTACTAAAATCGTCTAATGATGATGGCCAGAATCAAACGAAAAGGAGTTTAAGGAGGCTAAGGGGGGGGTCACAGGATTGTGTTGTCGTTCTCTCCTTTTCTTACTTTTCCTGGCTTGTATCCATTCGGCCCCATTCAGCCAACTGCTTTAAGACGTTTTCCCCATCCAGGTGTCGATTTGTTCCTGGCGAGCGATAGCGAGCCAGCATTGTATGGAAAAATCCGGTTTCGCCGGAGAATTTTTCTATCGAAAAATTTACAAATTTAGCTTGCTGTCAAAACAAAAATATATATGCTGGCTCGCTATCGCTCACCAGGAAAATATTGACACCTGGATGGGGGTAAACGTCTTAAAACAGTAGGCTGAATGGGACCGAATGGATACAAACCAAAGAGAGAGGGAGATAAAGATAAAAAGAGCGAGGTGGGCTCCCTTAATTCCTATGGCTAATTTTAATATGTTGATTCTACGAGGTAAATTAGTTCTTATACAATTCATATATCTTGGATTCTACCACCTATACTCTGTTTCAAATAGGTAGGCCAGAAATCGTTAACCCTAACCTCTGTAACTCTAAAGAGGCTAGAACAAATGGGCTGTATATTTCCACACCCATTCTCTGGCTGACGCTTCCCAAATGGTAGAAATATTAGCTCGATTACTCTAGTTGTTAGGGAGTAATGGAGGTTAATGTTCAGTGGCGCTAATAAGTCATGTCTCAGCGGTCATCGCGTTTGGCTCGCTCTGTGCTGTAATAATGCCTGTCAGATGTTGAATAAGGTGGACAAGTGTAGAAAAATGTTTGTATGTCTCACTCGAAATGAAGACCGCTTGTTTAGATATTGCTAATACCAATTATTGAAACAAATATACTTGGTGCCGAGACTCACTTATTAACGCTACTGTTCAAGCGTGTTGGCCTATTTACTTGGAACAGGGTATAGGAATGGTGAGGGAGTCAACAGAAAATATGATTTATTACAGGAGTGAGAATTAACCCTTTCTATAGACGATGACGCATTTATTTACTATTTTCTGGCTATTATTATATGATTTTGCTCAGCTTAGGAAGTGTATAGGGAAGTCAGAGGGTTGCTTGAGAGAACCTGTACCTGTACAATTCCCACTGATACTTCCTAAGCTGTATAGAATCGTTTAATAATAGCCAGAACAATCTGCCAGAACGCGTCATAATCCCCAAAGGGTTAAACTCATCCTTCAATGCCTTTCAATAAATCATGCTCAATGTTATTCCTGCCAAAATACTAGACATGGGACTAGTCAATAATATTTACCATTCCTTAACAGTATAATATCATGGAAATGCATCTTGGTTTTTTATATCTTGGATCATATTCGTGGTATATATTTTCTGTGCCAAGCATATTGATATGTTGGTAAGAAGAGATTGTCATCACACACACACACACACACACACACACACACACACACACACACACACACACACACACACACACACACACACGCACACACACACACACACACTCTCTCTCTCTCTTCGGATTAACGGATTTCATATGCCTCTGTAATGCATAAGTACCGATTATATCACATCAAATATTACAGTATACTGTATGTATCTCAGTATGTGTGTGTGTGTGCCTATATATGGATAGTGTATAAATGACGTGTGTATGAATCAATGTACGTTGCAGTATGTATTAACGGTATTTTATATGTATATGACTGTATGTATGCATGTATGATAAGTCCCCAGCCTTATGAGGGCTTCTGCCCAGTAAGCTGTTGACAAATAGTTTTTATTATCATTATGTATGATAAGTCTCTCTCTCTCTCTCTCTCTCTCTCTCTCTCTCTCTCTCTCTCTCTCTCTCTCTCTCATCGTTGCTTCCTATTCCACTTATCGTGTTATTTTTTTCCCTCGGATACCTTGACAGCTTCTCGAGGTCAGAGGTCAACTAGGGCTTCATGACCTTACCTATCACCTCTCCCCTTCCTCCTCTTTTTATTTGTCCTCTTCTTTTTCGTTTTTTGTCTTCGTTATGTTTGGCTTCTTCGTCTTATACTTCGTCTTCTATTTCTTCTTCGTCTTAGTATTCTTCTTCGTCTTCCACCATCTCCCTGTGACCTCCCACCACCATCTCTAATGTATTGCAATCGACAATCACCACCATCATTTGACCTTTCCTGTTACACCTAATTAACCATTCCTCAAACACAGCACTACCCCCATCACTAACTCCATGCCACTCTCTAGCACGACTACAACCACCACTACCACCCTCTTTACCACTACTATAACCAACAACTCTTAAGGGGAGATATCCACTTGAGGGATTTTTTTCTGGACCCCTTTCTCCCTCATGTTTAGCCCCATTGCCTTTTGAGATTTTAAGACCTTCGCCCTAGTAGTTTGGATATTTTAAGACATTTTGCCCCATTTCTGTCAATTTTAAGACCTTTCGTGCCGTTAAGGTGTCAATTATTTCCTGGCGAGCGATAGCGAGCCTGTAATTTAAGAGCAACCGGCCTCCGGCCTGGACATTTTTCTACCGAAAAATGTACAAATTTACCTTGAAAGGGGGTCTAGGGGGTGTAATTTTAAGCTTGATGAAAAAGTAGGGAACAAACTAAATACCTCCCCTTAACCCTTTCTGTAACGTCAACATCATTGCTATTATATTCTGGCTAATATTAATCGATTTTATGCAGTTAGGGAAGGATCTCTAGCAAATTTAGGGCTTCGAATTATCTCAATCAACCTGTTTAACTACCACAGATTCTTCCTAAGCTGCATAAAATCGTCTAAATATAGCTAAAATAAAGTACAACAGACGTCGCTGGTAAAGAAGGGGTTAACCACTACCACAAACGTCATCACAGCCATCACCACCACTACCATCTCTACCACGATTGTAACCACTACCACAAACGTCATCACAGCCATCACCACCACTACCATCTCTACCACGATTGTAACCACTACCACAAACGTCATCACAGCCATCACCACCACTACCATCTCTACCACTATTGTAACCACTACCACAAACGTCATCACAGCCATCACCACCACTACCATCTCTACCACGATTGTAACCACTACCACAAACGTCATCATAGCCATCACCACCACTACCATCTCTACCACGATTGTAACCACTACCACAAACGTCATCACAGCCATCACTACCACTACCATCTCTACCACGATTGTAACCACTACCACAAACGTCATCACAGCCATCACCACCACTACCATCTCTACCACGATTGTAACCACTACCACAAACGTCATCACAGCCATCACCACCACTACCATCTCTACCACGATTGTAACCACTACCACAAACGTCATCACAGCCATCACCACCACTACCATCTCTACCACGATTGTAACCACTACCACAAACGTCATCACAGCCATCACCACCACTACTATCTCTACCACGATTGTAACCACTACCACAAACGTCATCACAGCCGTCACCACCACTACCATCTCTACCACGATTGTAACCACTACCACAAACGTCATCACAGCCGTCACCACCACTACCATCTCTACCACGATTGTAACCACTACCACAAACGTCATCACAGCCGTCACCACCACTACCATCTCTACCACGATTGTAACCACTACCACAAACGTCATCACAGCCATCACCACCACTACCATCTCTACCACGATTGTAACCACTACCACAAACGTCCTCACAGCCATCACCACCACTACCATCTCTACCACGATTGTAACCACTACCACAAACGTCATCACAGCCATCACCACCACTACCATCTCTACCACGATTGTAACCACTACCACAAACGTCATCACAGCCATCACCACCACTACCATCTCTACCACGATTGTAACCACTACCACAAACGTCATCACAGCCATCACCACCACTACCATCTCTACCACGATTGTAACCACTACCACAAACGTCATCACAGCCATCACCACCACTACCATCTCTACCACGATTGTAACCACTACCACAACGTCAACACAGCCATCACCACCACTACCATCTCTACCACGATTGTAACCACTACCACAAACGTCATCACAGCCATCACCACCACTACCATCTCTACCACGATTGTAACCACTACCACAAACGTCATCACAGCCATCACCACCACTACCATCTCTACCACAAACGTCATCACAGCCATCACCACCACTACCATCTCTACCACGATTGTAACCACTACCACAAACGTCATCACAGCCATCACCACCACTACCATCTCTACCACGATTGTAACCACTACCACAAACGTCATCACAGCCATCACCACCACTACCATCTATACCACGATTGTAACCACTACCACCACCACCATCTCAACCAGGACTACCATCACTACCACCACCACCACATCGCCTCCATCGTCATCCCTACCACCACCATCAACATCGCATCCACTACCACCGTCACCATTTCTACCATTAATTCAACCATTGACACAACCACAATCAAACCTTCATTCATCATCATCATCACCACCACCACCACCATCCCTACCACTATCACCATTTTTCCCACCACTATAACCATCACCACCATCCCCATCACCACCACCACCATCCCTACCACTATCACCATTTTTCCCACCACTATAACCATCACCACCATCCCCACCACTATCACCACCATCTCCACCACCACCTATGACCTCTCAGTTGGCACCCCCACCCTCCGTGACACCAAACCTTCCTTCCCACACTTATATTCATTTGTGTAGGTTTTTTTCTCTGATATATTTGTTTCTCTCTCTTACCTAATTTTTGGTTGTGCTCTTCCAGGTTTGTCTGTTTCTACATTATACAATCACAGGTATATCAAATAATTAGGTATATATATGCTTTATCTGATACCTTTCATTTTCTCTGACCTGTTGTATGACTCAACCCTGCCTCGGTCTGTCTGTCTCCAAATTCTAGGGCATAAAGAAGTCTATATATCATTGGGTACCATATACAGTACATCATGTATACAGTATATCATTATCATATACATGCTGATAGTGATTCACTTCTTTTTCTTTCATATTAGATGTGTTCTTGCTAACAATATACCTTTTATGTATGTATGTATATATGTATGAAGGTATATACTCAGGTACATACCCCATAGCTGGAGGTGGCCGACTCGAGACAGAGCCCAAACAGAAACAACATTTAAAGTTCCAATTCTTAGGGTCCGGGACTACTTCTGCGTTCCCTCGCTCCTCACTCTGTCTCATCTAATAGATGAATTTTACAAGGGGAGGAGGATTCCTAGCCACCCGCCCCCATATATACCTTTATATGAAAGTACAATTTCGGACTATTTAAATAACCTTTTCATACTTTATTAAGGGGTGATGGGTCGTTTTTCTGGTCCCCTTTCTTCCTCATGTTTAGCCCCATTAGTTTTCAGTTTTAAGACGTTCGCTCCATTAGTTTGTCGACTGTATAACCTTTCGTTCCATATATATATATATATCAATATCAAGACCTTTCATTGCCATTTAGGTGTCGATTTTTTTCTGGTGAGCGATAGCGAGCCTGTAATTTTAAGAACAAATGTACAAATTGATCTTGAATGGGGGATCTAGGGAGTGCTTTTTTATGCTTGATGGATGTGTACCAAGGAAACAAAAAAGCCATTAATATAATTATATACTGTATATAATTATACAGTATATATAAATACAAAAAAACAACAATAACCACTGTCACCTTAACTCCATAATTGTTGACAATGTACTGTATAGCTTCATATAATTATACAATGTACTGTATAGCTTCATATAATTATACAATGTACTGTATAGTTTCATATAATTATACAATGTACTGTATAGCTTCATATAATTATACAATGTACTGTATAGCTTCATATAATTATACAATGTACTGTATAGCTTCATATAATTATACAATGTACTGTATAGCTTCATATAATTATACAATGTACTGTATAGTTTCATATAATTATACAATGTACTGTATAGCTTCATATAATATACAATGTACTGTATAGCTTCATATAATTATACAATGTACTGTATAGCTTCATATAATTATACAATGTACTGTATAGCTTCATATAATTATACAATGTACTGTATAGCTTCATATAATTATACAATGTACTGTATAGCTTCATATAATTATACAATGTACTGTATAGCTTCATATAATTATACAATGTACTGTATAGCTTCATATAATTATACAATTGCCTACTCGTAAGAATAATGGCGAGATTAGCAATTATGGTATGAGGCACTATCAAGTATGAGAGAACAAACTGGACGAATTTAGAATAGCCCTTTGGCACTGTACTTAATTAACTCATACTAATACCGGTGATAACACGATAATGATAAGTATAATATAATGATGGTGATAAAAACCGGGATTAGATTGATGATGGCACTGTTGATAATGACCAATTATTAATATATTACAATATGTTTAGTTTGAATATTTATCAAGGACACATACATACACGACAAACAAAAACAACAAAGACAGACTCGAGTAAATGCACACACACACACACACACACATATATAAAGCCAACACAATGCAACACACACACACACACGCACACGTACACCCACACCAGACAAACTCTTACACAAACACACACACTTATGATAACACTCTTCCCTTCAGCCCTCTTTTCTGTCCTTACAACTTCTCTATAGAGATGGTGATAGTATTGTATTATAAGCCCATACCTCCTTCACCATGCATAATAAAGTTTCAGCCACTCTCTCACTCCTTATACCCCTCAAACCACACTCTTCCTCACACAGATTTCGGTTGTTGTTGTTGTTGTTGTTCCCCAAGCTGCCTGGCCGAACAGCCCCAAGGCCCCGAGCAGGCCAGGGCCATAACCGAGCGCCCCCACAGAACCCTCCCCGCCGACCACAATAAAGCCTAGGTGACCGAAGCCACTCCATGGCGGGGAGCTGAAGAGGGTGCGGAAATGCCCGGGAAACCAAAGCCCCACCCAGGGCCCTGTGTCCCTCAGCAATTATGAAGAGAAAGTTGAGGGGCAAGGGAAAAATGTGACGCTTTGGCTTCCAATCTTGGTAGATTGGGAGGTCAATCCACGTTAGAGACGCCGTCACTTGAGATCTAGAAAATATATAAGTAAAAGGAACAGTCAGAGTAAGCTATGGGTATGGCAGAGATTGCTCAGTTCTCACTCGGATAGACCAGCCCATCACCACATGACTAGAACCCAATCCTCTCAGCATCAGCTAGGAAAGGCCCTAGAAAGCCGCCTTTGGCGGGGGGATAGCTCCCCTATTTCAACCCTTTTCGGGGTTGGGCACCCGCCGTTTCGGTTAGGATAGGCTATCACCCCTGGTGGCCTATTTCTGTTTAAATAAAAATAAAATTGTTTTCGGTTCGGTTATCACTGCGTAGTTAAATTTAATTTTGTTTTGTTTTAATTTTCGGTTAGGCTATCTCCGCTGATAACCTATTTGTGCGTATTTCAATTTTTTTGTTTTCGGTTAGGCCTATTTATGTAAGTGAAGTGACCTTAAGTGAGTTAAGTGTTTTTAAAGTGAGATAAGTGTTTTTTAAAGTGAGTTTAGTGTTTTCAAAGTGAGTTAAGTGTTCTTAAGTGAGTGAAGTGATCTGAAGAAAATGATCGTCACCATGCCTCGTGCCTGTACCAACTGCGCTGGTAGGTTTGGTGCTTCCATGTTTGCTCCTGCCGATCCACAAGTCTGCCGACTCTGCCAGCAACGAGAGGATTTGACAGAAAAATTGGATGAAGCCCACAAGATCAACGCCCTCACCAGGAAGCTGGAATCACTCCAAGAATTTGTAACACTCAACGTTTGAATATCACTAACTCCAATTGTTTCAACTCCAGCATCCACCACCGCCCCAACGTCATCTGCCAACAATCCAACACCTGCAGTAGCCACTGCAGCAGATGCTTCTGATGAACCTGAGCCGACATCAAACCAGGAAAGCCGCCCTGTTCACCTGATGCCCCTTTCCCACTGGTGAGACAAGTCACAATTTTCGTCGCCGATGCCTTAGTTTTGTCAAATTCGCAAGAACGTGCGACCTTCACGATTTCGACTGTTACAAACAGGTGACAAATTATACTGGGCGAAGATGTCGCCGATGTCGGCGACGCAATCGCTGACATCGGCGATAACGATGTTATCTGGGAAGTGAGCGATGTTTCGCCGATGAACCTCTGCGAGGCATATCACATTTTCAAAAATCTCTTGGGAGATCATGCGAGGATGAAAGAATACTCGGCATATGTTCTGCGACGTCTTAGGCGATCCAAGCGATTGGTTCGGCGTTTACTTCGGCGAGGTGATAAGAGTATTTTTTTAAGGCACAAATTCTTGAGATTCATCATCGATCATGATCGTCATCGGCGTTGGCATCTCGCACATACGTCGGCGAGGTGTGCGCAGCTGAGCGAATGTAATGTGAATGTGCTAATTGCAGAGTGGAATTAGCATATCACGCCAAACTAATGGACCGAACGTCATAAAATATGAAAACTAATGGGGTTAACCATGAGGAAGAAAGGGGACCAGAAAAACGACCCATCTCCCCTTAATTCGGAGGTTGGCAATGCTTCGCCGGAGAAATTTTTCTATCAAATAATGTACAAATTTAGCTTGCTCTCAAAACAAAAAATATATATGTTGGCTCGCTACCGCTCACCAGGAAAATATTGAAACCTGGATGGGGGTAAACGTCTTAAAACAGTAGGCTGAACGGGGCCGAACGGATACAAGGCAAAGAGAGAGGGAGAGAAATAGAAAAAGAAAAAAAAACGAGGAGAGAGAGAGAGAGAGACAAAGAGTAAACTAAAAAAAAGCGAGGTGGGCTCAATTGTTAAGCCGTAACGCAAACATTGAGCCCACCTGCTGTTTGTTGTTTTCTCTTTCTCTCCCTCGCTCCTCGTTTTTTTTCGTTTTTTTTCTATTTCTCTCCCTCTCTCTTTGCCTTGTATCCGTTCGGCCCCGTTCAGCCTACTGTTTTAAGACATTTATCCCCATCCAGGTGTCGATTTCTTCCTGGCGAGCGATAGGGAGCCAGCATTGTATGGAGAAATCTGGCTTCGCCGGAGACATTTTTCTATCGAAAAATGTACAAATTTAGCTTACTCTCAAAACAAAATATATATATATATTTCCGCTGAACATGATGGCGGTGTTTAGATTATTCTATCATCATTATTGGATTTTATAGAAATAAATCTATAACGATAGTTTTTCGCTCTTATACAGTAGAATTCATTCCGCAGCAAAATATTAACTGTTTTCACCAATAATAAGTGTTTTTTATATTTTTTTGTTTTCATGAACGGCAAGAGGAAAGGTTATTCTATAAGATTTTATCAACAACAACAACAAAAATAACAATATGTGGAATTTCACCGTAGGTGAAGGCATATCATCAGTCCGCCAGTATTTGCCCTAACTCTCAGTCGGTTTTCACCAATAATAATTGTTTTTCATATTATTTGTTTTCATGAACGGCAAGAGGAAAGGTTATTCTATAAGATTTCATCAACAACAACAACAAATATAACAATATGTGAAATTTCACCGTAGGTGAAAGATATCTCCCTATAGGCCTAATCATTTTTTTTTACCCACCTCTCCGAAGTTGCTCTTTGACCTCGGCAGGTGTGTCTTGAGCATTCCTCGACGTCGCAAGGCCCTTTGCATGCCTCGTGCGGAGCATACCCCTGGCGGGTATACTCTCGGCGAGTATTCGTGCGCACGTCGATGACTAATCGACGAGGAAATCGCCGATGATCGTCGATGGATGTTCTCGGAATATCCGAGAGCATCGGCGATCCGTCGTGCGACGTTTTGGAACATTTCAACGATTTTCTTCGTGCGACAAACTCCGCGATGTCTCGCCGATGTCGCAGATGATCGCAGAAACCCTTCGGCGATGCTCGACGATGTTTGCGAGGGTAACCATTCATCGTGAGTCCTCGTCCAAAATTTTGAACTGTGCGAACATTATGCGACGCCCCGCGAGGGCCCTTGCGAGGCCTGAGAGGCCTTGAGAGTCAAACGATTTTTCATGAGAGGTGTTGAGACATGTCACGAATGTGCCAATTTATTGGTTTCGGCGACGAAAATCGTGACTTGTCTCACCAGTGGGAAAGGGGCATTAGTCTCTCCCCCACTCCTCGTGCAAGAAGCCTGCTAGCACGAACAGTACCAACCCCTCGCCCCCGTTCTAACCACTCCTCTCCCCGACCTGTACGCAGAGTCTCGCCACCACAGATTTCCGGATTTACACCAGTGAGGAACGGTGCACGACCAACGCAGAAAAGGTCTCATCTACCAGTCACAATGTCAAACAGATTTGAGATCTTGGTAGGGATGGAAGACGAACCAGAAGAGACCAGGCTCGTTGGGGATTCCATCCTACGAGGACAAGTCGAAGAGTTCTGCGACAGAGTCCCAAATCATCGAAAAAGATTTTGCATCCCAGGAGCTGGACTGGACGACATTGTGGAAGCCTTCGAAGATACCACAAAGGATGCAAACGAAAATACCATTTTTGTCATCCATGCTGGTTCAAATGACATCATGCGCACCAGATCCGAAGAGTTGATGGAGAAATATCGCAAAATGATCCAGCACTACAAAAACAAGTCAAGGAATATCATCATCTCAGGCATTCTCCTCAAGATCGACGCACCTGACAAATTCTACGACAAGGCCTTCAGCACAAATAGCTGACTAAAATATTTGTGTCTGAAGGAAGAAGTTGAATTCATCAACCTCTGGGATAATTTCTATAACCAGCCTACTCTGTTCCGCAAGGATGGCACTCATCTAAACCCTGTGGCTTCAGCAAGCATGGGTCGTCTCCTACACGAAGCAGTCCGCAGCCATGGATCAATAAACGCCATCCGAGAAGAAGCAGCAGTGACATAAATCATCCAACGCCAAGCAAAAAACAGAGGCAACCGAGGACCACCAGCGATAAGGACCGAAGACAGCGAGGACCGAGGACAGCCATGAACATACATGTAGATCCGACAAGAACCAACAATATTATTAAAGAGCGTTCCGGGAGTTCTAAAATAATTTTTTTAAAGGTTTTCTATGCAAACGCTCGTAGCATACGCAATAAATTTTCAGATTTAGAGGAGCTAGTGTTTACAGAAAATTATGATGTGATTGGCATAACAGAATCTTGGCTCAATACAGAAGATAGAGACTTTTTAGCAGAGTATTCACTTCCCGGTTATGTAATGTTTGAGAAAAGCCGAATAAATCGAAATGGAGGTGGCATTTTACTTTATATCAAAGAAAGTCTTAACCCTACCCTCTTGTCAAAACCTCAAATTGTGAACGTTGACACGTCTTTTGTGCTAATAAAGAATAATAAAGGTACAAAAATAATACTTGCATTAATATACAGACCTCCAGCTCAATCAGTGCAAACTGACCGAGAAATTTACGAACAAATTGCAGATGTAAGTAACCCACATGATACCGTAATTTTTGGCGACTTTAATTTACAAAGGAGTACAAAGGAGTACAAAGGAAATCAAGCAACAACAGGTCTAGTGACCCTTCTAGGTTGCTTGTCCTCCAAAACACTGAGGATCAAGTGTCCAAACAGTGGTTTAGAGTGGGTAAGGGAACATTGGAAAGGGAACTACTGCCCTGCCACTAACGTGGCAGGACTAGGAAGTTAGTAGGGGACATATGGGTTAGTAACTGAGGGGAGGATACAGTTATTCATTTACAAACGCAGTCAGTCGCGGGTTTGATGCGAGATATTTGTCTAGGCGGAATTTAAATGAATCAACGGTGCTGCAGTCTATAACGTCTCGGGGAAGCCCATTCCACAAGTTGACAACTCGATTGAAGAAGAAATTCTTAGATTCGTGCGAGTTAAAAGATTTACCAATAATTTTGCAACCGTTTCCCCGCGTGTAATTAGATTGGTCGATAGTGAAGTACTTACTACAGTTCATATTGTCGATGCCTTTGATGATTTTGAACACTTGAATTAAGTCGCCTCTTAATCTGCGCTGGGTTAAAGGAAATAGATTTAATTCTCTAAGACGCTCTTCGTATGGTTTGTTCTTTAGGCTAGGTATCATTTTGGTAACTCTACGTTGAACTCGTTCTAGCTTGTTTATATCTTGTTGGTAATAAGGGCACCAGGATTGAACGCAGTATTCCAGAAGAGGGCGGACTAAGGAATTGTAAAGGGTTAGGATAACTTCTTTGGATTTATGCTCAAATGCCCTGCCTATACAGCCAATTATTTTGTTTGCCTTCTTAACAACTTCTGAACATTGTTGACTCGGTTTTAGGTTACTCGATATTGTTACTCCCAGATCGGTTTCTCTGTTTACATTCTTAAGCTGAGTGCCATTCATCGAATAGTTTGCTTTCTCATTTAGGTATCCGACATGTAGTACTTTACATTTATCCGCATTGAAACTCATTTGCCAAATTTGGGCCCAACATGACAATTTATCTCGATTGTGTTGCATATCGTCAACTTGTTCTTTTGAGAGTACGCTATTTGCAATTTTTGTATCGTCAGCAAATTTTGAGATTGTGCAGGTGAGACCCTCATCTATGTCGTTGATGTAAATTAGAAAGAGAATTGGTCCTAGTACCGATCCCTGGGGTACCCCGCTACTTACATTGGTCCATTTAGATGCCTTACCGTTTATGACTACCCTTTGCTTTCTGTTGCTGAGCCAATTTTCTATCCATTTCAACACACCGTCTTGTATTCCATGCGCTTTTTAGTTTTAGCAGTAAACGTTTGTGGGGAACTTTGTCACAGGCCTTTTGAAAATCAAGGTATATAATATCTACAGCTTTACTCTCATCGTAGAGGTTGAGGATATCGTGGAAGAAGTCTAAGAGGTTTGTTAAACAGGAACGTTTTTTACGAAAGCCGTGTTGAGTATCTTTAAGTATGTTATTTTCCTCTAAGTGATTTACGAGTCTGTCTCGTATGACCGTTTCTAGCATTTTACATACAACTGAGGTTAAGCTAATTGGACGATAGTTACTGGGTAGGGATTTGCTGCCTTTTTTGAATATCGGTGTTACGTTGGCTAGCTTCCACTGATCAGGCATAGTTCCAGACTGCAAGGATTTATTGAATAGTAATGTCAGTGGTTTGGAGAGCTCATTCTTAGCTTCCTTTAGAACTCTAGGCGAGATTGTATCAGGTCCTGGCGTTTTATTTACCTTGAGTTTATCTAAACAATTCAATACTTCTCTCTCTGTAACGGTGATATTGCTTAGAACATCTGAATTATCAATCTGAATCGGCGATGGTGTAGGGATATCACTGAGGTCTTCTGTTGTAAAAACTGATGCAAAGAAGGTATTGAGGGCATTACTCCATTTGTACTTCGTCTTTGGTGTATTCTCCGTTTTCATCGACTAACGGTCCAACAGTTGAAGTAACTACTTTTTTCTTTCTGATATAACTATAGAATTCTTTCGGGTTTGTTTTACTTTGATTCGCAATATGTAACTCTAAGGTCTTTTTACTTTGCTTAATTAACTTTTTGGCTTTGCGTCGTAGCTCTACAAATTTTCACACCCGTTCTTCGTCGTTTTGTGAGGATTTTAATCTATCATTAGCAAATTTTTTAGCAAGCAGGCAGTTTGAAATATTTTTATTCCACCATTTGGGCTTATTATTATGGCCTGGACGCCGTATTTTCGATGGTATGCAGTCTTGCACTGCTTTTAGGTAAGTGGTTTCGAATAACTTCCAAGATGTATTTATGTCGTTATTGTTAATTAAAAAGCTCCAGTCAGTTTCTTTAAACATAGCTCTAAGTTTATGGAAGTTTGCTTTCTTGAAATTAGGGACTTTTTTCGATGCTACTATTTGGTTCGTTACTAGTAAACTTTAAAGTGAAAGTTATCGTACGATGGTCGCTGTTACTGAATTCATCACCAACATTCAAATTCTCTATCAATTCTTCTTTTGTTGCAAGTACAATGTCAAGAACGTTTATTACCACGGGTCGGCATTCGAACAAATTGATAAAGCGAACTCTCTTGCAAGTTCCGTATACAAGTCATGTCCGGAGTGTGAAGTAAGATTATCGCCCCACTTGGTCACAGGTAAATTAAAGTCGCCAAAAATCACGGTATCTTGTGAGTTACTTACATCTGCAATTTGATCGTAAATTTTTCGGTCAGTTTTGCACTGATTGAGCTGGAGGTCTGTATATTAACGCAAGTATTATTTTTGTACCTTTATTATTTTTTATTAGCACAAAAGATGTGTCGACGTTCACAATTTGAGTTTTTGACACGAGGGTCGGGTTAAGACTTTCTTTGATATAAAATAAAACGCCACCTCCATTTTTATTTATTCTGCTGTTCTCAAACATTACATAACCGGGAAGTGAATACTCTGCTAAAAAGTCTCTATCTTGTGTATTGAGCCAAGATTCTGTTATGCCAATCACATCATAATTTTCTGTAAACACTAGTTCCTCTAAATCTGAAAATTTATTGCGTATGCTACGAGCGTTTGCATAGAAAACCTTTAAAGTTGCGGTTTTAGAACTCGCAGATCGTTCTTTCATCGAATTTTTGGTTCTGGTCGGATCTACATTTACATTCATAGCTGTCCTCGGTCCTCGGTCGTTATCCCTGACGGTTTTGAATTTGGGTCGTGTTGGTGGAGCTTTATCCAAATTCGCGGTTCTTAACGGATTAGTATTTAATTCCTTTGTAGATTGCCGTCCTCGCTCTTACCTATGACCAAGTGGGGCGATACTCTTACTTCACACTCCGGACATGACTTGTATAAGAACTTGCAAGAGAGTTCGCTTTATCAATTTGTTCGAACACCGACCCCGTGGTAATAACATTCTTGACATTGTACTTGCAACAAAAGAAGAATTGATAGAGAATTTGAATGTTGGTGATGAATTCAGTAACAGCGACCATCGTACGATAACTTTCACTTTAAACTTTACTAGTAACGAACCAAATAGTAGCATCGAAAAAGTCCCTAATTTAAAGAAAGCAAACTTTCATAAACTTAGAGCTATGTTTAAAGAAACTGACTGGAGCTTTTTAATTAACAATAACGACATAAATACATCTTGGAAGTTATTCGAAACCACTTACCTAAAAGCAGTGCAAGACTGCATACCATCGAAAATACGGCGTCCAGGCCATAATAATAAGCCCAAATGGTGGAATAAAGATATTTCAAACTGCCTGCTTGCTAAAAAATTTGCTAATGATAGATTAAAATCCTCACAAAATGACGAAAGAAACGGGTGAAATTTTGTAGAGCTACGACGCAAAGCCAAAAAGTTAATTAAGCAAAGTAAAAAGACCCTAGAGTTACATAGTGCGAATCAAAGTCAAACAACCCCCGAAAGAATTCTATAGTTATATCAGAAAGAAAAAGTAGTTACTTCAACTGTTGGACCGTTAGTCGATGAAAATGGAGAATGCACCAAAGACAAAGTATAAATGAGTAATGCCCTCAATACCTTCTTTGCATCAGTTTTTACAACAGAAGACCTCAGTGATATCCCTACACCATCGCCGATTCAGATTGATAATTCAGATGTTCTAAGCAATATCACCGTTACAGAGAGAGAAGTATTGAATTGTTTAGATAAACTCAAGGTAAATAAAACGCCTGGACCTGATAAAATCTCGCCTAGAGTTCTAAAGGAAGCAAAGGATGAGCTCTCCAAACCACTGACATTACTATTCAATAAATCCTTGCAGTCTGGAACTATGCCTGATCAGTGGAAGATAGCCAACATAACACTGATATTCAAAAGAGGCAGCAAATCCCTACCCAGTAACTATCGTCCAATTAGCTTAACCTCAGTTGTATGTAAAATGCTAGAAACGGTCATAAGAGACAGACTCGTAAATCACTTAGAGGAAAATAACATACTTAAAGATATTCAACACGGCTTTTGTAAAAAACGTTCCTGTTTAACAAACGTCTTAGACTTCTTCCACGATATCCTCAACCTCTACTATGAGAGTAAAGCTGTAGATATTATATACCTTGATTTTCAAAAGGCCTTTGACAAAGTTCCCCACAAACGTTTACTGCTAAAACTAAAAGCGCATGGAATACAAGACGGTGTGTTGAAATGGATAGAAAATTGGCTCAGCGACAAGAAAGCAAAGAGTAGTCATAAACGGTACGGCATCTAAATGGACCAATGTAAGTAGCGGGGTACCCCAGGGATCGGTACTAGGACCAATTATCTTTCTAATTTACATCAACGACATAGATGAGGGTCTCACCTGTACAATCTCAAAATTTGCTGACGATACAAAAATTGCAAATAGCGTACTCTCAAAAGAACAAGTTGACGATATGCAACACAATCTAGATAAATTGTCACATTGATCCAAATTTGGCAAATGAGTTTCAATGCGGATAAATGTAAAGTACTACATATCGGATACCTAAATGAGAAAGCAAACTATTCGATGAATGGCACTCAGCTTAAGAATGTAAACAGAGAAACCGATCTGGGAGTAACAATATCGAGTAACCTAAAAACCGAGTCACAAATGTTCAGAACTTGTTAAGAAGGCAAACAAAATAATTGGCTTTATAGGCAGGTCATTTGAGCATAAATCCAAAGACGTTATCCTAACCCTTTACAATTCCTTAGTCCGCCCTCTTCTGGAATACTGCATTCAATGCTGGTGCCCTTATTACCAAAAAGACATAAACAAGCTAGAACGAGTTCAACGTAGAGTTACCAAAATTATACCTAGCCTAAAGAACAAACCATACGAAGAGCGTCTTAAGAGAATTAAATCTATTTCCTTTAACCCAGCGCAGAGGTGACTTAATTCAAGTGTTCAAAATCATCAAAGGCATCGACAATAATATGAACTGTAGTACGTACTTCACTATCGACCAATCTAATTACACGCGGGGAAACGGTTGCAAAATTATTGGTAAATCTTTTAACTCACACGAATCTAAGAATTTCTTCTTCAATCGAGTTGTCAACTTGTGGAATGGGCTTCCCCGAGACGTTATAGACTGCAGCACCGTTGATTCATTTAAACTCCGCCTAGACAAATATCTCTCATCAAACCCGCGACTGACTGCGTTTGTAAATGAATAACTTTATTTTATCCGCCCTTCAGTTACTAACCCATATGTCTCCTACTAACTTCCTAGTCCTGCCACGGACATTAGTTCCAGGGAAGTAGTTCCCTTTCCAATGTTCCCTTACCCACTCTAAACCACTGTTTGGACACTTGATCCTCAGTGTTTTGGAGGACAAGCAGCCTAGAAAGGTCACTAGACCTGTTGTTGCTTGATTTCCTTTGTACTCCTTTGTACTTTGTACACCCACACACACACACACCCACATACAGTATACACCCCCCCCCCCCCCCATACACACGCCCACACACATACACACGCCCGCACACATATATACAGTTCACACACACCCCCACACACAATCAGACAGACAAACTCTTACACTAACACACAAGCTTATGATAACTCGCCCCTTCAATCCTCTTCTCTTTCCTTACAACTTCGCTGTTTATGGTAGGAGTGTTATATCATAATACCATACGTACTTCACCA
>CM064493.1:20200513-20250513 GCA_032716605.1 Paralithodes platypus
TCATCAAATATTAAGGGGACAGTGGGCTGTTTGTTTGGTCTATTAATTCATTTTAGTCATATATGTGTTTTTTTTAGTTTCCTCCATAGACCTCCATCAAGCTTAGAAAAACACCCCATAGACACACCTTCAAGTTAGATTAGGACATTTTTCGGTAGAAAAATGTCCCAGCCATGAGGACGATTCATCCTTAAAATTACAGGCTCGATATCGCTCGCCAGGAAAAAATCGACACCTAAATGGCAACGAAGGGTTCATAATATTGACAAAGAAATGGGGTGAAAGGTCATAAAATCCCCAAACTAATGGAACCAACGTCTTAAAATCTCAAAAAACCGAGTGGGGCTAAACATTAGGGAGAAGGGGGTCCAGAAAAACGGTACGTCTCCCCTTAACTGAATATTTACCTTACAGAGGTTCGTGTTGCTATTCGTGGGTTCATATTGGGCCAGGATTTATGTCAATGACTGAACTTCAAGGGGAGGTCTTCACTTGAGGGATTTTTTTTTTGGTCCCTTTCTCCCTCATGTTTAGCCCCATTGCTTTTGATATTATAAAACGTTTGCCCCATTAGTTTAGCGATTTTAAGAACTTTCACCCCATATTAAGACCTTTCGTGCAATTTTTTGTTTTTTTTTGTTTTGTCAGGTGTCGATTTTATCCTGGCGAGCGATAGCGAGCCTGTAATTTAAGAGGAACCGGCTTTCAGCCGGAACATTTTTCTACCGAAAAATGTACAAATTTATCTTGAAATGGGCTCAAGGGGGTGTAATCTTAAGCTTGATGAATATCTAGGGACCAAACTAAAAACCTCCCCTTAACCTTTCAATCAGATAATATATGATTGTGGTTTATGCTTAATGCTCCCTCATGATTTCGTTCAACTTACGAAGACCTTTGAGTGTAAGTGAGTGTGACTGTGTGTGTGTGTGTGTGTGTGTGTGATAGACAGAGTATGGAAAGAGGTGTTTGGATGTGTAAATGGTTGTGTATGTGTGTGTGTGTGGGGGGGGGGGGTAAATATATGTCAGAGAGAGAGAGAGAGAGAGAGAGAGAGAGAATATAACGATAGGTGCGAGGATGGGTAAATGTGTTTGTGCGCATGAGTGTGCGTTCACCAGCGCATATATACACGCACAAACTAAAGAACGTAATACATATATAAATACATATATTAACACACATATATAAATACATATATTAACACACATATATAAATACATATATTAACACACATATATAAATACATATATTAACACACATATATAAATACATATATTAACACACATATCTATACACATCTCCCGTTAAGGGGGGATTTCCACTTGAGGGATTTTTTTCTTGAGTCCTTTCTCCCTCATGTTTTAGCCCCATTGTTTTTCTAATTTTAAGATGTTCGCCTCATTATTTTGACGATTTTAAGAACCTTCGATCCATTTCTGTCAATTTTAAGACCTTTCGGGCCATTTAGGTGTCGATTTTATCCCTGGCGAAGCGATAGCGAGCCTGTAATTTAAGAGGAACCGGCTTTCAGCCGGGAAATGTTTCTACCGAAAAATGTACAAATTTATCTTGAAAGAGGCTCAAAGAGGTGTTATCTTAAGCTTGATGGATATCTAGAGACCAAACTAAAAACCTCCCCTTAATCGTTATTCTTTCCCGAAATACAAAAGGACTCGGTCATTCCTGCGTCAGTGCACTACTCAAAAAGGAAAACAAGGAACACAAACACGAGTTGGATATTTGGAATGCAGGGGAGTGGCTTGGGAGAGTCCTGGTGAGTGTGTGGGGGTGGGGGTGTGTGTGGGGGTGTATGTACAGTCGCGCTAATAAGTGATGTCTCGGCGCCAAGTATGTTTTGATCAATAATTGGTATCAGCAATATCTAAGCTTGATTTGTTCATATCCAGTGAGTTATACAAACATTTTCCTACACCTACCTACCCTATTCAACATCTGACAGACATTAATACCGCACATAGAGAGCCAAACGTAATGCCAGCTGAGACATGACTTATTAGCGCCACTGTACAGTTGCCCACATAAGTCTTGTTCCTCGTCGTGATCGTAGGTATGGAATTAAAAGAGTATGAATGAATTGCGATGGGGTTTGTTTTAATTATCACTTGACTAATCAGAGGAGTTAACCACTGTATAAACAAAACAAACTCGGACTTCAATCATGCGCATTAAGGGGAGATGGGTCGTTTTTCTAGTCTCCTTTCTCCCTCGTGTTAAGCCTAATTTGTTTTGATATTTATACGACGTTCGACCCTTTAGTTTGGCGATTTTAACACCTTTCGTCCCATTTCGTTGTCAATGTTAAGACCTTTGGTGCCATTTAGGTGTCTATTTATTCCTGGCGAGCGATAGCGAGCCCGAAATTTCAAAAGGAACCGGCCTTCGGCCTGGACATTTCTCTACCGAAAAATATAAGCATTTATCTTGAAGGGGGGCTAGGGGTGTGTTTCTAAGCTTGATGGAGTTATAGCGAGGAAACTATGAAACAAATGAATACATTTATTTATAGTCCAAACAAACGGCCCATCTCCCCTTAAATAATTATAATATGCATAAGATCACGGAGAGGAACAGAACTTATGTGGGGTACTGTACGTGTGTGAGTGTCTATGTGCTGGGATTTTGAGCCGAGGATATGACGCCAATGTTTATAATATTGCATTTTTTGCCATTTCAATATATGTGAGTGACGTCCATGTTAGTGTAGAAGAGATATCGGTGTTTGCAGCTCCTGCTCCTTCCTTAAGGGGAGGAAGACCGTTTTTCTGGACCCCCTTCTTCCTAATGTTTAGCCCCACTAGTTTTGAGATTATAAGACATTCGGCCCATTAGTTTGGCGATTTGAACACCTTTCGCCCCATTTTGTTGTCAATTTTAAGACCTTTCGTGCCATTTAGGTGCCGATTATTTCCTGGCCAGCGATAGCGAGCCTGCAATTTTAAGAGGAACCGGCCTTCGGCCGGAAATTTTTTCTACCGAAAAATGTACAAATTTATCTTGAAGGGGGGTCTAGGTTTTTTTTCTAAGCTTGATGGAGGTCTAGAGAGGAAACTAAAGAAATATATGAATCAATTAATTAATAGACCAAACAAACGGCCAGTCTCCCCTTAATATTGCATTTTTTCCATTTCAATATGTGAGTGACGTCTATGTTAGTGTAAAAGTGGTATCGGTATTTCCAGCTCCTGCTCCTCGGTGTGTGCTGGCCAAACATCCTCTGTTAAGGGAGCCCACCTCGCTTTTTGTTATCTTTCTCTCCCTGTCTCTTGGTTTGTATACATTCGGCCCCATTCAGCCAACTGTTGTAAGACGTTTATCCCCATCCAGGTGTCGATTTCTTCCTGGCGTGCGATAGCAAGCCAGCATTGTATGGAGAAATCCGGCTTCGCCGGCGAAATTTTTCTATCGAAAAATGAACAAATTTAGCTTGCTGTCAACACAAAAATATATATATACTGACTCGCTACCGCTCGCCAGGAAAATATTGACACCTGGATGGGGGTAAACGTCTTAAAACAGTAGGCTGAATGGGGCCGAATTGATACAAGCCAAAGAGGGAGGGAGAGAAAGATAAAAACAAGCGAGGCGGGCTCCCCTTAAACCACATTACTATAACCTCTTCTCTACTACATCTACCTCCACAATCATCGTTTCTATCTAACCATCAGCACACACATCACCATTCTCTCTGCCTCACCGTAAGTCACCAGAATTATAAGGCCTATATGGCGCCGTAGGGAAGTCTTATCACACCCAAGATCACACCAACCATAATGTTCGGAGGAATGAGAGAGAGGGTGTGTGTGTGTGTGTGTGTGTGTGTGTGTGTGTGCGTGTGTGTGTGTGTGTGTGCGATCCAGTTTCCATTCAACTGACAATATGTATAAGACCTTCCGCTCCAATTACTCAGGAATTAATTTAAGGTGCTTCATCCAAACAGATGGCGATTTCTTCGTGGCACATAAGGGACTGGTGTTCTCGAAAAGGGGCTGCAGTCCTGGCGCTATTCTTGACTTAAAGTGTGATGGGTTAATATTCCAGAAGGGTTAATAGCCTCTGAATTCCTATTCTAACTAGTTAATCTTCGTGGAGAGCGATAGCGAGACAGCCTTGTTTGGAGAAATCCGGCTTTGCCAGAGTAATTTTGTGTTACCAAAATGTACAAATTAAGACACTTGGGGTCTGTGGGGGAGGCATACTTTTAAATTGCTAGGAACAAAATCTCAATCGTTCGCTATCGCTCGCCTACAATTAAAGTTGCTGACTTAATGAAGGTAGCGACTATTTGGGCACCGTCATCACCATCCTCCTTACCTCACTCACCACACCAGTCACCATATATGACCCACATCACGCCCTAGGAATCATAAAGTCTATATCACACCCAGCATATGTCGATGGGGGGTGAGGGGGGTCCTTAGTAGCTGTCTATGGCAACACCTGAGAGAGAGAGAGAGAGAGAGAGAGAGAGAGAGAGAGAGTGAGAGAGTCAAGAGTAACCTAGCAGAAGAGAAAGGAATACATCACACTTATCATTATGTTCGCCTCGCTCTGCTGTGTATAATGTCTGCCAGATGTTCAATAGGCTGTGGAGAATGTTTGTATTACTTCTATATATTTTGTCATTATTATTATTATTTATTTGTTTATATATTTATTTTTAGGATCCCTCGCGTTAGCTGAACTTCTCATGCTTAAGGGGAGATTTCCACTGGAGGGATTTTTTTTCTGGACCCCTTTCTCCCTCATGTTTAGCCCCATTGCTTTTGAGATTTTAAGACGTTCGCCCTAGTAGTTTAGACATTTTAAGACATTTTGCCCCATTTCTGTAAATTTTAAGACCTTTCGTGCCATTAAGGTGTCAATTTTTTCCTGGCGAGCGATAGCGAGCCTGTAATTTAAGAGCAATCGGCCTCCGGCCGGGACATTTTTCTACCGAAAAATGTACAAATTTATCTTGAAAGGGGGTCTAGGGGATGTAATTTTAAGCTTGATGGAGGTCTAGGGAACAAACTAAATACCTCCCCTTAAAGTGTTGTATACAAATAATGTGAAGTAATGTATGGGAATTTTGAAGAGAGCTTTTACTACTGTCAAAGAGGGAACAAGTAGTAAGATATGTATTTGAACACTGTTAATGTAAGTATACAGTATTGTGTAACCCTTGAGTGAATATAACCAGTGACTCAATGAAATAAATATATTGGATCATTTAGGTGTTTGATGTAATATAGTTGACAACCATAAATTTTAACTAAAAGATTGCTTGCTAAAGACGAGCTTACACTAAAAGATTGCTTGCTAAAGACGAGCTTACACTTAAAGATTGCTTGCTAAAGACGAGCTTACACTAAAAGATTGCTTGCTAAAGACGAGCTTACACTAAAAGATTGCTTGCTAAAGACGAGCTTACACTAAAAGATTGCTTGCTAAAGAAGAGCTTACACTAAAAGATTGCTTGCTAAAGACGAGCTTACACTAAAAGATTGCTTGCTAAAGACGAGCTTACACTTAAAGATTGCTTGCTAAAGACGAGCTTACACTAAAAGATTGCTTGCTAAAGACGAGCTTACACTAAAAGATTGCTTGCTAAAGACGAGCTTACACTAAAAGATTGCTTGCTAAAGACGAGCTTACACTAAAAGATTGCTTGCTAAAGACGAGCTTACACTAAAAGATTGCTTGCTAAAGACGAGCTTACACTAAAAGATTGCCTTGCTAAAGACGAGCTTACACTAAAAGATTGCTTGCTAAAGACGAGCTTACACTAAAAGATTGCTTGCTAAAGACGAGCTTACACTAAAAGATTGCTTGCTAAAAACGAGCTTACACTAAAAGATTGCTTGCTAAAGACGAGCTTACACTAAAAGATTGCTTGCTAAAGACGAGCTTACACTAAAAGATTGCTTGCTAAAGACGAGCTTACACTAAAAGATATAGAAATACAACCCAAAGTTCCCCTTTGAGATAAATCTCTACATTCTTCGGTAGAGAAATAACCCGGCCAAAGGCCGATTCCTCCTAAGTTGCAGGATCATTATCGCTGACAGGAGAAAATCGACACCGAAATGGCACGAAAGGTCTTAAAATAGTCAAATTAATGGGACAAATGTCAAAAAATCTCAAAGCTAATGGGGCTAAACATGAGGGAGAAAAGGGTCCAGAAACGCCCCCTTGAAGTGTATCTGTATCTGCCTGTATTGTTTTGTGTGATATAGTTTGCCGGGAGGGTGTGGTAACAAGGAAGTACTGTGGTTATTACGGTTGTCAGTGGCCCAGTTACTACACCGTTATTAACCCTTTCAAGAGCCGGGTACGTATTTCTTTTCTGTTTTCAGATTTGGAAGGATATGTTTAAATCAGAGCGCTAACTGAGATGACATTTACCCATATAATTTCCACAGATCCTTCCTAAACTGCATTATATTAGTCTAATGATATCCAGAATATACTGTCAACATGTGTCATAATCTTCAAAGGGTTAACAACCAGTGCTGAAATCATGTTACCGTTTGGCGTGGCCCCACCTTTACGATGAAGTCAACATTTGTTAACTGGAGAAAATACATTGTCAAGAAAAAACACGATCACAAATGTTTCAACAATGTCGGCACTAGTTCTACAACTTCGTACCAGACACTAAGAATGCTTTTCCAAGTCGGACAAAATCGTCTATGTTTCCCAGAATAGAATAAGAAAGTCCCTATCGTTTTAAAGGCTGGTGGATTACATTCTTTCATAAATGTAATTGAAGGTGTTTGGTGTTGGAGTGGTATTAATGAAAATAGATTATGACGTTTACCATTATTTCTACTTTATATATACAAGATAAGTAAATGGCATAGGATGTAGAAGAGAGTTCATAATACCGGTAATAGTATTTAGGCTCAGGAAAAGTTGTTATCAAGTGAAATCGATGGGAGATTTATATGTGAACTGGGAATGAAAGGGCGTGGGAAAAGGAAATCTGTGGTGGGAAAAATAAACACACCGTGGGAATTACTGTGGGAATTACTGGTCGGCTGTGTACGGCTGGGAGTGGAGTACAACTAATTTATGACTGTTTTCATTACACACACACACACACACACACACACACACACACACACACACACACACACACACACACACACACACACACACACACACACACACACGAAGGAAACTACACACTTACCTCGATCCTGTTAAACACCAATACATAAATACGCACGCAGACACACACACACACACATATACACACACAAGCACACGGAGAGAGAGAGAGAGAGAGAGAGAGAGAGAGAGAGAGAGAGAGAGAGAGAGAGAGAGTGAGTGAGTTGGGTAGGGTAGAAAAGTGAATTATATCGTGGGAAATAAATGATTGACTTTGCAATACTGGAAGTGAAGAAGAGTGATGTGGCCAAGTTAATTTATGACTATTTTCGTCACAGAGAGAGAGAGAGAGAGAGAGATTTACATAGACTTTTATAGATATACAGACTACACAAACCCTATGATCCCTACGAGACAGTCTGGATTTAATTACAAACTCTGACATTACTGATTTAGAAGAATAGGGTAGTACAGAAACAGACTCTCTCTCTCCACCCACCAACCTCTCCAACTAGGAACCCGGAATGACATTAACCCTTTGAAGATTTTTCCACATTTTGATAGTTTCTTCTGGCTATCATTAAACGATTTTATGTAGCTTAGGAGGGATCTGTGGGAATCTATAGGGTTAAGACTATCTCACTTAACCCTCTGATTTCCGTATACCATTCCTATTTTTTTTGGTTTTCTATATTCCAACTACTCCCTCTCGGGCATAGGCTGAGAGCCTGTACACTCTACCGCTGAACACGGTTAGGCCCGTGAGGTCTTGTTCCAGCCTAGGGAGTGAGATAATTATGCGAAGCACCCACGGCTCGAAGCAACTGCATCTCTGAAGCTGCTCCACCTCTGTGCTTCACAGTCTCATTCCCCAGGCTCGGACCCTCACTCTCAGAACGCCACCTATTGAGCAATTAACTCACTAGGCATTGCCCCCCCCCCCCCCCCCCTCCCCTGTAGCGCATTTAGAATATGGGAATATTCACACAATGCTATTTAATCAGGGAACAATGCGGGCATTGTTTTGGCATTTCGGTGTGCTGTGGTAATGCACTGAATACAGCGAAAATTCCATCCCAATAATATCTTCCCATTGACACAATGGGATTCCAACCCGGGTCCATTGGATTACCAGTCCAGTGGCAAGACCACTCTGCCACACCTCCCCAAAATCGTCTAGTGGTAGCCAGAAAACAGTACAGAAATGCGTCGTCGTATCTTGCAAGGTTTAATAGTTAGAGAAACGGGAAAAACCGATGATGGAAAACTTATAGTACTAACCCTATTTAATCCATGGGAGGTCTTTTTGGACATACCTTGTTTCTCTCGATTAGTTTGGAGATTTTAAGACTTTTTACTCCATTAGTTAGGCGATAATAAGACGCTTCACTCCAATCAGGTGTCGATTTTTCTTCTGGGTGAGCGATAGCGACCCTGTTACTTAGAAGAAATCGGTCTTAGGCCGGGACAAATTTAGCTTGGTGTTTGGGCGGGCATTTTTTGTTTAGTTTGAAGAAGGTCTGGGAAAACGTTTTTGTTAGTGGCGCCACGGGAATTAACTAAAATACTTTGATCGAAAATTACCAAAACAAGCTAAATCCTAATGATAATTAAACAAAATCTCATAATACCGTACAAGACATAGGACCAGAAAGTGAACACAACATTATAGTCTATTCATTGTATATAGGCCAGATATCTTGACCACTAAACCTCTATAACTCAAAACACGAGTGGATTTCGAGCTAGGGAATAGGTGTGGAAATGTACAGCCCATTTGCTCTAGCCCTTTTTGAGTTACAGACGTTATAGAGGTAAAGATTTCTGGCCTACCTATAATTAATAAAATATAGGTTAGTCTAATGGGTTACAAGCTTAATGGTAACCGTATTTATTTTCAGTAATACACCAAGGCCAGGGAATTGTCAAAGTTAAAGACAGAAGTATAATATAAGATAGGAGGGAACAGCAAAATATAAAGTATGAGAGAGAGAGAGAGAGAGAGAGAGAGAGAGAGAGAGAGAGAGAGAGAGAGTAGGTAAGGAACATGAAATACACCGTGAGAATAATGTTGACTGTAATTGGAGAAGATTAATATGTGAAAGTTAATACCTGAGTGTGCTGTACTAACACACACATCCATGAGACATTTAAGTGTGTGTTTACTTGTGTAGCTATCTAGATTTTTTTTTTACATAAAAGAAAAAAAGAAAAAAAGAAGGTCCCACAGAAGAGTGACCATTACTGCATGTCCACAAACATATCAGTAATTTAAGCATGTTTCCTTCCATTTTTTTATTTTATTAAGGTGACGGTTACAATGTGGTGTACAATCTATCTTATTCTAGTTACATTCTAGTTTATCTTATTGTACCAGTACCTCCCTACAATCAACCTAGTTGTTCCCCAATTCGGCCCTCCGCCACGACCATTTCAAAGTCCAAGTCTCTCACTCTTGTCCTCTGTAGCGGGGAGGACCTTGTACCCCTTGATACATTTGCTTATGTAGCTATTCATCCATTCATTCATATCTCAATTATAAACCATTATAATTATATCAATCCCATTGTATATAATGTATTCCTACTTCTATCCTATCAAAATAGGACTATTATACCCCGTAAACAGTTTAGGGAGGATCGTTAGGAATCCGAGGATTATAAGGTTCTCATTTATATATCTGGCTCACACAAGTTCTCCCGGAACTGAATAAAATAGGTCTTGGGAAGTTGGGGGTATTTTTGTTAAGGGGAGGTCTCCACTTGAGGGATTTTTTTCTTGACCCCTTTCTCCCTCATGTTTAGCCCCATTGCTTTTGATATTATAAAATGTTTGCCCCATTAGTTTAGCGATTTTAAGAACTTTCACCCCATATTAAGACCTTTCGTGCCATTTAGGTGTCGATTTTATCCTGGCGAGCGACAGCGAGCCTGTAATTTAAGAGGAACCGGCCTTCGGCCGGGAAATTTTTCTACCGAAAAATGTACACATTTATCTTGAAAGGGACTCAAGGGGGTGTAATTTTAAGGTTGATGGAGGTCTAGGGAACAAACTAAATACCTCCCCTTAAGCTTGATGGAGGTCTAGGGGGGAAACTAAAAACACAATAATAAATAAACAAACCAATATAAATCTTCCCTTAATTTAAATAGAAAGTGAGAGTGAGTAATAAATAATAGTACTAATAATTGTTTGTTCATTGTTCACTTGTAGCTATGAGGCTTTCTTAACCTAGGTACAGTACAATACTTATTCTACCTTAACAACGAGATCACATGCGAACTTTGGTGACCGTGAGGTGCCGAGTTCCCATCGTAGTACATACGCAGATGCATTTGTGAGAGTACGTGTAAGCTAACATAGGAGTACAAAGGAGTACAAAGGAAATCAAGCAACAACAGGTCTAGTGACCCTTCTAGGCTGCTTGTCCTCCAAAACACTGAGGATCAAGTGTCCAAACAGTGGTTTAGAGTGGGTAAGGGAACATTGGAAAGGGAACTACTGCCCTGGAACTAATGTCCGTGGCAGGACTAGGAAGTTAGTAGGGGACATAGGGGTTAGTAACTGAGGGGAGGATAAAATAAAGTTATTCATTTACAAACGCAGTCAGTCGCGGGTTTGATGCGAGATATTTGTCTAGGCGGAGTTTAAATGAATCAACGGTGCTGCAGTCTATAACGTCTCGGGGAAGCCCATTCCACAAGTTGACAACTCGATTGAAGAAGAAATTCTTAGATTCGTGCGAGTTAAAAGATTTACCAATAATTTTGCAACCGTTTCCCTACGTGTAATTAGATTGGTCGATAGTGAAGTACTTACTACAGTTCATATTGTCGATGCCTTTGATGATTTTGAACACTTGAATTAAGTCACCTCTTAATCTGCGCTGGGTTAAAGGAAATAGATTTAATTCTCTAAGACGCTCTTCGTATGGTTTGTTCTTTAGGCTAGGTATCATTTTGGTAACTCTACGTTGAACTCGTTCTAGCTTGTTTGTCGTTTTGGTAATAAGGGCACCAGCATTGAACGCAGTATTCCAGAAGAGGGCAGACTAAGGAATTGTAAAGAGTTAGGATAGCGTCTTTGGATTTATGCTCAAATGACCTGCCTATAAAGCCAATTAATTTGTTTGCCTTCTTAACAACTTCTGAACATTGTTGACTCGGTTTTAGGTTACTCGATATTGTTACTCCCAGATCGGTTTCTTTGTTTACATTCTTAAGCTGAGTGCCATTCATCGAATAGTTTGCTTTCTCATTTAGGAATCCGATATGTAGTACTTTACATTTATCCGCATTGAAACTCATTTGACAAATTTGGGCCCAATGTGACAATTTATCTAGATTGTGTTGCATATCGTCAACTTGTTCTTTTGAGAGTACGCTATTTGCATTTTTGTATCGTCAGCAAATTTTGAGATTGTACAGGTGAGATCCTCATGTATGTCGTTGATGTAAATTAGAAAGAGAATTGGTCCTAGTACCGATCCCTGGGGTACCCCGCTACACATATGTTGATGTGTGTGTTGTGTGTGTGTGTGTGTGTGTGTGTGTGTGTGTGTGTGTGTGTGTGTGTGTGTGTGTGTGTGTGTGTGTGTGTGTGCGTGCGCGTGTGTGCGCGTGTGCGCGCGTGCGCGCGCGCGCGCGCGCTGAGAGGGCTTTTTAGAAAGGACCTAACCGACCAAAGGACAGACATGGGTTAGCGCTGGTAATGTTATGGAAGGGGTAGGGGTAGGGCATGTTAACTAGGGAAGGGAGGGAGAGAGAGAGAGAGAGAGAAAGAAAGTGTGTATGTATGTGTATGTGTTTGCGTGGCGTTAGAGATAGAAAGATATGCGAGTCAAATGATTAGTCGAGATCAATGTTTACCACTTCGATTGTTAGAGGTCCTTCCGAAGCTGTACACCATCATCTACATTAACCCAAACACGTTGAAAATAACAACATAGTAGGATGAAAGGGTTAAGGGGACAGTGGCTGTTTGTTTGGTCTATTAGAATTCATAATGTTTTTTAGTTTCCTCCCTAGACCTCCATCAAAATTGATTTGTACAGTTTTCGGTAGACAAATATCCCGACCAGAGGCCGATTCCTCCTAAAATTACAGGCTCGCTATCGCTCGCCAGGAAAAAATCGACACTTAAATGGTACGAAGGGTCCTAATATTGACAAAGAAATGGGGTGAAAGGTCATAAAATCCCCAAACTAATGGAACCAACGTCTTAAAATCTCAAAACTATTGGGGCTGAACATTAGGGAGTAGGGGGTCCAGAAAAACGGTCTGTCTCCCCTTAACCCCTTCCATACCGGCGACGTATTTTCTATTTGATTACAGTTACCTTTATAAAAAAAAATCAGTTTAGGAAGGTTGTCTACCAATTAAATAGCTACAAACTATCCCAATTAATACTTTTAGCTACCATATATCCTTCCTAAGCTTCATAAATGTGTCTAAATGTAGCTGAAATGAAATGCAAAATACGTCGCCGGTATAGAAGGGGTTAAGTAGAAAGGACAAAGGCTACATACGAGCCTTGGACAGATATGGGGTAGCACGTGATGTAGGGCGAGGGGGGGGGGGGATCATAATATGGGCTCTTGGTAGGGCATGTCAATTATGTGTGGCTGGTTTACATGGGCATCCGTAATGGGGTAGTGATCTGTGTGTGTATGTGTGGGGGTGCTATGTGGGTGTGTATGTGTGTGTGTGTGGTGGGGGGGGGGGTGCTATGTGTATGTGTGTGTGTATGTTTATGAGCGTGTTTTTCTGTAAGTGTATTTGGTGAGTTACTCTTACTACAGAGAGAGAGAGGGAGAGAGAGAGAGAGGTTAAGTTAGCCATGTCACAGTTGATGTTATTTATTTTTGCTTTATTCTAGCAGCTAATCTATACGATATTTTAATATAGAAAGTAAATATATATATATATTATTTCGCTGTAATTTAGTCGATTAGATTAAAAAATTCATACAATGTTTTGCGTTCGTCTTACAGCCGACATAAATTGTAGCAAAAACTTATTATGTAAAATTGCTCAGTAGTATGACATTTATGCAGAGTATACTTGTAATATATTTCACAAATATATTATACAATTTGACATGGGATTGGAGTTCTCGAAAGGGTCTCAAGTCCTGATTGTGTTCTTTAAGTACAGTGTTCTGGCTTGATAATCCAGAAGGGTTGATAGCCTTTGATGTAATGTCTTTACTATGTAACTAACTACAGTTTGAATTAATTCTTCAAAATGCTAAACACAACGATTATTACACTCTGAGTATACGTACCAGAATTGTAAATATCATAAGTGTTTGGTATGTATTGGGCACTCATATTTTACCATGTATTCTCTTTGTCTTTTCAGAAGTAAGTGTTCACCTAAATGGCAACGACCTGTGGAAATGAAGATAGTAAGGTAGGTGCCAGAGATTTTGCGTGTTACTATAGTCTATTCACTATACAATGGCCAAAATCAAGACATCTAACCTCTTATAACTAAATAAGAGCTTTAGAAAATGGGCTGTAAATGTCCACACCTATTACATGGTTGACTCTTCCCTTATGGTAAAAATTTCAGCTCGTTTGCTCTAGCCCGTTTCGAGTCACAAGAGGTTAGAGGTCAGGATGTGTGGCCTATTGACAATGAACGGAGTATAGCGGAGAGAGATAGGTTGTGGCAGAGTGGCCAGTGTTGGTAGTTGTATATTTTGGTATCAGTGAATGATTGATCGAAGGAGGGAGGTGAGGAAGGCTGGCTGGAATAATATGAAGGAAGGAAGGAGATACGGAATGAATGTATAAGAAAGATAGGAAGGAAGAGAAGGAAGGAATACATTATGGAAGGCTAGCTTGAATAATATGAAGGAAGGAAGGAAATGCGGTATGAATGAATAAGACAGATAGGAAGGAAATGAAGGAAGGAATACATTATGGAAGAAAACAAGGAAAACAAGAAGGAAAAGAAGATGAGATGGGATAAATACTATGAAGGAAGGAAGGAAATACGGAATGCATGTATACGAAAGATAGAAAGAAAGGAATACATTATGGACGAAAGTAAGGAAGAAAAGAAGGACAAGATAAAGAAAGGTACTACATAATATGAATGAAGGAAGGACATACTAAAGAAACAAATAAGAATGATAGGAAAGATAGGAAGGAAGGAATACATTATGAAAGAAAACGAGACAAGAAAGAAGGAAAATAAACAGAAAGGGAGAAAGAATAGAAAGAGGGAAGGGAGAATATATTAAAGATATGTGAAAAGAAAGAAGAAAGGAAGGAAGAAAGGATAGATAGAAAAGGTGAAGGAAATAAGGTGATATAAGGAACATTTGTATTGGCTTAGTAGTTTAATAGGAAATATTATGGGCAGACTATTATTGTTACATGTTAATTTTGTGATTGGTATTTTATTATATGTTTTCCGTTTTCTTCTGTTTGTGTATGTATGCTATTTATTTGCATAGATAACAACTGAACGCGTTCAATATATATATTATTGACAATGACACCTTTATGAATTGAGGTATAAATCATTAAGGTGTATTTTGTATATGTTTATGTTATATATATTTAATTATTATGTAATGTATTTTTTTTTTTAGATTTAATAAACTTCTTAATATTACCTATCGTAAAATGTTTTTTACGTACTTTGTATTATATAGTTTCATTAGCTTAACATAAGTTTTTCTCTTAGTTTATAGACCTGAAGATGAGAACCGCTTTCTCGAAACGTCGTCAAAATTAGTTTTTCTACATTCCTCCCTACGTTGGTTCTACTATTAATTATAAGGCTGCGTTTTCCAAGCAACCAGAGTATCGCAGATATAATATATATATATATATACTATATATATATATATATATATATATATATATATATATATATATATATATATATATATCTTGGTAGTAGGAGAGAGTGGGGATAGTACGACCTTAATTAGTCAAGTCAAACGAGGTAAAGTCACGAGATAGAAAGCCAAAAACAGGTTCTTCAGGGTCAGTGTGTGTGTGTGTGTCTGTCTGTCTGGCTGTGTGTATGTGTGTACAGGTAATTATCTTAGTCTACACGTACACAGAACTATCGTCACACATCAGAAAACAACTCTTTCTCTCTCTCTCTGCTGTATATTATGAACTTGTGTGCTTGGCAAACCGATTCATTAATAATTGATACATACATTACTCTCACTACTAGTAATATACAGGTTGATTAGTATTCGTCCATGGGTGCGTAAATTAGGGGGGTTGATGCTTACTATTTACTAAGAATATTGGAATGTGCGAATATAACCTACCTATCCCTGAAAACAAAGGAGAGAAAACACGATATTGATTTGTTAACGAAATGAGCTACCAAGTTCAATCTGAGAAACCAAGTAGCCTAAGAATTAGATACACAAAGTGCCTCATTCCAATTTTACTTGAAACGAAAACTGCATACCTATTTTGGATCAACAAACTTATATTTGTAGATGCCACGGTTCGTTGCAAGGATCGTATAGGTAGTAATTGCTTGTGTATCCCTTTTAACATACGATGATACTTCTCTGCGGAAATTTTGTAAAGCAAATATCCTGTATGTCAACATGTATATCGTCTGTATGTGGAACTCATTCATTATCTATCCCCATTCCGTTATGTCGAAATGTTTGTCTTTAATTATTTCGTCTTTATGTAAAATGTCATTAACTTTCCCAATGTTGTTATGTATACATTTTTGCTTATCGTATAACTCATCCATTACATTGTCAGCATTCACTTATGTTTGCATGTTTCTTAATGTACAGTTTATATCTTTTGCTTGCCTAGTTTCTAATTCTTTTTGCTTACATATATTCTTAATAATTAAACACTTCAGTAATAATCCCCATTCCATTATCTACATTATCTTTTAAGTATTTCTTCTACATAACCTTTACCCCATGTTTTTGGGTCTGCATTTTTGTTTTATTGTTCATCTCTGTCTGTACCTTGTCCCCATTTCTTGATTTTTCTCCTTCCTGACTGTCTCTGAAATACATGCACTTCTTTCACTCAGTCTAAATTTTTGAGCAATTTATTTATATTTTGCCTACTAGAATCTATAAGAAACGCTTTCACAAATCCTCTTCAAGGTAAAAAGCGCCCAGCAGACCTCCTTTCAAGCAAAATATGTACAGCTCTCGGCCGAAGGACAATTTCTCCTTAATATCAGGTTCGCCGAAAGAAAATCAACACTATAGCGCAAAATGTCTTATAACTGCTAAAGTAATGGAGTTAATGTTATACTGAGGGAAAATGAAGCCGCCCACGGTAACCAGACACCCGCAGACCTCAGGAAATACCAGGGTGCCCCCAGCCGACCTCCACACACCTACAGGCAGGGGCACCGACGACAGGCTCAACCCAAATCCAACCCCGTACGGCACCAGAATCACCAGAGGCATCATCGACCATTGGGGCTACATAATAACGAAGCCTGTCCTTCAACCGTTCTCTCTCAAGCAGAATGAGGTAAATATAGAAAAGTCCCACCGAAGACAGGTGTACCAACCCGCCACCAATACCAATCAGGAACTACTTCTTGGAGTACCAGAGGGCGGTCACAGGGCCCCATATCTCCAGGAGTGACATCACCACCACCAGCCGACCCAGGGTTGGCCGACGGCCAGGTCAACCCCACCAATCAGGAAGGAGCATCACCTGTAGAGTGGACGTGGGAGGGGATACGTAAACAAATACTGAAGGCCCTACCATTGTTATCCCCCCTCCCCCCATCACCGGAACGACAAGGACCTATGTTAATGCTAGAGAGGGCCAAGGGCACCCTTTTTCTATGTAGCCAACCCAGGCCTAGGAAGATTTAAGGAGTGAACATGTACTCAGCCCAGGTTAGGAAAGGTATCTCACCCTTCCTCCTGAGCTGCGTGTCAATGACCTCCCTAGGTGCTCCAAAACCCAAAGTCTCAGTGTGGTAGAAAATAAGGAATATTTAATATCTTCTGGGCCAAGGGACTGGAGTTCTCGCAGAGAGGCTCCAGTCCTGACGATAATCTTGACTTAGTGTGCTGGCTTAATGATCCAATAGGGTTGATAGCCTCTGATGTCATATTTAAAAAAAAAAAAAAAAATCCTGGGTCCTCGGTCAGTCTCACTGCCGAAACCATTCGTTGTTGGACGTAAAAGTACTTTATTATCTCGGTCAGCCTCACTGCTGAGATTATCCGTCGTCTGTCTATCAGGCCCTCTCTTAACGTAACTTGCATTCGATTAATAGTAATTCTAAGTCAAACCTTCAGTACACTATCAGAATTAATATCACCATCTTATGAGTAGATTGTCACATGCCGGAATGACCTCTCAGTCATCAAGCTACTGCCTAATCATAAATAGCTAAACTCTGCCTTACCTTGTATCTTCTTCGAGTCCAGCTAGAAATCCCCGTTCATTCTAACCACACACAAGCATAATTTTGTATTATTTAACATATCTTCTTTGCCTAATTCTGTGTGTATGTCGTGTATATATTATTGCCCTAGTTTTGATTTGTACAGGTATATCAAATAAAGTGAATACCTAATTTGCTACCATTTGACCTTGCTACAGGTAACCTCCTTAAGGTGAACCCCAGCTAAATAAACTGCCTGATATTTATTGTTATTTCACGTTGGGACTCTTATATATGCCCTATATCTCTAACCACCGTAAATACAATAAATGTGTGAAAACCTAATTCGACTACTCACTCCAATACCTCTCCCTTTAACAGTTTAAGACACCCACACATACAGTATAGTTAACGCAACCCTCACTCCTCCACATCTAATAACGAGGGTTAGTATCTTAGTTAAGGGGAGGTTTTTAGTGTGTTTCCTAGACTTCCATCAAGCTTGAAATTACACCCCCTTGAGCCCCTTTCAAGATAAATTTGTACATTTTTCGGTAGAAAAATTTCCCGGCTGAAAGCCGGTTCCTCTTAAATTACAGGCTCGCTATCGCTCGCCAGGATAAAATCGACACCTAAATGGCACGAAAGGTCTTAAAATTGACAGAAATAGGTTGAAAGTTCTTAAAATCGTCAAAATAATTGGGCAAACGTCTTAAAATTAGAAAAACAATGAGGCTAAACATGAGGGAGAAAGGGGTTAAGAAAATAATCCCTCAAGTGGAAATCTCCCCTTAAAGCTTTTATTATCGCCAAACTAATGGAGTGAAGCAAGGGATAGAGGCAAAGAGACCATCCCCGAATTATGTAGTTAATGACTTAATGTACTGTACAGCTCTGTCACTGCCTTATACACATTTCTTTCTCTCCTGCTACCCTGACAGTCTCTCTAACACATGCCCTTCACGTACTCAGTCTAAATGGTTATATCTTGCCATCTGACGGAGGCTTGTTTTCCTTTTTCACTGCGTTTTGATAGTTTCTTTTGGTAATTTTTCTTAGTCTCGCTCTCTCTCTCTCTCTCTCTCTCTCTCTCTCTCTCTCTCTCTCTCTCTCTCTCTTATATAAAATTACAAAATCAGTTTATTTTGGTAATTTTTCTTAGTCTCGCTCTCTCTCTCTCTTTTTCTCTTATATAAAATTACAAAATCACAGACTACTAAGTAAAAGAATTAACTCTTTCAAACAGATATGACTGCTATATCAAATTATATGGTTACCTCCAGGCGGTTTTATGCAACTCAAGAAAACACCTCTAGGATTAAATTGGTTAAAGATAACAAAGTACAGATAGCCAAATAAATATTCACCTACTACGTGATTCTTTGTTTGGAAATGAAAATAATACCACTAACTTGCGAATGTAGTTATGATTAATCAACGGTTATATAGCAAATTAATCTTGTAACTTAATCCTACTATAGTTTATTGATTAATTACGCCAGAAATCTTGTTTTGAGTCAAAGAAGGTTAATGGTCTGGTCAGGCCGAATTGAACATAATGGGACACAGCATAGAGGAAAAAACATAGACGACCGAATAGCAAATACATGGCCATTAACTTACAGTGAGAATTATTTATTGTATAGGAACCAATTGACAACAGTGCTATAGGATTTTCTTTTTTTTTTTTTTTTTTTTTTTTTTTTTTTTTTCCTTATAGTTTATCTTATTGTACCAGTACCTCCCTACAATCAACCTAGTTGTTCCCCAATTCGGCCCTCTGCCACGACCATTTCAAAGTCCAAGTCTCTCACTCTTGTCCTCTATAGCGGGGAGGACCTTATACCCCTGAGACATAGGAGTGCAGACCTAAGAAGAAAGAGAGCCGGCATCTCATCCAAGTTATGACTTGGCTTCTATGCTGGCGCTTTTTCTCCGATATTTGTTCAGCTAATCTGGCATAGAAGACACTTGCAGAAGGTCCCATTCCTCCCGACGATGAGAAGACCAGAGGAGTAAAGCTTCCTTGATCTCTGTTCAAAATTCTTTCTTCATAAGCGCGTTTCTTCTCACTTTCTATAGGACTGCCACAAGTAATATATACATATATACAGTGTATATATCAGGGTTGGATCAAATACAATTGTATTTGTATTTGAATTTTATTTAAATACGACTTTCAATGTATTTGTATTTGAAATTGTATTTTGGCACCCAGAAGAAAAAGTATTTTGTATTTGTAATTGTATTTCGAGAGTTGTTAGTGTTACATTCAATAGGCTAGTTTAAAGCTACTACCGTTTGCCTCTTCCATAAACAAAGGAAATATATATCTTTTGTATTGCTACTTAGACAATTTGAAAGGACGAAAACGTGATTTTTTTTTATTTTTTTTTATGTTTTTATTTTTATTACTGGTATTGTTATCTGCAAGCAGTAATGTTGAGCATTCTGAATCTGTCGTGCATCTTTTCCTGCTTGTTTTGAATATAAATGCATGGCCAATTTTCCGTCGACGCTCGGTCTGACTCGCTGAGTTAGATCACAGGCTCAGATCAAGCGTCAACTAAAAGTATTTGTATTTGTATTTGTATTTGACCTCTAAAAAATCAGTATTTGATCCAACCCTGGTATATATATATATATATATATATATATATTCGAAGTAACTCAGGGTAATGCAAAACTTACAACTTACTTGGAATACTTGGAAGTCAATAAATTCTCTCCTTAGAGAAAGTGGTAACAAAAGACCAATTGAAACTAATAAATTAAAAGAATGTGATGATAAAGTAGCCGAGGCGTTTAATGATCATTATATAAATATTTGCCACTACAATACAAACACCGATGTATTTGCAAATAATTATGTTTTACTTTAAGTTACTTACAACTCCCTCTGACTGTTCTGCATGATTTTCAACAGTAAATTAATCTGAAACAGACACCAGCATTTAACCCTCTGAGGATCGATGACGCACTTCCTTTCTGGTTTCTGGGTCATATTAGACGATTTTATTAAGAATAAGAAGGGTATATGGAAGTCAGAGGGTTGATTGAGATATTCTTTACTCTTTTAATACCCACAGATCCTTTCTAAGCTGTCTAAAATCGTCTAATGATAGCTGAAATAAACTGCTAAAACGCATCAGATCCTCAAGGGGTTAATCAATTAAGTCAAATGCCGTGGGATAACACGATATTCCACCAATTTTATCAAAGCAAACTTCGATATTTTCTCAAAGCCGCTTACTTATCTCAAAGCCGCTTACTTATCTCAAAGCTGCTTACTTATCTCAAAGCCGCTTACTTATCTCAAAGCCGCTTACTTATCTCAAAGCCGCTTACTTATCTCAAAGCCGCTTACTTATCTCAAAGCCGCTTACTTATCTCAAAGCCGCTTACTTATCTCAAAGCCGCTTACTTATGTAATTATATTATCCCTTAAGGGAGCCCACCTTGCTTGTTTTCTGTTTCTCTCCCTCTCTCTTTGGCTTGTATCCATTCGTCCCCATTCCGCCTACTGTTTTAAGACGTTTACCCCCACCCAGGTGTCAATATTTTCCCGCGAGCCAGCATATATATATTTTGGTTTTGACAGCAAGCTAAATTTGTAAATTTTTCGATAGAAAAATGTGTCCGGCGAAGCCAGATTTCTCCATACAATGCTGGCTGCTATCGCTCGCCAGGAAGAAATTGACACCTGGATGGGGATAAACGTCTTAAAAACAGTTGGCTGAATGGGGCCGAATGGATACAAGCCAGGGAAAGAGAGAAAAGGAGAGAAAGATTAAAAAAAAAACGGTGACCCCCCTTAAGTTTGGCATATTCCAGGATAGACTGATAATAGCAAAAGCAATCTCATTACATAAGTTCGGAATCAAAGATGAAATAATAATTATACATTGGTCTCTATTTTACAAGCATTTAACCAAATATTTGAAAACAAAAACGCCTTATCAACTAGACTTGTTAGTTTCTTGTAGAGTCAAATTTGTGTGCATAATATTTTCTTTACTCCCTATATTATATTTCATTTATAATAAACACCTTGCTTGTTTTCTGTTTCTCTCCCTCTCTCTTTGGCTTGTATCCATTCGTCCCCATTCCGCCTACTGTTTTAAGACGTTTACCCCCACCCAGGTGTCAATATTTTCCCGCGAGCCAGCATATATATATTTTGGTTTTGACAGCAAGCTAAATTTGTAAATTTTTCGATAGAAAAATGTGTCCGGCGAAGCCAGATTTCTCCATACAATGCTGGCTGCTATCGCTCGCCAGGAAGAAATAGACACTTGGATGGTGACAAACGTCTTAAAAAAAGTTGGCTGAATGGGGCCGAATGGACACAAGCCAGGGAAAGAGGAAAAAGGGAGAGAAAGATAAAAAAAAAAACGGTGACCCCCCTTAAGTTTGGCATATTCCAGGATAGACTGATAATAGCAAAAGCAATCTCATTACATAAGTTCGGAATCAAAGATGAAATAATAATTATACATTGGTCTCTATTTTACAAGCATTTAGCCAAATATTTGAAAAAAAGCCTTGTCAACTAGACTTGTTAGTTTCTTGTAGAGTCAAATTTGTGTGCAGAATATTTTCTTTACTCCCTATATTATATTTCATTTATAATAAACCACTAATATACCAAGCTACACTTGGTATATTACACGAATATACCATACTACACATGGTATATTACATGTCCAAGAACAGAGATCAACCGAAGCTGCGTTTGTAGATGTGTTCCAAATACCGAAAACAAATGCGCAAAATTATTATTGCACATGCATTATGGATTCCAGTTTTGTTATGGTTTCCGTATTCTTCATTACACACACACATTGTAGAGTGTGGGCCCAAATTAACGAAAATAGCTCAAGTCCTATGAATCATGTCTAAATTAGAGCATTTCACATGCATACAGTACATATCAACATGCAATTTGAGTGCCGAATATATAAAGGTTCTACAACATTCTACTTCCAGTTATATGAAGTGTCAATGAATATGAATTGTTTCATTCAAATGTTTTCCAAAAATGCGTGTGTTGATACAGATGGCATAACATATTAGTAACTCTACAACAATCAACCCTTCTACTCATCTTACTTTAAGATGGACTTTGTCAGTCCAGGCCCAGGTGTTCTAGGAAACAATGCTTAACTCCAACTATAAATATAGTTAAAGTTCTGTAGGTGATACATTTTTGTTTTCTATGTGAGCGAGGGAGATAAAAGGCAGAACTGCCTGTAGCGATTGCCTCCCCCATAGTTGAAAGAGTGACAGGGCCAAAATCAAGGGACGTTCGAGTCAAAATGCCTGGATACACGAAGTTTGAAGCAATTTAAGTCATAGGAGGAGGGAAAGACAGATTCTGGAAGAGAGTTCCAGAGCTCAGCTGTTGAATAGAAGAAAGTCAGAGTAACGTTTCACTCTTGGGTTGGAGAGTTGCACAGAGTAGGGGTGGGGTTGTGTTGCAAGACGGGTACCACGTACCCTACGTAGAGGAGGTGGTATACACTGGTAGAGCTCTGAGAGGCACTGATTATTGTAGTAGCGATAGAATAGCGAGAGAGATGCAACATTGCGGCGAAGAAAAAGAGTTTGCAGAGAGTTGGTGAGTGGGCGGGAATTAATGATACGACAGGCCTTCCTTTCTACTTTGTCTAGAAGTGCGGTATGAGAGGATCCTCCCCACACATATGAACAATACTCAATACAAGGATGCACTGTGTTCCTGTACAGAGCAAGAAGCTGTGTAGGCGTAAAAAAAAACTGAGGCGGTTGAGCACACCCAGCATCTGGGAGGCTGGGAGCTGGTAATATGGTCCTTCCAAGTGAGAGCTGAAAAAAAAAAAGAGACCTCAAGAATATTGAGAGAAGATGAAGGATTGATTTTTGTATTGTTGAAGAATAAGGGATAGTCCACTGGAAGTTCCGGACAGGTAGATTGATGGAGAAATTGGGTTTTGGAAGCATTAAAGGTAACACGTTTTTCTCTGCCCCAATTGGAAATAGTAGTTAGATAAGAAGCTAAGTGTTCTATGGCTTCATTACGTTTGTCTTTGAAGGATTGCTGGCTGGGGCGTTCTGGAAAACTAATCGAGTAGTATAAGGTAGAGTCGTCTGCGTATGAATGGATGGGACTGGATGTACAGTTGAGAAGATCGTTTATCAAAATTAGAAAGAGAATAGGAGATAGGACGGAGCCCTGAGAAATACCTGAGTTGTTAGGATGAAGAAGTGAGCAATGGCCATCCACAACCGCAGCTATGCAACGGCCGGAATGGAAATTAGAGACAAAGGCACAGATGGAGGGATAGAAACCTAAGGAGGGCAGTTTAGAAAATAAAGATTTGTGCCAGACTCTATCGAAGGCCTTCGATATGTCTAGTGCAATAGAAAAGGTCTCACCGAAGTCCCGAAAGGAGGCTGACCAAGATATGAAAGAAGATCACCAGTAGAGCGACCTTTAAGGAAGCCATACTGGCGATCTGGGAGAAGAGAAATGCTCAAGAAATTTGGAATTAAGATTAGTTTAAAAAACTTTAGAGATGCAAGAAATGAGAGCAATTGGACGATAGTTGGAGGATTGAGAGCGGTCACCCTTCTTTGGGACAGGTTGAATGAGAGCAAACTTACAGCATGAAGGGAAGACGTTAGAGGAGAGACAGAGATGAAAGAGTTTGCCTAGGCAGGGAGTCAGCACGGAAGCACAGTTTTTTAGTACAACAGGAAGAACACCGTCCGAACCGTCCGAACCGTACGCCTTCTTAGTATTAAGCCCAGAGAGGGTAGAAAATGCATCTTTAGAAGAGATTATGATATTAGGCATAAGTAGGAGAGAGGGGGGTGGAGAGGGAGGAAGAGCACCGGAATCATCCAAGGTGGAGCTTCGAGCAAAAGTTTGAGCAAAGAGTTGAGCTTTGTCAGAGGAAGAAGTGATGGTTGTGCCATCAGAGTGTAAAAGGGGAGGGAAAGACGAGGAAGAAAAATTGTTGGAGAGGTTTTTGACTAGATGCCAGAAAGCTTAGGAAGAGCTAGAGTTGGATAGTTCAGTGCATTTATTATTGATGAAAGAGTACTTGGCAAGTCAAAGAACAAATTTGGTTTGATTCCGGGCAGAAACATAGGAAGAATGAGATTGTAGAGTTTTAAGGCGTCGGTACCGTTTGAATGCTTCCTCCTTGTTGCAGACAGCAGTTTAACAAGCGTGAGTAAACCAAGATATTTTTGCATTAGACTGAGAGAAAGAAAATGGAATGTACGCTTCCATGCCTGAGAGGATTACCTCGGTAATGCGTTCAGCACTCTCCGAGGGTCCCCGGCCACGGAAGCAGAAGTCATTCCATGGGAAATCAAAGAAGTACTGCCGAAGAGCCTCCCAGTTGGCAGCGCCAAAGTGCCACAAGCGCCGCCGGCAGAGAGGATTGGGTGGCCGTACTGGAGAGATAGGACAGGTAACGGAGATAAGTTTATGGTCGTAGGAGCCCAAAGGAGAGAAAAGATTGACAGTATAAGAAGTAGGGTTAGAAGGGTTAGAAGTCTGGGATACGGGTGGGTTGCTGGACCAGCTGCTCTAGGTCATTTAGGATAGAAAAGACGAAGACTTGTTCACCAGGTTGGTCAGTAGTGTGAGAGGAGAGCCATTGGCGGTGGTGAACGTTAAAATCTCCTAAGATGGAGATTTCAGAGAAGGGAGAGATGGATAGAATGTGTTCCACTTTAGAGTTTGGATAGTCAAATAATTTGGGAAAGTCGGTAGAGTTAGGGGAAAGATTGACAGCACAGAAGTATTTAGTACGAGAATGACAGGATAGTTTGAGCCATAAAGTTGAGAATTCAGAGGAGTCGAAATCGGGAACACGAGAGCAAGTGAGTTTGTTGTGCACGTATGCACAACATCCGCCTTTGGCTTTGAAACTAGGATAGAGAAAGTAGGAGGATAGAGAGAAAGGGCTGCTGGCAGTTGCCTCAGCCACCTTGGTTTCAGTGAGGAATAGAAGATCAGGTTTGGAGAAGGAGAGGTGGTGTTCAACAGAGTGAAAATTAGAGGAAAGGCCGCGAATATTGTAAAAGTTGATAGTAAGAGTGACAGGCCGTGGTCCAGAGCATTTAGAGGGAGGGGATGGTCGGGCGGGTGCGGGTGTAATTATGGTCCCACCCCCCCTCCCCCCCTTCCCCACCCTGAGGACTCCGAGGCTTGGCGATTGTTTATCATTACATTATTTGCTTTATTTTTATGGAAGTAGGAAGTGGGGTGTGCATGTTAAGTGTAGTGAAGTAAATAGGAGGAGGAGGTGTTTGTGTATATATATATATATATATATATATATATAATTATATATATATATATATATATATATATATATAATTATATATACATGAAACATTTGAATCGACACGACAAAACTTGTTTTCATCTTCTGTGTTTGGTTAATTTTATACCAACTACCTTGACGATTATCTCAGTGTGCTTAGCTATTTTGTTAATCTCTTCTTTATCTCCCCCGACCCCCCCTCCGCCACCCCGGATGCACGTACAGAGATAGGACGGTAATAGAAGGGGTGTCTTGACTGTACAATGACTGTTTTAATGGGAATTTTTAATTTAAGGATTTTCTTCTGAACCCCCTTCTCCCTCTTAGTTTGTTATATTTTAAGACATTCACTCGACATGTTTCACGATTTTAAGACCTTTCTGACAATTTTAAGGTGTCGATATTTTCCTGGCGAGCGATAGAGATCCTGCAATTTAGGAGGAATATCCTTTGGCCAACACAGAACAATAAACAGATTTATCTTGAAGGGAGGTCTTGCGGTATTTTTGTAAGTTTGATGGAGGTCTAGGCACACAGACAAACACACGCACGCACGCACGCACGCACGCACGCACGCACGCGCACACACACACACACACACACACACACACACACACACACACACACACACACACACACACACGCGCGTACACACACACACACACACACACACACACACAGTTTGCTAGACTTCATTTACCGCAACCTGGAAAAAAACAAAACTTCAGTTGCCTTAACCTTCCTAGATTTCAGTAAGGCTTTTGATCTAGTCAACCACAACATTGTCATAAAAAAGGCAACGGAGCTTGGATTACGACCCTCCCTCGTTTCATAACTGGCGAACTTCCTCAGTGACCGCAAACAATCCGTGAGGTTAAAGGTTAAAACGCACAGTATCCTCCCCACTCCCTCTGACCTGTGGGGTCCCACAGGGTACCAAAATGGGCCCATTTGTCTACCTCATGCTGATCAACGATGCAATGCGAGACACAGATGCACGCTGGAAGTACGTGGATGACTCAACAATCGCAGTGAGCATAGACAACACTTCACCTGGCTTCAGCGTTCTTCAGGATCTTGTCAACCAACTTCAGGCCTGGACTTCAGCCAACGACATCACCATAAATAGTGCCAAAACAGTAGTGCTGTACATCAGCGTGTGTTCAGACATCATCGACCCCCCTCTCATCACCCTCGGATCAAGCGCTCTACAGGTAGTGAACAATTTCAAACTATTAGCTGTCATCATAGACGACAATCTAAACTTGAAGCCCCATGTCCGTAGTATAGTCAAAATCTGTGGCTATAAACTCTACCTCCTTCGCCGTCTTAAGTCGCTAGGCGCTCCCTCACCCGACCTCTCAATCTTGTACAAGTTGTTCATTTTGCCCAAAATCACTTATGCCTGCCCGGCATGGACCTCATCACTAACAGCAACATAGAAAGAACAACTGGAAAAAGTGCAGATAAGAGCTTGCAGGATCATTCTAGGACTCTCTCACACACACTACCCCGAAGCACTACGGTCCCTGGGGTTAGAAACTCTATGAAGCCAATACTGGAACCTCACTCTGAAATTCGGTCAAAAGCTAGTCGCCAACCCACGTCACCGTAACATGATACCTCCCCCAGCGCCCCCTCCCAGGAGAGCTACCAGGCATCGCAACACCATCACCCCTATACGTGCAAGGACATCAAGATATCAAGCAAGCCCCATCCCGTATATCGTGAACCTAATCAACAAACAGTAATGCTGGGGTCACACATTCACGTATATCGCTCCCGTATGCTCCCGTCAGGCGTGATCGCCAATTTTGTGTTCTGACGGGCGTAGTCCGGCCGTATACGCCTGTATAGACCACGACTATTGCACTTCCCGACAGACGTACCGTGACGGGGCCAGTGTTACGTCAGACGTAATGTAGTCGTATGGAACTACGTACGTGCTTGCAACATGCGTAAGCATGTCCCCGTTAGTCCGCCTGGGCTGCCCGATTTGCGGGAACACAGGCCACGCCCATGGCCACGCCCCCACAAGACCTGCGTAGCTGAGGCCGTACGTCTTGGGAGTTTGTAGGACTTACGTGGACCGTTTCCGGACAATCGTAGGCACACCCCGTCTGTCCAAACACAGACAAAGACAGTCTTTGTCAACCACGTAGGTCTGGGTGGGAATCTGGGAACTACATAAAGGGCAGGGCTGGCCACAACGTTCCCATTCCCACTCCTGACTCGGCACCATGAAGAACATCACGGAATACATCCTGGAGGAGTTCAAGATGGTGAACTCCCTAATCAAACCGGAGAACAGGCATAACACTCGGCTCATTCAATGGATCATTTCCTACATAGAAATGTTAGAACTGCTTGCAATAGCAAACTACATCCATGAAGATGAACAAGAGAAGAAGAAGGAAAGGAGCAAGAGGACAGTGTGGGTGTGGCCATATCTACAACGAAGGCCTGAACATGGCCATTATGAGAAGCTGATGCAAGAGTTGGCCACAGAATGTCCACAACTGTACAAAAACTTCACCCGGGTAGACAAACTATTTGATGAGATAGTGGAACGTGTCACCCCCTCATTCAGAGGAAACCTACGTTCTGGCGGAACCCCATTCCTCCTGGTCTGCGGGTGGCCATCACCCTACGTTTCCTCGCTACGGGTGATTCCTATAAGAGCCTGCAATACAACTTTCGTGTTGCCCACAACACCATCAGCCAAATTGTTCCAGACACCTGCCAGGCCATCATTTCTGTCTAAGGAGATCAGGAGATCAAGACGCCACAATCGCCTGCTGAATGGAAGGAGGTTGCCAGCGGCTATGAGGAACCATGGAATCTGCCGCATTGTGTAGGAGCCATTGATGGCAAACACATACGGATCCGAAACCCAAACTTTGGTGGCACATATCACTTCAACTACAAGAAGTTTTTTTCCATTGTCCTGATGGCAATTGTTGACTCCAACTACAAGTTTATTTACGTCGACGTTGGTGCCATAGGGTCAGAGTCTGATGGTGGTGGCTTTGCACACACCAGTCTGTCTAAGTTGCTTGAGAACACAACGCAAATCTGCCACCCGCCGAGGTCATCTCTACCGATCCCACTGGACCACCCACGGAATACTTCTTACAAAGGAGTACAAAGGAAATCAAGCAACAACAGATCTAGTGAGCCTTCTAGGTTGCTTGTCCTCCAAAACACTGAGGATCAAGTGTCCAAACAGTGGTTTAGAGTGGGTAAGGGAACATTGGAAAGGGAATTACTGTCCTGGAACTAATGTCCGTGGCAGGATTAGGAAGTTAGTAGGGGACAGATGGGTTAGTAACTGAGGGGGGGATAAAATAAAGTTATTCATTTACAAACGCAGTCAGTCGCGGGTTTGATGCGAGATATTTGTCTAGGCGGAGTTTAAATGAATCAACGGTGATGCAGTCTATAACGTTTCGGGGAAGCCCATTCCACAAGTTGACAACTCGATTGAAGAAGAAATTCTTAGATTCGTGTGAGTTAAAAGATTTACCAATAATTTTGCAACCGTTTCCCCGCGTGTAATTAGATTGGTCGATAGTGAAGTACTTACTACAGTTCATATTGTCGATGCCTTTGATGATTTTGAACACTTGAATTAAGTCACCTCTTAATCTGCGCTGGGTTAAAGGAAATAGATTTAATTCTCTAAGACGCTCTTCGTATGGTTTGTTCTTTAGGCTAGGTATCATTTTGGTAACTCTACGTTGAACTCGTTCTAGCTTGTTTATATCTTTTTGGTAATAAGGGCACCAGGATTGAACGCAGTATTCCAGAAGAGGGCGGACTAAGGAATTGTAAAGGGTTAGGATAACTTCTTTGGATTTATGCTCAAATGACCTGCCTATAAAGCCAATTATTTTGTTTGCCTTCTTAACAACTTCTGAACATTGTTGACTCGGTTTTAGGTTACTCGATATTGTTACTCCCAGATCGGTTTCTCTGTTTACATTCTTAAGCTGAGTGCCATTCATCGAATAGTTTGCTTTCTCATTTAGGTATCCGATATGTAGTACTTTACATTTATCCGCATTGAAACTCATTTGCCAAATTTGGGCCCAACATGACAATTTATCTAGATTGTGTTGCATATCGTCAACTTGTTCTTTTGAGAGTACGCTATTTGCAATTTTTGTATCGTCAGCAAATTTTGAGATTGTACAGGTGAGACCCTCATCTATGTCGTTGATGTAAATTAGAAAGAGAATTGGTCCTAGTACCGATCCCTGGGGTACCCCGCTACTTACATTGGTCCATTTAGATGCCTTACCGTTTATGACTACTCTTTGCTTTCTGTCGCTGAGCCAATTTTCTATCCATTTCAACACACCGTCTTGTATTCCATGCGCTTTTAGTTTTAGCAGTAAACGTTTGTGGGGAACTTTGTCAAAGGCCTTTTGAAAATCAAGGTATATAATATCTACAGCTTTACTCTCATCGTAGAGGTTGAGGATATCGTGGAAGAAGTCTAAGAGGTTTGTTAAACAGGAACGTTTTTTACGAAAGCCGTGTTGAGTATCTTTAAGTATGTTATTTTCCTCTAAGTGATTTACGAGTCTGTCTCGTATGACCGTTTCTAGCATTTTACATACAACTGAGGTTAAGCTAATTGGACGATAGTTACTGGGTAGGGATTTGCTGCCTTTTTTGAATATCGGTTTTACGTTGGCTAGTTTCCACTGATCGGGCATAGTTCCAGACTGCAAGGATTTATTGAATAGTAATGTAAGTGGTTTGGAGAGCTCATCCTTAGCTTCCTTTAGAACTCTAGGCGAGATTGTATCAGGTCCAGGCGTTTTATTTACCTTGAGTTTATCTAAACAATTCAATACTTCTCTCTCTGTAACGGTGATATTGCTTAGAACATCTGAATTATCAATCTGAATCGGCGATGGTGTAGGGATATCACTGAGGTAGGTGATGATGCATTCCCTCTGCGCGCCTACATGATGAAGCCCTACCCCCTACGATCCCTCATGAAACCGGAACGAATATACAACTACAGAATCAGCAGGGCCCGCCGGACGGTAGAGAACGCCTTTGGCATTCTTGCCAACCGCTTCCGGGTTTTCCACACTCCAATATCTCTAAAACCTGAACGTGTAGAGGTTGTTGTGTTGGCCTCATGCATTCTGCACAACATCCTACGAGGACGATGCCCACCCCAATCAGAGGTAGATCAAGAGGACCCACACACCCACCAACTCATACCTGCCGCCTGGAGGAGTGACCCACCTGTAGGAAACAACATCCCACCCGTGACCCTCAACACTGCAACCATGCTTGCCAAGGCTCAACGCAACTACCTCAAGACCTACTTCAATTCCCCTCAAGGATCTGTGGCTTGGCAGGATGACCGGATTTAGGTGAGTTACATTTACTTTTATAAACTTCATTGAAAATTGTAAGATTTTCCCCTGTTTACTTATTATTTTGTTTTATATTTTAGTTTCATCTTACATTTAAGTTATCCAGTATTTGCTAGTTTGCTTTGTATTGTATTTTTATCTTTTAAATTGGATTTTCTCTAATGTTTTAGGTTCTTCCTTTTTTGTTTATATTATATTTGTATAATTCCTTTAATTACTTAAATTGTACCATGCTTATTTAATTTTACATCTTTTACTTTCTTATTTCATTCAATTTTGCTATTTTTTCCATGTTACCTTTGTTTGGTACTTTATGTTTAACAGTTATATTTAATGTAAGTTGTCAGTCAAGGTTTTTCATAATTAGTATTAACCATATTATCATTACTACGTTTATATGAATTATTTATTTTGTATGCTCATTACTTTCATTATAGATTTAATTTGTCATCTTATTAATCAACAATTATGATAAAATATTGGAAATAGAAACACACACGTCATTACACAAATACATATATTTTTTTACAAATACAAAATAACATTTATTTATATATATACATCGAGTATTGTTACTTCTTGGGGGTCTCTTGGGTCTCATTCAGGCGATCTATGGCCGACCCAGGCGTACCAGGAATGACAGCTGCAGGTGATTGTTGTGCCGTCAATATATCAATGAATGTGTTGCCAAACTGCCCCAGGTCGAACGACGTGTGGCTGGGTGTGGAGGCAGTAGGCGGGACGAATTGGCGAGGGGTGGTCGCTACACGTTGCTGCACCAGCAACGACTGCAAGGCTGCAAGCTGGTGTGCAGGTAGCACGATGCCCCCAACAGGAGGCTGGGGCTGGGTCGGCAGGGTGGGAGGAGGCAGGGTTGGAGGAGGCAGGGTGGTTGCCGGAGTGCCCTGGTACATCACTGTCGGATGCTGCTGTGCCACGGGTTGGGGTAGGGGCGCCGGAAAGCCAAAGCTCCTGTGGGCGTCGAGCAAGAGGTCCGGACCAGGCCGGGCCACTCCCTCCGCATGGGCAACCTTGAACCGGTCGATGGCTGCCAAGAGTTCCAACTTGAGTGTGGTGTTATAAGCTGGAGGCAGCCCGACACAGTCTTTGACCATGCCCTCCAGGGAGTAGCGCCAATATTTGTGGTCCTGGTCCTCGACCACATCGAACGCCTGACCCAGGTTCTGGCGCAGCTTCTCCGAATGTACGAGGACCTTGAACAAGGAACAAGAGAACATTAAACACACGAAACAAAATATTATCATATTTGACCAAGTATTTATTTTAACCAATGAAATTTTGTGGTATTCTGGGAACCAAATATGTTCAAAGTTATTGTTGATAGTATGATGTGAAATCATGACATCTTTAGTATTATTATTACTTTATGTTATTCTAATAACTTTGGAAACAGAAACACTTTATCTAATAATAGCATGGAATTGCAATGGGGTGCCACCAATGAACAATGTAACTAATATTTCCTCTACTCACTTGCTCCAGGGTCCCGTGGGTTGAAGTTGAAGGGACAGCACCAGGAGGCTTCCCCTTCTTCACCTTCCGCGCAGGCTGGGCGATGGCTGGGGGTGTGTCTCCTCCTCCTGACTGCCGGCAGAGGGGTCATCCACCTCGTAGACTGGGACGGGAGGTGTTGGGGTGCGGTTGGGGACAGGAACAGCACCAGGCTCCGGTGCTGCAGCTTGGGCAGCAGACTGTTGTGACATGAATGTATAATTAGTAACATGTACATTATTTATGAACTTTAAAATAACATTCAACATAAGCATTCATCCTTGTAACCTTTAAAATAACATGAATAAACTGGTTTGAGTTATTATGCGTTTCATTAACAAATATTTGAAGTTAACACGATAAATTGAACACAATAATAGCATCATTATAAGCAAAATAATTACGAAAATAACAAAAACTGACACTGTCACTGTGAAAGGGTTTGAAAACATAAAAAATATCAGCGTACCTCAGGCATACCAAGTGACCGGGGCTTCTTCTGACAGACGATGTGTGGCTTCATGAAGTGGAACATGTTGATGATCCACTTTTCCCTCTCCGTCAGTCGTTTGGCCCCATCACCACTCTTCAACTTGCTGAGCCGGCCGAACCTGGAGCGGAGAGATCCCCACCACGTCTTCAAATCGAAGGCGGTCATTGGTGGGTCCATGTTCGCAGCCTTCTTCCCCCATACAGCCTCAATATGCTCCTTGTTCTTGTGCCTGGGGTCACCCTTATCGTAAATAAAAGGCGCATCCAGCTCAATCCAGTCTGCCAGCATACGCTCAGTCTCCTCAGTCAGTATTATGTTGGTCTTCTTACGGCGCCGTTTCTTTGGTGGGGCCTGTACGCTGTTGGTAGGTTCTGGTTCTTCTTCTTCCTCCTCGTCTTCCTCACTCTCTTCAACCTCGAGCTCTCCACTATCGGGGCCGAGGTCGATAACAACTTCATCTTCAGGCGTCGAGAGGGCAGGCGGTGAGTTGAAGGGGCCAGGCTGAGAGGGGTCAGAGTTGGAGGGGCCAGGCTGAGAGGGGTCAAAAGGTGAGGTGGCAGGCGGTGAGGTGGCAGACGTCGAGGTGGCAGGGGAAGCCTTCCTGGCCTTCTTCATTCCTTTCTTGTGCATGGTACAGGGCAGGGCAGGGCAGGGTGCAGAGGGTGACAAGCAGGGCAGCAGACAGGGTGCTGAGGGTGGCGGGCAGGGCAGGGTGCAGAGGGTGGCAAGCAGGTGGCAGGGTTCTTGTTGTTTGCTGCTCCGGTGTGGTGAGAGGTGTGACTGGAGTGTCCCCCGCCGGTTCTTATATACCCCCCGTACAACGTTGCCGCGTCTTCCCGCCAACATGCAGTGCGGCGGTGCTGCCAGATGCGCCCGGACTAACTTTAACTGTCCCGTTTGACGGGAATATTGTACGATTGGCGGGAGAAGCTTATGTTTGACCGGGCTAGCTGCTACGTCTTACGGGGCTGCTCCCGTCAGACGTAGCAGATCGGCCGGTCAAACTTAGGATTTTCCGACTTTTGACATACGTGAGCGCGAGCCACGTATCTGATTCGAAATCCAAAACATACCGGGCGGCCTTGGCCGCACCAACCACCTCCCCGACCAGCGTGGCTACTCCCGCCATGCGTACCAACCCCTACGACTAGACACAATTTAATTTACGTTTTGCGTACTAAGCCCTTACGTTTTACGTATTCGGTTGCCAACTACCAATAAACCTTCGTACGGGAGCATACGGGAGCATATACGTGAATGTGTGACCCCAGCATAAGACAAGTCATAAACAATCACTAGTGTGCGTTAAGTGTCAAACCCACCAACACAGTGGGAAGGCAGTGTCGCATGAGCTCTTTTTCTGTCAACTTTCACTGGCAATCTACATTTGGTAAAGTCTCCGCTCCTAACGCAAATTAGCCTTAAAACATTTCAGGTAAGATATATATAGGCTAAATGAGTAAACAACAAAAATAAGCAATAATATATAATGAATACATTATATAATAAATAATTGAATAAACATACTTGCTCCCGACGAAAAACGCACTCGTGTAAACACCAGCTTTCTAAAATACGGTGAACCGACTTGGAAAAAAATAAAATAAAAATAAACAAACAGTAATCAAAGTCATTCGAGATATTTCATCTCTATCCTAGGTTAACAAGTAAATCAACTCAAAAGATTTCATAGAAAACTTGTAAAATGTACTACTATCATCTCGACTTGAAAATCATCAGCTAACGAAGTACATAATATCTAACTGGTCAAAATGTAATACCAGTAGCTCTTGTGCAATCTCTTACTTTGGTTCATATTGTATTGTAAGTTAATATAAGTTAGAGTTAAGTAACAAACTATTCCTTTGTACATTGTCAGCCAATGGCTGCAACTATCAATAAACCGTTTATTATTATTATTATTATTATTACTATTATTATAACTAATTTGTTTATCTCTGCCTTGCCCCCCGCCACCCCGGATACATGTACAAAGATAACACGGCAGTAGAAGGGTCCTCTTTACCGTATACCCACTGTTATAAACGGGGAGGTCACACCATTAACTGATAAGGGTGGCACGAACTCTCCTAACTAACAGCCCTTTTAAAATGTCTCTAGAATTCCGACGGCTCTCTACTTGTGTCCAGAAAACTTAGTCGCGTGAAATACGTTTTTTGGGTTTATGAAAGTGTCTTTTAACATTAGTATAGAGGTCTTTGATTAATATTAAAGTGTCTTTTAACATTAGTATAGAGGTCTTTAACATTAGTATAGAGGTCTTTAACATTAGTATAGAGGTCTTTAACATTAGTATAGAGGTCTTTAACATTAGTATAGAGGTCTTTAACATTAGTATAGAGGTCTTTTAACATTAGTATAGAGGTCTTTTAACATTAGTATAGAGGTCTTTAACATTAGTATAGAGGTCTTTTAACATTAGTATAGAGGTCTTTAACATTAGTATAGAGGTCTTTAACATTAGTATAGAGGTCTTTAACATTAGTATAGAGGTCTTTAACATTAGTATAGAGGTCTTTTAACATTAGTATAGAGGTCTTTAACATTAGTATAGAGGTCTTTAACATTAGTATAGAGGTCTTTTAACATTAGTATAGAGGTCTTTTAACATTAGTATAGAGGTCTTTTAACATTAGTATAGAGGTCTATAACATTAGTATAGAGGTCTTTTAACATTAGTATAGAGGTCTTTAACATTAGTATAGAGGTCTTTTAACATTAGTATAGAGGTCTTTAACATTAGTATAGAGGTCTTTAACATTAGTATAGAGGTCTTTAACATTAGTATAGAGGTCTTTTAACATTAGTATAGAGGTCTTTTAACATTAGTATAGAGGTCTTTTAACATTAGTATAGAGGTCTTTAACATTAGTATAGAGGTCTTTTAACATTAGTATAGAGGTCTTTAACATTAGTATAGAGGTCTTTTAACATTAGTATAGAGGTCTTTAACATTAGTATAGAGGTCTTTTAACATTAGTATAGAGGTCTTTAACATTAGTATAGAGGTCTTTTAACATTAGTATAGAGGTCTTTAACATTAGTATAGAGGTCTTTTAACATTAGTATAGAGGTCTTTAACATTAGTATAGAGGTCTTTTAACATTAGTATAGAGGTCTTTTAACATTAGTATAGAGGTCTTTAACATTAGTATAGAGGTCTTTAACATTAGTATAGAGGTCTTTAACATTAGTATAGAGGTCTTTAACATTAGTATAGAGGTCTTTTAACATTAGTATAGAGGTCTTTAACATTAGTATAGAGGTCTTTTAACATTAGTATAGAGGTCTTTTAACATTAGTATAGAGGTCTTTAACATTAGTATAGAGGTCTTTTAACATTAGTATAGAGGTCTTTAACATTAGTATAGAGGTCTTTTAACATTAGTATAGAGGTCTTTTAACATTAGTATAGAGGTCTTTAACATTAGTATAGAGGTCTTTTAACATTAGTATAGAGGTCTTTAACATTAGTATAGAGGTCTTTTAACATTAGTATAGAGGTCTTTGATTAACATTAGTATAGAGGTCTTTTAACATTAGTATAGAGGTCTTTAACATTAGTATAGAGGTCTTTGATTAACATTAGTATAGAGGTCTTTTAACATTAGTATAGAGGTCTTTAACATTAGTATAGAGGTCTTTAACATTAGTATAGAGGTCTTTGATTAACATTAGTATAGAGGTCTTTTAACATTAGTATAGAGGTCTTTAACATTAGTATAGAGGTCTTTTAACATTAGTATAGAGGTCTTTAACATTAGTATAGAGGTCTTTAACATTAGTATAGAGGTCTTTGATTAACATTAGTATAGAGGTCTTTTAACATTAGTATAGAGGTCTTTAACATTAGTATAGAGGTCTTTTAACATTAGTATAGAGGTCTTTTAACATTAGTATAGAGGTCTTTTAACATTAGTATAGAGGTCTTTAACATTAGTATAGAGGTCTTTTAACATTAGTATAGAGGTCTTTGATTAACATTAGTATAGAGGTCTTTGATTAATATTCTAACTTTCGAACATATATTTTTAGTTGTCCTCTTATATTATACCTTTAACATTATAATCGCCAAACTAATGAGACGTTCTTAACATTGCTAAACAAATGCGGCGAAACAGGAGGGTCCAAAACAGATCACCCTGGATCAGATAAATAAAGCGTGCGAACAGATACTATGATGTTCTCATTTCTGGCAGTGTATTAATTAACCCCTTCTGTACCACCGACGTCTTTAACGTTATATTCTGGTAACTATTAGACGATTTTATTAAGCTTAGGAAGGACGTCTACCCCTTACAAGGCTACACATCATCTCAATTAATCTTTTCAGCTACCATATATCTTTCCTAAGCTTCGTAAAATCGTCTAAATGTAGCTGAAATAAAATTTAAAAATACGTCACCGGTATTACAGGGATTACCAGTACCAGGAATTTCGTTTTTTTTTATCACATTCTAGCCACTATTAGACGATTTTATTCAGTTTAGGAAGGACCTCTAGTAAAATAATGGCCTCAAACTATCTCAACCAACCCATTTAACTACCACAAATCCTCTCTAAGCTCCATAATATCGTCTACATATAGGTAGAATAAAGCGTATCACACGTCGCTGGTACTCAAAGGGTTAAATATATTAAATACAAAGCTGGAGGGAGAAATTGGATATGTTTGAAAATTGTGCTTATTCTAGTCTTTAGTAAACTCTACTTAAGGGGGTCACCTGCTGTTTTTCTCTCCCTTTCTTTCTCTCTTTGGCTTGTTTCCATTCGGCCCCATTCAGCCTACTGTTTTAAGACGTTTATCCCCATCTAAGTGTCGATTTTTTCCTGGCGAGCGATAGCGAGCCAGCATTGTATGGAGGAAACCGGCTTCACCGGAAAACAAATTCTATCGAAAAATTTATAAATTTTAGCCTGCTGTCAAAAACATTTAAAACAAATATGCTGTCTCGCTAGTCGCTACCGCTCTCCATGAAAAAATGTACTCCTGCATGGGGATAAACGTCTTAACACAGTAGGCTGAATGGGGCCGAATGGATACAAGCGAGAGAAAAGGCGAGAAAAAAGGCAGGTCACGCCCCTTAACCTATCTTAACCTTGCGTTGCAATGAGGTAGGATTTACGCATTATTGTCCGTCAGATACGTATCCTATTGCCAACTTGCACGCAAAGGTCCACTTGCAAGGAAATGTTGGTATGCAAATGATACGATGGACCTTGCTTACCCTCACTGTATGGTTAAGGGGAGTTATTTGTTTATTTGTTTATTCATTGATTTATTTATCAATATGTTTTCTTAGCTTCCTCCATCAACCTCCATCAAGGTTAAAAAAAAAAAAAATGCATTTGCACATGCCCTGGTGGAAGGCCAGTTCCTCATAAATTGCAGGCTCGCTATTGTTCGCCAGGAAAAAAAATCAACACCTGAATGGCACAAAAGGTCTTCAAATCGCCAAAGTAATGGGTCAATTGTCTTAAAATCTGACAACGAATGTCTAAGCATGAGGGAGAAGGAGATCCAGATAACCTTCCCTTAACTACACTGTAACACATTTGTTGTACAATACAAAACACAGTGATGTAACACAAAACACAGTGATGTAACACAAAACACAGTGATGTAACACAAAACACAGTGATGTAACACAAAACACAGTGATGTAACACAAAACACAGTGATGTAACACAAAACACAGTGATGTAACACAAAACAGTGATGTAACACAAAACACAGTGATATAACACACTGGTACGTATAATTAGTGTTGTTGTTGTTCTTAGGGTTGTCATGTGCAATGTACACGGAGTAGGAATCTCCAGATATTTGCACAGGCGTTATTAGCGTTTGGACAGCTTTTGTGTGTGTGTTTTTATTGAAAGAGTGTAGAGAGGGGAGAAGGGGTGTTGGAGAGAGAGAGGAAGCTGTTGGAGTGGCTTTGTTATGTGTGTCTAGTCTGTTTACATCATCAGGATGTCTCCTGACTGGGTGCGAACATGTGGAATATGCTAGGACGTACTACCACACCCACTAAATGTCCGCCGTGGCAGGGATTCGATCCCGGGTCTTGCAGATTCACACGTGAGCGTGCTCACCACTCGACCGCCGCGGCGGTGTAATCATCGCTTTGCCATTTGAACACGTTTCTCAGGGTTTTCTTGATCCATATTATATATGCGCTATGTAATGAAAGCCAAATCAATGACGGTCTCTCGAAAGGAATTAAATTGATACGTACAAATTGTGTACACTGTATAAAATCTTTATCACGTAATTGTAACCAAAATTATACACATGAACAGTGGACTTTGGTTTATGTATTCAGATTAGAACACAAACGATTATGACATTCTGTAAGTGTACCATTTTACTTACAATTAAGGGAAGAAAGGGGGAGGGGGGTCAGCAACCCTTTCTCCCTCATAGTTTGCCCCATTACTTTTGATATTTTAAGACGTTAGCCCCATAAGTTTGGATATTTTAAGACCTTTCACCCCATTTTTGTAGTCAATATCAAGACCTTTCGTGCCAGTTATATGTTGATTTTTTCTTGGCGAGCGATAGCAAGCCTGTTTATATATGCCCTCGGTCAGGACATTTTTCTACCGACACATTTACAAATCTATTTTGAACGGGGGTCTTCGTGGTGTTTTGTTAAGTTTCCTGGAGATCTAGTAAGCAAACTACCCCCTCTCCCCTTAACCACTTCTGTAACGGCGATGTATTGTGTATTTGATTGCAGTTTCAGAAGGATCTATGGTAGCAAAAACGGTTAAATGAGATAGCTTGAAGCCTGATATTTGCTGGAAGCCCATTTTAGATTGAATAAAATCGTCGAATAGCAGCCAGAATAAAGTTATAAAGACGTCGCTGGTAAAAGAGGGGTTAACAAGTCAGTCAGTCAAATATTATGAAGTCAGTCAGTTGATCATGTATTCAGTAATTCAGTTGATCAGTCAGTCACTAAGTTGTTCAACAAGAAAGGCAGTATATTAGTCTGTCAGGTAATGTCTCTCTCTCTCTCTCTCTCTCTCTCTCTCTCTCTCTCTCTCTCTCTCTCTCTCTCTCTCTCTCTCTCTCTCTTTTCAACGAGTGGAATAAACTGTCAGAGAAAGTGGTACAATGTAATACAATTGACACATTCAAATGGAGTCTAGACATCCATTTCGAGGAGGTTGGAGTATTATGGGTAACAAAAAGAAAACAAAATCAGGTTAAGCATCAGTATTATGCAATATTTCTCAACTTCCTTCTTTACTATAAATATCTCAGTAGACATTTTCTCATTCTGCTGGGGGCCTTGTGTCCCCCAAATAAATGTCATGCCGAACCAAGGTCGGAGGGAGTGGTTGGTGGGGAGATAGCCTTCTGCATTGCTTTCCTTACCTTCCACTTTGTAGCAGATTATATGTTAGCATTAAGGCCGGATTAACTAGTAGGGACCGCAAAGTCTGTGTTATATAACTATGTCATCCATCTTGCCACTTTTACAATCTTTTAATACCCTGCTACCTACACCAACGACAGGGAGGGAGAGAGAGAGAGAGAGAGAGAGAGAGAGAGAGAGAGAGAGAGAGAGAGAGAGAGAGAGAGAGAGAGAGAGAGAGAGAGAGAGAGAGAGAGAGAGAGAGTAGTAATGAACTGATTACATAATTATACTGTTAATTATATTATGTAAGTGTATGAACAATTATTATGTAAATTATTATAAATTATTATATATTATGTATGGAAAATTATACAGAGACAAATGGCAAGGATCCGAATCCTTGCCACAGGAATTCATAATAGTTTCGTGATTTCACGAATGGTACAAATATAGTATACCTGAATAACGAAGTAAGTTTGCTTTGTAGGCTAGTAGTTGCTTCGCGTGATCAATTAACGATTTTATAATATTTTATTTTGTTAGTCATATATATATATATATATATATATATATATATATATATATATATATATATAAAAATATATATATAGAGGACTATCCCTTATTCTTCAACAATACACAAATCAACCCTTCATCTTTCCTCAACGTCCTCAGTGTTTCTTTTTCTTCTGCCCTCACTTGGAAAGACCACATTACCAGTCTTGCTAAGGCAGCCTCCAAGAAGCTGGGTGTGCTCAACCGCCTCAAGGGGTTCTTTACCCCTGCGCAGCTTCTTGCTCTGTACAGGGTCACAGTGCGTCCTTGTATTGAGTATTGTTCACATGTTTGGGGAGGATCCTCTCACACCTCACTCCTAGATAAAGCAGAAAGGAAAGCCTTTCGTATCATTAACTCCCGTCCACTCACCAACTCTCTGCAATCTCTCTCTCTTCGCCTCAATGTTGCATCTCTCAAACTATTCTATCGCTACTACAATAATCAGTGTTCCTCGGAGCTTTCCCAGTGTATACCACCTCCTCTACGTAGGGTACGTAGTACCCGCCTTGCAACACAATCCCACCCCTATTCTGTGAAACTCTCCAACCTAAGAGTGCAACGCTATTCTCAGACTTTCTTCTATTCAACTGCTGAGCTCTGGAACTCTCTCCCAGAATCAGTCTTTCCCTCTTCCTATGACTTAAATTGCTTCAAACTCCGTGTGTCCAGGCATTTTACCTCGAACGTCCCTTGATTTCGGCCCTGTCACTCTTTGAAATCTGGGGGAGGCACTCGCTGCAGGCAGTTATGCCTTTTGTCTCCCTCATTCACATAGAAAAAAAAAAAATATATATACCGGTATATATACAGTATATATATATATATATATATATATATATATATATTATATATATATATATATATAGAGAGAGAGAGAGATTTATATTTTTATTTAGTTTATTTTTATTTTTCGTTACATAGCATACATAACATACGGATATTTTTCGTTACATAGCATACATAACATACGGATATTTTTCGTTACATAGCATACATAACATACGGATTTGGTTCGAATTCACGTTGACAATTGTATCTCTTTTATTCTTTATATCTGTTAATCTCAGTATTAATGTCTAGTGCAAGACAAATTAAGTATATTATAGAAATATCGTATATTGAAAGGGTATGACCTCTAAAATAATGTTATACGCACAATTTCAACTGCTTGCATTTTCATCTTTCGTACAGCAATATTTATCTCAATTTACTAACACAATAATCATATCCTGAAGCAAATTGAACATGTTTTTATTTGGAATCAACATTATTACAGTTAAAACTCCATTAATAAATCATACAATACTTTTTTTTTACCAATTATGTTCAAGGGAGAATTCTGAGTTCCTGATGTTATCTTTGGATTTTGGTAAAACATTTCATAGACAATATTCAATACACGATTTGTATTATTATTTTTTATTTTTGTTTTATTTTTATTTTTTGTGGGGACCTCCTTCTCCCTCATGCTTAGCTCCATTGTTTGTTTGTTATAATTTTACGACGTTCGGCCCATTAGTATGCCTATTTTAAGACCTTTCGCCCTACTTCTTTATTAGTTTAGTTTCTTCCCAAACCCTCCATAAAGCTTAAACAAAAAGCATCCTCGATATCCCCCTTAGAAATAAATGTGTACATCTTTTCGGCAGGAAAATGTCTTGGCTGGAGGCCGGCTGTTCCAAAACTACAGGCTCACTATCGCTTGCCAAGAAAAAATAGACACCTAAATGGCACTAAGTGTTTTAATATTGACAACAAATGGGTCGAAATTCTTAAAATCGACAAACTAATGGGGGTGACCGGCTTAAGATGTCAACACTAATGGGGTTAAGCATAAAGGAGTATCAGGTCTAGAAAAAACGACATACCTCCCCTAAAAATATTAAGACTATTAGTAACAATTATATTATGACACACATAAGCAGTGTTCATCGGTAAAGGATTGAAACCATTATCTTGTGTTACAATTAATCGTTCAATTTTTACAATGTATTCCTCTCGTTTAGAGCTGGATTCTCAAAGAGGTATATTATATGATTTAACAGCATGTGTGTTGCGAACAAGTCTTAATATAACCCTTACCTAACTCGCATGAAGACAAAAAAATAAAAGAATATATATATATACCGTATATATATATAAACAAATAATTAATAACTAATATAAACAAGTCATATATGCCCAAACATTATTATATTTCATTGATGCCTAAGCAGATAAGCATAAGTCTCATGGCTGCATATATTATTTACGTAGTTCATTATGTATTCGTAACTGTTGGTGAAGAGGTGACGTTTCAGACGCATTGACATTTGGGAAGAGAATATTTACTTGGCTTTTGGAAATGCTAATAATAAGGTATTCATGTTTGCATTAATATTTGTTGATGGGCATTGCATCAGTGGTTTGATAGCTGTTTGTTAGTGCTTGTATGTGTGTATGTATGTGTAGGATCACGTTTTATTGTGATAGGTTGCGTTTGGGTATTATTCATCATATTTAGTGAAATCGTTTGTCTAGTGTCTTAAGGGGAGGTTTTTAGTTAGTTCGCTAGACTTCCATCAAGCTTAACATTACAACCCCTAGACCCCCTTTCAAGATAAATTTGTACATTTTTCGGTAGAAAAATTTCTCGGCCGAAGGCCGGTTCCTCTTAAATTACAGGCTCGCTATCGCTCGCCAGGAAAAAATAGACGCCTAAATGGCACGAAAAGTCTTAAAATTGACAGAAATGGGGCGAAAGTTCTTAAAATCGCCAAACTAATGGGGCGAACGTCTTAAAATATCAAAAGCAATGGGGCTAACCATGAGGGAGAAAGGGGTAAAGAAAAAAATCCCTCAAGTGGAAATCTCCCCTTAACCATCGTAATTTAAATGAATATCAATAATTGAAATAGTATCTCGTAGCGCTGAAGTGAACACACTAATTTAAATTAGTTTGCTATTAATAGGACAAGTTCCATCCGCCATACACACATTTGGCGTCATATACAATAGTTCTCTCTCTCTCTCTCTCTCTCTCTCTCTCTCTCTCTCTCTCTCTCTCTCTCTCTCTCTCTCTCTCTCTCTCTCTCTCTCTCTCTCTCTCTCTCTCTCTCTCTCTCAAAATAAAAAAAATAAAAAATATATGTATATGAATACAAGATGAAAGGCCAGCCAATCAAAACGAGTGCATTAGTTCAAGACCAGGGGGTTCTTATATCTGAAAACCTAAGGACCTCAGATCAATGTGCAGCAGCTGCGAACAAGGCCAATCGAGCATTGGGATATATTAAGAGAAATTTTACTTATAAAAATTAGAACATTATAGTACCTTTATTTAAAAGTATAGTGATGCCCCATCTTGAATATGGCGTGCAATTTTGGTCTCCTTATCTGAGCAAGGACATTGGGAAGCTCGAGTCGGTGCAGCGTAGAGCGACAAAGTTGATTCCGTCACTAAGAAATAAATCTTATCATGAAAGACTAACAAAATAAAAATAAATTTCACTTAGGAAACAAAGATTGCGAGGTCAATTAATCGAGTGTTTCAAGATACTAAAGGGATTTGACAAAATTGATGTAGATTCACTTTTCAAAATAGATAATAGTTCATTAACTCAGGGAAATGGAATGAAATTAAAAATCAGGAGGGCGAATCTCGATGTCACAAAGCACTTCTTCACCTACAGTGCGGTCATCTATTGGTATAAATTGCCAGAGAAAGTGGTACAATGTAAGACGATTGACACATTCAAAAGAAGTCTAGACATCCATTTTTAGGAGGTGGGAATAATATAGGTTAATAGAAAAAAAAGTAGGTTAAGCATCAGTAGTATATAATATTACTCATCTTCGTTCTTTACTATACATTTCTCAGTAGAAGTTTTTCTCATTCTGCTGGGGGGCTTTTTTTCCCCAATTGAATTTCATGCCGACCAACGGTCAGAGGGAGAGGTGGGTGGGGAGAGAGCCTTCTACTTTGCTATCTTTGCCTTCCTTTTGTAGCAAAAATTTATTTTAGCATTAAGTCCGGACTACCTAGTAGGGACCGCAAGGTCTGTGTATATATGTAACTATATGTAACTCTTCATTCAACATATCCCAAACCCTGACCCACTGCCGTCTAACGAAACACACCACACAGCGAAAGGACCGTAGTGTTACGTATTCGCTAGAGATTGGTAAATGAAGTTGAAGCGACCGCAACATTGAGTCACTTGTTGAGCGTCCTGCCTATAGCGAAGTTGTTGAAATTAGGTAGCTGTTATTTAGGTGTCGTTCTTCCCATACACGCTGCCGGTGGAGGAAGGTTATTGCAATCACTCTTGTTTATGTCTGTGTAGTTGTCTGTCTTTACTTGTGGGTTGTCAAAACATCTCGAAGTATGGAATAGAATTTGACGAAACTTTGTCAGTGGCTCCATTTGATATACGAAGATATCCTGCTCATTATTGATAGGCCATAAATCGTGACCCCTAACCTCTGTAACTAAAAAATCGCTAGAGTAATCAAGTTAATATTTTCACCATTTGGAAATAGTCAGCTAGGGAAAAGGTGTGGACATTTTAAACCCATTTGCTCTAGCCCTGTATGACCTACCTATGTTGAATGGACTATAGGTACCATGAACTTTTGAATACACATTAAAAGACGCCCCCCGCCTCTCATGCACCTGTTGTAGATACCCCACAAGCACAATAAAATATGGCATTGTAGGGTGGACACAGTTTAGTACCAAGGGGATCGATAAACCTTTAATTTTTCTGTTCTGGACAAAGAAAAAAAAACAAAAACAAAAAACACACATATATATATATATATATATATATATATATATATATATATAAGTAGATATATAAGTAGATATATATAAGTAGATAAGTAGATAAGTAAACAATAAAATATAATAAAAAGGCTCTCCTAACTCCACCTCAAGTGATTGTTGTAACCGTTAATTTTGTGGTTACTAAAACCTTCCTCACTCTTTAAGGGGAGATTCGTATATTATTTGTTAATGTATAAATTTATTTATTATTACCTTAGTTTCCTCTCTAGACCTCCATCAGTGTTAAAAACTATACCCCCTTCGATACAAATTTTTGCATTTTTCTGGCAAATGTTCGTGAGCTCTTGCTAGTTTCTTTCTGCAAATATTTCCATTTTGATACATTTTCAGATCAAATCAGCTATGTAATTATATATACAAACTATATATGTATTATTATTTAGATAAGTGGATCTGAACATTAATCTAAATGGATATACTTGTATTAAGGGGAGGTTTTTAGTTGATTCCCTAGACTTCCATCAAACTTAAAATTACTCCCCCTTGACCCCCTTTCAAGATAAATTTGTACATTTTTCGGTAGAAAAATGTCCCGGCCGAAGGCCGATTCCCCTTAAATTACAGGCTCGCTATCGCTCGCCAGGAAAAAAATCGACACCTAAATGGCACGAATGGTCTTAAAATTGACAGAAATGGGGCGAGGGTTCTTGAAATCGCCAAACTAATGGGGCAAGCGTCTTTAAATCTCACAAGCAATGGGGCTAAACATGAGGGAGAAAGAGGTTCAGAAAAAAATCCTCCAGGTGGAAATCTCCCCTTAAGAAAATCGCAGGAGCTCACGAACGTTTGTCAGTAGCTGTACCTTTCAATAGGTATATTATTATGGATACTTATTATTAATCTGTTCATACCAATTGTATATTATTGAATATTATTCTTAAATTAACTATTCTATTATTTTATTATGTACGGTACCGGTATATATATTTTATTATGTACGGTACCGGTATATATATTTTATTATGTACGGTACCGGTATATATATATTATTATGTACGGTACCGGTATATATATTTTATTATGTACGGTACGGTATATATTTTATTATGTACGGTACCGGTATATATTTTTATTATGTACGGTACCGTATATATATTTTATTATGTACGGTTACCGGTATATATAAAGATTTATAGTTACGTTCCGGTACCGGTCTATATACATTTTATTATGTACGGTACCGGTATATATGTACGGTACCGGTATATATGTACGGTACCGGTATATATGTACGGTACCGGTATATATGTTCGGTACCGGTATATATGTACCGTACCGGTATATATATTTTATTATCTACGGTACCGGTATATATGTACGGTACCGGTATATATGTACGGTACCGGTATATATGTACGGTACCGGTATATATGTACGGTACCGGTATATATTTTATTATGTACGGTACCGGTATATATATTTTATTATGTACGGTACCGGTATATATTTTATTATGTACTTTATATATTTTATTATGTACTTTATATATTTTATTATGTACTTTATATATTTTATTATGTACGGTACCGTATATATATTATTATGTACGGTACCGGTATATATATATTATTATGTACGGTACCGGTATATATATATTATTATGTACGGTACCGGAATATATATATTATTATGTACGGTACCGGTATATATATTTTATTATGTACGGTACCGGTATATATATTTTATTATGTACGGTACCGGTATATATATTTTATTATGTACGGTACCGGTATATATATATTATTGTGTACGGTACCGGTATATATATTTTATTATGTACGGTACCGGTATATATATTTTATTATGTACGGTACCGGTATATATATTTTATTATGTACGGTACCGGTATATTATTATGTACGGTACCGGTATATATGTACGGTATCGGTATATATATATTATTATGTTCGGTACCGTATTATATATATTATTATGTACGGTACCGGTATTATGTACGGTACCGGTATATATATTTTATTATGTACGGTACCGGTATATATATTTTATTATGTACGGTACCGGTATATATATTTTATTATGTACGGTACCGGTATATATTTTATTATGTACGGTACCGGTATATATATTTTATTATGTACGGTACCGGTATATATATTTTATTATGTACGGTACCGGTATATATATTATTATGTACGGTACCGGTATATATATATTATTATGTACGGTACCGGTATATATATTTTATTATGTACGGTACCGGTATATATATTATTATGTACGGTACCGGTATATATATTTTATTATGTACGGTACCGGTATATATATATTATTATGTACGGTACCGGTATATATATATTATTATGTACGGTACCGGTATATATATTTTATTATGTACGGTACCGGTATATATATTTTATTATGTACGGTACCGGTATATATTTTATTATGTACGGTACCGGTATATACATTTTATTATGTACGGTACCGGTATATACATTTTATTATGTACGGTACCGGTATATATATTTTATTATGTACGGTACCGGTATATATATTTTATTATGTACGGTACCGGTATATATTTTATTATGTACGGTACCGGTATATATATTTTATTATGTACGGTACCGGTATATATATTTTATTATGTACGGTACCGGTATATATATTTTATTATGTACGGTACCGGTATATATGTACGGTACCGGTATATATGTACGGTACCGGTATATATGTACGGTACCGGTATATATGTACGGTACCGGTATATATGTACGGTACCGGTATATATGTACGGTACCGGTATATATGTACGGTACCGGTATATATATATTATTATGTACGGTACCGGTATATATATTTTATTATGTACGGTATCGGTATATATATGTTATTATGTACGGTACCGGTATATATATATTTTATTATGTACGGTACCGGTATATATATTTTATTATGTACGGTACCGGTATATATATTTTATTATGTACGGTACCGGTATATATATATTATTATGTACGGTATCGGTATATATATATTATTATGTACGGTACCGGTATATATATATTTTATTATGTACGGTACCGGTATATATATTTTATTATGTACGGTACCGGTATATATATATTATTATGTACGGTATCGGTATATATATATTATTATGTACGGTACCGGTATATATATTTTACTATGTACGGTACCGGTATATATATTTTATTATGTACGGTACCGGTATATATATTTTATTATGTACGGTACCGGTATATATATATTATTATGTACGGTACCGGTATATATATATTATTATGTACGGTACCGGTATATATATTTTATTATGTACGGTACCGGTATATATATTTTATTATGTACGGTACCGGTATATATATTTTATTATGTACGGTACCTGTATACATATTTTATTATGTACGGTACCGGTATATATAGGTACGGTACCGGTAATATATATATATTATTATGTACGGTATCGGTATATATATTTTATTATGTACGGTACCAGTATGTTATGTACGGTACCGGTATATATATATTATTATGTACGGTACCGGTATATATATATTATTATGTACGGTACCGGAATATATATTTTATTATGTACGGTACCGGTATATATGTACGGTACCGGTATATATGTACGGTACCGGTATATATGTACGGTACCGGTATATATGTACGGTACCGCTATATATATATTATTATGTACGGTACCGGTATATATATTTTATTATGTACGGTACCTGTATAAACCACATTATGTACGGTACCTGTATATATATTTTATTATGTACGGTACCGGTATATATATATTATTATGTACGGTACCGGTATATATATTTTATTATGTACGGTACCGGTATATATGTACGGTACCGGTATATATGTACGGTACCGGTATATATATTTTATTATGTACGGTACCGGTATATATATTTTATTATGTACGGTACCGGTATATATATTTTATTATGTACGGTACCGGTATATATATATGTACGGTACCGGTATATATATTTTATTATGT
>CM064493.1:20253013-20259396 GCA_032716605.1 Paralithodes platypus
AGAAGTAGAGAGCAGAATGGATGAGAGGCACCTTTTCCTTCAGTATGTATTGTATTAGTTATCCCTTGGTTGATACGTCCTTCCTAACACACGGGTCATGAACGTGGCAATCCACAAACAAACACCCAGAACAAACTTTGACAACACAAGGATCAAATCTTTCAATATGAGATAAAGTGAGGCATTATCAACACATATATCTAAACAAACAAAAAATACAGTAGCCTACCCGTGATGTCTATTTCATTATATTGTGACCACTTTTAGACGATATCATTCACATTAGGAAGGTGTTCTATCACTAATAAGGCTTCAAACTATCTCAACCAACCCATTTTAACTACCGCAGATCTTTCTTAAGCTGCATAATATCGTCTATACTGTATATAGCTAGAATAAAATATTACACTCGGCGCTGGTACTTAAAGGGGTAACTTACATGATAAAGCCTTTCATTGGGAGGGGTTTATTAACATTGTACAATGTCATGATTATAAACAAGATATTAATTTTACAATTATTGATAGATATTTATCTTTCTATCCATATACTCGATGGGTATAATGCCACCAATACTCTTTATAATGGTATATTATTGTGGACTCTATAAGTATCCTCTTTTAGCCTTCCTAAACCCTCAATATATATATATATATATATATATATATATATATATATATATATATATATATATATATATATATATACTGTATACACATACACATACACACAATATATTGTTCAGTGCCTAGACCTCTCTACCAAATGGAATCAGACACCAACGGGGAGACATTGGTAAAGTGAACACAATGTCCAAGCACAGATGACCCTCTAACTCTTTAACAACAACAAGGACACACACACACACACACACACACACACACACACACACACACACACACACACACACACACACACACACACACACATACACTCTCTCTCTCTCTCTCTCTCTCTGGCACACTTAAACAAACAACATGGAGAAAACCTTATTAATGAAAACACAATAGCCCTTAAAATCTTCAACATCAACAACACATACACACACACACACACACACACATATATACACACACACACATATACACACACACATACACACTCTCTCTCGCACACTTAAACAAACAACATGGAGAAAACCTTATTAATGAAAACACAATAGCCCTTTAAATCTTCAACATCAACAACACACACACACACACACACATCCAAACACACACTCACACACACCCACTCCCCCTCCATCTCTCTTTCTCTACCAAATGCTATCAGACACCATCAAGGTAACATTAATAAAGTGAACACAATAGCTAGGCACAGATGTCCCTCTTACTCTTCAACAACATGCAACTCAACCCATCCCATTGTTGCAAAGCCTTTTATTTAAGTTGCTATGTCCGGGTTATTTATTTTATTGCGCAATTGGTTTGTTCAAGATTAAGCACATTAGCTTCAGCAATTGGTGTGAACTGTAAGGATATTTATATGAACACAATGTTGGCAATCTTTAAAGGTATTGCATTCATACATAGCCAATTTTAATGTACACCCAACAAAATTTCCAACTGGCCCAATGCTATTTCTATTCATGCTAGTTATGCTATTTTAAATAAAACACTGTACACATATGTAATCTATCCTCTGGTTTGGTAATTTGTGATGTGTACATTTTAAGTTTTCATATTCGTAAACAGCTGAAATAGAACGACCAAAAGTATCCTTGAGCCAGTTGGAAATCTGTCCAACTGTACACCACACATATACTGTACACCACACATATACTGTACACCACACATATACTGTACACCACACATATACTGTACACTACACATATACTGTACACCACACATATACTGTACACCACACATATACTGTACACCACACATATACTGTACACCACACATATACTGTACACCACACATATACTGTACACCACACATATACTGTACACCACACATACTGTACACCACACATATACTGTACACCACACATATACTGTACACCACACATATACTGTACACCACACATATACTGTACACCACACATATACTGTACACCACACATATACTGTACACCACACATATACTGTACACCACACATATACTGTACACCACACATATACTGTGCACCACACATATACTGTGCACCACACATATACTGTGCACCACACATATACTGTGCACCACACATATACTGTACACCACACATATACTGTACACCACACATATACTGTACACCACACATATACTGTACACCACACATATACTACTAATATTGTAAAACACAATCATTTAAGGGGGGGTGACTTGTTTTTGTTCTGTCCTTTTCTCTCTTTCTCTGGCTTGTATCCATTCGGCCCCATTCAGCCAACTATTTTAAGACTTTTATCCCCATCTAGGTGTTGATTTCTGGCGAGCGATAGCGAGCCAGCATTATATGAAGAAATCCGGCTTCGCCGGAGAAATTTTTCTATCGAAAAATGTACAAATTTAGCCTGCTGCCAAACAAAAATAAAAAATATGCTGGCTCGCTACCGCTCACCAGTAAAAAATTGACACCTGGATGGGGATAAACGTCTTAAAACAGTAGGCTGAATGGGGCCAAATGGATACAAGCCAGAGAAAGATAGAAAAGGACAGAACAAAAACAAGTCACCCCCCCTTAATGTACTTGCACACATATCATGACTTTATGCATGGAAAGCAAACAATGTATGATTGAATTGGGAGTTATAGCAAATCATTCTAACAAGTCAATCACACTATTTTGACGTGCATACATTAATTGCCCACTTGCAAGTTTCGTTCTACAAGGAAGTTGGAGTTGTAGACATCAATGTTTAGCAGAATTACCAGCTAGAATACGATTGTAGTTCATTTATATATACATAAAATCCAATTCAACCTACTCTTTACCCATCAGAAACCTACATTAATGTTGCATGTCTGTTGACTATCGGATGTCTACAGACTCCAACTTTCTTATAGCCTGATAACTCGCAAGTGGTCATTCATAGAGTTATCTTAGAGATCCTGGACGGGCTGCTGACAAAACAGGTACCGGTACCTAGAAATTGTTCAGTGTTACAGGGGGGTGGACCTTGTTTTTGTTCTGTCCTTTTCTATCTTTCTCTGGCTTGTATACATTTGGCCACCCATTCAGCCTACTGTTGTTAAGACGTTTATCCCCATCCAGGTGTCAATTTTTTTACTGGTGAGCGGTAGCTGAGCCAGCCATATTTTTTATTTTTGTTTGACAGCAGGCTACATTTGTACATTTTTTCGATAGACAAATTTCTCCGGCGAAGACGGATTTCTTCATATAATGCTGGCTCGCTATCGCCTCGCCAGGAAGAAATCGACACCTAGGAATGGGGATTAAACGTCTTAAAATAGTTGGATTAATGGGGCTGAATGGATACAAGCCAGCGAAGTAGAGAGAAAAAGGACCAGGAAATAATAAAAAGCAGGTCACCCCCCTTAATAGGAGATTTTCACCTAAAGAGTGTTTTTTCTGGAAACCCCCTTCTCCCACAATGCATTAGCCCCATTATTTTTGAGATATTAAAAATGTTCGCCCCATTACGGTGGCGATTTTATGCCGTTTTTGCATTCATTTTCTATCAAGTTTAAGACCTTTCTGGGCCTATGTAGGTGTCATTCTTTTTTGCTGGCGAGGCGGAAAGCGAGCCTAAAATCTCAGTTACAATATCTGCCTCAATTGCCGCGAAATGTGTTTGTTCTATTCCTTTACCAATGTATTGTTACCGTTATTAAACAGTGTTCTTCAATTTAGTACGCACCCATTCAATCTCCAAAGCAATAATAATTAAGCTATGACTAGTAATATAATAACAGTTATTACATTCTACCATCTGTCTAAGGATTTGGCTTATATAAGGGAGGATCTTTGAAATTAAAATAATGTTTAGAAATAAAGAAATAATTTAGCATACAACTAATTAACAATTACAATAAAGCTTTCGCCCCTTCCTTACTTAGCTTACGCTATATAATATATATATAATATTATATATATATATTATCTATATATATATATATTATATATCTATTATATATATAATATATATATAACACTGTAATAATTATATCTTAAACATTAGGATGACCTTATATCTTAGGATTCTGACCAATGAGCGTGAAAATGATAATTAGATTGAGGTTGAACCTGTGAAAGACCCGAGGGACACTGCAACGCGTGAGACCCCCTGGAGTCAGGTCAGTTTTTAGGTCATCAATTATCTACTTCTAGGTCACAGAGAGAGAGAGAGAAGAGAGAGAGAGAGACCGAGGAGAGAAGGAGAGAAGAGAGAGAGAGAGAAGAGAGAGAGTTCTTTAGTTACAGTAGGTGGATACAATAAGTGTGACGCAGACTATACATCTTATATCACAGTAAAAGTAAGCAAGTATTATACTGTAATGTTAAGGAGGTCCACCTTGTTTTGTTTTCTCTTTCTCTGATCCCTCTCTCTTTGGCTTTATATCCATGCGGTGGCCCCATGGCAGCCTCAAAACTGTTTTAAGACTTTTAACCCCCATCCAGGTGTCATTTTCCTGGCGAGCGGTAGCGAGTCCCAGAATTTATGTATTTTTGTTTTTTGACAGCAAGCTACAGTATAACTTGTACATTTTCGATAGGAAAATGTCTCCGGCGAAGCCTTATTTCCTACCATACAATGCTGGCTCGCTATCGCTCGCAAGGGAGAAATCGTACACCTGGCATGGGGATAAACGTCTTAGGAACAGTTGGCTGGAATGGGGGGCCGAATACGAATACAAGCCACGAGAATAGAGAGAAAAAGGACAGAAAGATACAAAAAGAGCCCGGTGAGCCCCAAACTTTAATTATATGCCTGTCATGGTGATACCGCGGAGCCTCTTGCACGTCCTTGCCTGGTGTGACTTATAAACCAACACTGCCAAGTCAAGACCATTGATTCTTTTCTATTTTCTTTTTTACAATATAACGTCTTAACCCCACTGATGTCAAGGGATGTTCACTTTTTGGGGGATTTGTGTTTCCTATTGTATTAATTAATTTTCTAGTTCCTCCTCCCTAGACCTCCATCAAACTTTTAGAAAAATCCATTAGATCCCCCATTATGTAAATTTTTCGGTAGAAAAACCAGGTTCTTCCAAAATATTACAGGCTAGCGTACCTATCGATCGCCAGGATAAAAATCGACACCTAAATAGCACGAAAAGTTATTATATTGACAAATAAATGGGGCGAAAGGTCTTTAACATCGACAAACTAATGGGGCAAACACTTTAAAATCTGAAAACTAACTGGGCTAAACATGAGGGAGAAAGACGTACACAGAAAAACGGCTATCGCCCTTAATTTTTGCTAATATTTGTTTATTTCTGGAGTGTCTTTTGGTCTTTTTATTTGACCTGATACTTACTGCTCTCTCTCTCTCTCTCTCTCTCGTATCTCATCTCTCTCTCTCTCTCTCTCTCTCTCTCTCTCCTCTCTCTCTCTCTCACCCTCCGTCTATCTATCTATATCTCTCTAGCTAGCTATTTCTTAGACACACAAGCACACAAGCACACGCACACACACACACACACACACACACAAACAACGTACATTATACTCAATCACAATAACTCGCATAGAAATAACCTCCTCTCTCTCTTTCTCACTTCTCTCTGCCTCTCTCATCTCTCTCCTCCCTCTCTCTCTCCTGTCTCTCTCTCATCACACACACACCACTTCCCACTTTCCATCCGCCTGAAAACGAGCCTCTTCAAGATTCCAAGATTCCCATTCCCAAAAGTTCGTCTCTCTCTCTCTCCCCCTATTCACAGCCGGCCCACTCCCAGACCAACCCATTCCTAGATTAGAGAGAGAGAGAGAGAGAGAGAGAGAGCATGAATAACGGACTGGGAGTGATTTTATTAAAACAGAATGAGGTATCAGCACCACACTCCCCCACCCCACCTGCTCTCTCATAAGAACATCGACACCCCACCCCACCGTAGACAGAGCGACATATTAGTGATCATCCCTTCATCTATTACCACCCTCCCCCCTCTCCTTGCCATCTGTCTTACCCCCCTCCACCTTACACCTTCCGTTCGGTACTTCCCCCCCGCCCTATCCCCTTCCTTTCTGTCTGAACCTTACCCCCCTCCCTCTCATGTTCCCCCCATTACCTTCTTGCCTGTCTTACCCCCCTCCCTTTCCCCGTACCCCATCTCACTCCCCTTCCTTTCTGGTCTTAACCCCCCTCCCGTCTCCCCTTTCCACCCTTCTCCTCCCTTCCTGTCTTACCCCCCTCCCCCTGTCCCATATGTACTGTTATCTTTCCATTAGACTCCCGGAGTTAATACGGTCTATCCTTTTCTTCCATATTA
>CM064493.1:20259496-20279496 GCA_032716605.1 Paralithodes platypus
TTGTCTAGGCGGAGTTTAAAAGGAATCAACGGTGATGCAGAGTCTATACCGTTTTCGGGGAAGCCCTTCCACAAGTTGACCAACTCGATTGTAAGCAAGAAATTCTTAGATTCGTGCGAGTTAAAAGATTTACCAATAATTTTTGCAACCGTTTTTCCCTCCCCCCGCGGTTGTAAATTAGATTGGTCGATAGTGAAGTACTTACTACAGTTCATACCTTGTCGATGCCTTTGATGATTTTGAACACTTTGGAAATTAAGTCACCCCTCTTAATCTGCCTCTGGTTAAAGGGAAATAGATTTAATTATCTAAGACTCTCTTCGTATTGGTGTTGTTCGTTAGGCTAGGTATCATTTTGGGTACGTACCTCTACGTTGAACTCCCCCCCCCCGTTTCTAGCCTTGTTTATATCTTTTTTTGGTAATAAGGGCACCAGATTGAACGCAGTCATTCCAGAAGAGGCGGACCAAGGAATTGTAAAGGGTTAGGGAATAACTTCTTTGGATTTATTGCTCACACATGACCCTGCCTATTAAAGCCAATTTATTTTTGTTTGCCTTCTTAAAGCAACTTCTGAACATTGTTGACTCCACGTATCGGTTTTTTAGGTTACTCGATATTGTTTACTTTACTCCCAGATCGGTTTCTCTGTTTACATTCTTATAGCTGAGTGCCATTCATCGAATAGTGTGCTTTCCCTCATTTAGGTATCTGACATGTAGTACTTTACAGTTTATGGCCGCATTGAAACTCAGTTGCCAAATTTGGGCCCAACAATGGACAATTTATCTAGATTGTGTTATTGCATATCGTCAACTTGTTCTTTTGATAGTACGCTATTTTGGCAATTTTTGTATCGGTCAGCCAATTTTGAGATTGTACAGGTGAGACCCTCATCTATGTCCGTTGATGTAAATTAGAAAGAGAATTGGTCCTAGTACCGGGATCCCTGGTGTACCCCGTGCTACTTACATTGGTCCATTTAGATGCCTTACCGTTGTATGACTACCCTTTGCTTTCTGGCTGTTGCTGAGCCAATTTTCTATCCATTTCAACACACCCGTCTTGTATTCCATGCGCTTTTAGGTTTTAGCAGTAAACGTTTGTGGGGGTGAACTTTGTCAAAGGCCTTTTGAAAATCAAGGTATATACATAATATTCTACAGCTTCTTACTCTCATCGTAGAGTGTTGAGGATATCGTGGGAAGTAAGTCCTAAGATGTTTGTTTAGAACCGGAACGTTTTTTACGAAAGCCGTGTTGTAAGTATCTCTTGAGTATGTTGATTTTCCTCCTAAGTGATTTACGAGTCTGGTCTCGTATGACCGTTTATATTTAGTAGCATTTTACATACAACTGAGGTTACGCTAATTGGACAATAGGTACGGGGTTAGGAGGATTTTGCTGCCTTTTTTTGAATATCGGTGGTTGTTACGAGAGAGAGAAGAGAGAGAGAGAGCGAGAGAGAAGGAAGAGAGAGAGAAAGAGAGAGAAAGAGAGAGAGAGAGAGAGAGAGCGAGAGAGAGAGAGAGATATAGAGAGAAGAGAGAGAGAGAGAGAGAGAGAGAGAGAGAGAGAGAGAGAGAGACTAGAGAAGAGAGAGAGAAGAGAGAGGAGGAGAGAGAGCGATAGAGAAAGGAAGATAGAAGGAGAGAGAGAGAGAGCGAGAGAGTCCTGTTACTCCACCATCAATCACGCTATAATAATTACAAAGGGTAAGGTATAAGGTATATGATGATAAACCCTTCCAATCTACCATACACCTTATGGTATACCGTATGGTAGATTAGAAGGGTTTATCATCATATAGCTTTTATTGCCATCCTCTCCCTTCCTCCCCCCACCCTATCTTTCCCACTTTCCCTCTCTTTCGCACACTCACTCACACAGCTCTCTCTCTCTCTCTTTCTGTGTGCATGTTTGTATTCATAATTGTAGTTTGACCGGAATTGAGTTTTGGCTCGTATTGTCCCGCTTCCTAGACATTATTATCAATGACAATTACCCATCGCCTTGCTCAAGGGAGATAGTATCCGCCGGCTATGTCTCAGAAAACCTTCATCAACCTGAGCAAGATTTGAACCCTGGTCTGCTGGGTTGCAGGCAGGGACGGTACTACTGAACTAGTCGCGCGGTGTATGAGTGCGTGTGTGTGTATGTGTGTGTGAGAGAGAGAGAGAGAGAGAGAGAGAGAGAGAGAGAGAGAGAGAGAGAGAGAGAGAGACCCCTTCTCCTCGACCATCAACCACACTACAATTACGATAGGGGCACTTGGTAGAGCGCATACCTCCACCTACGCTGATTGGTTCTTTATCATTAATGTAATAGGCCTAAATAATTTTCTTCTGGATATGGGTTCCTAGATATGGTCCGGATAGCCTCCTAAATTAAATAAATTCTTCCTTGGAGCGTATCCTATCTGTCTACCAAATTTTTTGATTATCTGTTCATATCTATATCCTATCTGCCCACCAAACTTCGAAAACATCCCTGTATCGCCTCCAAAATTAAATCACTTATTCCTTGGCACATATCCCATCTGCCCACCAAATTTCGCGAAAATAGATTTAGTTGGATGTCTTGTTTAAAAAAAAAAAAAAAAAAAAAAAAAAAAAAGACAGACAAACGGAGGCGAACACATAACCTCTGATGGTTCACTTTTTGGGCGATTTTTGCATGTATTCATTATTTTTTCTAGTTTCCTCCCTAGACCTCCATAAAAAAAAAAAACATCCATTAGATCCCCCTTCTAGATTAATTTGTACATTTTTCGGTAGAAAAGATTTCCCGGCCGAAGGCCGATTATTCCAATATTACAGGCTCACTATCGTTCGTCAGGGAAAAAAATCGACACCTAAATAGCACGAAAGGTCTAAATATTGACGAAGAAATAGGGCGAAAGGTCTTAAAATCGACTAACTAATGGGGCAAACATCGTAACATCTGAAAACTAATGGGGCTAAACATGAGGGAGAAAGTGGTCCAGAAAATCGGCCCATCTCCCCTTAATTTCGGTGGCTGAGACAATAAGGAATTAAGGGTAAGGGAGGATTTCGTTCAAGGATGTATGTGGGCTAGAAGGGTAAGTTAGGAGGGCTATAAGCCTATTTCGTTCAAGGATGTATGTGGGCTAGAAGAGTAAGTTAGGAGGGCTATAAGTCTATTTCGTTCAAGGATGTATGTGAGCTAGAAGGGTAAGTTAGGAGGGCTATAAGTCTATTTCGTTCAAGGATGTATGTGAGCTAGAAGGGTAAGTTAGGAGGGCTATAAGTCTATTTCGTTCAAGGATGTATTATGGGCTAGAAGGGTAAGTTAGGAGGGCTATAAGTCTATTTCGTTCAAGGATGTATGTGAGCTAGAAGGGTAAGTTAGGAGGGCTATAAGTCTATTTCGTTCAAGGATGTATGTGAGCTAGAAGGGTAAGTTAGGAGGGCTATAAGTCTATTTCGTTCAAGGATGTATGTGAGCTAGAAGGGTAAGTTAGAAGGCTATAAGTCTATTTCGTTCAAGGATGTATGTGAGCTAGAAGGGTAAGTTAGGAGGGCTATAAGTCTATTTCGTTCAAGGATGTATGTGAGCTAGAAAGGTAAGTTAGGAGGGCTATAAGTCTATTTCGTTCAATGATGTATGTGAGGCTAGAAGGTAAGTTAGGAGGGCTATAAGTCTATTTCGTTCAAGGATGTATGTGGGCTAGAAGGGTAAGTTAGGAGGGCTATAAGTCTATTTCGTTCAAGGATGTATGTGAGCTAGAAGGGTAAGTTAGGAGGGCTATAAGTCTATTTCGTTCAAGGATGTATGTGGGCTAGAAGGGTAAGTTAGGAGGGCTATAAGTCTATTTCGTTCAAGGATGTATTATGGGCTAGAAGGGTAAGTTAGGAGGGCTATAAGTCTATTTCGTTCAAGGATGTATGTGGGCTAGAAGGGTAAGTTAGGAGGGCTATAAGTCTATTTCGTTCAAGGATGTATTATGGGCTAGAAGGGTAAGTTAGGAGGGCTATAAGTCTATTTCGTTCAAGGATGTATGTGGGCTAGAAGGGTAAGTTAGGAGGGCTATACGTCTATTTCGTTTCAGGATGTATTATGGGCTAGAAGGGTAGTTAGAGGGCTATAAGTCTATTCGTTCAAGGATGTATGTGGGCTAGAAGGTAAGTTAGGAGGGCTATAAGTCTATTTCGTTCAAGGATTATGGGCTAGAAGGGTAAGTTAGGAGATCTATAAGTCTATTTCGTTCAAGGATGTTGTGGGCTAGAAGGGTAAGTTAGGAGGGCTATAAGTCTATTTCGTTCAAGGATGTATTATGGGCTAGAAGGGTAAGTTAGGAGGGCTATAAGTCTATTTCGTTCAAGGATGTATGTGGGCTAGAAGGGTAAGTTAGGAGGGCTATAAGTCTATTTCGTTCAAGGATGTATTATGGGCTAGAAGGGTAAGTTAGGAGGGCTATAATCTATTTCGTTCAAGGATGTATGTGGGCTAGAAGGGTAAGTTAGGAGGGCTATAAGTCTATTTCGTTCAAGGATGTATTATGGGCTAGAAGGGTAAGTTAGGAGGGCTATAAGTCTATTTCGTTCAAGGATGTATGTGGGCTAGAAGGGTAAGTTAGGAGGGCTAGAATCTCTTTCGTTCAGAGTATTATGCTAGAAGGTAAGTAGAGGGCTATAAGTCTATTTCGTTCAAGGATTATGTGGCTAGAAGGGTAAGTTAGGAGGGCTATGATCTATTTCGTTCTTGTATGGGCTAGAAGGTAGTTAGGGCTATAAGTCTATTTCGTTCAGGATGTATGTAGCTAGAAGGGTGTATAATTTTCCGTTCAAGGATGGTATTATTCTAGAAAGGGTAATTAGGAGGGCCTATAAGTCTATAAGTCTATTCGCTGTAAGTAGGCGAGAAATCATGACCTATCCTCTGTAACTCAAAAACGCCTAGAGTAATCGAGCTAATATTTCTACCATTTGGGAAGAGTCAGTCAAAGAATAGATGGGGAAATGTACAGCCCATGTGCTCTAGCCCTTTTTGAGTGACAGAGAATAGAGGTCATGATGTTTCGCCTACTTTCAGCGAATAGACTATAGTAATGATAGATTGTAGTACCGTCTCTTTTTGCTCCCCCTCTACCCCCTTCTCTCTCTCTCTCTCTCTCCCTCCCTCTCTCTCTCTCTCTCTCTCTCTCTCTCTCTCTCTCTCTCTCAATCCTCTCTCTCCTCCTCTCTCCCTCTCGCTCATCTCTCTCTCCTCACGCCTCTCTCCTCTCTCTCTCTCTCTCCCCTCGCTCTCGTCCCTCTCCTCTCACCTCTCTCTCTCTCTCTCTCCTTCTCTCTCTCTCTCTGCCTCTCTCTCTCCGTCTCTTCATCTCTCTCTCTCTCTCATCTCTCTCGTCTCTGCTTTCCTCTCCATCTATCATACGGTCTATACGCAATTATCTACGCTGGGTGTACCGTCTTAGCAATGCATGTTAACGCAAACATACGAGGGGAAAAGTAGGGTTGGAGAGAGAGAGAGAGAGAGAGTGTTCTACATAAATGGACCAATTCTCTTTATCATTAATGTCTATAACTCACAACCGAGTAGAGTAAGCGGGGTGATATTTCTGCCTTTTGGAAGGGTCAGTCAGGGAATAGGTGTGAATATTTACAGCACATTTGCTCTAGCCCTTTTTGAGTTGCAGAGGTTAGGGTTCACCACTTCTGGCTTACTTAGAGCGCCAAATTTCTACAATTCCAAGTTTCAGCTATGGTTGCGTGTTATATTCATATCGAGGGTAAGCAGCAAGTGATGATCCTCGTGTTCAGACTCATTATTTTAAAAACTTCAATGAGTGGATCTTGTAATCTCCGTGTTGCCAACGAAAAGAGACCTAACGCTCTCAACCGGTCCTCATAGCTCGTTGGAGTAATCAATGTAGTAGGTTTTATAGCCCCAACTTTCTGTATAGTTGTTTTATGTCTTTACTGAGTACTTAACCCATTCAGTACAGGTGGCGTCCTTTTCATTATAGTCCGGCAGTTACTAGACGATTGTATTCAGCTTAAGACGGACGTGTAGCAATTAAGAGGCTACAAAAACACCTCCATACCCCAAGACAAGATAACTGTGTAAATTTTTCGATAGAAAAATGTGCAGGCCAATGGCCAGTTCCTCTTAAATTACAGGCTCGCTATCGCTCGCCAGGAATAATATCAACACCTAAATGTCACAAAAAGTCTTAATATTAACAAAGAAATAGGGAGAAAGGTCTTAAGGGGAGATTTCCACTTGAGGGATTTTGTTCTGGACCCCTTTCTCCCTCATGTTTAGCCCCATTGCTTTTGAAATTTTAAGACCTTCGCCCTAGTAGTTTGGATATTTTAAGACATTTTGCCCTATTTCTGTCAATTTTAAGACCTTTCGTGCCGTTCAGGTGTCAATTTTTTCCTGGCGAACGAAAGCGAGCCTGTTATTTAAGAGCAACCGGCCTCCGGCCGGGACATTTTTCTACCGAAAAATGTACAAATTTATCTTGAAAGTGGGTCTAGCGGGTGTAGTTTTAAGCTTGATGAAAAAGTAGGGAACAAACTAAATACCTCCCCTTAAAATCACCAAACTAATGGGCCGAACGTCATAAAATCTGAAAACCAATGGGGCTAAACATGAGGAAGAAAGGAAACCAGAAAAACGACCCATCTCCCCTTAAATTCTTAATGGACCGCTTAAAATTGGCTAAAGTTCGCCAGAAAAAGAAATTGGAAACCGCCTTCTAGATACTCAAGGGTTAACCCTTCCAGTAGCGGTGACGTCTCTTTGTTATATTCTAGCTATATTAAGATGATTTTATGTAGCTTAGGAATGAGCTGTGGCTGTTGAAAGGGTTAATTGAAATGGTTTGAAACTTTATAATTTCTTGAGTGCCTTTCCGAACATCGTCTAATTAATTAAGTAACACCCCTTTCTTAACATTAATCATCAATTACAAACCGCAATTCACTTGAATAAACCAATGAAAGCATATGGTCTTCTCGGGATTCGAACTCGGGACACCACACCCAGAACATAAGCATCTAAACCATTACACCACCAACATACCAGAATATACCAGAATGTAATAAAAAGGGCGTCACCGGTACTGAAAGGGTTACTGAAGAAAGGCAGCACGGCTCTGAATGGGTTAGAAAGTGGTGGCTGGGGGGGGGGGGTAGGGAACGCAAAGTGGCTGACGGGGGGTAGGGATCACAAAGGCCTTATACCGGAGAAATAGATGGGTGAAGATCCCACCTTCCCTTTTAAACATGATGGGTCCGACCTTCACCCGTATGTGTACACCCGTTGGCTGTGTGTGTGTGTGTGTGTGTGAGAGAGAGAGAGAGAGAGAGAGAGAGAGAGAGAGATAGTAGAGAGGTGAGAGAGAGAGAGAGAGAGAGAGAGAGAGAGAGAGAGAGAGAGAGAGAGAGAGAGAGAGAGAGAGACTGTACATCGTTAGATAGATAAATAAATACATAGATAGATACTGTAGATAGATAGATAATATAGATAGTTAGATATATCTATCTTTGTGCATCACACTAAGAGTAATCCAGCTCTCTCTCACAATCTCCTCCTCTTCCTATTCTACCTCAACATGCACACCACATTTCCTTCTTCCACAATATAATTTGCTTAAATATGATGAACAATAGCCCAGCCTCGGAGTCCCCAGAGGGGAGGGGGGTTGGGGGGGGAGGGGAGGGGGAGGGGACCATAAATGACCCCACACCCGCCCGATCCTCCCCTGATGACCCCTAAAATTCTCTGGACCTCGGCCTGTCACTCTTACTAACAACTGTTGCAACATTCGTGGCCTTTCTTCTAATTTTCCTTCTGTTGAACACCATCTCTCCTCCTACAAACCTGATCTTCTTTTCCTCACTGAAACTCAAGTGTATGAAGCAAATGCCAGCTGCCCCTTCTCTTTATCATCCTACTTTGCCTATCCTAGTTTCAAACCCAAGGGCAGGTGGTGTGCATACGTGCACATTGCACTACAAACTCACTTGCTCTCGTGTTCCCGATTTCGACTCCTCTGAATTCTCAACTTTATGGCTCAAACTTTCCTGTCATTCTCTTACTAAATACTTCTGTGCTGTCTATCTTTCCCCTAACTCTACCGACTTTAACGTTCACCACCGCCAATGGCTCTCCTCTCACACTACTGACCAACCTGGTGAACAAGCCTTCGTCTTTTCTATCCTAAATGACCTAGAGCAGCTGGTCCAGCAACCCACCCATATCCCGGATCACTTCGGAGATCGGCCCAACATTCTTGAATTGTTTCTAACTTCTAACCCTTCTTCTTATACTGTCGATTTTTTCTCTCCTTTGGGCTCCTCTGACCATAAACTTATCTCTGTCACCTGTCCTATCTCTCCAGTACGGCCGGCCACCCGATCCTCCCAGCCGGCGGCGCTTGTGGCACTTTGGCGCTGCCGACTGGGAGGCTCTCCAGCAGTACTTCTTTGATTTCCCATGGAATGATTTTTGCTTCCGTGGCTGAAGACCCTCGGAGAGTGCTGCACGTAATACAGAGGTAATCCTATCGGGCATAGAGGCATACATTCCAGTTTCTTTCTCTGAGACTAATGCAAAAAAATCTTAAATTGTTTAAAACTCTGGGTGTCCAGACATTTTGGCTCGAGCATTCCTTGATTTTGGACCTGTCACTCCTTTAACTCCGGGAGAGGCACTCGTCACAGGTAGTTTTGCCTTTTGTCTCCCTCATCCACATAGACAAAATATATTTCTATCTGTCTATCTCTCTCTCTCTCTCTCTCTCTCTCTCTCTCTCTTTCTCTCTCTCTCTCTCTCTCTCTCTCTCATCTCTCTCTTCCTCTCTCTCTCTCTCATCTCTTCTATCTCTCTATATACTCTATATATATATCTATATATATATATTACAACAATATTATTATATATATATATACCGAAGAACATAATAAAGGGTAGGAGGGAAGCAGTAGATATATTATGTAAGGTTTGTTTTGGTGAAGGTTCTGAGGCCTTTAAGTTATACGTACCTCACACCTTACATCGGGGTCACTGAGGGGGGCAATAAAACAGGGTTGTGTATTCGTGAGTCGTGTGTGTGGGTGAGAGAGAGAGAGAGAGAGAGAGAGAGAGAGAGAGGTTTTGATGAGAGAGAGAAACGAATATGTTGCTGATGGTTTTGTTAACTAAGGAGTATGTGTGTGTGTGTGTGTGTGTGTGTGTGTGTGTTTGTGTGTGTGTTTATGTGTGTGAGAGAGAGAGAGAGAGAGAGGATTTTGTTTAACTAAGGAACGATGTTGCTGATGGTGTGTATGTATGAGTATGTGTGTGTGTATTTTTGTTGTGTGTGTGTGTGTGTGTGTGTGTGTGGACGAGCGGTTGTAGGTTTATTGGTACAAATCTCTGGATATTTATAGGTTTACAGGTACATGAGGTTTGGGGCGACAATTAATCGGTACACACCTCTTTAAAATACGTTGAAATGGAGTGTTTTCGGTTAGGTTAGGTAAGTTAGGTTAGGTTAGGTTAGGTTAGGTTAGTGTAATTTAGGTTTAAAAATTGAAAAATGTACTCGTAAGCATGCACCAAATTGATATGTACCGATAAACACACAACCGCTTGGGTGTGTGTGTGTGTGTGTGTGTGTGTGTGTGTGTGTGTGTGTGTGATTATGTGTGTTTATGTGAGTGTGTGTGTGTGTAGCTGGTTGAACACGATCCTCAATACATCTCAATAACTCATATATCTTAACATGTAGTTATGCAATATTTCTTAATATATGCACACTTTATTCACGTCCTGTCCACGCCAGAAGGAAAAGGTAAGCAAAGGTTGATGGCGAGGAATATATACAGTCGCGGTCAAAACTTCTGGTACATATTGAAATCTCGCAAAATGTAAAGGAATTTCTGAAGTACATGTATTAGGTAAAGAATAAATATGGAGTTCCAATTCAGCTTGAAGCAGCTTTGGAAATGTATGTATCAGTAATAATGACCTATTATCTAGTTGTGTATGCTGTTCTTACTAACCTCGCTCAAGTGATTGGTATTATGGTCAACACACACACACACACACACACACACACACACACACACACACACACACACACATACACACACTCACACACACATATACATAGATGCTTATAATGGTACACTTTAGATGGTGTGCAGGGTATTGAATAATTATAAAGTAAACGGGAAAATATATTAAGATAGGATAATTAAATAGTATATACAGTACAGTAGATATAATGGGTATAATGCACACACAAGTAAATATAGGTACTGACTACATAAGATCAAATGCAACTTTATCTTCAGTCACAATGAAGCAACTTGGTTTAGCCCGAGAACTTTCAGTCTTCTACTGTACTTCTCACTTCTCAGCTTGTTCTTCCTCTGTCCAATTACTCTTCTTTCCTATTTTACTCCAGCCATCTTGTCTGGTCTTCAGTCTGTAATAAAAGATAAACTAGATACGGGTGTTGGATGAGGTCGATAAAACCATATGTATTCATAGCACAAATAATATACTTATTATTTTAAGTGTACAACTTGCTAAATACACAAACGAAAATAGTAGCACACAAAATAAAAACGAAAGAACCTATCACAATCACTATGTTGAAATAAAGACGAAAGAACCTATCACAATCACTCTTGAAATAACGACGAAAGAACCTATCACAATCACTATGTTGAAATAAAGACGAAAGAACCTATCACAATCACTGTTGAAATAAAGACGAAAGAACCTATCACAATCACTGTTGAAATAAAGACGAAAGAACCTATCACAATCACTATGTTGAAATATACGAAAGAACTATCACAATCACTGTTGAAATAAAGACGAAAGAACCTATCACAATCACTGTTGAATAAAGACGAAGAACCTATCACAATCACTGTTGAAATAAAGACGAAAGATCCTATCACAATCACTGCGAATAACGACGAGACCTATCACAATCACTATGTTGAAATAAGACGAAAACCTATCACAATCACTGTTGAAATAAAGACGAAAGAACCTATCACAATCACTGTTGAAATAAAACGAAAGAACCTATCACAATCACTGTTGAAATAAAGACGAAAGAACCTATCACAATCACTGTTGAAATAATGATGAAAGAACCTATCACAATCACTATGTTGAAATAAAGACGAAAGAACCTATCACAATCACTGTTGAAATAAAGACGAAAGAACCTATCACAATCACTATGTTGAAATAAAGACGAAAGAACCTATCACAATCACTATGTTGAAATAAAGACGAAAGAACCTATCACAATCACTGTTGAAATAAAGATGAAAGAACCTATCACAATCACTGTTGAAATAAAGACGAAAGAACCTATCACAATCACTGTTGAAATAAAGACGAAAGAACCTATCACAATCACTGTTGAAATAACGCCGAAAGAACCTATCACAATCACTATGTTGAAATAAAGACGAAAGAACCTATCACAATCACTGTTGAAATAAAGACGAAAGAACCTATCACAATCACTGTTGAAATAAAGACGAAAGAACCTATCACAATCACTGTTGAAATAAAGACGAAAGAACCTATCACAATCAATGTTGAAATAAAGACGAAAGAAATCACATCACTATGTTGAATAAAGACGAAAGAACCTATCACAATCACTATGTTGAAATAACGACGAAAGAACCTATCACAATCACTGTTGAAATAAAGACGAAAGAACCTATCACAATCACTGTTGAAATAAAGACGAAAGAACTTATCACAATCACTATGTTGAAATAAAGACGAAAGAACCTATCACAATCACTGTTGAAATAAAGACGAAAGAACCTATCACAATCACTATGTTGAAATAAAGATGAAAGAACCTATCACAATCACTATGTTGAAATAAAGACGAAAGAACCTATCACAATCACTGTTGAAATAAAGATGAAAGAACCTATCACAATCACTGTTGAAATAAAGACGAAAGAACCTATCACAATCACTGTTGAAATAAAGACGAAAGAACCTATCACAATCACTGTTGAAATAACGCCGAAAGAACCTATCACAATCACTATGTTGAAATAAAGACGAAAGAACCTATCACAATCACTGTTGAAATAAAGACGAAAGAACCTATCACAATCACTGTTGAAATAAAGACGAAAGAACCTATCACAATCACTGTTGAAATAAAGACGAAAGAACCTATCACAATCACTGTTGAAATAAAGACGAAAGAACCTATCACAATCACTATGTTGAAATAAAGATGAAAGAACCTATCACAATCACTATGTTGAAATAAAGACGAAAGAACCTATCACAATCACTGTTGAAATAAAGATGAAAGAACCTATCACAATCACTGTTGAAATAAAGACGAAAGAACCTATCACAATCACTGTTGAAATAAAGACGAAAGAACCTATCACAATCACTGTTGAAATAACGCCGAAAGAACCTATCACAATCACTATGTTGAAATAAAGACGAAAGAACCTATCACAATCACTGTTGAAATAAAGACGAAAGAACCTATCACAATCACTGTTGAAATAAAGACGAAAGAACCTATCACAATCACTGTTGAAATAAAGACGAAAGAACCTATCACAATCAATGTTGAAATAAAGACGAAAGAACCTATCACAATCACTATGTTGAAATAAAGACGAAAGAACCTATCACAATCACTATGTTGAAATAACGACGAAAGAACCTATCACAATCACTGTTGAAATAAAGACGAAAGAACCTATCACAATCACTATGTTGAAATAAAGACGAAAGAACCTATCACAATCCTGAAATAAAGACGAAAGAACCTATCACAATCACTGTTGAAATAAAGACGAAAGAACTTATCACAATCACTATGTTGAAATAAAGACGAAAGAACCTATCACAATCACTGTTGAAATAAAGACGAAAGAACCTATCACAATCACTATGTTGAAATAAAGACAGAACCTATCAATCACTGTTGAAATAAAGACGAAAGAACCTATCACAATCACTGTTGAAATAAAGACGAAAGAACCTATCACAATCACTGTTGAAATAAAGACGAAAGAACCTATCACAATCACTGTTGAAATAAAGACGAAAGAACCTATCACAATCACTGTTGAAATAAAGACGAAAGAACCTATCACAATCACTATGTTGAAATAAAGACGAAAGAACCTATCACAATCACTGTTGAAATAAAGACGAAAGAAGCTATCTCAATCACTTTTGAAATAACGCATTAAAGATTAAGCAAAGTAATATGAAATAATAATACACAAAACCATATTGAATAAATACAGTAGATTGAAATAAATACAACATATATTAAGGGGAGGTATTTAGTTTGTTCCCTAGACCTCCATCAAGCTTAAAATTACACCCCCTTGAGTCCCTTTAAAGATAAATTTGTACATTTTTCGGTAGAAAAATGTCCCGGCCGAAGGCCGGTTCCTCTTAAATTACAGGCTCGCTATCGCTCGCCAGGATAAAATCGACACCTGAATTACACGAAAGGTCTTAATATGGGGTGAAAGTTCTTAAAATCACTAAACTAATGGGGCAAAGTTTTTATAATATCAAAAGCAATGGGGCTAAACATGAGGGAGAAAGGGGTCAAGAAAACAATCCCTCAAGTGGAGACCTCCCCTTAAAATCAAAGGAAGTAAAATAGGTAAAAGATATTGAATACATACCTTAGATTTAGAATACAGACAACACACAACAAAATACAAACAACTAATATACGTATAACGTAATTAATTAATACCGTAGATTAAAATACAGACATGACTATCGATATATTAACCCTTTCAATATAATATGACGCTATTCTTCCTTTATTTCTTGTTATCATCAGATGATTTTTGCAGTTTAGAAAATAAATAACCTGTGGTATTCAGAGGTTTAATAGTGATAGTTTTTACCTGTTTGACTTCTGTAGAATCGTCCTAAGCTAAATACAAAATGTCTAAGGTTAACCAGACTACGACCATAACGCCAACGTATATTCCCAATTGATTAAATGTATAAATAACGCCAAATACAAGATACATAAAATAACTGGATGTAGCGATGGGAAAAGCCAGCTCATCTCTTACAGCGGGGTCACAAAACGGCTTGATAAAACCGGGTTGTGCTGTCGTGAGTGTGGGAAGGATATGGCTGCCGCTAGAGGTCAGGGCTAGACTGTAGGGAAATTTGGTAGGGATGGGGTACCCGCTAACTCAGGGGTAAGATTCGGTCACCCCAGGGGAGTACCCCAGCTGCTCACGTTGTAAAGTTTGTTCTTAACTAAAATTGTAAGCCAAACTACATTGACTTTAGTCCAACAATCAGGATGCAACATTATAATTTCTTTCTAATTTATTCTATGAAAGACGTTCTCTCTATAAGCGCTACCACAAATGATGGCGTATGACGAGTGAACTTCCTTCACAGACAAGAAAGGTTGCCGACCCGAATATTGAGCTACGGTCAACATAGTCTGACTTTTAATTTCAGTTGAGGCCGTACTTCACATCCTGATGCAGCTGCTGAGCCTACTGTTTTAAGACGTTTACCCCCAACCAGGTGTCAATATTTTCCTGGCGAGCGGCAACGAGCCAGTATATATATATATTTTTTTTGACAGCAAGCTAAATTTGAACATTTTTCGATAGAAAAATGTCTCCGGCGAAGCTGGATTTCTCAACACAATGCTGGCTCGCTAGGAAGAAATCGACACCTACTGTAGATGGAGATAAGCATCTTAAAACAGTTGGCTGAATGGGGCCAAATGGATACAAGCCAGGGAAAGAGAGAAAAGGAGAGAGAGATAAAAAAAAAAAAACGGTGACCCCCCTTAACACGGATCGGTGTTTAGGGCTTTCACTGTAGATTTCACAAGCTCTATAAAACTCAATACAATACTTGAGCTAGTATTTTATAGTCAAGTTTAATCCTTTCATTACGATGACACATTTCTGCTTTTTGTTGCCTTTTCTCCCTCTTGTTTAGTCTTATTAGCTTTGAAATTTTAAGACGTTCGTTGCATTAGTTTGGCGATTTTAAGACCTTTTGCCCCATTTCTTTGTCAATATAAAGACTTTTTGTGTCATTCAGATGTCGATTTTTTCAGGCGAGCGATAGTGAATCTGTAATTCTAGGAGGAACCGGTCTTTGGCCAGGGCATTTTTCTGCGGAAAAATGTAGGCTACACATTTATCTTGGGGGTGTTATTAGGGAGTGTTTTTGAGGAAACTATAAAATAAATATATAAATAAATAAATTGATCAAAAAATTACCACTACCCCACCTAATAGACATCACACGAATATGTTATAAATATTCAGAGGCTGAAACTGAAGACAAATATTATATATATATATATATGAATTTTTTGCTACAAGTCGAATTGTTTGTCAGTTGAGGTAGCTAGATATTTGATATTCATCTAATCAAGGAAATTATAATTGGATATTAAAAGTTAAATTTCTGTTCATTCTTTTCAATTAAGGAAGCTGCTTGAAGGATTTGTAATATAATTCATTGATACTAATTGATAACAATTTGCTGCATATATCAGCTGCAAGATACCAATTTGTAAGATGGCTAGACATATGTATATAGAGGATAGAAACACCGCAAGGCAGATTTCTCTTCCTTTACTGAAAATAATTATGATTACCCCCTCCCCCCTTCTCTCTCTCTCTCTCTCTCTCTCTCTCTCTCTCTCTCTCTCTCTCTCTCTCTCTCTCTCTCTCTCTCTCTCTCTCTCTCTCTCTCTCTTTATCTCTCTCTCTATCTCTGCCCTTCAATGTCGATAAATGTCAGGTGCTGCAGGTTGGTAGCAGAAATATGAAATACAAATACGAAATGAATGGCAAACAAATAAAAACCGCAACGGTAGTAAAAGACCTAGGGGTACTAATATCTGAAAACCTAAAAACTTCCGACCAATGTATAGCAGCTGCAAATAAGGCAAACATAGCATTGGGCTTTATTAAACGAAAATTTACATATAAACATGACAACGTAATAGTGCCACTGTTCAAAAGTATGGTGAGGCCCCACCTTGAATATGGTGTGCAGTTCTGGTCACCTTATCTGATCAAGGACATTGTAAGACTCGAGTCAGTACAGCGTAGAGCGACGAAGATGATACCCTCATTAAGAAATAAACCATATGAAGAAAGACTTAAACGATTGAACCTGTTCTCATTAAAAAAGAGGAGGTTGAGGGGTCAGCTTATTGAGTGCTTTAAGATACTAAAAGGTTTCGACAAAGTCGATGTAAATGCACTATTCACATTAAACAATACTAATCAAACTCGCGGAAATGGAATGAAATTAAAAACCAAAAAGGCAAACCTAGATGTCACAAAGAGTTTCTTCACCTACAGTGTGGCGACAGAGTGGAATAAACTACCAGCGAGAGTGGTGGAGAGCGACACAATAAACGCCTTCAAGGGAAGGCTTGACCTCTATCTGCAGAGGGCTGGGGTGATATGAATGAAAAAAAAAAAAAAAAAAAAAATGTATGTATATGTATGTGTGCACTGTACAGTATGTATATATATACTGTATATATATGTGTGTATGTATGTATGTGTATATGTATGTGTATATATATGTATATATATATATGTATATGTATGTATGTGTATGTGTGTATGTGTATATATGCATATATGCATATTATAGTTTGTAAGGCCAGACTGCCTAGTAAGGACCTTGAGGTCTGTGTGGTCTGTGTATCTATGTAGCTCTATGTAGCTCTCTCTCTCTCTCTCTCTCGCTCTCTCTCTCTCTCTCTCTCTCTCTCTCTCTCTCTCTCACGCACATACATATATACACACACACACAACACACCCACACCCACACCCCCACACCCACACACACATACACCCATACACCTGATGTCACCCGAGCACTTAGCGGCGGATGTATCAAACCCACAGTCAAAAGTAGCTTATAAAATCGAGTCTACTATCTGACAATAATTTTTCTTTCATTATAGCTGAATTTTGTATCTTAGCTCTCCTAATTTTGTATCCTAGATATCTTAATTTTGTATCTTAGATCTCCTAATTTTGTATCCTAGATCTCCTAATTTTGTATCTTAGATCTCCTAACTTTGTATCCTAGATCTCCTAATTTTGTACCTTAGATCTCATAATTTTGTATCTTAGATTTCCTAATTTTGTACCTTAGATCTCCTAATTTTGTATCTTAGAGCTCCTAATTTTGTACCTTAGATCTCCTAATTTTATATCTTAGAGCTCCTAATTTTGTATCTTAGATCTAATTTTGTACCTTAGATCTCCTAATTTTGTATCTTAGATCTCCTAATTTTGTATCTTAGATCTCCTAATTTTGTACCTTAGATCTCCTAATTTTGTATATTAGATCTCCTAATTTTGTATCTTAGATCTCCTAATTTTGTATCTTAGATCTCCTAATTTTGTATCTTAGATCTCTTAATTTTGTATCTTAGATCTCCTAATTTTGTACCTTAGATCTCCTAATTTTGTATCTTAGATCTCCTAATTTTGTATCTTAAATCTCCTAATTTTGTACCTTAGATCTCCTAATTTTGTATCTTAGATCTCCTAATTTTGTACCTTAGATCTCCTAATTTTGTATCTAGAGCTCCTAATTTTGTATCTTAGATCTCCTAATTTTGTATCTTAGATCTCCTAATTTTGTATCTTAGAGCTCCTAATTTTGTATCTTAGATCTCCTAATTTTGTATCTTTGATCTCCTAATTTTGTATCTTAGATCTCCTAATTTTGTATCTTAGATCTCCTAATTTTGTATCTTAGATCTCCTAATTTTGTATCTTAGATCTCTTAATTTTGTATCTTAGATCTCCTAATTTTGTACCTTAGATCTCCTAATTTTGTATCTTAGATCTCCTAATTTTGTATCTTAAATCCCCTAATTTTGTACCTTAGATCTCCTAATTTTGTATCTTAGATCTCCTAATTTTGTACCTTAGATCTCCTAATTTTGTATCTAGAGCTCCTAATTTTGTATCTTAGATCTCCTAATTTTGTATCTTAGATCTCCTAATTTTGTATCTTAGAGCTCCTAATTTTGTATCTTAGATCTCCTAATTTTGTATCTTTGATCTCCTAATTTTGTATCTTAGATCTCCTAATTTTGTATCTTAGATCTCCTAATTTTGTATCTTAGATCTCCTAATTTTGTATCTTAGATCTCCTAATTTTGTATCTTAGATCTCCTAATAGTGTATAGCCCAATTTAACATACGAAAAAAAAAACACAATTACTCAAAATCCGATGTTAACTTGTAGTGGATCCAAGACTCTGATATCTGTAGCTGATAATCTACTTGGCCCTGTGACGCCAGCTTAAGGGGGACTATTAGGGTTTTTTATGGACCATCTTCCCCCTCATGATTAGCCCCATGAGGGAGAAGGGGTCCCCAAAAAGCAAATACCTGGCCCTTAATTCGCCTTGTGGTATTTCTTAAGGGGAATCACCGGTTTTTTTTGTTATCTCTCATTTTCTCTCTTTCCCTGGCTTGTATCCATTCGGCCCCATTCAGCCAACTGTTTTAAGACGTTTATCCCCATCCAGGTGTCGATTTCTTCCTGGCGAGCGATAGCGAGCCAGCATTGTATGGAGAATTCCGGCTTCGCCGGAGAAATATTTCTATCGAAAAATTTAAAAATTTTGCTTGTTGTCAAAACAAATATATATATATATATGCTGGCTCGCTACCGCTCGCCAGGAAAATATTGACACCTGGATGGGGTAAGCGTCTTAAAACAGTAGGCTGAATGAGGCCGAATAGATATGACAGAGAAAGAGAGAAAAGGGGATAAAAAAAAGCCTGTGACACCCCTTAAGGAAATGGTTGACTTCATGAGGGGATACGTCAGTTCAGGAGGGGTTGTATATACTCATGTTCTCTCTCTCTCTCTCTCTCTCTCTCTCTCTCTCTCTCTCTCTCTCTCTCTCTCTCTCTCTCTCTCTCTCTCTCTCTCTCTCTCTCTCTCTCTCTCTCTCTCTCTCTCTCTCTCTCTCTCTCTGTTACGTGGCAAGAGAAAGTCAGAAATTACTTCTTATTAAATTTATGCTGTGAAATATTACCCATTACTAATAAGTAAACATAAGAACATGTTTCATATTTTACTGCACTCAACTAATTGATCATCTATTGAAGACATAATGAAGCATATATACAGTATATATATATACACCACTGCCGTGGTGTAGTTGATTAAAGCGTCGGCTATCGTCCTGACGGTCGGCGGTTCGAACCCCACTGAGAGATTAGAAACATTTAGTGGCTCACGTGTATGTGGGATATATATATATATATATATATATATATATATATATATATATATATATATATACAGTATATATTATATATATATACCGGTATATATATATTATACAGTATATAATTTTTCTACCAAAATAAGCAATTTTTGTCTGTTTTTTTTTTTTTTGCATAATTTTTTTTTTATTTACGAAATAGTATATTGAAAACAATAGTGTAGATGCTAGAGGACCTCTAAGAAGCATAAACCGAATACCAATATACTGGGTAAGATTTAGATAATTAAAGGATAGAGAAGAGTGAGTATTACAGTTGGAAAAATAACTTTGTGTGTGTGAGAGAGAGAGAGAGAGAGAGAGAGAGAGAGAGAGAGAGAGAGAGAGAGAGTTATACAGAGTTTCACAGATACTCAGACCACATCGATATAGACCTTGCGGTCTTTACAAGGTGATTCTGCCTAAATATTGCTAGAGACAAGGATAGTTTATAGAAGAAGAATAGGACAGCGAAGTAAAAGGCTCTTTCCCCTCCATCCGGTTCATCCGGCTAAAAAGCTGTAACGGAAAGTAGGATGAAGTGTAACCCTATGGATCAGGAAATGCCCACAAGGAAAGTATTCTTTTTAAGATAGAAAAACATTAGTCTGAAACGGAACTTACACCTGCATACCTACTGATTTTAAATATATTTTCATTCATATTAA
>CM064493.1:20284496-20296996 GCA_032716605.1 Paralithodes platypus
CACCTGACCTCCATCACCACTAACCCACACACGGAAAAAATGAAAGTTGAAGAAGGTCACAAGAGTTGATGGTGTAAATATCTACCCATAGAATCCTTTTATCTGAACTACAGTATATTGAACCATTTGTCTGTAATCGAAAATGCGTTTCTTCATTGTATTTTGGTTATTATTAGATGATGCATAGACTACAGTAGATCTGGACTGGACACGAAAATTCGCGGTTTCGAGGTTCGATCTGGGAAGAAGAGTGGTGTTCTTGTTTAGTGTAATGAAATTAATAGGAGGAGGAGGGATTACTCTCTGTGTAGGTGAGACAAAAAAAAAAAAAAAAACAGTGATGGAAGCCAGATACATGAAACAGGAGTTCCAGCAATTCCTTATCACACACAAATGAGGCTTCCCCTGGTTGATTGGTGTCTACAAGCTGCTTAAGCACACTACCAACCATTATCAACACAATACCACACTCTCACCACACTGCCATACTCCCACCATACCCTACCTGATTTTATAGCTAGTTTATGACCTGCAGTAACCACTTATTATCGGATCTTCATTTTTAGCTAGAAATTACATTCTTCTTCGTTGTTGCAACACTCGATCGAGACTCTTAAACAGGTTTCCATAACTATTTCTTAGAATAGGTTCAATTATATAGTATCATAATTGTTATAGGCTTCTAAATGATTTGTTAAAACTAGAATGCATGCAATATTGATATGTGTGTATGGTAATCTATATGCACCAATACAATGCAGAGAGCGAAATCTAGAGAGCGAGAGAGAGGAGAGAGGAAGAGAGCTGAACGATAGAGAAGGGGTGACGAGAGAGAGTGGAGAGGAGATGAGAGATGGAGAGAGAGAGAGAGAGAGCAGATCTCGAGAGAAGATGAGAGAGAGAGAGGAGAGAGAGAGAGGAAGACGAGAGGGGAGAGGAGAGAGAGAGAGAGAGAGAGAGAGAGAGAGAGAGAGAGAGAGAGAGGTAAAATCTATAGGTACCATAATTTCTATACACCGGCATCACATCTCTGCATATTGGTTTGTCAATATATTCTTTAATATTTTTCACTTACTATATGTAACCCAATATGTTATTATACCACCCCGCTTGCCTTCACCCCTGTCTGTTGCCATCACGTCTCTCTCTCTCTCTCTCTCTCTCTCTCTCTCTCTCTCTCTCTCTCTCTCTCTCTCTCTCTCTCTCTCTCTCTCTCTCTCTCTCTCTCTCTCTTCTTTTCTACCTTTCCTTCAACTTTCCTTTTCTATCGAACATGCCATCTCTACTAGAATTAAGTCCTGAGTCACCACCACGTTTGGATCGTAAGGTCTGTGTGGCCAGTGTATATATGTAAATCTATGTAAATATATATCTATGTCTCTCTCTCTCTCCTGCTCACCCAAAGTACGAAAACCATCCCACTTTTTGTTTTGTTTTTGTTTTTTTTTGCACCCCGCTCCCCTCCCCCTTCCTTCCCTCCTCACACGCAGCTCAGGTCACGCTTAAGTCATATCAAGTAGAAGATGATTGGGGGGTTGAGGTGATTGGAGGCACAGAGTTTGCCGACAAGGACAAATATTAAATGAATTATTCTATTCTTTCCACCAACCAACTTCACTTCTAAACTCAATTAATGAAATCAACAAATACATGTGGCACTCCAAGGACTCGAACGATAGAATATAGCAGGCGAATGAAGAAGTAGTAAACACGTAATACATATAGGAGAACAAGAAAGGAGGACGAAGGACATATAGTAGTAGAAGAAAAGGATGGCCAAATATTACATGGAGATAGAATATAGAAGGCAAATGAAGAAATAGTCAAAACATAATACATATTATAAAAGAACAAGAAGAATGAGTAAAAACATAATACATAGGGGAACAAGAAAGGAGAACGAAGGAGATATATTTGCAATAGAAAAGGAAGTTGCAAAGGAAAAGACAAGACACAGTAGGATGAGACAGCAAAAGTACAAGATCAATAAAAGGAGCTGTGCTATAGTCTATTTTTTTCCAGCTGAGCTTTACTCTCTTGGTTACTCCGCTATAAGGTAAATTTTGTAGCGAAATATGCTGTTAATTATGAAAACTTGGCATTAATATGACACACAGCCATAGTAGTTTCACATATTTCCATTAAGTATCGAGAAATCAGCTAATAAGAGATTCAATTTACGATCAGCTGGACAAAAATAGAGTATAGTAGAAGCATCAACGGAAGAAGAAGGTCACGCTCAAGCCATATCAAGTAGAAGATGATTGAGGGGTTGATGTGATTGGAGGCACAGAGTTTGCTTACAAGGACAAATATTACATGGAGATAGAATATAGAAGGCAAATGAAGAAGTAGTCAAAACCTTATACATAGAAGAGAACAAGATACAGTTGCAATGTATCCGTACATAAATATAAACCCAAACCAACATACTCTTTATCCATCAGAAACCTACATTATTATTGCATTTCTGTTAATTATAGATGTTTACCGCTCCAACCTATTTATAGCCTGAAACTCGCAAGTTGTCAATTGGTGGACAACACTCTGGTAGGTGGGGAGTTTTCAAGGTATATCGTATTTCCCTTGCCTTTATGCAGGGTTGTTGCCTCCCTTTCCTTAGCAGAGTTTATTGTGGCTTACGGTAGATAAGGGAGCCCACCTCGCTTTGTTCTCTATCTCTCCCTCTGTCTTTGGCTTGTATTAATTCGGCCCCATTCAGCCTACTGTTTTAAGACGTTTACCCCTATCAAGGTGTCAATATTTTCCTGGCGAGTGGTAGCGAGCCCGCATATATATATTTTTGTTTTGACAGCAAGTTAAATTTATACATTTTTCGATAGAAAAATGTCGCCGGCGAAGCCGGATTTCTCCGTACAATGCTGGCTCGCTTTCGCTCGCCAGGAAGAAATCGACACCTGGATGGGGATAAACGTCTTAAAAAGTTGGCTGAATGGGGCCGAATGGATACAAGCGAGGGAAAGAGAGAAAAGGAGAGATAAATATAAAAGACGGTGACCCCCCTTATGCTAGGAAAACAATTATACGAAAATTACAGAACAAAGTAAAATATGATGCAATAAAGATGCAGGACTTGGAATATGATTTTGCTGTTCGGTAGTGATTTCTGAAGCTGACTTTTTTTTCTCCCAAACTCTGAATATATAATCATCGGAAAGGTTACGTTTCATTACGAGAAAAAATATCTATATAATTACATTGTCCATACAGACATTACGATCCAAGCGAGGGACTTAATGCTAGTAGAGATTGCAGAACCTCAAATAAAGGAAAATGAAAGCAAAGGATAGCATTGGAGAGAGAGAGAGAGAGATAGGAATACCCTACAGTTTTCAGCTCAATCCTACAACTTTTTTTCTCTGTCAATGTTGATTTAGCCTCTTGACCTCTGTTGCTCCTTCAGGCTCTCCTAGACACACCAAGGAGAGAACGAATCAGAGCTTTATAGACTTTATCCTATTGTATATTAATTTATTTATTTATTTTTATATATTAAGGGATGGGCCGGTTTTCTGGACCACTTTCTCCCTCATGTTTAGCCCCATTTGTTTTCAGATGTTAAGATGTTTGCCCCATTAGTTAGTCGATTTTAAGACCTTTCGCCCCATTTCTTCGTCAATATTTAAACCTTTCGTGCTATTTAGGTGTCGATTTTCCCCTGGCGAACGATAGTGAGCCTGTAATGTTGGAAGAACCGGCCTGCGGCCGGGACATTTTTCTACCGAAAAATTTACAAATTAATCTAAAAGGGGGATTTAATGGATGTTTTGTTTTTTAATTTGATGGAGGTCTAGGGAGAAAACTAGACAAATAATGAATACATGCACAAATCGGCCAATATATTTATCATCTGTATTACTAACATTTGACTTCATCTATCACCAAGCGGTTATAATTAATTTGTGAGAAGCCTGATAATTATATAGAGTTAAAAGGGTGACTTACTTGATTTTTGACAGCAGTGATAATGTTTGGTAATTTTCTGACTAACACAGAACTTACATTTGTAGTGGGAAGAATCTGGTATAGTGAGATATTAAAACACTCCAGTTGTCCTTCTATAAAACTGTGGTGTGTTTAGCTCTTCCGCTTCTCATGTGTACGTGGTATCTATTCATTGGATAATTTATTTATTATGTTTTGGGGCAACCTATTTTACGAAAGGGATAAACAGGTAAGGCAATAGACTCTCTCTCACTCTTACGCTCTCTCTCTCTCTCACACACACACACACACACACACACACACACACACACACACACACACACACACACACACACACACACACACACACACACACTCTCTCTCTCAAAAAAAAAGGGCTTGAGCAAGTTGGCTGAACAATTTCCACATCTATTCCTTGACTGACTCTTCCCAAATGGTAGAAATATTACCTCGATTACTCTAGTCGTTTTTTAGTCATAGAGGTTAATTAAAGGTCATGATCTCTCGCCTACTTACATCGAATTGACTTTAGTATTTACGCATCACATTCATCGATTTATGAACAGAATAATGGATGATCTTTGATGTCAATATGCCTTTAAGGTGGGTGACCTGTTTTTGTTCTCCTTTCTCTCTTAGGCCTACTCTGGCTTGTATCTATTCGGCCCCATTCAGCCTACTGTTTTAAGACGTTTATCCCCATCCAGGTGTTGATTTTCAGCGAGCGAGCAATATATGAATAAATCCGGCTTCGCCGGAGAAATTTTTCTATCGAAAAATGTACAAATTTAACCTGCTGTCCAATTTTTGTTTTAAATATGCTGGCTCGCTACCACTCGCCAGGAAAAAAATCGACACCTGGATGGGGATAAACGTCTTAAAACAGTAGGCTGAATGGTGCCGAATGGATACAAGCCAGAAAAACAGAGAAAAGGAGAGACAAAAAAGCAGGTCACCCCCCTTAAGGCTTTGAGCTAATATGTAAATACACACTGTACATACTGTAAAACTATAATTAGCTGTGAGACTCAACTTTGTTTATTTGTACTTTTAAATGTACACCCATAGTTAGAGTACGAATAAAATAAAGGCACTGTGAAACACATAATTGTATTTCTATGTATGATATGAACATGAACCAAGGCACTTTAACTTGTACTCTACACCCAAATAGATTGCAAGATATTGAATCAATTTTGCCTTGCAGAACGAAACTAATAGAAATGTATCATTATATATAAACAAAAACGGTGGAATACATATTACGCCTTACCAGTCCACATGTCTCCATAATGGCGGTATCTGTAACCAAAATGGACGAGTTGCCGGAACAAGTGTAAAATAGGGCCTTCAGAAGTCAAGTACTGGAGTCTGGACATCACGAAGTAACGTTCATACCTTCAATGATGTTGCCTTGATGTCATCACCTGAAAAGATATTTACAATATTATAATTTCCACGTGATAATTTCCTGGATTTCTGGGTACTTTATTTATGATATTTGTATTCCCATTGTTATTATTTGTATTGGTAATTATATTATTGTATATATTTTATTTAGTGTTTTTTGTCTTATCATTATCATCAGTACTATTATTATTATTGTTGTTTGGCTGTTGTTGTTAATAATAGTGTTGTTGTTATTGTTGCTGCTGTTCTTGTTGTTGTTATTGTTGTTGTTGTTGTTGGTCTTGGTGGTGATGGTGTTGTTGTAGTTGTTGGTGATGGTGGTGGTGGTTATGATTGCGGTGTTGTTGTTGTTGGTAGTATGTTGTTGGTGTATGATTGTGTTGTTGTTGTTGCTGGTGGAGGTGGTGGTGGTGGTTATGATTACAGTGGTGTTGTTGTTGGAGTTGGTGTTGTCATTGGTGGTGGTCAAGGTGATTATGTAGTTGTTGTTGGTGGTGATGTTGGTGGTGGTGGTGTTGTTATTGGTGGTGGTGATTATGTTATTGTTGTCGCTGTTGTTCTTGATTATGATCGTGGTGTTTGTAGTAAGAAATCAAGTAACGGGTCCTGGCCATCACGAAGTAACACTCATACCTTAAGTTACTGATGTATAACCTTCACGTCATAAGCTGGGAAGGGATATGTCAGAAACTTATAATATTCGCGATGTCTTCCTGCCTGGGATTTCATTTTCAATATTGTTAATATTTTGGTATTAATGTTGTTTTTGTTTTCATTATAGAATTTTATAATTTATTATTATTATTATTATTATTATTATTATTATTATTATTATTATTATTAGTAGTAGTAGCAGCAGCAGCAGCAGTAGTAGTAGTAGTAGTAGTAATAGTAGTAGTAGTAGTAGTAGTAGTAGTAGTGTTATAATCATTCGTATATACCCATGTTCTATAACTAAGTAATTCGTCTTCTTCAGGTTTTCGTCTATTTTGATGGGTTTCGAAATTGTGTGTAATGCCATACTCACATTAGTGGCAATAACTAATCTATGGCATTGGCTAATCCTGTAGACCACAACATAATCTAGACATTATATATTTCAGTCAGTAAGGCAGGCACTGTATAATCCCCTTAGTGCTGAGAGTTGAAGAGGGGACCTGAAATTCATAACATAAAAATAGAGTTACTTGCATGGAATAGAGAGGAATGGACAGGTGTAGATTATGTGAGGTATGGTAGGTTAGAAGGAATGATAAGAGGGATACTAAACACAAGTTGTAAGAATGAATATAAACGCCATATGAAGAGGAGTACTTTATTGGTAACGTTTTGTGTATAGCTTCATCAGGCCAATGCATTCCATTAGCCTGACTAAGCTATAAACTTTACCAATTAATTGATCCTCATTGTTTGGTATCTATATTAAGGGGAGATATCCACTTGAGGGATTTTTTTCTTGACTCGTTTCTCCCTCATGTGTAGTCCCATTGTTTTTCTAATTTTAAGACGTTCGCCCCATTATATTTACGATTTTAAGAACTTTCAACCCATTTATGTCAATTTTACGACCTTTCGTGCCATTTAGGTGTCGATTTTATCCTGGTGACCGATAGCGAGCCTGTAATTTAAGAGGAACCGGCTTTCAGCCGGGAAATTTTTCTACCGAAAAATGTACAAATTTATCTTGAAAGGGGCTCAAGGGGGTGTAATCTTAAGCTTGAAGGATATCTACGGACCAAACTAAAAACCTCCCCTTAATTGAGGTTAGAAAGACTTCAGAATAACTTGTGAAGCAAAAGGTGAATCCACAGTTGTGGATCTTGTGTTTGAATTGCATAATAAGTGGCTTAAAATGAGGCACATATACTTGTTGACTTCATTTAAAAGCTTACATTTGCTCAGCGATGTCATCCAAGATCAACAGTAGAAACAGAAAATAATTCAAATGGTAAGATAATTGGAATGTGCTTTTTATCGCGTACCAAGCCATCAATCAAAATAGGACAACATATTATATTAACATGTGCTCTCTGTGGGCTCGCCTATTGAGATAACTTGAACACGGTGATAACAATGGAACTATATTATGTAGTGTATAGTTTAGCTTGTAAATATATTATGTAGTGTATAGTTTAGCTTGTAAATATATTATGTAGTGTATAGTTTAGCTTGTAAATATATTATGTAGTGTGTAGTTTAGCTTGTAAATATATTATGTAGTGTATAGTTTAGCTTGTAAATATATTATGTAGTGTGTAGTTTAGCTTGTAAATATATTATGTAGTGTATAGTTTAGCTTGTAAATATATTATGTAGTGTATAGTTTAGCTTGTAAATATATTATGTAGTGTATAGTTTAGCTTGTAAATATATTATGTAGTGTATAGTTTAGCTTGTAAATATATTATGTAGTGTATAGTTTAGCTTGTAAATATATTATGTAGTGTATAGTTTAGCTTGTAAATATATTATGTAGTGTATAGTTTAGCTTGTAAATATATAATTATGTAGTGTATAGTTTAGCTTGTAAATATATTATGTAGTGTATAGTTTAGCTTGTAAATATATTATGTAGTGTATAGTTTAGCTTGTAAATGATGGAAGATATGTTAAAGGTACAGTCACGATCCATAATGTCTTAACCCCTTAAATCGATGGAAGTCGAATCCATGGTTGACGTAACTTCAAATGAGCGGACAGAGTTAGTTAAGGGGAGACTGGCTGTTTGTTTTGTCTATTAATTCATTTACTAATAATTATATTGTATTAGTTTCCTCCCTAGACCTCCATCAAGCTTACAAAAAACACCCCTTAGATTCCCCTTCAAGATAAATTTGTAAATGTGGTAGTTATTGTGGTGGTGGTTGTGGTAGTTATTGTGATGGTGGTTGTGGTAGTTATTGTGATGGTGGTTGTGGTAGTTATTGTGGTGGTGGTGGTGGTGGTAGTTATTGTGGTGGTGGTTGTGGTAGTTATTGTGGTGGTGGTTGTGGTAGTTATTGTGATGGTGGTTGTGGTAGTTATTGTGATGGTGGTGGTTGTGGTAGTTATTGTGATGGTGGTGGTGGTGGTAGTTATTGTGGTGGTGGTTGTGGTAGTTATTGTGGTGGTGGTTGTGGTAGTTATTGTGATGGTGGTGGTGGTTGTGGTAGTTATTGTGGTGGTGGTTGTGGTAGTTATTGTGATGGTGGTTGTGGTAGTTATTGTGGTGGTGGTGGTTGTGGTAGTTATTGTGGTGGTGGTTGTGGTAGTTATTGTGGTGGTGGTTGTGGTAGTTATTGTGGTGGTGGTTGTGGTAGTTATTGTGATGGTGGTTGTGGTAGTTATTGTGGTGGTGGTTGTGGTAGTTATTGTGATGGTGGTTGTGGTAGTTATTGTGATGGTGGTTGTGGTAGTTATTGTGATGGTGGTTGTGGTAGTTATTGTGGTGGTGGTTGTGGTAGTTATTGTGGTGGTGATGGTGGTTGTGGTAGTTATTGTGGTGGTGGTGGTGGTGGTGGTGGTAGTTATTGTGGTGGTGGTTGTGGTAGTTATTGTGGTGGTGGTTGTGGTAGTTATTGTGATGGTGGTTGTGGTAGTTATTGTGGTGGTGGTTGTGGTAGTTATTGTGGTGGTGGTGGTGGTGGTGGTAGTTATTGTGGTGGTGGTTGTGGTAGTTATTGTGGTGGTGGTGGTGGTGGTGGTGGTAGTTATTGTGGTGGTGGTTGTGGTAGTTATTGTGGTGGTGGTGGTGGTAATTATTGTGATGGTGGTTGTAGTAGTTATTGTAGTGGTTGTGGTAGTTATTGTGGTGGTGGTGGTGGTTTACTTAACTCGGTATGTTATCGGTATGTGTATTGTAGATGTATACCTTCCAACCCATATTGTTTTTTTCAGTTAACTTCAATACGCTTAGCCTAATAGTCAGACAAGTTTGAAGTTCGAGTTAGATGCATTGTATAAGAATGTGTACATAAAAGTTGTAAGGAAATAATACAATCCAGTAGATGTTTTTTTTTATTATGAACAGGATCTTAAAGTAGTTTTCGTAGTTAAGCCTAACATCAAATTAGGATTTTAGAAGTTTAACGTGGACATACCGGCATGTAATACATTGACATCCGATAGTCAACATTATGTGAAATGCATAGGTTTTTTTTCTTCTTTTGCTAGCATTATATCCATCGATCTGGGTGTTCATTATATCTCGATATCTTCACCTGACCAGGTCAGATCGACGAGTCGAGTAATTTAGCCAAGTGAGATGAGTTCTAATATCTACTTAGTTGGATAAAAAACACCATCTGAGGAAGAGCACTTTATTGACAACGTTTCGCAGATAGCTTCATCAGTGACCTGATTAAGCGTGTTTAACGTTATGTCTCTCTAGCAAAATAGAAAAATTATAATAGGTCCTTAAAACATTCTTCAATCTTGCCTCAGTTTGGTTGTGGAATATATAATTGCTTAAATATATTATGCGAGAACAAATTAATTGATTTTTGAGAGGCGGTACGTACGGGACTTTTGAGCGGGTCTGTACGAGTCGATTGTATCTTGACGTGTGTTTGTTTCTCTGAGGGTGTAAGTGTAGGGTGGTGCGAGAGAGAGAGAGAGAGAGTGAGTGTGTGTGAGGCTGTAAGTGTAGGGTGTTGAGAGAGAAAGAGAGAGAGAGAGAGGCTGTAAGTGTAGGGTGTTGAGAGAGAGAGAACGAGAGAGTTAGAGTGAGTGAATGTGTAAGAGGCTGTACGTTTAGGGTGTTGAGAGATAGAGAGAGTGTGTGTGAGGCTGTAAGTTTAGGGTGGTGAGAGAGAGAGAGAGTTTTTATGAGCTGGAGCTTGTGTTGTGTATGTGTTTGGTTGAATATATGTATGGATGTGAATTTGCTTATCTCTCTCTCTCTCTCTCTCTCTCTCTCTCTCTCTCTCTATCTCTATCTCTATCTCTCTCTCTCTCTCACACACACACCAATAATAATTCGTTGTAATGGGCCGCGTCGTCTTTGAGGTATTAACTATTCCGTGCAACTCTCACTCAGTCTCTCCCTCTCTCTCTCTCTCTCTCTCTCTCTCTCTCTCTCTCTCTCTCTCTCTCTCTCTCTCTCTCTCTCTCTCTCTCTCTCTCTCTCTCTCTCTCTCACAATATAACAGTGAAGAACATCAATAACAATGATCGTGAGTTGAGAATAACAAGACAATTATGATATATCATCCCCAGGGTTATGATTGATGACCATGATTCATCCAGTCTGTGTGTGTGTGTGTGTGTGGTGCTGGAACAGAAGATGGTCTTTTCTTCTTTTCTTCTGGCGATGGTTCGAATCTGTGAGAGTCAGATAGAGTTAACCACTTTGATTTCTAGGGTTCGTTTTTCTCTCTCTCTGGGTTGTATCCATTCGGCCCCATTCACCCTACTGTTTTAAGACGTTTATCCCCATCCAGGTATCGATTTTTACCTGGCGAGTGGTAGCGAGCCAGCATATTTGAAAACACAAAATTGACAGCAGGCTAAATTTGTAAATTTTTCGATAGAAAAATTTCTCCGGCGAAGCCGGATTTCTTCATACAAGGCTGGCTCGCTATCGCTCGCCAGGAAGAAATCGGCACCTGGATAAACGTCTTAAAACAGTAGGCTGAATGGGGCCGAATCGATACAAACCAGAGAAAGAAAGAAGAGGAGATAAAAAAGCAGGTCACTCCCCTTAAACTGAGTAACATCTCTTAGTGTTAGTTAGCATATAGTCAATTAACGTCAACGTATTCTGAGGGGAGTAATCTAATTTATTAATTTAACTCGCAACACCAAACACCGCCCAATGAAATTAATGAAATCATGTGATCTTCAGTAGGGTAGTGATTGAGAGAGTGAGAGTGAGATCGGAGAAATGGATAGGCGACGAGCAGGGAGGTTTTAGGAAGGGAAGAGGATGTGTAGATCAGATTTTTACCCTGGATTGTGTTGTGGAGAAATATCTGGAGAAGAAACAAAAGGTGTATGTTGCCTTTATGGACTTGGAGAAGGCCTATGACAGAGTGGATAGAGAAGGTTTGTGGAAAGTACTTAGAATATACAGAGTAGAGGGCAAGTTGCTGAAAGCAGTGAAGAGCATGTATGAGGGTGCAAAGGCGGCAGTAAGTGTGGAGAGTGAGCAGAGCGAGTTCTTTGACCTGAATGTTGGTTTGAAACAGGGGTGTGTGATGTCCCCGTGGTTGTTTACTGTATATATGGATGGAGTCATGAAAGAAATACAATCAAGAGCAGTGGATGTTGGTGTATCGCTGAAAAGGGAGGGAATTGAGTGGAAGCTAGCTATACTGCTGTTTGCGGATGATACAGTTCTGATGAGTGATAATGAATGGGAGTTGCAGGGTCTGGTAAATGAGTTTGGTACAGTGTGCGAAAAACGGAATTTGAAGGTAAATGCGGGGAAGACCAAGGTTATGGTCTTCGAAAGGGGTGAAGTCACAGAGTGTGAGGTGAAGCTGAATGGTCAGGCTATGGAGATTGTCAACTCTTTTAAGTATCTGGGCAGTGTGTTGAGTAAAGATGGGACTATGGATGAAGAAGTGCGGGAGAGGGTACAACAGGGGAGGAGGGTTGTAGGAACGCTAAAAGCAGTAACAAGAAATAGGGTGGTCAGTATGGAAGTGAAGAAGTCCTTGCATGACAGTGTGGTAATCCCGACACTGACTTACGGAAGCGAAGCATGGACGTTGGTTGAGAGACTCAGACCAAGAGTGAGAGCAGTGGAAATGAATTACTTAAGGAGTGCGTGCGGAGTTACATGGAGGGATAGACAGACTAATGAGGAAGTAAGAAGGAGGTGTGGTGTGGAGGTAGATGTGCTGGAAAGTGTGAAAAGGAACGACTTGAGATGGTTCGGCCATATGGAACGTATGGAAAGCGAGAGAATGACTAAGAGGGTGTACGAGAGCGAGGTGGAGGGACAGAGAGGGAGAGGTAGACCGAATGAGAGGTGGAAGGATGGAGTGAGGAAGTACATGAACCAAGGCGGTGCTGGTTGGGGGAAGGGGCGTCGACTGACTGGGGACAGAGGTGCATGGGGGCGGTTCGTTCGTGGCCACCCCTTCGGGGATCACGGCGTCAGGCAATAGATAGATAGATAGATAGATGTGATCTTCCCG
>CM064493.1:20301996-20346695 GCA_032716605.1 Paralithodes platypus
AACCACATTGAAACCCCTAGATATGAATGGTAATCTTTAAGAAACTTTGTATTAATAAATTAACACTCACTGTCATAATAATCTAGTTTTATATATAATATGCAATTCCAATCACTTACATATCAACAAGATTAAAGTTAACAATAGTTTAGGAATGAGCAGTTCATTAATTGTATCCCATTTTATTTTTTCGACACATTATTGTGTGACTCACTTTATTATAAGGACAATTTCTGATTGTATAATATGAATAAATTATATGAACTATTCAGTATTACAATATGAATAACGTAAAGCTGAAAAGTCGACATTGGATTAGTCATAGACTACAATAGATCTGGACTTGACACGAAAATGGAAATTTACAGTAAGGGACCCAAAATCGGAGAACGAACCCCCAAGTTTCGAACCTCGAAACCGCAATTTTTTTATATTTTCGTGGTTCGAGGTTCGAACATGGAGGTTCATTCTCCGATTTCGGGTCCCTTACTGCAATGTTCCATTTTCGTGTCAAGTCCAGATCTAGTGTAGTCTATGGGTTATATAATATGAATGGTTCAGTATTACAATTACAATAACGTAAATATGAAGTGTCGACATTGAATTAGTTTATAATAATGATTATACCATAGTATTGATTGTCTCACCTTTCCTATATTCGTGTCATACCATCTCGAGAAATAAAGTACCATATCTTTTCGAGAACAAGTGAAGCATTTTTATGGAGGTTCGGATGAAAGATCGAAGCAGCGAACCCCTTGCAGTAGAGGGTTTCGTGGTGCTGTAGTCGCGATAATTATACAGTTCAGATATAGAGATGGCAAAGTTTGTAATAAGTCGCCATATACTACTACTACTACTACTACTACTACTATTTCTACTACTACTACACCCTATTTTATTTCTGTATTTCTTATATATATTTTGGCTACCTTAGTTGTTAAAATAAATGTATTGGAGTACAAATATGCAGTTGTATTCTTTGACATATGGGAAAATCAAACGAAATACGAGGAACTAAACGATAAATAGTGAAAGAACTTTATCACCAGGTCTCCTAAGCTAGCACACTCGTATTACGCATTCCATTCGTTCATTTAAGACAAATTGTTCAACATCATAATATGTTTATTGCCTGTTTACTAAAAGGTTATAATTTATCATAGAGTACTCATGGCAACATTTGATATCCTAATTACCGATAGATTAACGAAATAAATAATAATATATTGATACTTTACATCGACGAAAATGGGTGACATCAGCTTAAGTTTCATCAACTCAAATTACTTGGTTTTCGTTCACTGTGGAATATGCTCGTAATTCTTCTCACATGTATAAATATACGACTGCCAGACCTCAGTGTACTAGTGAGAGTGAGTGAGTGAGTGAGGAGTGCGTTGTCTTTCGTGGTGTATGGTGGGGGCTAAAGGGCACTCGTGTTGCCCTTTGGTATTCTTCTTTTCCTCCTCATCAGATTCATCATTGTGGAAGCACGGTAAGAGTATTGCTTACATAATTGTATGAAGTGGAGGCATAAGGTTAAAATGGACAATACTAAGTTTAGCTCACACATTTTTGTACTAGTCTAGAACTGTTGGTGCCAATTTATCACTCCCGTATTTTCGCCGTGCACACCATTTCCGGTACTCCTAGCTGTGACACACAATGTACACTCACTCATAAAAGAATGCCTCACGCTATTGTTTTAGCTTTAGCTTTAGCTTTGGGACCTGCAGAGGGCTGCACACGGGCAGCATGATATGCAGGGGTTGTGCGGGGATTTAAGGGACTAATGGGAAGGATGCGGATAAGGAGAAAAATGTTTGGTGATCCTAGCTTTAAAACTATCAAGAGTGGGACTGTTAACGGTCAATATACAGGAGGCGCTACAATATAGGTAGCAAAATTCTAATGGTAGTTTTGGGTTCCTATCATCATATGCTTCATTTCTATATACTTTTTATCCCCGGGAAAAAAACAAAAAATCTTGGGTTTTTTATGTTTTTCTTTTATTTATTTTTTATTTATTTTTATTTTTTTATTAACCTAACCAAAAAACCTAACCTAACCTAACCTAATAGCCCCCAAATACATTTAGGTTAGGTTAGGTTAGGTTTTTGGTTAATATACAGGAGACGCAACAACGTGTTTTTCAGGTATTTTTTTTGGTATTTTTATTTTGTTTTTGGTGTTTTAGTGGAATCTAGTGATGAAATTGAATGGGAATTAAGCATTTACCCATTATCCATCAATCTAAAGACACGCCCCCCGATAGTGGGGAGGGCTATGAAGATCAGGGAAATTGAGGGGTAAAAAGCGTATAGAACACTATAGAACACGATAATACACATTTGTAACCCAAATTTGGCTCGGGTTTGTTCAATTTCCAGACCCATAAAACCCGATTTTTTGAAAACCCGAGCCAAGTTTTGACGAAACTTGGCTCGGATTTAACAAATGTAAAAATGAAAAAAACACAGTAACCTTGGTAAATTATTGGCTCGGGTTTTGTCAATTTCCAGACCCATAAAACCCGACTTTTTTTAAAACCCGAGCCAAGTTTTGACGAAACTTGGCTCGGATTTAACAAATGTAAAAATAAAAAAAACACAGTAACCTTTGGTAAATTATTGGCTCGGGTTTTGTCAATTTCCAGACCCATAAAACCCGACTTTTTGAAAATCCGAGCCAAGTTTTGACGAAACTTGGCTCGGATTTAACTAATTTAAAAATGAAAATAACACAGTAACCTTATTAACATGTTGGCTCGGGTTTTGTAAATTTCCATACCCATATAACCCGACATTTAGAAAACACGAGCCAAGTTTTGACTAAACTTGGCTCGGATTTTACTAATGTTCATGTTAAAATTACACAGTAACCCTAATAAAATCTTTGTTTGGGTTTTCATAAGGTTAACATTAGCCTAACCTAACGAAGTAAGAATGGGGTTAACATTAGCCTAACCTAACAACCTTACCTAACCTAACCTAGTAAGAATGGGGTTAACATTAGCCTAACCTAACAACCTTACCTAACCTAACCTAGTAAGAATGGGGTTAACATTAGCCTAACCTAACAACCTTACCTAACCTAACAACATTAGCCTAACCTAACAACCTTACCTAACCTAACCTAGTAAGAATGGGGTTAACATTAGCCTAACCTAACAACCTTACCTAACCTAACCTAGTATTATTGGTGGGGGCTGCCGCCCCCACACCCCCGCTGGTTGGGTACTGGCTGAAAAACTTCTTGTTTTACAGTAGGCCTATGTATTTTATTTTAGTTCTCCCTTATAATACATTTCAGCTCTTAATGACATATATAGCAATGATGTATAGCCTATTATCTACCGGACCTATTAGGCCTAAAAAGATCGATGGGCTAACTGTCGGTCCAAAACATCAGTATAACTAACTAGCCCTTGCATGCCAGTTTAATCCTATGCGAAATTTTTTTTACTTGATGTTACTTTGCGATGACCCATTAAGATTCCCGAGCTAGCTGTGGTCCGGCTCCTTTATGTTGTCCCAACCAACCAACTAACCTTAATGAACAGAGGAGGTACTGGGCTGCCTGGCTGGCCGCTGGAGGCTCGATCACCACTCATCTTGGTCAACAGCTGGTGGATTTTTGTTTCGAATTTTTCCATGTAAAACAAGTGTATGTGCATTTCAAAACCAGCTGTCCTTGTCAGCTGTATTTGAAACACTGGTTATTGCACTTTGGACAGTTTACACTTATTGGAAGGCGAAAAGGTCTTAAGCAGCCTCAGTGTTTTTAAAGACGGTGGAAAAAGCTTTGATCGGCTCACACCCTCTACACAAGCTGGCCAGAGTCAAACTGACAGCTTATATCCTGGGCCACCTGTTTTCCAAATCATGGCATCACCTGATTGGTCGATAGACATCACGTGTCAGTGAACTCGAGTACTCTTGGCATGAATTAGGGGTAGCATTCAAGGAGACTACTGCAGGATTCTTCTTCTTCTTCTTCTTACCTCTGACCGGGTATAGCCTATCCTAGTGTTTACTACCCTATACCCCTTTGAAAGGACATTAGCCTAACCTAACAACCTTACCTAACCTAACCTAGTTTTATAGGTGGGGGCTGCTGCCCCCACACCCCCGCTTTGACTTAGATCTTTGGTGTATTTGTCTGTGAAGTGGGTATTTTTCAATTTGTTGATAACGAAAATCCTCCATGCGGACTATATGGAGAAAAATATGGCGAATCTATTGGTGCCTATTTTCCCTAATAAATTGTTTCTCATAACGTCGCACTAGTGTCCTTGAATATTATCGAATTGGGTAGGGTGATTACTTTGGCCACGACGCCACCAGTATAGTTCATTGCATTCGCCACCAGATGTCTCAGTTGTTGACTGACAGTCACGCAAAAGAAGTCTCCCAGATGAAGACGAAAAAGAAGAAGTGTAAACAAACCCTTAAAACGTAAATATCCATATAATATGTATTATGTTAGTTTCCTGGGAATGACACCTACATCAACAATTTGGAAAAAAATCGCTTAATCACATGCTATTGAGCTTAATTTTTTACCAATATTGTAGCGCCTCCTGTATATTGACCATAATTTATTAGGGAAAATAGGGACCAATAGACTCGCCATATTTTTCTCATTATAGTCCGCATGGAGGAATTTCGTTATCGACACTTGAAAAAACCCGATTACACCGAAAAATAACACGAAAATAATGTCCCGAACGTAAACAAAGCATTGCACCCAATGAATCCTTCGACCTGGGTCCTCTTCTTCTTGTTTTGAAAGATGCGGTGAGTGCGATTCACCCAATAAATGGCTTGAACGTTACTCACAAAAACGATATTATATTATATTAGGGTTAGGTTAGGTTAATCTAGTCTAATCTAATCTAATCTAATATTTGTACATTTTGGAAGCGTGCATGGCCGCCCCACAATTTTCCTTACCTACTGTAAAAGCGCGATTCACCCAATAAATGGCGCCATTTGACGGAGTATCTTCAGATTAATGAATAATGGGTAAGTTAATGCAAATCCTCCACTCAAACCATGATAAACAACAATTAAACACTATATTCCCTGGAAAAAATATAAAGAGACTTGGTAAATAAGGCGGCTCTAGCTGTCTTGAATGTTACCTTACATTTTGGTAAAATAATATTTTCACGTACACAGCGACAAAAGGGAGGCGCCGTTGTAAAGGCATAGCTTCCCGACCAACTATGAAGATCAGGGAAATTGCTGGGTAAAAGACGTAATATAATGATAATAAACTACATTAACGACATTAGCCTAACCTAACAACCTTACCTAACCTAACCTAGTATTATGTAATAGCTATGGTGCCGCATATGGGGAGATTTTTTTTTTTTTTTACAGTAGGTATAATTCCTTATAATGCATTTCCGCCGCTTTGGACATATATAGGAATTAAGTATGGTATATGACAACTCTAAAGTAGCCATAGAAATGTATGAGTATGCTGTGAAAGCGAAACTAGAATTAAACCTACATTTTAATCCCTGAATAATATTAGCAAATAATTTAATTTGCGGTGGTAATGACATATAGGGATGATGTATGGGTCATAAAGATTGTATCTATATCTATCTATCTATCTATCTATCTATCTATCTATCTATCTATCTATCTATCTATCTATCTATCTATCTATCTATCTATCTATCTATCTATCTATCTATCTATCTATCTATCTATCTATCTATCTATCTATCTATCTATCTATCTATCTATCTATCTATCTATACCGGTATATATATATTTACTCAGGCCCAATCCCCACTTTTCATATTTTTAATTTATTTTATTTTATTATTATTATTATTATTATTATTATGGTAGCATTCAAGGAGACTACATCAGGACTCTTCTTCTTACCTCTGACCGGGTATAAGCTATCCTAGTGTTTACTAGCCTATACCCCTTTGAAAGGACATTAGCCTAACCTAACAACCTTACCTAACCTGTGTGGTGGAGTGGTCTTGCCACTGGCCTGGTAATCCAAAGGTCCCGGGTTCAAATCCCGATGTATCAATGGGAAGATATTATTGGGATGGAATTTGTGCTGTACCTAGTATCAGTGCATTACCACAAGCCCACCGAAACGTCAATAAAATACCCTCATTGTTCCCTGATTAAATAGCACTGTATGAATATTCCCATATTCAAAATATGCTATAGGGGTGCAATGCCTGGTGAGTTATCTGCTCAACAGGTGGCGTTGTGTGTGTAAGTGTGAGAGTCCGAGTGTAGGGGGTGAGACAGTGAAGCACGGGAACGAGGTGGCTTCAGAGATGGGGTCGTTTCGGGCCATGAGTGAGCACCGTGCCTCATGTGAAGGCAAGATGGCAGGTGCTCGTTGTACTCTACGTGCTTCACATGTCTCACTCCCTAGACTGGAACAAGACCTCACGGGCTTCACTGTTCATTGTAAAGCGGTGAATGTTAAGGCTCTCAGCCTATGCCCGAGAGGAACTAAGTTGGAATATGGGGTGTGGGGGCTGCCGCCCCCACACCCCAGCTATTAGACATCTTTGTAGAACATAACACTTTACCGTAGCGAGTGTACTCCATTTCGAACACTTATTGTAAACATGAACACGTCCGTAGCAGAGCTCTCAAGATTGCGGGACTGAGTTTGTTTACGCGCGGGACTATTTATATCGACAAAATCGAGTTACAAAACTTATCAAAACTATTCTACCACAACGGAATCTATGTGAGTATATTATAAGGATTCCATAGAGCTTCACTTTCCCTAATAAATTATGTATAATAACGCTGCGAGTCTATTCGCGATAATTATCCTTTCTTCCACTTGACTTTCTTCTACTCTTTGTCTTCTCTTTAGTACTACTTATATTACTGTTTCCATATTACATTTTCCTTCTTGCCTCTTTCCCTTTCTTCTATTTTATATCTTCCTTGTTATTCTTCCCTTTTCATTGCATTTTCTATTATTCTTCCTTCTTTGTATCTTCTATGGCTCCCCTCTTCTCCATATCCAACCTTCGTGACCTCCCTTGATCTCGTTAACCGTGTGTGTTGCAACCATGGGGGACCTGGGTTAGTTACAGAAAAAATGAGAGAGAGAGAGGGAGTGGGAGTCGGAGTGAGAGTCAGTCCGTCCGACAGGATTTCTAGGGTACCACTTAACCCGTTCAGTACCGGTGCCATTCATTAAGTATATTCTGGCAATGATTAGACTATTTTAATCAGCTCAGGAAGGACCTCTAGCAATATTAAAGCTTCACGCTCTCAACCAACCCTGTTAACTACCACAGATCCTTCTTAAACTGCACTATCGTCTAATTATAGCTAAAATAAAATATAACACGTCGCTGGTACTCAAAGGGTTAAGATCAGGGTAGCATTCAAGGAGACTACTGCAGGACTCTTCTTCTTCTTACCTCTGACCGGGTATAGGCTATCCTAGTGTTTACTAGCCTATACCCCTTTGAAAAGACATTAGCCTAACCTAACAACCTTCCCTAACCTATCCTAGTATTATAGGTGGGGGCTGCCGCCCCCACACCCCCGCTTTGACTTAGATTTTGGTGTATTTGTCTGTGAAGTGGGTATTTTTCAATTTGTTGATAACTAAAATCCTCCATGCGGACTATATGGAGAAAAATAGGCGAATCTATTGGTGCCTATTTTCCCTAATAAATTGTTTCTCATAATGCTGCACTAGTGTCGTTGAATATAACCAAGATCAGTTGTGCAGGCTTATTTACCATTTTTTTTTTTTTTTCATGGAATATAGTGTTTTACTGTTGTTCATCATTCAATGAATGGAGGATTTGCATTAGTTTACCCATAATGGTCGTGGGATATAATAATATCCCCCCCCCCCCCTCACCCCTCCCCCCATCGTATGACTTATTGTCATCAGCCATCATAGATATTGCCAGCAGGGGGCAAATAACAGCTGGCCGTGGGAACATTTTGGAGAAAAACAGTCAAATTAGACGGGGTCATAACCACGAGTAGGATAATGTAAACAAAGACGATACGCCCACCAACACTACCCTTACCGACTCTTTGTCAATTATATTGTTTGTTTATGAGCGGGACTCATAGGTCATATTCGTTGTTTTAAAAGTTGTAGATATAGCAAATCCTCCAGGCAGACGATAATGCCCACACAACCAACTAGGCCTATGCGGAGAGATGAGTAAGCTGGTGTTCGCCCGTATAATGTTCGTAAATTGAGCCTATTTGTCATCCCCTCCGACCATTCCCTCTTGTCCACCAGCCCATCAACGCCCAGTAGAAAGTAACCCACCTACTGTATATATACCCTGTCCCAAGTAAGTAGGCCATAGCCACTGAACATTGACCTATAACTAACACACGACTAAAGTAATCGAGCTAATATTTCTACCATTTGAAAAGGGTCGGCCAGGGTATAGGTGTGGAAAATGACAGCCCAATTCTCCCTACCAATAAATGCCTACAGTGGCTGATAGAGGCGCTGAACGCAATGTTTACCATGGTGCATTGTGGGAAATTGGCGACATCGCGGATCTATCCACCCTCCCACTTCTTCAATAATTCTTTATTATAAGTAGTTAGTCGAAATGTCTGTAGCTGACACATACTTTGGTCTATGCATACTGTTGTCTTATATATTTTAAAATCACCCATATTCATAAATAACATTTATAATACAAAGTGAGCAGGTATTTTCCCGCCTATTTTGTTATGATAATTAATCAGCTTATAATTATGTTTGTAGTCATTATCAGCTGCATATGGACTTTCCCTTTATTATTATACTATATAAGCACATAGTGTAGTCGTATACTGTAAAATAAAAACCTGTAGAATCACAAAAAGAAAATCGAGATAAACTGTGTATATCCTAGGTGTTGGGTGTGGGGGGGTATCTGGCGCTACTTCGGAAGTGTCCACCAGAGGTCTCTGGTGAATTCTTGGTAGGGTCAAATCTAGCCCTTTTCGAGTTACATAGGTTATGATTCACGATTTCTGGCCTACCTATTTGGAACAAGGTAGAGTAACCTACCTCCTAAACCCACTGACCTTGACCCTACACAATAGGGATCCGCCAAATAGGTCAAGGGTTGGGCTATAAATCACCTTTCCTCACTGGTTCGGAGGTCAGGGGCGGGTAGCTGTGTGGTTCGAAAACTTCCTAGCTTTGTCCCTTTAACGAATGTAACTTATGGCAATGTAATTTCGAATATATAAGCGAATGTATTGAACGAATTTGACATCTAGCTGTTATGGCAATGTAATTTCGAATATACAAATGGATGTATTGAACGAATTTGATATTTAATTGTTATTATATCAATGCATTTTCGACTATGCACACGGATGTATTGAACGAACTGAACTGCCATAGTTAAGTATTTGTCAATTGTCAAGAAATGTCATCCCCAAAATTACCTACAATAAAAGAAATTTATTTTCGAAATTTGAACAGATAAGTTTTTTTATATCATGCTTGCCTGTTACGTTGTCTAATTCCATGTATTCAAAAACACCCGTAACAAATTTGACTCCTGCTAGTTGTTGTGTTCAGCTATTTCGATCAAACTCTATCACAACTATTGATACAATAAGAACATAAGAACATAAGAAAATGGGAGTCTGCAGAAAGCCGATTGGCCTAAGCAAGGCAGATCCCTGTCCCACACAACCCCAATTACAAAGCCCAATTATAGGCTCAACACTCTAATACCCTGAGGATCATCTTACCAAACCGGTTAGAGATTAACGCAGGATTACGGGGGTCTGCAGAGCGCTGATTGGCCCAACCCGGCTGATCCCCTTCACACCCAACCCTTCTCGTCCATATGCTTATCCAATTTTTTCTTAAAGCTCCCTATCGTTCTTGATCCCACTATATCACTTGGTAGCCTATTCCACCCATCTACAACTCTGTTACCAAACCAATATTTGCCTATATCTTTTCTGAAACGAAATTTATCTAATTTGAAACCATTGGTACGAGTTCTTTCGCTATCACTGAGCTTTAGTACATTTGTCATGTCCCCTTTGTTAATCCCACTAACCCACTTGAACACCTCTATCATATCCCCTCTAACTCTGCGTCTCTCTAACGAATGTAAACCTAATTTCTTCAACCTTTCTTCATACGGAAAATTTCTAATATTATGGATCATTTTTGTCATTCTACGCTGAATTCTCTCCAATGAATCTATGTCCATTCTGTAATAAGGACACCAAAATTGGACAGCATAATCCATATGGGGTCTCACTAATGACAAGTAAAGTTTTAAGATAACATCAGCAGTTCTGTTACTCACACTCCTAGAGATGAACCCGAGAATCCTGTTTGCCTTATTACGAACGCTTATACACTGTTTTCTAGGCTTCAAATCATTGCTAACAAACACACCTAGATCTTTCTCGCAGTCTGAATTTTTCTAATTCTAAATTAGCTAGTTTATATTTAACATTTGTTTGCATCTTCCCTATCTTTAATACCTTGCATTTGTCAATGTTAAACTTCATCTGCCAATTTACTGACCATTCATGTAAGGTATCTAGATCCCTTTGGAGGCACTCTATATCGCTATCTGAATCAATTGATCTCCCCATTTTAGTATCGTCTGCGAATTTACTTATCCTACTAGTTATACCTAAATCTAGGTCATTTATGTATATAAGAAACAACAGGGGACCTAATACCGATCCCTGGGGGACACCACTTTTGACTGCTCCCCACTCTGACTTGGTACCATTTATGCTGACTCTCTGTTTCCTACCAATTAGCCATGACCTAATCCATCCCAACAACGACCCTCCTATTCCATGTGCCTCAACCTTTCTCATCAATCTCTCATGAGGGACTCTGTCGAAAGCTTTACTGAAATCTAAATATATAATATCATATGACTTGTCACTATCTACTGCTTCATATACCTCTGAGAAAAAGCTAAGCAAATTTAGCAATAATTAGTCATTAAGCTTTCTTTAACCCTTTCAGTACCGGTGCCGTCCTTTTAACTTATGATAGTCTAGTTTTATAGAGTGTAAGAAGTTATGACGTCGTGAGCAATGAATAAGTCGTTAAATCAGTATTGTGCGATTTCTTTCACCTCGCCGTAACTTAAGGGGGGTCACCAGCTCTTTTTCTCTCTCTCTCCTTTTCTCTCTTTCCTTGGCTTTTATCCATTCGGTCCCATTCAGCCAACTGTTTTAAGACTTTTATCCCCATCCAGGTATCGATATCCTCCTGGCGAGCGATAGCGAGTCAGCATTTTCTGGAGAAATCCGGCTTCGCCGGAGAGATTTTTCTATCGAAAACTGTACAAATTTAGCTTGCTGTCAGAACAAAAATATATATATGCTGGCTCGCTACCGCTCGCCAGGAAAATATTGACACCTGGATGGGGCTACACGTCCTAAATCAGTAGGCTGAATGGGGCCGAATGGATACAAGCCAAAGAGAGAGGGAGAGAAAGAGAAAAAAAGCGAGGTGGGCTCCCTTAAGGCATCTTTTGATTATTTATGCCCTGGGACCGGTTACTCAAAAATACCGGTACCAGACGTGAAGGGCAGGTACCTTATGCACCCACCCCAGTGATAGTTGGTAGTTTTTACTTATTTTGTAAATAATCGAAAATCTGATTCGCAAAACTCACTAGTGACTGCAATGAAAACAATGACGTTTATTGTGATATTCAGGTTACGTCAACACTATTTTTTCATCGTATGCAATGACTACTTCGATCAGTCACTGGTATGTACATTCGACCAAAAAACAATCTTTACACTAACGCTCTAAACATTCTGGAAGTCGGTCGAAATCCTATGATAATACCTCACAGACGTATGTTTCACCCGATTTATTCCGCTCACACTAGATTATTTACAGCTCACCAGTGTAAAAAAATTTTTTTTGGTCGAGTGTACAGTACATAAAACTATAATTGTTTGAAATTTCTACAAAACATCTATTGCTCAACTTAGGATATATTTGTAACCAGACGTCCCAGCGCTAGGTTATTTACATAAATGTATATTTTGGCAAAATACTCATGCATCCACACACAAATCCATCCAAATACACACACACACACACACACACACACACACACACACACACACACACACACACACACACACACACACACACATCAACCGATCATAATCTCTCCACGTTCGTTCTCCCCAACACATCTCACTTGCCCATATAATCACAATCTCTCAAAAGCCACATCATAAATTGTTAACTAATTATTCAGTCTTTTAAATGCTTTCTTTGTTCCTGTAAGAATGGAGTTGGGGGAAGATTGTGCTTTTACCCTGCTTATTCGTGCTTGTATGAGAGTACGTGTGTGTGTGTGTGGGTATGTATGTGTGTGTGTGTGTGTACAACGAAATATTGACAGTATAAGTACAGTGTTGGAGAGGAATAAACACTTCCTCCCTTAGGTAATTCATTCATTCACTAAGTAGGCCAATTTGTAAGGCTATAATTAGCAAGTGACTTAGGGTAATTATAAGTGAGCCTGGTGATTAAGAGCGTGGTAATGATCGTGCTGGTTGGCGATAAAATATAACAGAAGAGACTAGACAACTCTTCATCATGACGACATTTTGGTTTATATAAGCTTAAATCTTATATATCTTCAATTTGACCCTATTTCTCATTCACTTTGAAGTCGATTGTAGATTCACTTAAGAAAGGTTAATATTAGGCTAGTTTTTTTGTTTTCTATGTGCATGAAGGAGACAAAAGGCAAACCTGCCTGAAACGAGTGTCTCCCCCAAGGCTGAAAGAGTGATAGAGAGCCAAAATCAAGGTACATTAGACGTAATTTAGGTGTGGAGAGAAGTGTGGTGTGCATGTTAAGTGTAGTGAGAGGAGAAAGGTTAAGATAAGTTAGGCTAAGTGTATGATTAGATTAGTTTAAAGTTAGGTTAAGTTATTGTTAAATAGATTATTAATATAACGATAAATCTATTTGTATTGTCTATTGTCTTTGTCCAAGTTTTGGTTTGTTTAGTTTGCAAGTTTTACATTTTAATATTATTGGTAAATGTACAATAACCAAAGTTGGATCGATGAATATAAATACTATACTATAATGGTGATACCTCTTGACAAGGATATAACAATGTCTGCAGTCTGTGTATTAAAGGTCTAGTGTTGCAAGGTTTTGAGAATGTTGCCTGTGAGCTTATCTGTCGTGTTGATTAGTTTGGCTATAATGGGGATAACAACAAACAAAAAATAGGAAAAGTGGGGATTGGGCCTGAGTATATAGATAGATAGATAGATAGATTATGAGGAGGTTTATTTATTAAGCTATTTTATTTCTTTATTGTTGTTTTAGTTTCCTCCCTAGACCTCCCGTCAAGCTTAATACAATATCCTAAAGATTTCCCTTCGATATAAATCTGTACATTTTTCGGTAGAAAATTGTCCGATTCCTTCAAAATTAGGGGGTTCCTAAAAAGCAACAACCTCTCCCTTCACTTTTTGGTATATTTTTCATTTATTTATTATCCTTAGTTTCCTCCCTAGACCTCTATCAAACTTAAAATAAACATCCATCAGATCCCCCTTCTAGATTAATTTTTATATTTTTCGGTAGAAATATGTCCCCGCCGAAGGCCGGTTTCTCTTAAGATTACAGGCTCGCTATCGCTCGCCAGGACAAAATCGACACCTAAATGGCACGAAAGGTCTTAAAATTGACAACGAAATGGGGCAAAAGGTATTAAAATCGCCAAACTAATGGGCCGAACGTCATACAATCTGAAAACTATTGGGGCTAAACATGAGGGAGAAAGTAGTCCAGAAAAGCAACAACCTCTCTCTTAAATGGGCTAGAGCAAATTGGCTGTAAATTTCCACATCTATTCCGTGACTGATTCTTCCCAAATGGTAGAAATATTAGCTCGATTACTCTAGTCGTTTTTTGAGTTACAGAGGTTACAGGTCATGATTTCTCGCCTACGTACAGCGAATAGACTATAGTTGATAATTATATGCTAGTATTCATAACACACACACACACACACACACACACACACACACACACACACACACACACACACACACACACAAAGGCAAAGTTGGATAATTGTAACTCAGGAAGCGGGACAATACGAGCCTAAAAAGCTCAACTCCTGTATACTACAATTAGGTACACACACACACACACACACACACACACACACACACACACACACACACACACACACACACACACACACATACACACACACACACACACACACACATACACACACACACACACCAATGCATTCCATCTAAAACAGTGAAGTGATGACGTGATAAATTCCTCACAACCTTCACAATTTCAAGTATATATTTTCATCTCTTGATATAAGATGCAAATAACACGAATAAACGGAACTTAAGGGGGTAGTGCTTGGTTTTCGGTCTATATACAGTATATATTTATTGATATATTTTTTAGTTTCCTCGCTAGACCTCCATCAAGCTTAGAAAAACACCCCCTAGACCCCCTTTCAAGATAAATTTGTACATTTTTCGGTTGAAAAATGTCCACGTTGCTTCTCAAATTAGAGGCTCGCTATCGCTCGCCAGGAAAAAATCGACATCTAAAGGGCACGAAATATCTTAATATTGACAAAAACAAAACGGCGAAAGGGCTCAAAATCGCCAAATTAACGGAGCGAACATCTTAAAACCTCAAAACTAATATGCTAAACATGAGGGAGAAGGGGGTCCAGAAAAAGCGAGCACTACCCCCTTAATCATAAAATGCTTTTGCCATGATTATTTTGAGAATCTCTTTTTATAAACTCCAAAAGGCGATGTCACAAGAGCGTTTTTTTTTCGTAATTTTTTTTTTCTCTGGAGCAATTGACCACTTGCGAGTTTCATTCTATAAGGAAGTTGTAGCTGTAGACATCGATATTAAACAGAGATTCAATAATAGTCTCTGATGGATAAATGGTATGTTAAATTTGGTTTTATGTATTTAAATATGTACTACGACCGTATTTTACCTGTAAATTATGTAAAATATCGTAGTCTACAGCTCTAACTTCCTTATAGAACGAAACTCGCGAGTTGGCAATTGTAACGCGGTTTTAGTCACGATAATTATTTCTTATACACTCTGAAGCCTCGACACACAATAGGAGTTAATATATATATATATATAACTCCTTATATTGTGTGTAAGGAAATAGAGAAGTTTATTAATGAACAGTTGATGCGTCAGTTCAGCTTTGCGGTATCTTGTCTTAAGCCTGTTGGAAAACAAAGTTAAGCCATAGGGTTTGTGTCGAGGTCTCTCGCTCTCGCTCTTTCTCGCTCGCTCGCTCGCTCTCTCTCTCTCTCTCTCTCTCTCTCTCTCTCTCTCTCTCTCTCTCTCTCTCTCTCTCTCTCTCTCTCTCTCTCTCTCTCTCAAATAAAACCTACCTCTTGTACCTAGAATGCAATATATAATCGTCTTTGAGGATTAATATTGTTTACCAATTAATTTTCCCAGAGCCTCTTACCATAACGCCTAAAGTTGACTATTAGTACACTCGGACACCATAGTCTCTAGCCCACTCATAAATATTCCTGGCTTTCACCTATTGCTAAGTATGGATGTACATCTCTGGAAACTAACTTAATGTAATTTTCTATACATCAACTGCACAACCATAATTTATATACTATTTATTGAAAAGCAAGTTCTATTAAAACAAACAAAATCCAGATAGTTATAATTGCATACAGAGTAACATAAAGGGTCAATTAATTTGTATAAGTGGGCTAGACACTATCGTATCAAGTTTGTTAAGTCATCCTAGTATATTAAACATATAAGTTTGAGATTACATCGATATTTCACATTTAAAGGTCCAGTATTTTAATTATATTCAATTCCAATATATATACAATTAGAGAGATTACGCACTTGACGCTCAGCCCAATCTCCAATATTCTTGCCGATATATATAAATAAGACATGTTCTTAAGGGGAGACGGTCGTTTTTCTGGTCCCCTTTCTCCCTCGTGTTTATTCCCATTAGTTTTGAGATTTTTAGACGTTCGGCCCATTTGTTTGGCGATTTTAAGACCTTTCGTCCCATTTAGTTATACATTTTAAGACCTATCGTGCCATTTAGGTGTCCATTTTTTCCTGGCGAGCGATAGCGAGCCTGTAATTGTAAAAGGAACCGGCCTTCGGCCGGGAATTTTTTCTATCGAAAAATGTACAAATTTATCTTGAGGGGGGGGGGGGGGGGTTCTAGGGGATGTTTTTCTAAGTTTGAGGGATGTCTAACGAGGTAACTAAGAATTTATAAATGAATGAATTTATAGGCCAAAAAAGCAGTCAGTGTCCCCTTAAAGGTGGTGGGGCGTCCGAAATTAAAATTAATTTATAATGTATTTAAAGAGATGTTTAGATCTCCAGTAATCAACCTGACTACTCCTTTGTCAAAACTAATCTTCAATATTAGAGAACAAATCAAAAATAGATTTTGAATTGCGACCCGTTGCAACTAGTACTCACGTGAGGATATGACGTACGCCCAGGCAAACATTTGGGAAGTAAACATCAGCAAGTATAGCAAAAATGGTGAATAGGTGTGCTGTTTTCGGGTGTAGCAACATCCCTGGACCAAACATAGCACTACACAAGTTTCCAAGTGATCCATACCATTGTAACAAATGGGTGAAGTTTATACAAAGAACCAGAGTGTGGGAGGCAAAGCCCAAAACAAGCTTCATATGCAATGGACATTTTCGTGATGAATGCTTTGACAATAAGTGCAGTGGAGTATGGGTATGGCTAGATGCACCCGCTGATTGCCTGTACGGACTGGGGTCTTGTCACGCCCAGTGCCAGGTCCGTATATATACGGTTCGCCGAAAAAAAATCGTAGCAGGGAAACGACTGAACCTATAGCTTTCATATTTCTACCACTTGTACCTTACCCTTCTGGCGTCTTGCTACCACCACCCCAACTCCCTCCCCCAATCCACTCGCCGACCATGGTCGCCGCATCAGGCCATCACAAAGGAATAAAAGGAAAATATGTGGCGGCGAAACGACTGCACCAATTTGTTCCATATGTGTGTGACAAGTCCCCTACCCTTCTGTCTTCTCCCCACCACAACCCCAACTTCCTCCCACCACCCACTTCCAGCCTATCCGTAGATCATCACATACAAAAATGAAAATCCGTGGTGGCGAAACTACCTCGCCAATCGGCTCCATATTTGTAACACGAGTCGATTACCCTTCTACCTTCCCCCCACCATCCCCCAAACCACCCTCCCACCCATACGTGCTTGCCAATTTCAGGAGTCAGGAGAGTGGATACCATGGGTTAACTTAAGCCTAGCCCAAATTATACAGTCAGTGTCGATGGTTATAGGCCTAACCTAGGCTAAAGAAATTTATTGGCTGAAATTCAACTACTAGCAACTAGGCTAATAAAAATAAAAAATAAAAATAAAATAAGTCGATCGCCGCGGTTTAAGTTCCCGTCTATTTTTACGGCGATTTTTTTCTGTTATTTGCACCCTGTTGGCAATGTATATGATGATGACAATAAGTCATGGAGGCGTGAGGGGCGGGCTTTCATTATTGTATCCAAATGCAGTCAAAATAGACGGGGACATGATCGCTAACGTCCGCCGCGGCTCCGAGTAGTGTAAACAAGGCGGGCGGTAATCACAGCTGCTTCTCCCTCCTCTCCTGCTGCTGGATCTCGTCCTACAGGTTCATACATATAAGCCTGGACACCACCAATATTCATCACTTGAGGTTCTTCACCATAATCACGGTTATCACCCTCAGTATTGGCAAACGAATCGGAACTACTGTCACTATCCTCCATTTCCACCTGTCAGAAGAGCTTGTTGTGTTGCTGGGCATACGTCATCAGAGCGCTTAAACTCCGAATCCAGAAAAGTGTCACCCATATCCTATTTTGGCCATTATATAAATAATTAAGCCATTGTAGCAGAAAATATTGCACCAAAAGCTATAGTGCACACTGCCGGTAATGATTGTGGAGGAAAATAATAGCATGCACACCCACCTTTAACACGGTATGTTTGTGCAACACTTACATGAGGTTATTGGTATGCAACTCACGGGTTTGCAATATGTTTACACCTTCCTCCTCCTTACCTCTCCAACACCCCCACCTCTCCAATACCCCCATCTCCCTCACTACCCCCCTTACCTCTCCCTCCCCGCTCATCTCTCCAATACCCCCACCTACCTCACTACCCCCCCACCTCTCCCTCCCCCTTACCTCTCCAATACCCCCATCTCCCTCACTACCCCCCTTACCTCCCCCTCCCCGCTCATCTCTCCAACACCCCCACCTACCTCACTACCCCCCCCACCTCCCTCCCCCTTACCTCTCCAATACCCCCATCTCTCCCTCACTACCCCCCTTACCTCCCCCTCCCCGCTCATCTCTCCAACACCCCCACCTACCTCACTACCCCCCCACCTCTCCCTCCCCCTCACCTCTCTAATACCCTCACCTCCCTCACTACCCCCCACCTCCCCCTCACCTCCCTAATACCCTCACCTTCCTCACTACCCCCCTTACCTCCCCCTCATCTCTCCAACACCCCCACCTACCTCACTACCCCCCTTACCATTCTCCCTCCCCCTTACCTTTCAAATACCCCACCTAACTCACTACCCCCCCCCCCCCCACCTCTCCCTCCCCCTTATCTCTCAATACTCTCCACCTCCCTTCCTACCCCTCAATACCTTGCCAACACCCCTACTTCTCCACACCCCCCCCCCCCTCCTCTCTGACACTCTACCCCCCCCCCCCTCTCTCATTTGTTAACAAGGTGGAATATTGAAGTAGTTGGTAATATCTCACACGGGTTCTCATTGGTCATCGGGAATATATATATAGGATACATTTGTTCAGAATATATGCATCTTTCTTTATATATAAGTTAGCCTTCCAATATACGTGTACGATATTATTTTAATCGTACTGTTTTCTCCATTCAGTCTTAATTACTTCTTATGTTCGGTTTCCTCCATTGCAAGAGCGATTTTTTATTTTATTGTGCTGGTTTTCTCTAAGATGTCACGATTATATTTTTCGATTTTATTATTTTCTAACATCTGTTCTCTCCACTTTTAAGGGAGCTCACCTCGTTTTTTTTATCTTTCTCTCCCTCTCTCTTTGGCTTGTATCCATTCGGCCCCATTCAGCCTACTGTTTTAAGACGTTTTCCCCCATCCAGGTGTCAATATTTTCCTGGCGAGCAGTAGCGAGCCAGCATATATATATTTTTGTTCTGACGGCAAGCTAAATTTGTACATTATTCGATAGGAAATGTCTCCGAAGCCGGATTTTTCCATACAATGCTAACTCGCTATCGCTCGCCAGGAAGAAATCGACACCTGGATGGGGATAAACGTCTTAAAACAGTTGGCTGAATGGGGCCGAATGGATAAAAGCCAGGGAAAGAGAGAAAAGGAGAGAAAGATTAAAAAAAGCCGGTGACCCCCCTTAACTTCTCGACTCGCTTTATTCTTCTCGCATTACTCTTTCTCTCGATTGCATTGTTCTATCTTGTTTCATATTCTCTTTTCTCTTGACTATTTTTCATGACTTTTCGTCTTATGTTTTGTCTTCTTTTCTTATATTTTCTTTCTTTCTTTCTCTCTTTCTTTCTCTCTCTCTCTCTTTCTTTCTTTCTTTCTCTCTTTCTCTCTCTTTCTTTCTTTCTTTCTCTCTTTCTCTCTCTTTCTCTCTCTCTCTCTCTCTCTTTCTTTTCTCTCTCTCTCTCTCTCTCTCTTTCTTTTCTCTCTCTTTGTTGTCTCTCTCTCTCTCTCTCTCTCTCTCTCTCTCTCTCTCTCTCTCTCTCTCTTTTTTCTCTCTTGTCCTCTTACCGCTCCTCTCCTCTCTTTGTCGGGAAGAAGCGAGTCATTGATTTATTATTGCAATAAAGCGATTACCTGCCTAAGGTAAATCCTATTCTGTTAAGCAGTTTCTTAGAAGGATCTTGTTCCTACTAACAATATTTTCTTTCTTTTATGATACGTCCAGTGTGTTTCTTGACATGATGTTTGAGAAATATGAGTTTTGTAATTACTTCAGCAATTTGAACACACACCTTCAATCATAGCCTAGATAGCCAAATCTGCAAACCTCTATACACAGATTCTCTCTCTCTCTCTCTCTCTCTCTCTCTCTCTCTCTCTCTCTCTCTCTCTCTCTCTCTCTCTCTCTCTCTCTCGTTATACACACACAAAATCATGTACTCTCATACAAGCACACACACTAACAAGGCAAAAGCACAATCTTCCCCCAAACTCCATTGTTACAGGAACAAAGAAAGCATTTACAAATCTGAATAATTAGTGTATAATTTATGATGCGGCTTTTGAGAGATGGTGATTATATGGGCAAGTGAGATGTGTTGGGGAGAATGGACGTGGAGAGATTATGATCTGTTGGTGTTTGTGTGTGTGTGTGTGTGTGTGTGTGTGTGTGTGTGTGTGTGTGTGTGTGTGTGTGTGTGTGTGTGTGTGTGTGTGTGTGTGTGTGTGTGTGTGTGTGTGTGTGTGTGTGTGTGTGTGTGTGTGTGTGTGGTGTGTGTGTGTGTGTGTGTGTGTATGTGTGTGTGTGTGTGTGTGTGTGTATGTGTGTGTGTGTGTGTGTGTGTGTGTGTGTGTGTGTGTGTGTGTGTGTGTGTGTGTGTGTGTGTGTGTGTGTGTGTGTGTGTGTGTGTGTGTGTGTGTGTGTGTGTGTGTGTGTGTGTGTGTGTGTGTGTGTGTGTGTGTGTGTGTGTGTGTGTTTACGTATAGGCCTATGTGTGTTAAAGTATCTCTGTATATATGAACTGTGAATACTATTCGTGTTTCTTTATGCATCTGAATGTACAGTTGTAATGTAGACAGATGAAGTGGAAACAGTGTGTGTGGAATTGTGAATGGATAGGATTTTCTTACGGATTTGTTATAGTTTCAAGGTAAATGAAAGAGTTTACATAAATCCTTTAGTGTTGTTAGAAGTTATTTAAAACATTGCATTACCAGAAAGCTATACAGGAAGTCTTAATAGCGGGTTAATAAAGGTAGGCTGACCCAACACTTGTCTCTACTGTCTACAACTGTTCGTGTGTGTGTGTGTGTGGTTTTCTGAGTATATGTAGATGCATGCGAGTATTTTGCCAAAATTATGATACATATTAATAACGTATTGCTGGGACGACTGGTTACATATACAGTATATTCTAAGATTTAAGTAACGGCATATCACATATACAAGTGAGCTACTAAATTTATTTATACTCTCAGAGGGACTCAAACTACCGACAGTCATGATGATTGTCCATGCTTTAACCAACTCTATCACGGCGTAGTAGATTTTGTTAAAGCATGGGCAATCGTCCTGACTGTCGGTGGTTCGAGCCCCACTGAGAGTATACAAATATTTTAAGTTAAATTACAAACAGTTGTAGGTTTATGTACACATTTGTGATTGATCAAAGTAGTCATTGAATACATTGAAACAATCGTCTTGAATTAGCCTGAATAATACAGTAAACGTCATTGATTTCATAGCAGTCATTAGTGAGTTTTGTAGATCAGATTTTCGAATATTTACAAAAAATAAGTCAAAACTACTACCTACCACTGGGCTGGGTTCATAAGGTATCTGCCCTTCACGTCTGGTACCGGTATCTTTGAGTAACCGATCCCAGGGCATAAATACTCAAAAGATGCCTTAAGTTAAGGCGAGGTGAAAGACATCGCACAGTAATGAATTAACAACTTATTCATTGCTAACGATGTCATAAATTCTTACACGGAGAGATATGGCGCCGTAAATGTTTTGACGTATATATTCCTAAAGGGGATAATATGATGACTTAAGGGGAGGCAGACCGTTTTTCTGGACCCCCTTCTCCCTAATGTTTTGGCCCCACTAGTTTTGAGATTATAAGACGTTCGGCCTATTAGTTTGGCGATTTTAACACCTTTCGCCCCATTTCGTTGTCAATTTTAAGACCTGTCCTGCCATTTATGTGTCGATTATTTCCTGGCGAGCGATAGCGAGCCTGCAAATTTAAGAGTAACCGGCCTACGGCCGGGAAATTTTTCTACCGAAAAATGTACACATTTATCTTGAAGGGGGAGTCTAGGGGGTGTTTTTCTAAGCTTGATGGAGGTCTAGGGAGGAAACTAGAAAAATATATGAATTAATAGACCAAACAAACGGCCAGTCTCCCCTTAACAAACTAGTATACACTATTGGACATTGCTTTAGTCGGTTAGTTACAGAATGGGCACAATACATACAATTGTTATCGCATGGGAAAACCTATTTATATCGTAATATTTATCCCCGACTACATTTTAACCCTTTGAAGCTCTGGCGCGTTTTAGCAGTTTATTTTGGCTATCATTAGACGATTGTATGCAGCTTAGCAAGTATCGGTGGGTATTAAATGGGTAAATACTATCTCAATCAACCCTTTGACTTCCATATACCGTTACTAATCTGAATAAAATTGCCTAATAGTAGCCATAAACAGAACAGAAACGCGTATTGGAGCTTGAAAGGGTTAAAATACCTCCATATAGAAATGTGCAAATAATAGACCTATTTTCTACTGTCACACTGCTGGAAACTAAAATATATCTTTTTGAGATTATAAGACGTTTGACCCATTACATTGTCGATTTTAACATCTTTCACCCCATTTCGTTGTCAATTTTAAGACCTTTCCTTCCATTTGTGTCGGTTATTTCCTGGCGAGCGACAGCGAGCCTGCAAATCTAAGAGGAACCGGCCAATAAATAGGTTTTTCACAATACGTAGATGGAGGTCTTTCAATAAAAAAAAATAAAAAAAAAGTAATTACTAAAGCTTTCAAAAAGTTACTCACTCAGGCCTATATAACTTGTGTTCGAATCCATCACACCTGTCGTGTAGGTGATTAAGGGGAGATTTCCACTTGACGATTTTTTTCCTGGACCCCTTTCTCCCTCATGTTTAGGCCCAATGTTTTTAAGATTTGGAGAGAAGTTAGGCGATCTTAAGAACTTTCGCCCAATTTCTGTCAATTTTAAGACCGTTCGTGCAATTTAGGTGTCGTTTTTCTCCAGGCGAGCGATAGCGAGTCTGTAATTTACGAGGAACCGGCCTTCGGCCGGGAAATTTTTCTATCGAAAAATGTACAAATTTGTCTTGAAAGGGGGGTCTAGGGGGTGTAGTTTTTAGCTTGATAGAGGTCTAGGGAACAACCTAAAAACCACCCCTTAAGGTAGGCCTATAGGTGAAAACTAAAAATAGTTCAAATCACAGGTAGGCTATCACAATGCATGGCTCCTGCTGCGCTATAGTTTGGCCTGTTGTATATTGTATTATAGTTTACTATACATATATATAGCCTAATGCTCCTTCACAATACATATATATATATATATAGCCTAATGCTCCTTCACAATAGTTGGCTTTCTGTTTGCGTAGCTCTGCACCGTATTATAACCCTTTTTAGGGGGGGGTCATCGTTGTGTTTGATCTTTCTTTCCTTTTCTCTCTTTCCCTGGCTTCTATCCATTCGGCCCTATTCAGCCAACTGTTTTAAGACGTTTATCCCCATCCAAGTGTCGATTTCTTCCTGGTGAGCGATAGCGAGCCACCATTGTATGGAGAAATCCGGCTTCGCCGGAGATATTCTTCTATTGAAAAATGTACAAATTTAGCTTGCTGTCAAAACAAAAATATATATATGCTGGCTCGCTACCGCTCGCCAGGAAAATGAATGGGGGTAAACGTCTTAAAACAGTAGGCTGAATGGGGCCGAATGGATAAAAGACAAGCCAAAAAGAGAGAGAGAGAGAGAGAGAAAGCGAAACAAAAGCGAGGTGGGCTCCCTTAAGATCCAATACGCATTTCTATATTTTGTTCTGGCGATTATTACAAGTTTGTTGTCAGATTAGGATGTGTATATGGAAGTCAAAGGGTTAATTGAGAAAGTCTTTACTCTTTTAATTCCCATAGATCCTTCCTTAAGGGGAGGTTTTTAGTGTGTTTCCTAGACTTCCATCAAGCTTGAAATTACACCCCCTTGACCCCCTTTCAAGATAAATTTGTACATTTTTCGGTAGAAAAATGTCCCGGCTGAAAGCCGGTTCCTCTTAAATAACAGGCTCGCTATCGCTCGCCAGGATAAAATCGACACCTAAATGGCACTAAAGGTCTTAAAATTGACAGAAATGGGTCGAAAGTTCTTAAAATCGTCAAACTAATAGGGCAAGCGTCTTAAAATCTCAAAAGCAATGGGGCTAACCATGAGGGAGAAAGGGGTCAAGAAAAAAATCCCTCATCTGGAAATCTCCCCTTGACTGTATAACATCGTCTAATGATAGCCAGAATAAACTGTCAAAACGCGTCATGATCTTCAAGGGGGGGGGGGGGGGGTAACACCAGGCTCGGGAAGGGAATTCACAATGTCGTGAAAACCTGAATGGATAACTTGTACCAACATGGAGGTGTAGAGCTTTATTGCACCTAAATATGACTCCAGAGAGAGCCGACACTGTTGTGAAGTTACAGTAACCCAATTTTTCGCCATGTGGAAATAATGTCTATAATTAAGTAACACACCCGTTCTTAACATTATTCATCCATTACAAACCCCAATGCACTTGAATAAACTAATGAAAGTATATGGTCCTCCTTGATAAAGAATATACTGTAGAGTCCATGTAAAACAATGATTATGGGTCCTTCTCAATATACCCGAATCTTACGTGTGTTTGGTGTAATATTTACTTATTGAAGGATACTTGACGATATTAAGTATTTGACAAATTGTACAGTCAGCGAAAAGTACGTAGTGTCGATACCAAACTAATGTATATCGGTCCTATAGTCTATTCGCTGTAAGTAGGCGGGAAATCATGACCTCAAACCTCTGTAACTAAAAAAACGACTAGAGTAATCGAGCTAATATTTCTACCATTTGGGAAGAGTCAGTCAAGGAATAGATGTGGACATTTATAGCCAATTTGATCTAGCCTTTTTTTAGTTACAGAGGATAGAGGTCATGATTTTTCGCCTACTTATATTGGATAGACTATAGTATAATGAGTCACACGTTCCAATTTCATTATATTATTTTCAGGTCAATCGTACCGAACACAAACTGATCCCGCCTATAACTAGGTTTGTAGCAGGTTTTTAATAAACAAATAAGTCAAATTAGATAATCTTTAATTTTGCGAATTGTATAATTTTGTTCTTGAATTTGAAATATCCTTGCAGTATTAGTCAATGTGCATAGTTGTATAGGTTATCTTGTAAGTTAATAGAAGTAATCAATATTTTGTATTAATTTCACCACAACACCAAACACCCCCAATTAAATTAATTAAAGTATGTATGATCCACCGGGATTCGAATCCGGGTTATCACACACAGATATTTACCACCTTAACCATTACACCACCAGGACGGTTAAAGGTTTATGCACACGCCTACGACTTATTATCCATTCTCGAATACTGGATATTAATTAAATCATATTCATACTCCCAACCGCGCTATGGACTGAACCAAAACTTACTGACCCTATTTTCAAAACATGGCTCGCTCTCTCACCGAATACATTACGTACTTTAACAGAACTCGTACTTGGGAGGATTCCCCTCGTCTATCATCATTGTTTCAACCTTTACCATCACAAGTATAACTCAACGTGATCGATGAACTTGTTTCACTTCCAGTATGTCTTTTCCACTCAGTGTTAACCCGTATCAAGATCGCCTTATTTGCAAGAAACTATGCAACCATATTGTCTGAGTTGGTGATTGCGTACCATGCAATCGTATGCCTGATATCCGTTTCAGAGAGTAGCCTGACAGGTGCTGCTGCTATAAAGGACACGGCAATATTGTCTGTTCAAATGGTTAGTATTAAATTAGTTGAAATGCGCCTTTTAAGTCTAATGCTCTTATCTCGCAGCCAACGTCACAATGTTACGTTCGGCTTGTCAAAAGAGATCAGCCAACAGATTTTGATACACAATGGAGGGTAGTGATGGAGGACCTGTTGTTCCCTAATGAGAAGAAGGGGGTGGATGATGATGAATATCTTAATATACAGGGGGGACAGGTGTATTGGGGAAGGGGGTGGAAGGGAGGGGGGAAAAGGGGGGGGGGGGGCGGGGAGGAGGGAAAGGGGGTGGAAGGAAGGGGGGGGGGGAGGTTTAGCCCTGGAAGAAGATGGTAGATAATCTCACACGTGTACGAGAATAAGCCTTCCAGATTTTTGTCATAGTTTAAGCCTACTTCGATAGTGTATTCATCTGTGACTATTCCTGCAAACGTATTGAGAGAGAGAGAGAGAGAGAATTGCCAATATACAGGTAAAATCATACATTCCTACATTCAATTTGTGCATCCGGGTTTTGAAATTCAACCACCTGTCAATCAAGTAACGGTTATAACGGACTTAACCGTCAATTTGGAACTCTACACTTGTGAAGGATAAATTGAAATATTTGCTTTTTTAGGTTTGAATGCGAGAAGAGAGCGAGATCGATGGAGGGGTATGGCGATGTTTATATATTTTATTTATCTATTTATTTATTTAGGTTTTGTTACTATACCCTGTTCCAAGTAGGTAGGCCAGAAATCGTGAACCCTAACCTCTAACTCAAAAAAGGCTGGAGTAAATGTTCTGTAAATTTCCACACCTATTTCCTGGGTGACCCTTCCTATATGGTAGAAATAATGGATCAATTACTCAAGCCGTTTGCGACTTATAAAGGTTAATGTTCAAGAATTTTGGCATACTTTTTTTGAGCAGCGTATAGTGACGAGTGATTTGAAGAGGAGACATATTTTGAGTATATGCATAGCCTACGTGAGTTGCAGTTGGGATGTGTGTACATGCTTAGATTGATATGCAGGATTCGAAGTTGCATAATAAATCGTAGGCAGTGTCCACCATTCTTTAACTGTCTACGTGGTGCGATGCATAAGGTGTTGTTTTTCGGTGTGAGCATCCTGGATTCGAATCCACGGACTGCCACATGTGTTTGTAAATTTCATTAATCGATTTTAGGAGTATAGTTGGTTGTTGGAAGGAACATAATAATTAACCCTTTGAGTACCAGCGACGTGTGTTATATTATATTCTAGCTATATTTAGACGATATTATGCAGCTTTGGGAAGGGTGTGTGGTAGTTTAATAGGTTGGTTGAGATAGTTTGAAGCCTTATTATTGTTAGAGGCCCTTTGCTAAGCTGAATAAAATCGTCTAATATTTGCCAGAATATGATGAAAAGGATGTCCCTGGTACTGAACGGCTTAAGGGGAGGTTTTTAGTTTGGTCTCTCGATATCCATCAAGCTTAAGATTACACCCACTTGAGCCCCTTTCAAGATAAATTTGTACATTTTTCGGTAGAAAAATGTCCCGGCTGAAAGCCGGTTCCTCTTAAATTACAGGCTCGCTATCGCTCGCCAGGATAAAGTCGACACCTAAATTGCACGAAAGGTCTTAAAATTGATGGAAATGGGGCGAAAGTTCTTAAATCGCCAAACTAATGGGGCGACTGTCTTAAAATCTCAAAAGCAATGGGGCTAAACATGAGGGAGAAAGGGGTCCAGAAAAAAAAATTCCCTCAAGTCGATATCTCCCCTTAAACAAGAACAATGGTGTATTAACGTTTCCCGATAAAATAAAGAGTCTTCCTAAGCTGAATAATGTGTTTAGTTATTATTATAAGAGCCCGAGAGCAAGGTTTGGTGGTTCTGGTGTGGAGTGGATAGAGTCTGGGTTACCCGCCGTATATATGGCAAGGTTAAGGGGGGGGGGGGGGGAGATTTCCACTTGAGGGATTTTTTTCTGGACCCCTTTCTCTCTCATGTTTAGCTCCAATGCTTTTTAGATTTTAAGACGCTCGCCCCCCTTTAGTTTGGCGATTTTAAGAACTTTCGCCCCATTTCTGTCAATTTTAAGAACTTTCGTGCCATTTAGGTGTCGATTTTTTCCTGGCGAGCGATAGCGAGCCTGTAATTTGAGAGGAACCGGCCTTCGGCCGGGAAATTTTTCTACCGAAAAATGTACAAATTTATCTTGAAAGGGGGTCTAGGGGGTGTAATTTTAAGCTTGATGGAGTTCTAGGGAAGAAACTAAATACCTCCCCTTAAGGGGGTACTACTTGCGTTTTGGGGGCTAATTATTCATGTGTTTATTTAATTTTGATTTTCCTCGTTAGACCTCCATCAAGCTTAAACAAACTCCCCGTTTACCCCCTTTCAAGATATATTTGTACATTTTTCGGTAGGGCCGGTTCCTTAAAAAAATTACAGGCTGACTATAGCTCGCCAGGAAAAATACGATACCTAGCCTAAACAGCACGAAAGGTCTTAATATTAACAACGCAATGGGGTGAAATGTCTCAAAATCGCCAAACTAGTGAACGAACGTCTTAAAATCGCAAAAGTAATGGGTCTAAACATGAGGGAGAAGGGGGTCCAGAAAAAGCGAGGACCTCCCCCTTAAATGCAGTGGATAATTATACCTTTTGCTGCAAGGGAATCGAGGTTACCAATATAACTAGTGTGTTTGTGTCCAGCTGACGATAAACCACCTTGTCCCCACCTACAGTATATGTTGTTGTGGCTAGTATGGAGCTCTTGTAGATGTTGTGGCTAGTATGGAGCTCTTGTAGATGTTGTGGCTAGTATGGAGGTCTTGTAGATGTTGTGGCTAGTATGGAGCTCTTGTAGATGTTGTGGCTAGTATGGAGCTCTTGTAGATGTTGTGGCTAGTATGGAGCTTTTGTAGATGTTGTGGCTAGTATGGAGCTTTTGTAGATGTGGCTAGTATGGAGCTCTTGTAGATGTTGTGGCTAGTATGGAGCTCTTGTAGATGTTGTGGCTAGTATGGAGCTTTTGTAGATGTTGTGGCTAGTATGGAGCTTTTGTAGATGTTGTGGCTAGTATGGAGCTTTTGTAGATGTTGTGGCTAGTATGGAGCTCTTGTAGGTGTTGTGGCTAGTATGGAGCTCTTGTAGATGTTGTGGCTAGTATGGAGCTTTTGTAGATGTTGTGGCTAGTATGGAGCTTTTGTAGATGTTGTGGCTAGTATGGAGCTTTTGTAGATGTGGCTAGTATGGAGCTTTTGTAGATGTGGCTAGTATGGAGCTCTTGTAGATGTTGTGGCTAGTATGGAGCTCTTGTAGATGTTGTGGCTAGTATGGAGCTTTTGTAGATGTTGTGGCTAGTATGGAGCTTTTGTAGATGTTGTGGCTAGTATGGAGCTTTTGTAGATGTTGTGGCTAGTATGGAGCTCTTGTAGATGTTGTGGCTAGTATGGAGCTCTTGTAGATGTTGTGGCTAGTATGGAGCTTTTGTAGATGTGGCTAGTATGGAGCTCTTGTAGATGTTGTGGCTAGTATGGAGCTTTTGTAGATGTTGTGGCTAGTATGGAGCTTTTGTAGATGTTGTGGCTAGTATGGAGCTTTTGTAGATGTTGTGGCTAGTATGGAGCTTTTGTAGATGTTGTGGCTAGTATGGAGCTTTTGTAGATGTTGTGGCTAGTATGGAGCTTTTGTAGATGTTGTGGCTAGTATGGAGCTCTTGTAGATGTTGTGGCTAGTATGGAGCTCTTGTAGATGTGGCTAGTATGGAGCTCTTGTAGATGTTGTGGCTAGTATGGAGCTCTTGTAGATGTTGTGGCTAGTATGGAGCTCTTGTAGATGTTGTGGCTAGTATGGAGCTCTTGTAGATGTTGAGGCTAGTATGGAGCTTTTGTAGATGTTGTGGCTAGTATGGAGCTCTTGTAGATGTTGTGGCTAGTATGGAGCTTTTGTAGATGTTGTGGCTAGTATGGAGCTTTTGTAGATGTGGCTAGTATGGAGCTTTTGTAGATGTTGTAGCTAGTATGGAGCTCTTGTAGATGTTGTGGCTAGTATGGAGCTTTTGTAGATGTTGTGGCTAGTATGGAGCTTTTGTAGATGTGGCTAGTATGGAGCTCTTGTAGATGTTGTGGCTAGTATGGAGCTCTTGTAGATGTGGCTAGTATGGACCTTTTGTAGATGTTGTGGCTAGTATGGAGCTTTTGTAGATGTGGCTAGTATGGAGCTTTTGTAGATGTTGTGGCTAGTATGGAGCTTTTGTAGATGTTGTGGCTAGTATGGAGCTCTTGTAGATGTTGTGGCTAGTATGGAGCTTTTGTAGATGTTGTGGCTAGTATGGAGCTTTTGTAGATGTTGTGGCTAGTATGGAGCTCTTGTAGATGTTGTGGCTAGTATGGAGCTCTTGTTGATGTTGTGGCTAGTATGGAGCTTTTGTAGATGTTGTGGCTAGTATGGAGCTCTTGTAGATGTTGTGGCTAGTATGGAGCTTTTGTAGATGTTGTGGCTAGTATGGAGCTTTTGTAGATGTTGTGGCTAGTATGGAGCTTTTGTAGATGTGGCTAGTATGGAGCTTTTGTAGATGTTGTGGCTAGTATGGAGCTTTTGTAGATGTGGCTAGTATGGAGCTTTTGTAGATGTTGTGGCTAGTATGGAGCTCTTGTAGATGTGGCTAGTATGGAGCTCTTGTAGATGTTGTGGCTAGTATGGAGCTTTTGTAGATGTTGTGGCTAGTATGGAGCTTTTGTAGATGTTGTGGCTAGTATGGAGCTTTTTGTAGATGTTGTGGCTAGTATGGAGCTCTTGTAGATGTTGTGGCTAGTATGGAGCTCTTGTAGATGTTGTGGCTAGTATGGAGCTTTTGTAGATGTTGTGGCTAGTATGGAGCTCTTGTAGATGTTGTGGCTAGTATGGAGCTTTTGTAGATGTTGTGGCTAGTATGGAGCTTTTGTAGATGTTGTGGCTAGTATGGAGCTTTTGTAGATGTGGCTAGTATGGAGCTTTTGTAGATGTTGTGGCTAGTATGGAGCTTTTGTAGATGTGGCTAGTATGGAGCTTTTGTAGATGTTGTGGCTAGTATGGAGCTTTTGTAGATGTTGTGGCTAGTATGGAGCTCTTGTAGATGTTGTGGCTAGTATGGAGCTCTTGTAGATGTTGTGGCTAGTATGGAGCTCTTGTAGATGTTGTGGCTAGTATGGAGCTCTTGTAGATGTTGTGGCTAGTATGGAGCTTTTGTAGATGTTGTGGCTAGTATGGAGCTCTTGTAGATGTTGAGGCTAGTATGGAGCTTTTGTAGATGTTGTGGCTAGTATGGAGCTCTTGTAGATGTGGCTAGTATGGAGCTTTTGTAGATGTTGTGGCTAGTATGGAGCTTTTGTAGATGTGGCTAGTATGGAGCTTTTGTAGATGTTGTAGCTAGTATGGAGCTCTTGTAGATGTTGTGGCTAGTATGGAGCTTTTGTAGATGTTGTGGCTAGTATGGAGCTTTTGTAGATGTTGTGGCTAGTATGGAGCTCTTGTAGATGTTGTGGCTAGTATGGAGCTCTTGTAGATGTTGTGGCTAGTATGGACCTTTTGTAGATGTTGTGGCTAGTATGGAGCTTTTGTAGATGTGGCTAGTATGGAGCTTTTGTAGATGTGGCTAGTATGGAGCTTTTGTAGATGTTGTGGCTAGTATGGAGCTCTTGTAGATGTTGTGGCTAGTATGGAGCTCTTGTAGATGTTGTGGCTAGTATGGAGCTCTTGTAGATGTGGCTAGTATGGAGCTCTTGTAGATGTTGTGGCTAGTATGGAGCTCTTGTAGATGTTGTGGCTAGTATGGAGCTCTTGTAGATGTTGTGGCTATTATGGAGCTTTTGTAGATGTTGTGGCTAGTATGGAGCTCTTGTAGATGTTGTGGCTAGTATGGAGCTTTTGTAGATGTTGTGGCTAGTATGGAGCTTTTGTAGATGTGGCTAGTATGGAGCTTTTGTAGATGTTGTGGCTAGTATGGAGCTCTTGTAGATGTTGTGGCTAGTATGGAGCTTTTGTAGATATTGTGGCTAGTATGGAGCTTTTGTAGATGTTGTGGCTAGTATGGAGCTCTTGTAGATGTTGTGGCTAGTATGGAGCTCTTGTAGATGTTGTGGCTAGTATGGAGCTCTTGTAGATGTTGTGGCTAGTATGGAGCTTTTGTAGATGTTGTGGCTAGTATGGAGCTTTTGTAGATGTTGTGGCTAGTATGGACCTTTTGTAGATGAAATATATTGTACAATGTCAACACTTGGTATTTATGATGCAGAGACTAGGAGAAGATGATAGATATTCTCTCTCTCTCTCTCTCTCTCTCTCTCTCTCTCTCTCTCTCTCTCTCTCTCTCTCTCTCTCTCTCTCTCACTAAACTAAACCCTATGTACGTTATTAGTTTGTTTAAATACTGGATTATATTTAATTTGCAGGTTATGTTTTGCTAAAATAGTATAAACTTTTATGCGTATTAAGGTAACGATAATTCATTTAATATTAAAATAGAGCTAATTGAACAAATATATTTTAGTGAACTGTATCCCCTTCCTTCTATTTAGATTCACATTAAGGGGGCCCGTATCGCTTTTTTCTCTTTCTCTCCCTTTTTCTTTGGCTTGTATCCATTCGGCCCCATTCAGCCTACTGTTTTAAGACGTTTACCCCATCCAGGTGTCAATATTATCCTGGCGAGCGGTAGCGAGCCAGCATATACTGTATTTATTTTTGTTTTGACAAGCTAAATTTGTACATTTTTCGATAGAAAAATTTCTCCGGCGAAGCCGGATTTCTCCATACAATGCTGGCTCGCTATCGCTCGCCAGGAAGAAATCGACACCTGGATGGGGATAAACGTCTTAAAACAGTTGGCTGAATGGGGCCGAATAGGTACAAGCCAGGGAAAGAGAGAAAATGAGAGAAAGAGAAAAACAAAACAGGTGACCCCCCTTAACGGTCCCAAACGTACGTAACTCGCAGGAATTTAACCCTTTCATGCACAGGAGGTTGCCGTTTAGTATTCAGAAATATAATGTTTGTATTCTTATAATTACCTCTTCAAAATTAGTTTTTTGCCCAGAACTTGCTCAAAGACAACTGCAGAGGTTGAAGTAATTTATCTAAACACCCCAAAAGGCTTTTAAGTATCCCAGCAAGGGCGCAAATCACGTCCATATGCGCGAAAGGGCTAAACCTAGGAATCTGGGAAAAATAATCTTGGCCTGTTGGTTTACTCTTGAGCCTGGCCTCTATAATCACAGGTGGGTAAGGTGTTCATTAACCTGCCTTACTGTCTGCTTGTCTGCTGTGTGGAGGCACTTCAGTAAACAGCCTGGAGTGATATTTTTATTGAAGCTTAATTAATTGCCTTCTTGCTTACCCATTATAGACAAGTTTACCAAAAGGATAATTATTATAATACTTTACATAGAATACATAACAAAAGGGAGGTTATGGTTATAATCTTTTTCTTCTGCTCTCACTTGGAAGGACCATATTACCACTCTTGCTAAAGCAGCCTCCCAGAAGCTGGGTGTGCTCAACCGCCTCAAGGGGTTCTTTACCCCTGCACAGTTTCTTGATCTGTGCAGGGGCACAGTGCGTCCTTGTATTGAGTATTGTTCACATATGTGGGGAGGATCCTCTCACACGGCACTCCTAGACAAAGTAGAAAGGAAGGCCTTTCGTATCATTTATTCCCGTCCACTCACCAACTCTGCAAACTCTCTCTCTTCGACGCAATGTTGCATCTCTCTCGTTATTCTATCGTTACTACAATAATCAGTGCTCCTCAGAGCTCTCCCAGTGCATACCACCTCCTCTACGTAGGGTACGTGGTACCTGTCTTGCAACACAATCCCACCCCTACTTTGTGCAACTCTCCAACCCAAGAGTGAAACGTTACTCTGTCTTTCTTCTATTCAATAGCTGAGTTCTGGAATTCTCCCAGAATCAGTCTTTCCCTCCTCTTATTACTTAAATTGCTTCAAACTCCGTGTGTCCAAGCATTTTGGCTCGAACGTCCCTTGATTTTGGCCCTGTCAATCTTTCAACTATGTGGGAGGCACTCGCTACAGGCAGTTCTGCCTTTTGTCTCCCTCACTCACATACAAAAAATAAAATCGATTTAATGCTAATATTTTACATAGAGGTAAACTTTGAAATGTACAAAAGTAAATAAATATATACATACATAAAATAAATATATACATACATAAAATAAATATATACATACATAAAATAAATATATACACACAACATGAATATATACATACATAAAATAAATATATACATACATAAAATAAAAAATGTATACATACATAAAATAAAAAATGTATACATACATAAAATAAATATATACATACATAAAATAAATATATACATACATAAAAAAAAAGATACATACATAAAATAAAGATACATACATAAAATAAAAAATATATACATACATAATTTTTTTTTATACATATATAAAATAAATATATACATACATAAAATAAATATATACATACATAAAATAAATATATACATACATAAAATAAAAAATATATACATACATAAAATAAAAAAATTATACATACATAAAATAAATATATACATACATAACATAAATATATACATACATAAAATAAATAGAGAAGTAAAATCAAAGATAAGGCTCCAGTGACGCCAGTTTGACACCGGCTTAATTTCCGAAAACACTTATTGGTGATTTGTTGTCCCTGTATTGTGGTGGCGTGTCTGTTGATTGTCTAGCCATACCAAGGCTAGGTGACCTTTATGGGCATACACACACACACACACACACACACACATACACACACATTCACACACACACACACACACATTCACATTCACACACACACACACACACATTCACATTCACATTCACACACACACACACACACACACACATTCACACACATTCACACACACACAAACACACACCACACACACACACACACACCACACACACCACACACACAGCTAAAAAAATAACTTTAACCTGTATACCTTTTGTGATAATAATTAGAAGATTTACTTCAGTTTACAAAAGGAAAACAGGATTAATAGATTTAATTGAATGTTTACTATATTGATTTCTAAAGATCGGTTAAATACATTAAAATGCCGGAGAGAATGTAGTCATATATATATATATATATATATATATATATATATATATATATATATATATATATATATATATTATATATAATTATATATATATATATATATATATATATATATATGTATATATATATATATATTATAGTAACGGCAAAACGGTAACAGAAATGCTCTGTATACAATGGTAGGGCATCGTTGGCTGCAAAACAGTAGCGCAATACAGTAGCGTAATAAATCACGATAATAAGAATATCATAATAAACATAGCGGTATAAGTTAAAGGTCCCATGGTTCGACAACAAGTATGTATGTATATATGTTTGTATATACTCAGTCTCAATACCCACTTTTCCTTTTTTTTTGGGGGGAAAGGGGGGGGGGGGGGGGGGGGGGTGGCCGACTCAAGACAGAGCCCGAATAAGGACAACATAACAGAACACAATGAATACACAAACACAAAATACAAATTCACACACATCTAGGTCGACAGCAAGTGTTAGATATAAATAAATAGATGTCTTAGGATGCAGTAATATAGACATGGTTAGAGAGATGAGTTGGTGGATAAATAGATAGCAATATGAATGTAGGCAGGGATAGAAGGATATATTGATCATATTTTAGGTAGACAGATTGATATGTTAACCCTCTCAATACAGGTGACGTCTTTTTTGTTCATGAATTTCAACTATTTTTAGAAGATTTTGTAAAGTTTAGGAAAGATATTTGTTAGTTTATAAAATTGAGATTGAGTCTATTTATCTAACCTGAATATAATCGTCTAATATTTGCCAGATTTTATTAAAAGGATGTCACCGGTACTGAATGGGTTAAATATAGATAGAGAGATAAACGAATATATTTGGTAGATATTTTACGCGTTCAAGCTTCTTTACAACGACGCATAATTCAGTGACCAGGAATTAGATTACATGAATTGATAGCGTTAACATTGCATACATGGAGACCTGCCACATTGATAGCGTTAACATTGCATACATGGAGACCTGCCACATTGATAGCGTTAACATTGCATACATGGAGACCTTCCACATTGATAACGTTAACATTGCATACATGGAGACCTGCCACATTGATAGCGTTAACATTGCATACATGGAGACCTGCCACATTGATAGCGTTAACATTGCATACATGGAGACCTGCCACATTGATAGCGTTAACATTGCATACATGGAGGCCTGCCACATTGATAGCGTTAACATTGCATACATGGAGACCTGCCACATTGATAGCGTTAACATTGCATACATGGAGACCTGCCACATTGATAGCGTTAACATTGCATACATGGAGACCTGCCACATTGATAGCGTTAACATTGCATACATGGAGACCTGCCACATTGATAGCGTTAACATTGCATACATGGAGACCTGCCACATTGATAGCGTTAACATTGCATACATGGAGACCTGCCACATTGATAGCGTTAACATTGCATACATGGAGACCTGCCACATTGATAGCGTTAACATTGCATACATGGAGACCTGCCACATTGATAGCGTTAACATTGCATACATGGAGACCTGCCACATTGATAGCGTTCACATTGCATACATGGAGACCTGCCACATTGATAGCGTTCACATTGCATACATGGAGACCTGCCACATTGATAGCGTTAACATTGCATACATGGAGACCTGCCACATTGATAGCGTTAACATTGCATACATGGAGACCTTCCACATTGATAGCGTTAACATTGCATACATGGAGACCTGCCACATTGATAGCGTTCACATTGCATACATGGAGACCTGCCACATTGATAGCGTTCACATTGCATACATGGAGACCTGCCACATTGATAGCGTTAACATTGCATACATGGAGACCTTCCACATTGATAGCGTTAACATTGCATACATGGAGACCTGCCACATTGATAGCGTTCACATTGCATACATGGAGACCTGCCACATTGATAGCGTTAACATTGCATACATGGAGACCTGCCACATTGATAGCGTTAACATTGCATACATGGAGACCTGCCACATTGATAGCGTTAACATTGCATACATGGAGACCTGCCACATTGATAGCGTTAACATTGCATACATGGAGACCTTCCACATTGATAACGTTAACATTGCATACATGGAGACCTGCCACATTGATAGCGTTAACATTGCATACATGGAGACCTGCCACATTGATAGCGTTAACATTGCATACATGGAGACCTGCCACATTGATAGCGTTAACATTGCATACATGGAGACCTGCCACATTGATAGCGTTAACATTGCATACATGGAGACCTGCCACATTGATAGCGTTAACATTGCATACATGGAGACCTGCCACATTGATAGCGTTCACATTGCATACATGGAGACCTGCCACATTGATAGCGTTAACATTGCATACATGGAGACCTGCCACATTGATAGCGTTAACATTGCAACATTGCACAACTACCACTACCTTGCCACCACCGTTAGATTTTACACACACACACACACACACACACACACACACACACACACACACACACACACACACACACACACACACACGATGCACCCAAAGATGATTGTCTTTAAATCCTGACAATGATTTTCTTCGTGGGCCAAATAAAGAAGCAGTACCTATTACCTTGTAGCGTGAAGCAGTAGTGGTAAAGGACAGTGTAGTGAAACAGTAGTGGCAAGGAAAACAGTCTGTAGTGTAGAAGAGTAATAGTGCACACATTAGCATAATACGAGGAATAAAGTCATACTGTAAAACAAGATAATGGTTGTGGTAGTAGTGATAATGTTAGTGGGAAGTAGGAGAGGTTAAGGGGAGATCTCCACTTGAGTTTTTTTTTTTCTTGACCCCTTTCTCCCTCATGTTTAGCCCCATTGCTTTTGATATTTTAAAACGTTTGTCCCATTAGTTTAGCAAATTTAAGAACTTTCACCCCATATTAAGACCTTTCGTGCCATTCAGGTGTCGATTTTATCCTGGCGAGCGATAGCGAGCCTGTAATTTAAGAGGAACCGGCCTTCGGCCGGGACATTTTTCTACCGAAAAATGTACAAATTTATCTTGAAAGGGACTCAAGGGGGTGTAATTTTAAGTTTGATGGAGGCCTAGGGAACAAACTAAATACCTCCCCTTAAGGGCAACATGCAGTCTACCGATACTGAAGAACACACAGGTATAACAATAGTGGTACGATGAACAGTAGTGGTAAGCATAAGTGTAGGATGGAACTGTTGCCGTATAGAGAGAACAGAAGCATAGAACAGTAGTATAGAACGGAAGTATTTGGAACAGTAGCGTAAAACAATAGCGTATAACAGTAACCGTAAGAACACTATCTTAAAACAGTAGCGGCAAAGAAACTCCGTAGCGTCTAACAATAGCTTCATTAAGGGGGGATCACCGTTATTTTTTTGTATCTTTCTCTCCTTTTCTCTCTTTCTGTGGCTTGTATCCATTCGGCCCCATTCAGCCAACTGTTTGAAGACTTTTATCCCCATCCAGTTGTCGATTTCTTCCTGGCGATAGCGAGCCAGCATTGTATGAAGAAATCCGGCTTCGCCGGAGAAATTTTTCTATCGAAAAATGTACAAATTTAGCTTGCTGTCAAAACAAATATATATATATGATGGCTCGCTACCGCTCGCCAGGAAAATATTGACACCTGTATAGGGGTAAACATCTTAAAACAGTTGGCTGAATGGGGCCGAATAGATACAAACCAAAGAGAGAGGGAGAGAAAGAGAAAACAAGCGAGGTGGGCTCCCTTAAAAAAGAACAATAGCGTATAACAGTCACTGCAAGAACACTATTATAAAACAGTAGCTTAGAACGGTAGCGGCAAAGAAACTCCGTAGCGTCTAACAATAGCTTCATTAAGGGGGTCCACCTCGCTTGTTTTCTCTTTCTCTCCCTGTCTCTTTGGCTTGTATCCATTTGACCCCATTCAGCCTACTATTTTAAAACGTTTACCCCATCCAGGTGTCAATGTTTTCCTGGCGAGCGGTAGCGAGCCAGCACATATATTTTTTTGTTTTGACAGAAAGCTAAATTTGTAAATTTTTCGATAGAAAAATGTCTCCGGCGAAGCCGGATTTCTCCATACAATACTGGCTCGCTATCGCTCGCCAGGAAGAAATAGACACCTACATGGGGATAAACGTCTTAAAACAGTTGGCTGAATGGGGCCGAATGGATACAAGCCAAAGAGAAAAGGAGAGAAAGATAAAACAGCTGGTGACCCACCTTTAAAAGAACAATAGCGTATAACAGTCACTGCAAGAACACTATTGTAAAACAGTAGCTTAGAACAGTAGCGGCAAAGAAACCCCCGTAGCGTCTAACAATAGCTTCATTAACAACAGCAGATCGAGTACCGTCGCGCTAATAAGTGATGTCCCGGCACCAAGTAGGCTATGTTTTGATCAATCAGTGGTATCAGCACTATCTAAGCTTCATTTCTTCATATCCAGTTAAATATACAAACATGTGCTTACACTAATGACCCACCCTATCAAGACAGTTACACAGAATTGATCAATTTTTTTTTTTTTTTTTTTTTTTTTTTTTAAACAATACAGTTGGCCAGATAAGTTCAGTTCCTCGTCGTGATCTTATGTATGACAGTAAAAGAGTATGAATTAAGGGGAGGCCTCCACTTGAGGCACTTTTTTCTTGACTCCTTTCTCCCTCATGGTTAGCCCCATTGTTTTTGAGATTTTAAGACGTTTTCCCCATTAGTTTGGTGATTTTAAGAATTTCCGCCCCATTCTGTCAATTTTATGACCGTTCGTGCAATTTAGGTGTCGATTTTATCCTGGCGAGCGATAGCGAGCCTGTAATTTAAGAGTAACCGGCCTTCGGCCGGGACATTTTTCTACCGAAAAATGTAAAAATTTATCTTGAAAGGGGGTCAAGGGGGTGACATTTTAAGATTGCTGGAGGAGTAGGAAACAAACTAGAAACCTCCCCTTAATGGCGAGGGTGGTTTATTGCTGGAGGAGTAGGAAACAAACTAGAAACCTGCCCTTAATGGCGAGGGTGGTTTATTGCTGGAGGAGTAGGAAACAAACTAGAAACCTGCCCTTAATGGCGAGGGTGGTTTATTGCTGGAGGAGTAGGAAACAAACTAGAAACCTGCCCTTAATGGCGAGGGTGGTTTATTGCTGGAGGAGTAGGAAACAAACTAGAAACCTGCCCTTAATGGCGAGGGTGGTTTATTGCTGGAGGAGTAGGAAACAAACTAGAAACCTGCCCTTAATGGCGAGGGTGGTTTATTGCTGGAGGAGTAGGAAACAAACTAGAAACCTGCCCTTAATGGCGAGGGTGGTTTATTGCTGGAGGAGTAGGAAACAAACTAGAAACCTGCCCTTAATGGCGAGGGTGGTTTATTGCTGGAGGAGTAGGAAACAAACTAGAAACCTGCCCTTAATGGCGAGGGTGGTTTATTGCTGGAGGAGTAGGAAACAAACTAGAAACCTGCCCTTAATGGCGAGGGTGGTTTATTGCTGGAGGAGTAGGAAACAAACTAGAAACCTGCCTTTAATGGCGAGGGTGGTTTATTTGAATTATCAGTTTGCTAATCATATGAGTTAACCCCTTCTGTACCGGCAATGTCTTTTTATTTATATTCTAGCCATATTTAGATGATTTTACTCGGTCTAAATTGGCCTCACACGAGTAACAGGCTTCGAACTAACTAAGTTAACCCTTTTTACTAACACAGATCCTTCTTAAACTACACAAAATCGTTTAAATATATCAATAATAGAATTAAAAAAGACGTCGCCGGTACACAAGGGGTTAACTATTGCATAAGAAACTACACTCGTAATTTAATCGGACGCATTATATTTCCCCTTATAAGATCACGGAGAAGAACAGAACTTGTGAGGGCAACTGTACATGGATAAAATAATAGAGGGGCGTGGTTGTGTGGGAAAGAAGATGACAGGAAAGGAAGGCGGAAGGAAAGATGGTGGGAAGGTCGACCTCTGTGTGTGTGTGTGTGTGTGTGTGTGTGTGTGTGTGTGTGTGTGTGTGTGTGTGTGTGTATTCACTTGCTTGTTCGTTAAGTGGAATCCACGCAATGCGAGCTAAGCTCATTATTATCGCGCCTCCTTAACTGGGAATGTATTGCGTGAAATGCATGTTAAGTGTACCGTATGTATCGTTGGAATGGCTGTGGATGTGTGTGTAGTCTGTATTTTAGCCAATTGGCGACATCTGGAAACGAAGGCTTAAGGTTAATCAGTAAGGTACCATTCTCACTACGGTACCAGTCTCACCCGAAGGCTTAGGTTGACCAGTAGCTTAGGTTGACCAGTACAATACCCATCTCACCTTGTAACCGATCACCAACCCCAGATGGGACGTCACAACTTCGTCCACTTATACCAGGTTCCTATTTATACTGCTAGGTGAACAGAGGCTACACCGTTAGGAGACTTGCCCAAATGTCTCTTCCCCGCGACCTTCTGGTTGTGAGCCAGACGCGCTATCAGTTACGCCACGGGGAGGTGTGTGTGTGTGTGTGTGTGTGTGTGTTTGTGTGTGTGTGTGTGTGTAGCCAGAGTAGTAGTAGTGGAGATTTGGGGGGGGGGGGGGGGGAGGGGTACATTATCTCTCTCTCTCTCAGCATAACACCATAGTCTAGACAAGAGAGAGAGAGAGAGAGAGAGAGAGAGATATTCGTAGTTCACGCATTGTAAGCAATACTTTATAATAATAGGTATCATAGGGTTATTTAGTACGTGAAATTTTTAACGGTAAAAAAATGTTTCTAAGGTGATTTGCATTGGCAGTATATCTTTACCCAAGTCGCTATCCAACCCGCCAGACACCCCTTAAACTGAAACAAACACACACACACATACACAACAACCAGACACACACACACGCACACACACAGAACAACCAGACAGACAGGCAAACGGGTAAATTTAATAGCACACACAGACACACACGACCAAGGAGACAACCCAAACAGGCCAGAAAAAAAAAATCTCTTTAAAAGGTCGGTAAAAGTATTGAAGGCGGAAGACTGCCGAGGGGAAAAAATACTGGGAAGGGTCTTGGAGGTTAGAAGGGTTAAGGGGGGTCACCGTTTTGTTTTATCTTTCTCCTTTTCTCTCTTGCCCTGGTTTGTATCCATTCGGCCCCATTCAGCCAACTGTTTTAAGAAGTTTATCCCCATCCAGGTGTCGATCTCTTCCTGGCGAGCGATAGCGAGCTAACATTGTATGGAGAAATCCGGCTTCGCTGGAGAAATTTTTCTATCGAAAAATTTGCAAATTTAGCTTGCTGTCAAAACAAATCTATATATATATATATATATATGCTGGCTCGCTACCGCTCGCCAGGAAAATATTGACACCTGGATGGGGGTAAACGTCTTAAAAAAGTAGGCTGAATGGGGCCGAATGGATACAAGCCAAAGAGAGAGGGAGAGAAAGAGAAAACAAGCAAGGTGGGGCCCCCTTAAGGTGGAGTCACACGAGCTTATTTTCCGACAATTTGCAATCGCTAGTTTTATTCTGGCAATATTTCTGAGCTCTTATGCTTGGATATCGGAAGTTTGCTCTAATTCAACCTGTCCCAAAGATAGGGGACCGCTCTCAACTCTCCAACTATCATCCAATTGTTCTCCTTTCTGGCATCTCAAAAGTTTTTAACTCATTTCAGACATTCATGGCAATACCAGATATCCTTCTCTTTATCCTCCTCTTCGTCTTGCCCCTACATATATCTTCCCCATCTTCTCTTCTCCACTCTTCCTCCTATTCTTCCTATTCTTCTCATCCTTCTCTTCTCCCCACCACTCTTTCTCTTCTCCCTATTCTTCCTATTCTCCCTATTCTTCTCCACTCTTCCTCCTATTCTTCCTATTCTTCTCCACTCTTCCTCCCATTCTTCTCTTCTCCACTATTCTTCCTATTCTTCTCCACTCTTCCTCCTATTCTTCCTATTCTTCTCCACTCTTCCTCCTATTCTTCCTATTCTTCTCCACTCTTCCTCCTATTCTTCTCCACTCTTCCTCCTATTCTTCTCCACTCTTCCTCCTATTCTTCCTATTCTTCTCCACTCTTCCTCCTATTCTTCCTATTCTTTCCTCCTATTCTTCCACTCTTCCTCTATTCTTCTCCACTCTTCCTCCTATTCTTCTCCACTCTTCCTCCTATTCTTCTCCACTCTTCCTACTATTCTTCTCCACTATTCTCCTATTCTTCCTATTCTTCTCCACTCTTCCTCCTATTCTTCCTATTCCTCTCCACTCTTCCTCCTATTCTTCTCCACTCTTCCTCCTATTCTTCTCCACTCTTCCTCCTATTCTTCTCCACTCTTCCTCCTATTCTTCCTATTCTTCTCCACTCTTCCTCCTATTCTTCCTATTCTTCTCCACTCTTCCTCCTATTCTTCTCCACTCTTCCTCCTATTCTTCTCCACTCTTCCTCCTATTCTTCTCCACTCTTCCTCCTATTCTTCTCCACTCTTCCTCCTATTCTTCTTCACTCTTCCTCCTTTTCTTCTTCACTCTTATTCTTCCTATCTTCTTCCTATTCTTCTCCACTCTTCCTCCTATTCTTCTCCACTCTTCCTCCTATTCTTCTCCACTCTTCCTCCTATTCTTCCTACATACTACTACTCCTCCTTCTGTACTGCCCTCCTCTTCTTATTTCTTCTTGTCTTTCTCCTTCTCTTAAGGGGGGGGGGGGACCTGTTTTTGTTCTGTCCTTTTCTATCTTTCTCTGGCTTGTATCCATTTGGCCCCATTCAGCCTACTGTTTTAAGACGTTTATCCCCATCCAGGTGTCAATGTTTTACTGGTGAGCGGTAGCGAGCCAACATATTTTTTATTTTTGTTTGACAGCAGGCTAAATTTGTAAATTTTTCGATAGAAAAATGTCTCCGGCGAAGCCGGATTTCTTCATATAATGATGGCTCGCTATCGCTCGCCAGGAAGAAATCGACACCTAGATGGGGATAAACGTCTTAAAATAGTTGGCTGAATGGGGCCGAATGGATACAAGCCAGAGAAAGAGAAAAGGACAGAAATACCAAAAAGCAGGTCACCCCCCTTAATACTCCTACTGCCACGCCTCTTTTCTACTCTTTCTATTTACTTACTACTCCTCTTCCCACTTACTACTCCTCTTCCCTTACTCTTAATATTCGTACTCCTTCCTTCTCCTCTTTCCCCTCATCCTTCCTTTTAACTGTTTAACTTTTCATTTGTTCTTCTGTTTCTTATCCTCTCCTCCTTATCTCTTTCTACATTTCCTTTCTTCTTCTCCTCCTCCTCTTCCTCTTCCTCTTCCTCCTCCTCCTCCTCCTCCTCCTCCTCCTCCTCCTCCTCTTCCTCTTCCTGTACTTCTTAGCTTTATTGTTTTTATCTTCAGGCTCCAGACCTCACCTTCCTAACAACTACCTGTTCTTGTTGCATATATTAAGGGGAGATTTCCACTTGAGGGATTTTTTTATTTACCCCTTTCTTCCTCATGTTTAGCCCCGTTGCTTTTTATATTTTAAGACGTTCGCCCCATTAGTTTGACGATTTTAAGAACTCGCCCCATTTATGTCACTTTTAAGACCTTTCGTGCCATATAGGTGTCGATTTTTTCCTGGCGAGCGATAGCGAGCCTATAATTTAAGAG
>CM064493.1:20346795-20384295 GCA_032716605.1 Paralithodes platypus
GCTATGATTTTGACTAGGAGAGGAGAGAAGTTGATATAGTTACAGCATCAATAAAGTCTCGTGGTTGTTTTTTTCCAAACGTTAACAGATCAGTGGTACTACTACTACTACTACTACTACTACTACTATTAATAATACAAATAATGTTATCTGGCCTGGTCTGACTTGAATCGTTTGCCATCAATCTTGAAGCCATTTCCCTGTGTGTAGTTTGAGTGATCAACTGTGAAGTACTTATGAACGTCTAGATTATCATGGTCTCTGAATACTTTTTGTACTTCAATTAAATCTCACTTCATGTTGCGGTTTGTCAGGCTAAGCAGGTTCAACTCTTCAAAACGTTCCTCGTATGGTATATTTCTCAACTTGGGTATCATTTGTGTGACGCTTCTCTGAACACTATCCAATTTATCAACATCCATTGTATAATAAAGTGACCAGAACTTCACACAGTACTCCAGCAGGGGTTGTACTAATGCGTTATATAATGATATAATTATTTGTTCGTATTTTAATTCGAATGATCTTCCAGTTAGTCCAACTACTTTAGTTGCCTCTTTTCGTCGCAACAATTGGTAATTGACCATACCTCTTTATATTTTATATAAACGTGGGCATTTCCTTAATACTCAATAACTTAATAAATAATATATCAATGAGCAATTAACGCTATAACATATAAAGAATGGTACATTTCTAGACTGTTTGTTTACCTGATAAGCGAAATATTTGATAATTATTAATTATTATTCAATTACCAAACAACAGAGCAAATAATATTAAATATACATAACTAGCATCATATTAAAAGTTACCAATCGCTAGAACTCCCAAGCAAGATCTTTCGTGGCCTTCTCCATTGTACTGTACAAGCCGTGTATATGCTTGATGTGTGGACTATGTAACCCCGAGCGAGGACAGCTGATGGACGTGTTAATGGTCAACACAGAACACCTGGGGTAACCTGAGGTCAGGTGAGCTGAGGAGAGAGAGAGAGAGAGAGAGGCAGAGAGAGAGCCCACCAAAACAATATGAAATTATATTTGCTGTTTCCAGCAAATAGGCGTTGAATGAATATTCTCATATTCAAAATATACAATAGTAAACAGTACTTAGTGAGTGAGCAGCTCAATACGTGGCATATTGTCTATGTTCCAACTTCACTTCCAGACATAGGCCTATATCCTGAAGATTCAATCGCTAAGTACAATGTAGCTAGGAGGTCTCCCTCCAAATGACAAGTGAAGCAACGATACAGGTGAGTGTTGCAATCGGCTCGTGCATAGTTACCTGGTTGTCTCTCATTGGCCCATCGTAGCTTCAACATCTTGAAGCCACAACGCCACTGGCTTGCTGTTTCATCTCGCAACCTCTTACAACTCTCTTTCAAACGTCACCCATTGAGCTTATTGTAGCTCTCCACTGCTCCCAATTGCATATTTTGAATATGGTAATATTCATACAATGCAATACAATGCAATATTCAAGAAAGCATATAGAGAGTGGTTGGGTAGAAGAGGGAATGAAGATTCCGAGAGACAGAAACGAGCGAGGCATGTGGAGAGTAAGAGGGTGGTGAAGCCAGTAGTGAAGGAAAGTAAGAGAAGAGTAGATGAGGAATTTGGAAGGAATCTGAGTGTAAAATGGAGGGAGAGCAAGAAACTGTTCTGGAAAGAAGTCAAGAAAGTTAGGGAAGGTAGCAAGGGAAACAGTAAGGGTGTGAAAGATAAGAATGGGAGAATGCTAGCCGAGAAGCAAGAGAGAGTCGAAAGATGGAGGGAGTACTTCAGAGAGTTGCTAAATGTAAGGAATGAAGAGCCAGCAAACATAGCTGGATATGGTATGGGAGGGAGAAGAAGAGAAGTAGTGGAGGAGGAGGTGGGGATCAGGAGGTCAGAAGTGTGGGAAGCCATGAAAAGAGTGAAGTTGGGGAAAGCACCAGGAACAGATGGCGTGTGTGGGGAAATGTTGAGGTATGGTGGTGAGATAGTGATAGAATGGGTATGGAAAATATGCAAACTAGCATGGGAGAAGGGGAGTGCACCCGATGACTGGAAGACTAGCATAATAGTCCCCCTATATAAGGGCAAAGGGGAAAGAGGAGTGTGTGGTAACCACCGAGGAATATGTCTTCTAAGCGTAGTAGGGAAGGTATACAGTAGGGTAGTGATTGAGAGAGTGGGAGTGAGAACGGAGAAATGGATAGGCGACGAGCAGGGAGGTTTTTTAGGAAGGGAAGAGGATGTGTAGATCAGATTTTTACCCTGAATTGTGTTGTGGAGAAGTATCTGGAGAAGAAACAAAAGGTGTATGTTGCCTTTATGGACTTGGAGAAGGCCTATGACAGAGTGGATAGAGAAGGTTTGTGGAAAGTACTTAGAATATACGGAGTAGAGGGCAAGTTGCTGAAAGCAGTGAAGAGCATGTATGAGGGTGCAAAGGCGGCAGTACGTGTGGAGAGTGAGCAGAGCGAGTTCTTTGACCTGAATGTTGGTTTGCAACAGGGGTGTGTGATGTCCCCGTGGTTGTTTACTGTATATATGGATGGAGTCATGAAAGAAATACTATCAAGAGCAGTGGATGTTGGTGTATCGCTGAAAAGGGAGGGAATTGAGTGGAAGCTACCTATACTGCTGTTTGCGGATGATACAGTTTCTGATGAGTGATAATGAATAGGAGTTGCAGGGTCTGGTAAATGAGTTTGGAACAGTGTGCGAAAAACGGAATTTGAAGGTAAATGCGGGGAAGAGCAAGGTTATGGTCTTCGAAAGGGGTGAAGTCACAGAGTGTGAGGTGAAGCTGAACGGTCAGGCTATGGAGATCGTCAACTCTTTTAAGTATCTGGGCAGTGTTGAGTAAAGATGGGACTATGGATGAAGAAGTGCGGGAGAGGGTACAACAGGGGAAGAGGGTTGTAGGAACGCTAAAAGCAGTAACAAGAAATAGGGTGGTCAGTATGGAAATGAAGAAGTCCTTGCATGACAGTGTGGTAATCCCGACACTGACTTACGGAAGCGAAGCATGGACGTTGGTTGAGAGACTCAGACCAAGAGTGAGAGCAGTGGAAATGAATTACTTAAGGAGTGCGTGCGGAGTTACATGGAGGGATAGACAGACTAATGAGGAAGCAAGAAGGAGGTGTGGTGTGGAGGTAGATGTGCTGGAAAGTGTGAATAGGAACAACTTGAGATGGTTCGGCCATATGGAACGTATGGAAAGCGAGAGAATGACTAAGAGGGTGTATGAGAGCGAGGTGGAGGGACAGAGAGGGAGAGGTAGACTGAATGAGAGGTGGAAGGATGGAGTGAGGAAGTACATGAACGAAAGCGGTGCTGGTTGGGGGGAGGGGCGTCGACTGACTGGGGACAGAGGTGCATGGGGGTGGTTCGTTCGTGGCCACCCCTTCGGGGATCACGGCGTCAGGCAATAGATAGATAGATAGATACAATGCTAATGTATATTGAAAACAAAAATAATAAAGCAAGAGTACTTTTCACGGCGTATTGATGGGGTTTCTGATAATGTACTGAACTAAGTACAGCACAAACTCCATCTTAATAATATCTTCCAATTCATACATTGGGATATGAACCAAGGACATTATAATTACTAGTCCAGTAGCAAGACCAATCCACCACACCTACCCTAGGAGAGTGTGTGCAGTCTGAAATGAATCCAAGTAACGAAACAATGACGATTATACGTTCGAGAGGACGAAGTGCACCGAGCTAAACTGGGAAACAGACAAATGGCTGGTGGTTTGGGAAGTCTGACTACAGGCCGCGTCATACAGAGGGCGAACGTGGGGCGACAGCAGCCGAATCTAGATTTTTTTTTTTTTTTAAGCCGGTTCGGGTTGATTCCGATCAATTCCTTTCGCTTCGGCAAACAATTCTGCTGATTCTAGGGACGGTCACCGTGCCACTGTAGGCGATTGATCCGGCGGTTCGGCCAAAAGTTAGTGCATGCGTTAACTTTTCGAGATAAAATATTAATGGAAGATAATTAGATACAGAAGATAGATACAGTAAATTGATAGAGGGGAAGAGGTCATTCGGTCTAAGCAAGCGATAATGTGTGCGACAATTTATGAAACTTTTAGCATTATTTCTTTTCTTTATATATTAATTCTATATGTTTGTACTATATATATATACTTTTTACTTACTATTTTCTATCGGTCTCTTTTACTGTCCTACGTTTCCTTCTGGGGACGGTAGGCTAGGAATCCTCCTCCCCTTGTAAATTTCATCTACTAGACGAGACAGAGAAAGGGGCGAGGGAACGCGAAAGTGGTACCAAACCATAAGAATTGGAACTTTAAATGTTGTTTCTGTTTAATTCTGTTCATTTAAAATGTCTAGAACATTGTATTCAATAGCACAAATATGAAACTCTCAAACTTAATAACTTTTTCCCTCATAGCTTTCATTAATTTCATTGGAGGTGTTTGGTGTTGCGGTGAAATTAATAAAAACAAAAAAATAGATTCTGACTGAAATTATTTGGGGAACATGCTTCATAAATAACATACTGACACCATTGTCCTGATTAACTAACCCCCCTATATATTTCACAGGTTCATATGATGTTCGTCTGATTCAGTTGGCGTTAGGACTAGGTTCTTCAATATCGGTTGAAGGTTGGCTGATCATCGTAACTCATTTGAAAAAGGTTGGCTGATTCGCGATGATATAATCGGCTCATGATCTGGGCATCATCAGTTTAAGTTAGAGTCATGTTTGGGAGTTGTTCGGTTCTTAGTTGTAAGTCGTTCTTGACTATTGGTTTATATTCTGAACTCGTTTGGGGCATTGTTGGGGAATGTTCGTCTTCTTCTAATTTCGGGACACATTTGGCTCAATTCGGTTAAAATATGCAAGTCATCCGATTCGGGATTTTGTTGCCCCACGTTCGTCCTCTGTATGACGCGGCCTTACGTCTGCCTGCCGAGATCGGAACCTCTCCGGGTGGTCGGGGGCCGAGGGAATGCTGGAGGGACCTTGGTGACCCTGGTCTCTGGGTCTTCTCCTGGATGACCTAGATGTGTGTGAATGTGTATTTTATTTGTGTGTGTTCATTGTTTTCTGTTATGTTGTCCCTATTCGGGCTCTGTCTTGAGTGCCCCCCCCCCCCCCAAAAAAAAAGGAAAAGTGGGGATTGGGCCTGAGTATATACATACATACATACATACAATACTATGGTGCCATTTTAAATTTGATTCTGGCTGCAACTGGTTTATTTAAGTGAAAAGTAAGAAGGCTATTTTAAATACCCTTTCACTAACCTGAAACCCTTCTAAACTGAAAAAAAGTCCAGTGTCTGCCAGAAGAGACTAAAACTGACGCTATATTAGTGAAGGGTTAGCAACATAATAATGAAGACATTCCTTTGAAACTTTCCACAATTTCCTATGACGTACAAATTATGGGGGGTCACTGGCTTTTTTGTTATCTTTCTCTTCTTTTCTCTCTTTCCCTGGCTTGTATCCATTCGGTCCCATTCAGCCAACTATTTTAAGATGTTTATCCCCATTCAGGTGTCGATTTCTTCCTGGCGAGCGATAGCGAACCAGCATTGTATGGAGAGATCCGGCTTCGCCGCAATTTGTTTTCTATCGAAAAATGTACAAATTTAGCTTGCTGTCAAAACAAAAATATATATATATACTGGGTCGCTACCGCTCGCCAGGAAAATATTGACACCTGGATGGGGGTAAACGTCTTGAAACAGTAGGCTGAATGGGGCCGAATGGATACAAGCCAAAGAGAGAGGGAGAAAAAGAGTAAAGAAGCGAGGTGGGCTCCCTTAACTTAACACGCCAGTAACGTCAAATATTCGTTAAGGCTGATATAATACTAAGCATATTTACAAAATTCTCACGTGAATTCTAGTGCCTTTCAATATTATTTAAAATTATCTGAAAACATAAAGCGTTTATATTCAGCATAAGGAATAGTTTCTGTCGATGAGTTAAGGGGAGACTGACCATTTGTTAGGTCTATTAATTCATTTATTCATATATTTTTTTAGTTTCCTCCCTAGACCTCCATCAAGCTTAGAAAAACACCCCCAAGACCCACTTACAAGATAAATTTGTACATTTTTCGGTAGAAAAATTGTAGGCTCGCTATCGCTCGCCAGGAAATAATCGACACATAAATGGCACGAAAGGTCTTAAAATTGACAACGAAATGGGGCGAAAGGTGTTAAAATCGCCAAACTAATGGGTCGAATGTCTTATAATCTCAAAACTAGTGGGGCTAAACATTAGGGAGAAGGGGGTCCAGACAAACGGTCAGTCTCCCCTTAATCAACGGATGGTGTGTACATGTGTGGGTGTGTGCTCTTACTCAGGAGTAAGACAGGGGAGTGCTCTAGTGCCTTCACTTTGCAACACTCGTTTGGATTGGTTATATGGCCAGACAGTTGGACATAGTCACTGTGGAGCATCTGTCGGTAAGATATAATAATCTTAACTGTACAAATGACACTGTGATCCCAATAGAGTCACTGGAGATTCTCATGCAGGCTTTTGTAGCTCTGAATGAGGAGTCCGAACCACTAGGACTAAAGGTATCTGGGACTAAGATAAAAGTACAAGCTTTGGTGTCTTTGTGAGTATAATATCTCTCTCTCTCTCTCTCTCTCTCTATATATATATATATATATATATATATATATATATATATATATATATATATATATATATATATATATATATATATACTGTATACAGTATATTGCAAATACATTTTTTCTCTATCTTATAACTTACCTATTACATTTCATAATATATTCTTCGCTTCATTCATAATATTCATGTATATTTTCAGACGTACATGGAGGCTTCGTTAAAAGTATGATTGACACTTATTAACTCATAGCTTTTTCAGAGAGAGAGAGCACATACGGATAGACATACATATATATAGAAAGGCATAATGGATAAACAAAGATAGATAGATGAATATATAGATTTAGGCAAACATTAGGTTAGTTAAATGACACAGACATCACGCACACGCACGCACACACACACACAAACACACACAAGGTAATATACAGACAATAAACACATGCAGATAAACCCATTGTCTTTACACTATACCTCATCTCAACATCTTCCACGAAAATCATGACCTTTTTTGCCATCTTCAGGGATACATTTATTGATCCCAGTGGACAGACAAAATACAGAGGCACAGACAACACAGCTAGGTAAGACACACACTTACAGAACCCAAACACATAGAATAATACACAGACAGAATTCCAATAGACAGAACACAGACTGAACACAAACAGAACACAGACAGCCATAACACAGATATAACACAAACAGACATAACACAGACACAATACCAATAGACAGAACATACAGTACATACCACGAACATAAATAACACAGATATACACAAACAGAACACAAACAGAACACAAATAGACAGAACACACACAGAATACCAATAGACAGAACACAGACAGAATACCAATAGACAGAACACAGACAGAATACCAATAGACAGAACACAAACAGAATACCAACAGACAGAACACAGACAGAAGACCAATTGACAGAACACAGACAGAATACCAACAGACAGAACACAGACAGAATACCAACAGAATATCAATAGACAGAACACAGACAGAAGACCAATAGCCAGAACACAGACAGAATACCAATAGACAGAACACAGACAGAATACCAATAGACAGAATACCAACAGACAGAACACAGACAGAATACCAATAGACAGAACACAGACAGAAGACCAATAGACAGAATACCAACAGACAGAACACAGACAGAATACCAATAGACAGAACACAGACAGAAGACCAATAGACAGAACACAGACAGAATACCAACAGACAGAACATAAACAGAATACCAATAGACAGAACACAGACAGAATACCAACAGACAGAACACAGACAGAATACCAATAGACAGAACACAAACAGAATACCAATAGACAGACCACAGACAGAATACCAATAGACAGAACACAAACAGAATACCAACAGACAGAACACAGACAGAATACCAACAGACAGAACACAGACAGAATACCAACAGACAGAACACCAAGACAGAACACAGACAGAATACCAATAGACAGAACACAGACAGAATACCAACAGACAGAACACAAACAGAATACCAACAGACAGAACACAGACAGAATACCAATAGACAGAACACAGACAGAATACCAACAGACAGAATACAAACAGAATACCAACAGACAGAACACAGACAGAATACCAATAGACAGAACACAGACAGAATACCAATAGACAGAACACAGACAGAATATCAACTGACAGAACACAGACAGAATATCAACTGACAGAACACAGACAGAATACCAACAGACAGAACACAAACAGAATACCAACACAGAACAGACAGAATACCAACAGACAGAACACCAAGACAGAACACAGACAGAATACCAATAGACAGAACACAGACAGAATACCAACAGACAGAACACCAAGACAGAACACAGACAGAATACCAATAGACAGAACACAAACAGAATACCAATAGACAGAATACAGACAGAATACCAATAGACAGGACACAAACAGAATACCAACAGACAGAACAGACAGACAAAACAGAACACAGACTTAAGGGGAGACTGACCGTTTGTTTGGTCTATTAATTCATTTATTCATATCTATTTTTTAGTTTCCTCCCTAGACCTCCATCAAGCTTAGAAAAACACCCCCTAGACCCCCCTTCAAGATAAATTTGTAAATTTTTCGGTAGAAAAATGTTCCAGCCGCAGGCCGATTCCTCTTAATATTGCAGGCTCGTTATCGCTCGCCAGGAAATAATCGACACCTAAATGGCACGAAAGGTCTTAAAATTGACAACGAAATGGGGCGAAAGGTGTTAACATCGCCAAACTAATGGGCCGAACGTCTTATAATCTCAAAACTAGTGGGGCTAAACATTAGGGAGAAGGGGGTCCAGAAAAACGGTCTTCCTCCCCTTAACACAGACAAGACAAAACAATACATCCCCTTTACATTTAACCTCATATCAACTTCTTCCACGGCACTCTTATGGGGAGATTATTATATATATATATATATATATATATATATATATATATATATATATATATATATATATATATATATATATATATATATATTTGTTTATTTATTTAATATTTGTTCTTTAGTTTCCTCCCAAGACCTCCATCGAGCTTTGAAAAAAACTCCCATTCGAAATAAATGTGTGCATTTTTTGGTAAACAAATTGCGTGCTCACTAACATTTGCCAGGAGACATTCGATACCTATATGGCACGAAAAGTCTTAAAATCGCAAAATAATGGGGGGGAATGTCGTAAAATCTCAAAAATCTGTGTGCATTTTTCGGTAGAAAAATTGAATGCTCACTATCGCGTGCCAGGAAAATATTGACAACTAAATGGCACGAAAGGTCTTAAAATAGCAAAACTAATGGAGCGAATATCTTCAAATCTCAAAATGTATTGAGCTAAACATGAGGGAGAAGGGGGTCCAGAAACTCCCCCTCCCCCTCTTGACCTCTATCACCATCCTCAGACACACTCATCTATCACTCAAGACAGATAACATTTACTTTTCCTTCCGTGACAACAATATATTATTTGTTTGGTACTTTTACTTTGTTTTACGTTTGGACGTGTGTGAATGTTGTGTTTAGTCTGTGTTTGTTCGTGGTTTTGTCTTGTGTTTTGTGTTTTCCCTGTTCTTGCTCGGTCTTGAGTCGGCCACCCCCAAGAAAATTAAAACAAACAAATAATAAAATAGAATAAAATAGAAAATACAAATAAAAAATAGGAAAAGTGTGGATTGGGCCTGTGCATATACTGTAAATAGACGTTTGGGTAGGATGAGCGGCAGGTATGTAGGCTAAGAGTGCTATGCTGTGTTCACTGCAGTTCCAAACAACCATGTATTTGTTTATGATGACCGGACAACTCAACCAGTACCAAATCAACCAATACGGTTAGGTTAGGTTAGGTTAGTACTATATTTTGGCACTGGTTTGGTTGGTCTTGGTTGATTTGGCGCTGGTTGAGAGCTACTGGTTGATATGGTCTACTGGTTGAGATGTCCGGGAACCAATTTTTTATATCTATATTTGATAGTGACAGATAGGTTGAATGTAAAGGCGATAGTAGGGGTGAATGGTGGGTGATAACGACCGTGTTTGATGGAGGAGCAATAATGGTTTGGTGGTTTTCACAGGTACGCCACGGTAGCCATGTCCGTTTCCTAGTCATTCGGGTGTGGCTTTAACCTCATGACACAGGGACAAGTGGCTTAATTCTCCACTTTTGGTAATGAACAATACTGACGAAAATTAGGCGACGGTGTGAAACAAACTGTGGCAAAATAGTATACTAATTCAACTGTTTATTAACCCTTTCACGCACATATGACGCAGAGGTTGCCAGATTAGCAATAAGAAATAGTTCTCTCACTCTTATAATTACCTCTCCAAAATTAGTTTTCTGCCCACAGCTAACTCAAAGACAACTGCAGAGGTTGAAGTAACTAAACTAAAGGTTTCTAAATACCCCTGATGGCAACAAAGGCTTTAAAGTATCCCTAATAGGCTCAAAATAGCGTCATATGTTGGAGAGGGTTAATAAGTTATTCCTGTAAAACGATGTCACACGGCCTCTGAAACCCATATACTGTCTCTCGGGTTAACTTGGACTATATGCACCCCTTCTGTACCGGCCACGTCTTTTTCATTTTAGTCTAGCTATATTTAGACGATTTTGTGCAGTTTAAGAAGGATCTGTGGTTGCAAAAAGGGTTAAGCGAGATAGTTCGAAGCCTGTCAATTGCTGGAGGCCCTATTGAAACGGAACAAAATCGTCTAAAAGTAGCCAGAATAAAGTTAAAAGGACGTCCCCGGTACAGAAGGGGTTAATTCTTTATCTGATATTTGTACTTCAGAGATTCCTTTAAAATTTTCGAGGCTTTTAAGGAGAGATGGGTCGTTTTTCTGGCCCCCCTTCTTCTTCATGTTTAGCCCCATTAGTTTCAGATTTTAAGACGTTCAGCGCATTAGTTTGGCGATTTTAAAACCTTTCGCCCCATTTCTTTGTCAATAATATGACTTTAGTGACATTTAGGTGTAAATTAAGACATCGTAAAATGTACAAATTTATCTTGAAAGAGGGTCTAGGAGGGTGTTTTTAAAGCTTGATTGAGGTCTAGCGAGGAAACTTTAAAAATTATAGAAATGTGTATAAGTGCTGAAATCAATACGCCCATCCTCCCTTATAATTATGTGCCAGGATTAATGAACGCTACTGTACAGTCGAGCTAATAAGACTTAGTGATGTCTCGGCACCAAGTATGTTTTGATCAATAATTGGTATCAGCAATATCTAAGCATCATTTCTTCATATCGATTGAAATATACAAACATGTTCCTACACATACCCACCTTATTCAACATCTGACAGACATTAATACAGCACAGAGCGAGCCAAACGTAATGACAGCTGGGACATGAATTATTAGAGTGGCCATACACAAAGCAGATTAAACCCATAGACTAATTCCAGTCTAATCATTAATGGTCCACTGAAGTATTGTGAGTCACTGTACATTAGGTAAGGGCTTGTTATCTTAATTAAAATTAAAATGTAAACTTGCAAACTAAACAAACCAAAATTGGGACAAGGACAATATAAAGTCAAATTAAATTAAATGTTAGGCTTGTGAAGGCAAATGTCTCTGAGAGAGAGAGATATTCTACAATACATTAAGTCCTGACACAATAAGTGGATACAATCTCACCACCACCACCACTACCAACACCACCACCACTACCAACACCACCACCACTACCAACACCACCTCTCCTTAATCATTTCTCTTGTCCGTGTCTATCGTTCCTCAGAAGACAATATTCTACTAAAGGTAGCGCCAACGAACTTGAAAATAATCTTGACCCCTTAACTTCTCATAACTCAAAAGGGCCTAGAGCAAACTGGCTGTAAATATGCACACCTATTTCCTGGTGGGCTCTTCCCAAATGATAGAAATGTCAGCTCGATTGCTTTCATTCATTTTGAGGTATGATAACTTAAGGGATCAAAATTATTGTCAAGTTCGTTGGCGCTACCTACAGTACAGTATAGCCATTCCTATATGTCCTATAGTGACCCTAGAAATGTTGATTACTGTAAAGTTTTATGGTAGAAATGCAATGTAAGGGTCTTAAGGGGGGTGACCTGTTTTTTGTTTATTTCTGTCCTTTTCTCTCTTTCTCTGGCTTGTAACCATTCGGCCCCATTCAGCCAACTATTTTAAGACGTTTATCCCCATCTACGTGTCGATTTCTTTCTGGCGAGCGATAGCGAGCCAGCATTATATGAAGAAATCCGGCTTCGCCGGAGAAATTTTTCTATCGAAAAATGTACAAATTTAGCCTGCTGTCAAACAAAAATGAAAAATATGCTGGCTCGCTACCGCTCACCAGTAAAAAATTGACACCTGGATGGGGATAAACGTCTTAAAACAGTAGGCTGAATGGGGCCAAATGGATACAACACAGAGAAAGATAGAAAAGGACAGAACCAAAACAGATCACCCCCCCTTAAGGACTCAGAAACTGCCGGATGTTATTTTGTATCTGTGTAGCATTTTGCATAATTGACCTAATTAGCATATTAATTAGGTATAATAACTAAATACGGAATATCTTGATAGAAACTCAAAATAAAGACTTCAACATAATATCCAGACCTGTGTTCGACTCCAAGGAATCCAAATCACATGGTTTTAATATCCTAAAAGCCCTCCAACTATCCAGAATCCAATATAGCCACCAAGGATAACTAAATAAATCCTAAAATCACCCAAACTCAGAAATTGTTAAAGATACAGATATTATGTTGATGAGCACATACACCTCGGAAAGTAAAACTGCTACTGCACCTGTTAAGGGGAGGTTTTTAGTTTGTTTCCTACTCCTCCAGCAATCTTAAAATTTCACCCCCTCGAACCCCTTTCAAGAAAAATTCGTACATTTTTCGGTAGAAAAATGTCACGGTCGAAGGCCGGTTACTCTTAAATTACAGGCTCGCTATCGCTCGCCAGGATAAAATCGACACCTAAATAGCACGAAAGGTCTTAAAATTGACAGAATGGGGCGGAAATTCTTAAAATCACCAAACTAATGGGGCAAACGTCTTAAAATGTCAGGAGCAATGGGGCTAGACATGATGGAGAAAGGGGTCACGAAAAAAGTCCCTCAAGTGGAAATCTCCCCTTAAACACAAAGAAGAGGGGAAAAGAGGCGATAGTTGGACAAACAAGATCGACAGAAGATCCTAGACAAACTTCAAAAGACGATGTTAATGATGAAATACTGTTCAGATAAACAGCTGGATAAATTAAATACATATTGGTTACTATTTTCATTTCAAAGTATGACGTGTTAATGTAAGGAATGTGTAAGTGATAGTCCTACAAGCAAGACAAATTGCTAGAATGTTTGGCGATAATATCCCTGCTTGTTATTTGTGGGGGGTAGCTGGTGGGAAGAGCATTAGTATTATGCTGGCTTCACTGGCGGAGATTTATGGTGTATTATGTGGCTGTGTGGATGTGTGGATGTGTGTGTGGGTGGGTGTGGGTGTGGGAGTGGGTGTGGGCGTGGGCGTGGGTGTGTGTCTCTGTGTGTGTGTGTGTGTGTGTGTGTGTGTGTGTTGTTCTGAGAGAGAGAGAGAGAGAGAGAGAGAGAGAGAGAGAGAGAGAGAGAGATAGATACATAGCTAAATACAGTAGATAGATAGATATATAGATAGATAGATAGATATATATAGAGAGAGAGAGTGAAAGTGAGAGAGAGAGAGAGAGAGAGTGAGTTACAAAGAGTTACACATATACTTAGACCACACATACCTTGCGGTCCCAACTAGGTGGTCCGGCCTTAATACTAGTAGACAGGGACAGTTCAAAGTGGAAGAATAGGACAGTAAAGTAGAAAGTAGAGGCGAGAGAGAGAGAGGTTCAGATACACATAGCAGCACATTATAGATATATAGATAGATTGAGATGGAGACAAGCATGCAAAGATTATATATATATGTATAATGTGAACAGAATAAATTTCCATTTGTGCGTGCAAAACACACACACACACACACACACACACACACACACACACACACACACACACGCACATACACAAACACTCACACACACACCGATTATTATTATTTATATTTATTTATTTATTTATTATTATTATTATTATCCCCCTGGGGGTTAGGGAATAGAATATGCCCCACGTGCCTTCTGCGTGTCGTAAGAGGCGACTAAAGAAGTTGGGTCGGTGGGCTTGCGACCCCCACCCGGAAAAAATATCTAAGCAAAGAAAAACGAACGAACAGCCTCGGATGCGGACGGAACCAACGTTGACGAACCACGACCGACTAAGGACATGCCTTCGGACATTCTGAGAATGGCTACGTGGAATGTTAGTGGCATGAATGATGGCACAAAAGAGAGAGAGGTTCCGGAAGTGTTAGTGAATGCCAGGCTGGATGTATGTGGAATGACAGAGACCAAATGGAAAGGTTCAGATGTGAGAGAGTGGGAGTGTGGAATGGGTGTGTGTGCTGGAGTGAGTGAAGGAACAGCGAGAGAAGGTGCATGTTTGTTTGTAAGTAGCAAATGGAAGGAATGTGTAAGAGAGTATGGGTCTGTGGGTTCAAGGATTGTGTGGGTGAGAATGAAAGTAGGAATACAAACGTGGGTGATTGTATGCGTGTATGCTCCGACAGAGGATATACTTGAAAGAAAGAAAGAGGAGTTCTGGATGAATGTGGAGGCGTGCCTGGAGAAGTTTGACAAGAACGAAAGAATATTTCTGATTGGGGATATGAATGGTAAGGTGGGTGATAAGAAAGTTGAGGGAGTGGTGGGACGGTGGGGGGTACCATCAGAGGTGAATGGGAATAGTAGTGCACTTGTGGACGTATGTGTGGGGAGGAGGCTGTGGATAGCCAACACCTTCTTCCGACACAGAATGATCCACAGGTACACGTACCTGTGGAAACGGATGTTGACGATGAAGGATAAGACAGTGGTGGAACGAAAATCATTGATTGATTATGTATGTGTGGATGAACGAATGAAGAAATCTGTGATGGATGCTAGGATGTATAGGGGTATTGGAGGGGGTCTGTCTGATCATTATGTAGTGGTAGCTAAGGTTAGGATACAAAAGAAGTGGGTGAGGAGAGCTGGAGGGAGGCGAGAGGAGGGTGGAATGGTGAGGAGGGTGGAGAGGTTGCAGGAAAAGGAAGTCAGGGAGGAGTACAGGAGAGCAGTGGAAAGACGACTAGGTGGGTTCGACCTGGAAGTTATGGAGGAAGTGGAGGAGATGAGCAAGGTGTTTAAGGATGAGATCTGTGCAGCATGTGAGGAGGTGTGTGGAGTGAGGAGAAGAGGGAGGGGAGTGAAAGGTACAGCATGGTGGACAGAAGAGGTAAGAATAGCTGTGGAAGAAAAGAAGAAAGCATATAGAGAGTGGTTGGGTAGTAGAGGGAATGAAGATTCCGAGAGACAGAAACGAGCGAGGTACGTGGAGAGTAAGAGGGTGGTGAAGAGAGTAGTGAAGGAAAGTAAGAGAAGAGTAGATGAGGAATTTGGAAGGAATCTGAGTGTAAAATGGAGGGAGAGTAAGAAACTGTTCTGGAAAGAAGTCAAGAAAGTTAGGGAAGGTAGTAAGGGAAACAGTAAGGGTGTGAAAGATAAGAATGGGAGAATGCTAGCCGAGAAGCAAGAGAGAGTCGAAAGATGGAGGGAGTACTTCAGTGAGTTGCTAAATGTAAGGAATGAAGAGCCAGCAAACATAGCTGGATATGGTATGGGAGGGAGAAGAAGAGAAGTAGTGGAGGAGGAGGTGGGGATCAGGAGGTCAGAAGTGTGGGAAGCCATGAAAAGAGTGAAGTTGGGGAAAGCACCAGGAACAGATGGAGTGTGTGGGGAAATGTTGAGGTATGGTGGTGAGATAGTAATAGAATGGGTATGGAAAATGTGCAAACTAGCATGGGAGAAGGGGAGTGCACCCGATGACTGGAAGACTGGCATAATAGTCCCCCTATATAAGGGCAAAGGGGAAAGAGGAGTGGGTGGTAACCACCGAGGAATATGTCTTCTAAGCGTAGTAGGGAAGGTATACAGTAGGGTAGTGATTGAGAGAGTGAGAGTGAGAACGGAGAAATGGATAGGCGACGAGCAGGGAGGTTTTAGGAAGGGAAGAGGATGTGTAGATCAGATTTTTACCCTGAATTGTGTTGTGGAGAAGTATCTGGAGAAGAAACAAAAGGTGTATGTTGCCTTTATGGACTTGGAGAAGGCCTATGACAGAGTGGATAGAGAAGGTTTGTGGAAAGTACTTAGAATATACGGAGTAGAGGGCAAGTTGCTGAAAGCAGTGAAGAGCATGTATGAGGGTGCAAAGGCGGCAGTACGTGTGGAGAGTGAGCAGAGCGAGTTCTTTGACCTGAATGTTGGTTTGAAACAGGGGTGTGTGATGTCCCCGTGGTTGTTTACTGTATATATGGATGGAGTCATGAAAGAAATACTATTAAGAGCAGTGGATGTTGGTGTATCGCTGAAAGAGGAGGGAATCGAGTGGAAGCTACCTATACTGCTGTTTGCGGATGATACAGTTCTGATGAGTGATAATGAATGGGAGTTGCAGGGTCTGGTAAATGAGTTTGGAACAGTGTGCGAAAAACGGAATTTGAAGGTAAATGCGGGGAAGAGCAAGGTTATGGTCTTCGAAAGGGGTGAAGTCACAGAGTGTGAGGTGAAGCTGAACGGTCAGGCTATGGAGATCGTCAACTCTTTTAAGTATCTGGGCAGTGTGTTGAGTAAAGATGGGACTATGGATGAAGAAGTGCGGGAGAGGGTACAACAGGGGAAGAGGGTTGTAGGAACGCTAAAAGCAGTAACAAGAAATAGGGTGGTCAGTATGGAAGTGAAGAAGTCCTTGCATGACAGTGTGGTAATCCCGACACTGACTTACGGAAGCGAAGCATGGACGTTGGTTGAGAGACTCAGACCAAGAGTGAGAGCAGTGGAAATGAATTACTTAAGGAGTGCGTGCGGAGTTACATGGAGGGATAGACAGACTAATGAGGAAGTAAGAAGGAGGTGTGGTGTGGAGGTAGATGTGCTGGAAAGTGTGAAAAGGAACAAATTGAGATGGTTCGGCCATATGGAACGTATGGAAAGCGAGAGAATGACTAAGAGGGTGTACGAGAGCGAGGTGGAGGGACAGAGAGGGAGAGGTAGACCGAATGAGAGGTGGAAGGATGGAGTGAGGAAGTACATGAACGAGGGCGGTGCTGGTTGGGGAGAGGGGCGTCGACTGACTGGGGACAGAGGTGCATGGGGGCGGTTCGTTCGTGGCCACCCCTTCGGGGATCACGGCGTCAGGCAATAGATAGATAGATAGATATTATTACCGTACATCTTAGGCAATGGTAATAAAACATAAATATTTAAAGCACTGCATAATTCTGAGCAAAAAACCAAACAAAAACAAAACCATTGTTGGCCAATCAGCAGTAGTCGAAAAACTCCTTTCCACAATTACCAAATGGTCAAACGTTTACTGAGGATATATTTAGGGGAAGCTGTTGGTTTTTCGAGTCCTCCTCCTCCCTCATGTTTAGCCCCATTAGTTTTCAGATTTTAAGGCGTTCCGACAATGAGTTTGGCTATCTTAACACTTTCGTCCCATTTCCTTGTCAATATTAAGTCTTTTCGTGTCATTTAGATGTCGATTTTTTCTGGCGAGCGATAGTAAGCCTGTATTGTAAAAGGAATCGGCCTTCGGCTGAGACATTTTCTTACCGAAAAATTTACACATTTATGTCGAAGGGGGGTCTTGTGTAAAGCAGTCATTCCAGATACTATACTTGGCGCTCTGGTGTCCCGTAGCTACCATGGGGCTGACCAGTGTGTGGATCCTGGGGCTGACATGTGACTAGCGATGTATATAGCTCCAACTTCCTTCTAGCCCGAAATTCGAAAGTGGTGAATTAATAAAGTCTGGTGGAATGATAATGTTGGCTGTACGGTGGTGATGGACGGGGTGATTGACAGGTGTAGGGGTAGAAGAGACGGGTGGGGGGGGGGGGGCAGATGGACAGACAGACAGCCACACCTACTATTATCCTAATAACAGAATACATGGGAGAGAAAGTGGTGCGTGATGCGAGTGTTATATATCTTGGGTGCTGTGAGAGAGAGAGAGAGAGAGACATTAGAGTACAGTGCTTATATACACAATATAAAAGATATACTGTACATAGGAAGAGATCACTTCCCACTGTATTATTGAAATCTCTAAGACCAATTTTAGCATCTTTGATTGGCTTGTGTAAAAGATATAGTAAAATATTATCAATGTACAGTATTTTGATGGCACTATTTTATTAATTTTTTTGTCCAGCATTAACAACTCTTATTAAATTCGTATCCTATTGCAAAATACAGTGAAATTCTGTAACTACCATTTTGTTTATACAGTATATTGCACGTATCCACAATATACTGAGTGTGTGAATATACTGTATATACTGTATATATATACTGTATATATGTACACGAGGGGATAATTATCGTAAAGTTTTAATTATCACCCGGAAGTTATTGAGCTATGTCGATGGACAAAATTGAAGCTCGCAGCGTGATTAAGTTCCTGCATTTGAAGGGTTACTCGTACAGTGCCCGGAAAATCCATGATGAAATGAAGCCTGTCTATGCCCTATGGTGATGATTGCCCGTCATATGACACTGTTGTGAGGCGGAAAAGCCTTCATTTCATAATGGATTTTCCGGGCACTGTAACCCTTCAAATGCAGGAACTTAATCACGCTGCGAGCCTCAATTTTTTCCATCTTGCAGGTTACTGACATCTAGCGCCACCTGTAAAGAAAGTAAACAAACTTAGAACATTTTTGCACCATCATGCGCATAAGGACCAGTCATTACACTGACAAAATTTCATCGACATAGCTCAATAACTTTCGGGTGATAATTAAAACTTTACGATATCCCCTTTTATATATATATATATATATATATATATATATATATATATATATATATATGTGTGTGTGTGTGTGTGTGTGCGCGTGTTTTTGCGTGCACTTGGTCACAATCCCCCCCCCCCAAAAAAAAAACACGAAATGGAGGAATTTCATCAGTAACTTTCAACCCTTCGTCTCTCCCCTCCAGTCAGCTAATAAGACAGATTAGTACTAAGTCTGTGTTTTTATTGGCTGTTGGCGCACCAAGCGTAAGCCAATGACGTACCAGAGTCTCGTCTTGTCCCATACATATCACCTTAAACGTTTTATGCCGTGCGTTGTGACAGGTAATGGTGTTTATGTCCTGGTGTTTGGATTATAATGAACGTTTGTGAGTGCTTCGATGATTGCCAGGTTGTAAAATATATGTGATAGATAATACAAGAAGCTTTTGTGTGTGTTCAAAGGATTGCCAGATTGCATACTTTCCTAATGTTTAGAATATAATTAATATAATATAATGTGCATTTATGATTGGTTGTATTATTATTATTATTATTATTATTATTATTATTATTATAATGTTTATATTATATTTATTATCATTATTATTTATTAGTAATATTATATACAGTATATACCGGTATATATATATATATATATATATATATATATATATATATATATATATATATATATATATATATATATATATATATATATATATATAAACTAGGGTCTTGTTTAACCCCTGCATTATTTGAGAAAGCTTGTCTCCCTTTTACCTGGCTCAGTAGACGATTACATTTGGCTTAGGAAGGAATTTGGGAAGTGAGAGGGTTAATTAGAATACTTTTTTTCTTTTTATTCATAAAGGGCCTTCTAAAGCTGAGAAACGCGTCCCAGCTCTGAAAGATTTTTAAGCCATTCAGTACCGGTGCCGTCCTTTCATCATATTAGGACAACTATTGGGCAATTTTAATAAGCTTTCGAAGGACCTCTAGCCATTTAAGGGGGGTGACCTGCTTTTTTCTCTTTATCTCCTTTTCTCTCTTTCTCTGGCTTGTATCCATTCGGTCCCATTCAGCCAACTATTTTAAGACGTTTATCCCCATCTAGGTGTCGATTTCTTCCTGGCGAGCGATAGCGAGCCAGCATTATATGAAGAAATCCGGCTTCGCCGGAGAAATTTTTCTATCGAAAAATTTAAAAATTTAGCCTGCTGTCAAACAAAAATAAAAAATATGCTGGCTCGCTACCGCTCACCAGTAAAAAATTGACACCTGGATGGGGATAAACGTATTAATACAGTAGGCTGAATGGGGCTAAATGGATACAAGCCAGAGAAAGATAGAAAAGGACAGAACAAAAACAAGTCACCCCCCTTAAAGGCTACAAAGTACCTCATATAATTATTTCAGCTACCACAGATCCTTCCTAAGCTGAATAAAATGATTTAATAGTTGCCAAAATATGATGAAAAGAACATCACCGGTACTGAATGGGTTAATTAAAAGAACATCACCGGTACTGAATGGGTTAATAAAATGATCCCGGTACTGAATGGGTTAATAAAATGATCCCGGTACTGAATGGGTTAAATAGGACATCACCGGTACTGAATGGGTTAAAAGAACGTCACCGGTACTGAATGGGTTAATTAAAAGAACATCACCGGTACTGAATGGGTTAATTAAAAGAACAACACCGGTACTGAATGGGTTAAATAAAAGAACATCACCGGTACTGAATGGGTTAATTAAAAGAACATCACCGGTACTGAATGGGTTAATTAAAAGAACATCACCGGTACTGAATGGGTTAATTAAAAGAACATCACCGGTACTGAATGGGTTAATTAAAAGAACATCACCGGTACTGAATGGGTTAATTAAAAGAACAACACCGGTACTGAATGGGTTAATAAAAGAACATCACCGGTACTGAATGGGTTAATTAAAAGAACAACACCGGTACTGAATGGGTTAAATAAAAGAACATCACCGGTACTGAATGGGTTAATTAAAAGAACAACACCGGTACTGAATGGGTTAAATAAAAGAACATCACCGGTACTGAATGGGTTAATTAAAAGAACATCACCGGTACTGAATGGGTTAATTAAAAGAACATCACCGGTACTGAATGGGTTAAATAAAAGAACATCACCGGTACTGAATGGGTTAATTAAAAGAACATCACCGGTACTGAATGGGTTAATTAAAAGCTTATGGAACAATTAGCCTGCTGAACCTAATGAATGACTCCAAGTCATGACATCATATATGTCTATCTATATATTTATATAACTATTGTAGTACATATTATATCGATCTGTGTGTGTGTGTGTGTGTGTGTGTTTGTGCCCTAAAACAATGTACAATTTTAACTTCTTCCAATATCTAAACATTGTTTTAATACAACGTAGAGGTTTGAGGAAAACAAATATTTGACAATATACTAACGAAAAACATCCACTGAGAAAGGTGACAAAATAGTGAAAAATAGTGAAGATAAACAAAATATACCCAATATATATACTTGTTTAGTCCAATATTGATAAAAATAAATATATGAAAACATCTGAAGAAAAATGGTCGATACTGGATTTTATAAATATGATCGAAGAATACTCTGAGAAAAGTAAAACTATTTACCCAGATAAAAAACACTGCTGGCTTTACAGTGTATAATTTTGATAAGCCAATATAATTATATGCTAATAAATTGGAGGAAGATAAGGATAAATATATATTGAGAGAGAGAGAGAGAGAGAGAGAGAGAGAGAGAGAGAGAGAGAGAGAGAGAGAGATCAATAAACAGACACACCGATCGATTCATACTTTCTGACCAACTATGTGAGTGTGTGTGTGTGTGTGTTTACAATTATATACAGAGTTAAAACTGGATAGGATGATGCAAGTAGATTAAGGTAGATAGGTAGATACATAGTTAAATCGAAATAGATGGATATACAGTAGATATATACTGACAGATGAAATTAGTTAAAGAAGCAAGCACACACATTGGAGAGAGAGAGAGAGAGAGAGAGAGAGAGAGAGAGAGAGAGAGAGAGAGAGAGATATCAATAAACAGACACACCGATCGATTAATACTTTCTGACCAACTATGTGAGTGTGTGTGTGTGTGTGTGTGTGTGTTTACAAGTATATACAGAGTTAAAACTGGATAGGATGATGCAAGTAGATTAAGGTAGATAGGTAGATACATAGTTAAATCGAAATAGATGGATATACAGTAGATATATACTGACAGATGAAATTAGTTAAAGAAGCAAGCACACACATTGGAGGGGGAAAGAGAGAGAGAGAGAGAGAAATGGCAATCTTTATATCCCAAAAGAACGATATAAAAATTAGTAACCCAAGATACAAGAAGATAATCCCAGAACTACCATTAATTAATATATCTGAAGAACTAGAAACTACAAAAAGGTATAATGTCCTGAAGGTAAGTGTTGATGGCCGAAAGTTCCTGTTGTGTACTTGTTTGGGGTCCTTTAGATAAGTATTATACCTTAACTTGTATATATTGGCAGCCATTGTGTATACCTGTTATATTAATGTTGAGTACTACTGTACCTGTTAGTGGAGGCATTAGGGGTCATTTAGGTACGAATAACAAAGACATATTTACCTTAACCCATTATGTACCAGTGACGTCTGTTATCATTTTCTCTAGCTATATTTAGACAATGTTATGCAGCTTAGGAAGGATTTGTGGTGGTTAAAAGGCTTGATTGAGATAGTTCGAAGCCTTAAAATTGCTAGAGATCCTTCCTAAACTGAATGAAATCGAGTAGTAGTAGCCAGAATATAATATAAAGAATGTCGATGGTACAGTATAGGTTAACTTGCTTTTACTGGCAACCATTTTGTATACCTATTATATATCATATACGTGATAAGTGAAATCATAACTGACCATTATCATAAGGTAGTGCACGGAATAGCACACTAACTTATTTGTACTGGTAACCATTATGTTCACCTACCAGTGAAGTCTGGCAGCTATCTTGTACTCCTGTTGATGGTGGAGTTGTTAAGGGGGTAGTACTCGCATTTTCTGGACCTCCTTCTCCCTCATGTTTAGCATATTAGTTTTGAGGTTTTAAGACGTTCGTTCAATTGATCTGAACAGTTAAAGTGACCATTGATATGCTGATAGTCAATGAATGCAGTCACAAAAATCCATTCAATTCCATTCATGCATTTTAGAAATAAGGCATGTTTAATATTACGGGTAAAGTCCCTAAGCCCCCAATTGAGGTCTTCCAGTAATCACCATGTTCTGTGTAGAAAATCCTAGGAAACCAGGACGTCTCAGAATACAAATCGTGAATATCAACCAAACAGTTCCCATGACTATTTTATAAGGGGTTCAAGTAACAAAGGAATATATTGACGTAGTTTCATCTCCAATAGTACATACAACATGACGTGGAAAAGCAGACATCCAGAGAGACAGACAGCAACGAAAACACTATATCGTAAAATTTGTTCCAATGAATATGCAAACACAGATCGATGTGTATTGATCAAACAAACACACACACAAACACACACACACACACACACACACACGATCGCGAATGTGCAGGAAAAAAAATCGTATCATTGTATATACTTAAGGGAGCCCACCTCGCTTTTTTTCTCTTTCTCTCCCTCTCTCTTTGGCTTGTATCCATTCGGCCCCATTCAGCCTACTGTTTTAAGACGTTTACCCCCCATCCAGGTGTCAATATTATCCTGTCGAGCGGTAGCGAGCCAGCATATATATATATTTTGTTTTGACAGCAAGCTAAATTTGTAAATTTTTCGATAGAAAAATTTCTCCGGCGAAGCCGGATTTCTCCATACAATGCTGGCTCGCTATCGCTCGCCAGGATGAAATCGACACCTGGATGGGGATAAACGTCTTAAAACAGTTGGCTGAATGGGGCCGAATGGATACAAGCCAGAGAAAAAGAAAAAAAGAAGGTGACCCCCGTTAAACAGATTAACACATACACAAACACACACGGTCGCGGATGTGTCTAAATATCCCACCACACCTCCCCTGGTGGTGGTGCCTTACAGGGAACAACAACAAAAACACTCCACAGGAAACAAACGACACAAAAGCAATATAATTAACTGCTTGAGGACCTATGGCGCTATTTTGCATTAATTCAGGTTATCATTTGACGATTTTATGCAAGGAAGGCTGTCTACGAGTTAAAACGACAAACATATCTTTATGAACTCTCCAACTCCCACCTAAGCTGAATACAATCGTCTAATGATAGCAAACTAAAATACAGAATGTCGTTACCTTATACTGAAAGAGTTCATTAATATATTACAATATACAGTATAATGGCCCACGGCATCACCAACCACCTGGCCCTCCAAACAAGGCATACCACTCCTTGTGTGACTCCTAATAACATATCATTCACAGGCTTAGCTCATTGATTAGTCATAAACTCGTTATAGCCTGCCGTATTAAGAGAGAATTGTGATCCCGTTTTCTTTTGTTACTGGGTGGTGCGGGAGGGGGAACTAGGAGAGGGGAGAGGAGGTGGAGAAGGAAGGGAAGTGAGGGAAGAAGGGGGAAGTGAGGGAAGAAGGGGGCAGAGAGGGAGTGGGAAGGGAGGAAAGCGAGGAGGAAGGGAGGAAAGCGAGGAAGCGAGGGGGAAGGGAGGAAAGCGAGGGGGAAGGGAGGAAAGCGAGGGGCAAGAGAGGAAGGGAGGAAAGGGAGGGGGAAGGGAGGAAGCGAGGGGGAAGGGAGGAAAGCGAGGGGGAAGGGAGGAAAGCGAGGGGGAAGCGAGGGGGAAGGGAGGAAAGCGAGGGGGAAGGGAGGAAGCGAGGGGGAAGGGAGGACGCGAGGGGGAAGGGAGGTAAGCGAGGAAAGCGAGGGGGAAGAGAGGAAAGCGAGGGGAAGAGAGGAAGCGAGGGGGAAGGGAGGAAAGCGAGGGGGAAGAGAGGAAGCGAGGGGGAAGGGTGGAAAGCGAGGGGGAAGGGAGGAAAGCGATGGGGAAGAGAGGAAGCGATGGGGAAGGGAGGAAGCGAGGGGAAGAGAGGAAGCGAGGGGGGGAGGAAAGCGAGGGGGAAGAGAGGAAGCGAGGGGGAAGGGAGGAAAGCGAGGGGGAAGGAGGAAGCGAGGGAAGGAGGAAAGCGAGGGGGAACGGAAGCGAGGGGGAAGAGAGGAAGCGAGGGGGAAGGGAGGAAAGCGATGGGGAAGAGAGGAAGCGAGGGGGAAGGGAGGAAAGCGATGGGGAAGAGAGGAAGCGAGGGGGAAGGGAGGAAAGCGAGGGGGAAGGGGGAAAGCGATGGGGAAGAGAGGAAGCGAGGGGGAAGGGAGGAAGCGAGGGGGAAGAGAAGCGAGGGGGAGGGAGGAAAGCGAGGGGAAGAGAGGAAGAGGGGGAAGGTGGAAAGCGAGGGGGAAGGGAGGAAAGCGATGGGAAGAGAGAAGCGAGGGGAAGGGAGAAGCGAGAAGAGAGGAAGCGAGGGGGAAGGGAGGAAAGCGAGGGGGAAGGGAGGAAAGCGAGGGGGAAGGGAGGAAAGCGAGGGGTAATGTAGGGAAGAGGAGAGGGAAGGGAGGGGAAAAAGAGGAAGGGAGGACGGAGATGAGAGGGAGAGAAGGGAAGGGAGGGGAGGAGAGAAAACAAAATGAGAGGGAAAGGTGGGAGAGGAAACGGGAGTGAGGAGAGGGGAGAGAATTGTCTAATGATAATGAGAGAAAGTGAGGAGAGGAGATGGGAGAGGAGGGAGAAGAGATGAGAGGGAAAGGCGGCGAGAGGAAGTGAGAAGAGAGAAGATGGGAGGGGAGGGAAGAGGAGGATAGGGGAGGGGTGGGCAGGGAATGGGAGAGGTGTCTGCCCAAGGCTAGAGGAAGTTTGGGTTGGAGTAAGTAAATAACTGCATGGATATTGAATTGTTATAGGTTTTATATTGAATCATATATTTATTTATATTTATATAGCTATTATATTATTTATTTATTTATATATTCAATTGCTAATTTTTTATGGATGGCTAGATGGATTAATATGTTACACACTATAGTCTATTCGCTGCAAGTAGGCAAAAAATCATGACCTCTAACCTCTGTAACTCAAAAACGACTAGAGTAATCGAGCTAATATTTCTACCATTTGGGAAGAGTTCGTCAAAGAATATATGTGAAAATTTACAGCCAATTTTCTCTAGCCCTTTTTGAGTTACAGAGGATAGAGGTCATGATTTTTCGCCTATTTACAGCGAATAGACTACAGCATGTCAATCCGTGAGCAAATGTGTATTGTATCTGATACAATACCCATTTGCTCACGCTAGACCCGAGGGATCAACATGTATCGAAATTTATGATCGCGACTGTACACGCTAAGACACAAATCCTGGCCCAACGTGAAAACTCGAACAACACAACATTACATAAATATTAAGGGGAGGCAGACAGTTTTTCTGGACCCCCTCCTCCCTAATGTTTAGCCCGACTAGTTTTGAGATTATAAGACGTTCGGCCAATTAGTTTGACGATTTTAACACCTTTCTCCCCATTTCGTTGTAAATTTTAAGACCTTTCGTGCCATTTAGGTGTCGATTACTTCCTGGCGAGCGATAGCGAGCCTGCAATTTTAAGAGGAACCGGCCTTCGGCCGTGACATTTTTCTACCGAAAAATTTACAAATTTATCTTGAAGGGGGGTCTAGGGGGGAGGCCATGTCTGCAGCACCAAATCCTTCCAAATCCTGTCCTCTGCGCATGCGTGAGAATCTTAGGCCCCTTGGCACGATTTTTTTTTCCTTTATACTATTATATTATATTATATTAACCTAACCTAACCTAACCTAACCTAACCTAACCTAACCTAACCTAACCTAACCTAACCTAACCTTAAATTAACCCAACAGTTGATCCTAAATAAATAAAAAAAAAAATGTGAGTTTGGAAGGATTTGGTGCTGCAGACATGGCCTCCCGTCTAGGGGGTGTTTTTCTAATCTTGATGGAGGTCTAGGGAGGAAACTAAAAAAATAAATGAATTAATAGAGCAAACAAACGGCCAGTCTCCCCTTAAGTAAAATAATATTGAGACGATTCGATTAAGTTCGGGATAGCTTCGAATAGGCAACGGGTAAAGTATAGTCGTGAATATATTATATATATAGTATATGAATACACTAACCCTATGGGAGCTCCTTTGGGAAGCTCAGTGGTCTGGTTAAAGCTCAGTGGTCTGGTTAAAGCTCAGTGGTCTGGTTAAAGCTCAGTGGTCTGGTTAAAGCTCAGTGGTCTGGTTAAACTTCTCACAATAATTACACCAATTCGAATATTTGAACTTTTAAAGCCAAGTTCTGAAACATTTAGGCTACAATGAAACAGTGCATTATCTCGTTGTGTTCGATACTGGTTCAAATGCCTGCGTCGCTATTTACGCTTTTGGCTGGAGAGTACAGTACAAGCGAGGACAGGAATATTCTGGACAATGTAGGAGGCGCAAGGGACTGGAGTTCTCATTCAGAGGCCTTAGTCCTGGTCGCGATTGAGGAAGACGTCTGGGGTTCTCGAGCAGGACAACCTCCAGGTTTATATTCCCAGTATACCTGGGGCTATAAATTTGGGGGTCTCGGGGACTCCGGTTCGTTCTTCCTGACTTAAGGTGGGATGGTTCACTTTTTGGGCGATGTTTGCATGTATTCATTATTTTTCTAGTTTCCTCCCTAGACCTCCATCAGATTATAAAAAAAAACATCCATTAGATCTCCCTTCTAGATTAATTTGTAAATTTTTCGGTAGAAAAATTTCCCGGCCGAAGGCCGGTTCTTCCAACATTACAGGCTCACTATCGTTCGCCAAGGAAAAAATTGACACCTAAATAGCACGAAAGGTCTAAATATTGAAGAATAAATGGGTCGAAAGGTCTTAAAATCGACTAACTAATGGGGCAAACATCTTAACATCTGAAAACTAATGGGGCTAAACATGAGGGAGAAAGTGGTCAAGAAAACCGGCCATCATTATTGTATTATTATATCATTATTTCCGGTGAATATATTTGTTTTCGTTTGCTCCTTAGACCTATCAAGTTTTAAAAAAATAAATAAAAAAACAAAAAAACAAAAAACATTCGAAATAAATTTATAAATGTTTCGGTAAAAACAGGCTAGCTATCGCTCGACAGGAAACAATCGACACCTACTATGGGTTTCAGAGGCCGTGTGGCATCGTTTTTCGGGAATAACTTATTACAAACAGTTGGATCAGTATGATATTTTGTCAGAGCTTGTATCACACCGTCACCTAATTTTCGTCAATATTGTACGTACATTACCAAAAGTGGAGAATTAAGCCACTTGTCCCTTAGTCATGAGGTTGAAGTCACACCTGAATGACTAGGAAACAGACAAGGCTACCGTAGCGTACCTGTGTAACCACCAATACAAACCATTATTGCTCCTCCATCAAACACGGTCGTTATCAGCCACCACCCAACCCTACTATCGTCGTGTAAATCGACACCTGGATGAGGATAAACGTCTTAAAACAGTAGACTGAATGGGGTCGAATGGCTATTACCCAGAAAGAAAACAAAAAGCGTGTCGGTCCCCTTCTGTACCGGTGATGTATTTTTCATTATATTCTGGCAACTATCAGACGATTTTGTTCAGCTTAGGAAGGACGTCTACTCATTAAAAGGCTACAGACTGTCTCAATTCATCCTTTTAGCTACCCTATATAATTCTTAAGCTTCATAAAATCGTCTAATAGTAGCCAAAATAAAGTGAAAAGGACGTCGCCGGTACAGAAGGGGTTAATGTATCGGAATATGCCCTGGGTTACATTGATGAAACACACTTCTCATTCCTGGCACTCGTCCTTGATTTAGGAACCAAAACTGCATACAAAAAAAATACAAAATAAAATCTTACATTAACATTTTCACAGTAACTGGTATAGGCCTATTATATATCAATTCGTTACTAATTATATTTTTGTATATTCAGCTTAGAAATAATCTGTATCAAAAAGTTAAATAGTCGAATAAAACCCCTCTAATAAGTTGTTACTAAATAACAAGAGGCTAAAATATAAAAAAAAAAAATCATCCTAAGCATAAGATTAAAACAAAATTAATAGATACAACAAAATACAATCTGAAATAAAAAATAACAAAAAGAGCAATACTGCAACTTGGTCTAAGAAAGGAAAATGGGCGTTTCCATTTATGTTCTACGAGGAAAAATACTTAAGGGAGCCCACCTCGCTTTTTTTCTTTCTCTCCCTCTCTTTTTGGCTTGTATCCATTCGGCCCCATTCAGCCTACTGTTTTAAGACGTTTACCCCCATCCAGGTGTCAATATTTTCCTGGCGAGCGGGAGCGAGCCAGCATATATATATTTTTGTTTTGACAGAAATCTAAATTTGTACATTTTTCGATAGAAAAATGTCTCCGGCGAAGCCGGATTTCTTCATACAATACTGGCTCGCTATCGCTCGCCAGGAAGATATCGACACCTGTGTTGGGATAAACGTCTTAAAACAGTTGGCTGAATAGATACAAGCCAAGGAAAGAGAGAAAAGGAGAGAAAGATAAAAAAAGCCGGTGACTCCCCTTAAAATCTGGTAATTGTTCACTCCCTTAGTCCGTGTGGTCCGCTTTGCTGAACAGACAGTATATAATTCGCTATGGATAAGTAGGTAGATAGATCGATAGGTAAATTGATAGGTATATTAATAGATAGGGAGATAAACTTCCATTATAGAGAGGCCTTCCTTAGGGTTAAGGCCCCATTAATTACTCCTTCCATTCATCTATCCATAGCCTATGATAGCGCAGTTGGAATTGTGTACCGGTACGTGCTTAGATTGATATGCAGGATTCGAAACTGCATAATCAATCGTAGGCTTGTCCACCATTCTTTAACTGTCTTCGTAGCGCAATGGATAAATGCACTGAATTTCGGTGTGAGAATCCTAGGTTCGAATCCCTGGACTGCCACATGTATTTGTTGATTTCATTAATTGAGTTTAGGAGTAAAGTCGGTTGGTGGAGGGAACATAATAAACTATACAATAAAGAGCAGACCAGATAAATATATACCGGTAGCTTATAATGAAAGTTGTATTGTTATTATATACAGTATATATATATATATATATAATTGTAAACTATAATCAAATTGCGCTAGTTATTATAAATTCTAGCTACCTGAACAAAAATTCATTCAGCTTAGGATGAATCTCTGTATCAAAAGGTTAAATTCTAGAATAACACTTCTCTAGCATGTTGTTACTAAGTTAAATGACAGGTGGCTGAAATATACCATACATTCTCATCGTCTGATAGAAATAATTAAACATAAGATAATGATAATTAGATCAAGACAATACGATCTTGAATAATAACAAGAATAATAATATATAATATTTTCGATTGTCTGTCTGTCTGTCTGTCTGTGTGTTCTTAATAGGCGGCCGCAGTTTTGGACCTGGGGAGATGAAACTTTGCATGTGGGTGTCAATTGACCTGGGTCAGGTCATAGAGGGGGCGAGGCCACGATCGGAGGTCGTTTCGAGGCCGAAATTGAAAAAAAAAAAAAAAAAAAAAAAAAAAATTGCCGTTTGGGGCAGGGCCTCCAATCGAAAAGGTGTATGGAACGAAAGGTGTTCGCAGCCCCCAAAAATGGGGGTACGGATGAGGTCAGATCCAAAATCGGAGGTCATTTAGCGGCGAAATCGAGGTCGCCGTTTAATGAGGCACAGGGAGGTCGAGGCCGGTGATTAGGGTAGTATTGATGATGGCGATTATGGTAGTAGTAGTGGTGGTAGTATTGATGGTGATTACCCTGGCAACGCCGGGTACCCCTGCTATTTAGTAATATATATAGTCAGAATCCGTTAAAACACATATATTCTACATACATACACTGTCAACAAATATGGGGTTAAAGAAGGTATGAAAAGGGTAATAATTAAAGTGTCCATAATTTAATAACTATTTTTTTTTTATATATAGGCCTATATTGATAGTATTAAACCCATACCATTATAAGAATGTTCAAGTAAATCTCCATCAATATTCCCAATAATTAAATACAGTACACACTTTTCATACCTTGGATTTTTAGAGATTTTTCTGAGCACACTAATATAATTGAGGGGAAGGGTTTTTTCTGGACCACTTCTCCTTCATGTTTAGCCCAATTAGTTATGAGATTTTAAGACGATCGCCTCATTAGTTTGGCGATTTTAAGACCTTTCGCCCTATCTAGGTGTCGATCTTTTTCCTGGCGAACATATCTAGCCTGTTTTACCGAAAAATGTACAAATTTATCTCGAATTGGGGTCTTGGTTTTTTATTTTTTCAAGCTTGATAGAGGTTTAGGGAGCAAACGAAAACAAACATATTCACCGGTAATAATATACAAATACACAAATAAAAAAAATAGTTTAACGTCCCCTTAACTCCGGTGTACTGGTTTTTACAGTCGTACGGTAATGTGTTTTGACTGGAATGACATCCTGTTGAATTTGAACAAACACCAAGAGAAGTATATACTGTATTATAGAGGGTGTACAGTCGGTCAGACCGTGGCATGGTTGGGCCCAAGGTTCATAGATACAACCGTTGTATCGGCCACGGAGTACTTGATATTAATGTTGCCCCCCTGTTGGCAATATATATAATGATAACAATAAGTCATGGGGGGTGAGGAGGGGCTTTCCCATTATAGTATCCCACGGCAGTCAAAATAGACGAGAACGTGGGTGATAGCCCGAATATTACATGGGCGGCGGCCCAATTGGGATGCGGCCCAACCTCCATAGGACCATTACAGAGACAGTATGTATACACTCAGTCATAAAAGAAGGGTACACCCCTGAGAGAAATCTCTAATGTCTCACGCTATTTATTTGTGGTAACACTGGCCCTGAACCATCGACGTCACGAAGAGGAGTGGGGACTGTGAATTGTAGGAGGGAGTAGGGAGCTGATATAAACAAGGTACGGTAATGCTTCACTTCACATTGAAAATAGTGTTGATTCTCTCTTTATCTCTCTTCATGCCGCTAAATTCGTCACACTTTCCCAACCTTTTACACCAACAAAACACGTAAATAACAATTCGAAAAGTACCTCATCAGTATCCTATTTATATAAGTTACGAACGGGGTACACGGGAATTGAATGCATTTGATCGTTTAATAAAGCATACTTTGTTCGAAAAAAAACAAAAAATGCTGCTCTGACACTTGGTTAATGGACTTGAGTTATAAGTTGTATTTGTATTAGTATAGATTTATATACTGTATATTTATAGGTATATTAGATTAATTGCAATGCACCTAATCAATCTTGCAGTATGTTTTGTTCGCGAAAATGGATCCACCTTTCTGCCTCCATTATAGTCTCTATCTCTTAGACACACACATACACACTGGATACAAATACTAAAAAAAAAAAAAAAAAAAAAAAAAAAAAAAAAAAAAAAAAAAAAACACACACACACACACACACACTCTCACTGTGCACTTAAACACACAGTTCAAGCACACACATCAGAATCAGAAGTAAACAGATTGACACAAACACACGCACACATACTCATAACACTGATTATATATATATAATTAAACCGTATTACATATATATATGATTAATACACTTGTATTGTATATATTGTATATATTTGTTATTGATAGAAAGGGGCTTGAATCAGAGAGAGAGAGAGAGAGAGAGAGAGAGAGAGAGAGAGAGAGAGAGAGAGAGAGAGAGAGAGAGAGCGATAGCAAGAGACAGAGCTAGACAGATAGATACATAGATAGAGAGAGAGAAAGCATAGAAAACGTAACCCACCATCGATTAAGCTCAAAGAAAACGAATCATAGGCCCATTGTTGTTCCTTTCACCCTGGGACAAAAAACAAAATTAAAATTAAAATTTCTTTCTTTAATCTTTGACGTCAATTATAGGAAGAGAATGTAATAATTGTGTGTATTGTTCTCAGCGCCATTACGGGAGAGAGAGACAGAATGATAGTGAGAATGTGAGTGTGTGCGCATATGAGAGAGAGAGAGAGAGAGAGAGAGAAAGAGAGAGAGAGACACCAAACACCTCCGATTAAATTAATGAAAGCATGTATGTGATCCACCGGGATTCGAATCTGGGTTAACACACATATTTTTAAACACTAACCATTACAGTGATTACACCATCCAGACAGCCCAAGAGTTGATCTAAAGAAAGTTGCTGATTGGATGATACAACTTCGTGAAAATGGGTAAGCAACATCACTTTTCAATTTCACTATTTTGTATATACAATAATACGGTACGAGCTTCCGACCGTCGGTTTGTTTATTACAGGACGCTCGATGACGAATGACAATATTGTCAACAACCTAACCTGCCGCCCCCAGACCCCCGCCGCTGCTCTAAATAATGATGTAGACGACATATAATCACTAAAAAGTACTGCGGGAGAGCGAAAAACACCTCCACACTCCGCCTTTTAAGTCGAATGCCAAGGCGGGAGGGAAGTAGTAGGCTAACTTCGAGAGTAAAGTAAACAAAGCGACGCTACTTCCACGAACGCAACAGAGTTCTCTTTATAATTCGTCTCATATTATTAATGTTAAAGTGTCCCCATTGTTTTTTTAGTGTTTCATACACCAGAAAAGGGTGTAGCTTGGTGTTGGATGCGTGGAAACCGAATGATTAAATACAGATTTTTGTTTCGGTTTCCACGCATCCAACACCAAGCTACACCCTTTACTGGTGTACGAAATACTAAAAAAAACAATGGGGACATAAAATTAATAATATTAGACGAAATATAATGATAACTCGGTGGAAAAATTGCGTTCGCGGGAGTAACGTTGATTGTTTGTTGACATAGCGCTCGAGGTTAGTAGGCTACTTCGGGCATCTAACTAATTTCCCAATATTGGCGGTTCAATTAAAATTAGGCCGCGGGATACATTGTGTTTAGGCCTAGACTTATTGTCATCATCATATATATAACAAGCAGGGGGCAAAAAAACAACCGCAAACGTAACTAACGTCGAGCGTTGTGTCAACAAACCGATGATCGGAAGAGGTGGTAAACTCCCGATTTTCGGCCCAAACGCGCTTCTTTATTCTCGTCGAAAACCACATTAAAAACGTTGTCGTTTATATTACTAGTATCAGACCAGCAAAGGGTGTAGGTTGTTGATGGAGGCGTGGAAACCTAAATTAACTCTCCAATAAATACGTGGTAGTAGGCTACCTGTCAAGTGCGTCATTATGCGTGCCCCTTCAGTAAAATTCTACCGAAAAGAAGCAGTACCCCCTTAAAAAAAATGCATGCAACAGCGATATTGACCTCTATTGTACACGAAATATATTAGTAATACAAAATCCTAAACAGTACACTATTTAATTGTTACTTACCATGAGTAGGCTAGCTGGATGGAAGACGAGATATTATACCATGCCTGTCTCATTCAAAGCTTGGTGAAGTTGATATCCTCCTTGTCACTTTGTTTATGATATTCCGGCATATATCTCTACACTCCTAAACAGTCAATAGGTTTATGCTATAGTCTATTGAAGGGAGACACTAATACAGAACTGAAAATGACCAGAAAATCCCAATAACTTGCACTTTACTGTCACGTGTTTACATCCACTAAGCCCGAGCGTTAAATCAGATTTGGAAAGTCTGCCATGCGGACATTTCACCACAAACATCGAAATGAACTTAACGTGCATTATTATAGTCATAAATAACACAATAAAATAACCCTTCTTATTCTACAGTATATTCAGCTCGTATGCCATAAAATGAAATACAATATGCCGAAATGTTCTTTGCTACGTAACCTCCATCTCTGACACTGGGAAACGAATAAACGAATAAAGATGAAGAAATAATACATCTACAGTGAAGAAAGAAAACTGGGGAAGGTGTAAGAAGACCAACGAGGGGCCGATACTTAAGGCTATCCCTCAACATCATCATCATCATCACACTGCATCAAAATATAGAGTAATTAGAAGGTGTCATATAGCTTTATTAATCTTATGGTATGCTGAAGGTTATCATAATTATATATCAACAAGTATATTATATTATTTTAGATCTAATATAGCATTTGTTATTCACTATCGATGTATTCAATGATCCTCGGAAGATTATGACGCATTTTGACAGTTTATTCTGGCTTTTTTAAGACAATTTTATACAGCTTTGGAAGGATATATGGGGATTGTATGGGTAACGATTATCTAAACTCTCTGACTTCCATGTAACCTTCCTCATCTGAATAAAATCGTCTAATACTATTCAGAAAGGAGAAACGAAATCCGTCATGGTTTCTTCTAAATCGGTGGTGAATCTCTGAACCTTTATATCTGAACTCTGAAGCAGTGATATGGATATTAACCTCTTCATTACCGGTGACATCTTTTAATTATGTTCTAGCAACTATTAGACGATTTTATGCAGTTTAGAAAGGGCCTCCAGCAATTAACAGGCTTCGATCTATCTTACTTAACCCTTTTTACTACCACAGATCCTTTTGGCCACCCCTTCGGGGATCACGGCGTCAGGCAATAGATAGATAGATAGATAGATCCTTCGTAAACTGCACAAAAAACAAAACGAAGCATTTATAAGGTGTACTGTACAGTATATGGTACTTCTTTCATATGCTTCGTTTGTCGACCCACAGGTGTCTCGGATTCACTCAGTGGCTGGTTGGGGGAACGAACTTTTGTCGTTAATAGTACAGCACAATTTACATACATTATTAATACACACATATACTGTACATACATATTTAGGTTACATACGCACACATTTTTGGAACACCGTCATACACACGAACACAGATTTAGGATACACATATACCTTCATATTGTTCCTTCATCGATAAGTACTAAATTAGGTATACCGTCCACTAATAAGGCCATTACACACACACACACAAACACACTTCACACCCACACACACGATTAGGACACACATACACACACATATTCCGAACACACACACACACACACACATATACTGTATATGGAACACAAACAATCTTACACACAAACATATTTAGGACACACACACACACACACCTACATGTCAGCCCTCCATCACACAATACTAAACTAGCCATTCCGTCCCCTAATAAAGCCATATCACCGTTGGAGCCTAACGTTATGGCTGCCGATAACAGATCTTAGGGGGTTGGGTGGCGGGTGTTAACCCTTCTGTACCGGGGACGTCTTTTCAAGTTTACTCTAGCTATTTCTAGACGGTTTTATACAGTTTAAGAAGGATCTGTGTTAGTAAAAGAGTTAAGTGAGATAGTTTGAAGCCTGTTAATTGCTGGAGGACCTTTTTAAACTGAATATAATCGTCTAATGGTAGCCAGAATAAAAGGGAAAAGACATCTCCGGTACAGAAGGGGTTAATAGAGGTCTCTATTGTGATGTACCCACCTATACACACACACACACATACATCCCTAGCTGTCTACCGTAAGCTATTTACACATTCTTAGCATGATTCCTAGCCGTAAGCTATCTGTCAAGCAACATAGTACACACACACACATACACATAGACACACACACATACGCACATGTATAACACACACACAGACATATTTAGGACACACACACACACACACACACACTCACACGCATATGAAATACACACACACACACATATGAAAAACTAAATAAATAAGTCAAAGCCTACTGTTGTGGCTACCGATAACAGATCTTGGGTGGGTGGGGGGGGGGGGGGGGAAGGTGGGCATTATTATACAGTAGTTATATATTGTGAAGTACCCACCTATACACACACATTCCTGGCAGTCTACCTTAAGCTATTTACATTTGCATAGTCATAAATTATATGTCCAGCAATATAACACACACACCCGTAAGCACACATACAATACATTTAGAACACACCCACACATATTTAGGACACACACACGCACATACACGTAAACACACACACATACACACAAACGCACACACACATGGGTATCATATGGTTCACCTAAGCTGATGGCTACCTAAGCCTTCGGGCGAGACGGTACCGTCTATAGTGAGAATGGTACCATACAGATCCACCCTAAGCCTTCGTTTCCGATGTCGCCAATTGGCTAAATACAGACTACACACACATCCACAGCCATTCCAACAGTACATAAAAACACTTAACATGCATTTCACGCAATACATTCCCAGTTAAGGAGGCGCGATAATAATGAGCTAAGCTCGCATTGCCTGGATTCCCCTTGACGAACAAGTAACTGAGTAACTGAGTAACACCCACCAACACACCCCACACACCCCTCCAGACCCCCTTCCCCATCACCTGGTATTAACGTCGC
>CM064493.1:20386795-20494944 GCA_032716605.1 Paralithodes platypus
TAATTAATGTAACCCATGCAGTAAACAGTGACGTCTCTTTTATTTAATCTCAGCCTTATTTAGACGATTTTATGAAGCTTAGGAAAGACATAGGGTTGCTCGAAGGATGAATAGAGATAGTCTGTATAGCCAAATAATTGACAGAGCTTCTTCCTAAGCTAAATCAAATCGTCAAATAGTTACCATAATATGATATAAATGTCGCTACCGGTATTACATGGGCTAAAGGGCGGTCGGAATATCGGTATCATGAGGGAGGTATTATAGTTGACAATATAATCTACAAGGGAGGATGGGTGCATTTTTTGTCCTTATTTATTTTCCTTTCCATAATTTTCGCGAGACATCCATCAATCTTAAGAAAACACCCCCTTGACCACTTTAAGATAAATTTGTAAATTTTTCGATTGAAAAATGTCTTGGCCGAAGGCCGGTTCCTTTTAAAATTACAGGCTCGCTATCGCTCGCCAGGGAAAAATCGACACCTAAATGGCACGAAAGGTCTTGATATCGATACAGAAATGGGACGAAAGGTCCGGTGCTATGCCTCCCTCTCCGCCCTCTCTTCTACTTATGCCTTATATCCTAATCTCTTCTAAAGATGTACTTTCTACCCTCTCTGGGCTTAATACTAAGAAGGCGTACGGTCCGGGACGGTGTTCCTCCTTTTGTACTAACAAAAAATGTGCTTCTGTGCTGACCCCCTGCCTAGGCAAACTCTTTCGTCTCTGTCTCTCCTCTAACGTCTTCCCTTCTTGCTGGAAGTTGCTCTCATTCAACCTGTCCCAAAGAAGGGTGACCGCTCTCAACCCTCCAACTATCGTCCAATTGCTCTCATCTCTTGTATCTCTTAAAGTTTTTAAAACTAGTCTTGCTTCCAAATTTCTTGAGCATTTCTCTTCTCATAATCTGCTCTCCGATCGCCAGTATGGCTTGCTTAAGGGTCGCTCTACTGGTGATATTCTTTCATATCTTACTAACTCTTGGTCATCCTCTTTTCGGGACTTCGGTGAGACCTATTCTATTGCACTAGACATCGCGAAGGCCTTCAATAGAGTCGTCTGGCACAAATATTTAATTTCTAAACTACCCTCCTTCGGTTTCTATCCATCCATCTGTGCCTTTGTCTCTAATTTCCTTACGGCCGTTCCATTGCTGCGGTTTTGGACGGCCATTGCTCACTTCCTCATCCTATCAACTCCGGTGTTCCTCAGGGCTCTGTCCTATCTCCTATTCTCTTTCTAATTTTCATAAATGATCTTCTCAACTGTACCTCCACAGTCCCATCCATTCATACACAAACGACTCTACCTTACACTACTCAATTAGTTTTCCAGAACGCCCCAACCAGCAATCCCTCAAAAACAAACGTAATGAAGCCATACAACACTTATCTTCTGATCTAATTGCTATTTCCAATTAAGGCAGAGAAATCCTTGTTGCCATTAATGCTTCCAAAACCTAATTTCTCCATCTCACTACCCGTCCGGAACTCCCAGTGGGCTATCCCTTATATTTCAACAATACAAAAATCAATCCTTCATCTTCTCTCAATATTCTTGGTGTCTCTTTTTCTTCTGCACTCCTAGACAAAGTAGAAAGGAAGGCCTTTCGTATAATTAATTTCCATCCACTCACCAACACTATGCAATCTCTCTCTCTTCACCGGAATGTTGCATCTCTCTCGCTATTCTATCGTTATTACAATAATCAGTACTCCTTAGAGCTCTCCCAGTGTATACCATCTCCTCTACATAGGGTACGTGGTACCCGTTTTGCAACACAATCCCACCCCTACTCTGTGCAACTCTCCAACCCAAGAGTGAAACATTACTCTCACTCTTTCTTCTATTCAACAGCTGAGCTCTGGAACTCTCTCCCAGAATCAGTCTTTCCTTCTTTTTATGACTTAAATTGCTTCAAACTCCGTGTGTTCAGGCATTTTGGCTCGAACGTCCCTTGATTTTGGCCCTGTCACTCTTTCAACTATGGGGGAGGCACTCCCTACAGGTAGTTCTGCCATTTGCCTCCCTCACTCATTTAGAAAAAAACAGAAAAAAGAAAAAAACTAGTGTCCAGTCTAGAAGATATAGTAGCCTGTTTATATGAATGTCTGCCATGTCTAGTGCCAGCTGTTGTTATGTGTATGAACCTCTAGACCTCGATTAATCTACAGGCTGCTTGAAGCTTTTTCCTGATGTTGAAGCATATACAGAACGAATCTTATCAATAATAGGGTTGTAAATTATAGTCACATTGTTTCAAGATCATTTATTAAGCAAAATACAACATCTGCAGCGACAGGCGTGCCAACAGTAGGGTCATCATTCGTGCCAACACAGACAAGGCTGCCAACATGGCTTAACATACACACAGGAGTTGCCAGGTACAACAGGAGAGAATATCTTGGGTCGTATAGCTTTGAAGATAGTGGAAAGACAACACATTCAATCTATTACAAAGGGTAGTACGATCGACAAATTCCTTAATTAATCCGTGATCAACACAGATGTATTCAAATTATAATGTTCATGATTATCATATAACATTATTTGATAATAATGAGAATGAGTTTGTCTTCCTGAATCTTTGGACCTACTACAAACTCCAAAGGCTGTTCAATAGAGAATGTCAGTGTATGAGTATTACTGAACTATAGCCTTTTAATACTATGCTAGCCCGGACTATACTGGCGGAGGGTTAACTATCACTACTCTAGCACAAACATCAACACAAGGCTTTATCCTCACACTAAAATATTAACAAAGTACAAGCCTTTCTATTTTAAGAAGTAATTATGTTTTATGGTCGACGAGGGATTTTAGTAAACGTTCTGTAAATGGCAATAATTCATTGTAAGTAGAATTTTAAGGCATACTTAGTGCATAATTTGTTTGATTAACTTATCGATAATTCATTTTGGAAGTATTGTATTCGCATGCATAATCCAATGCTGATATTACGTTATGATAATAATATATTATTGTACATTTTCCCACTTGTGTCACAATGTATTTAGTGAATGAAATATATGTAAATGTACACTCCTTAAGATTTCGATTGTTAGTATGTCAGTTAATGTATTATGGTTTGTGATTGATAAGGAATAGCAAAAGTTCTCAATATAATATAAAACTATTATAATCTATCTACACGAAAGGTTGGTATAATTTCTTGAACTTTTCGTCAATCATTTCCATAATTTCCTCCGGTTGGTTGAGGCAATTGGTACTTTTCGTTCCAAACTTGACTTGAATATACTATTTAAGGGGGTAGTGCTCGTTTTTCTAGACCCCTTTCTCCCTCATGTTTTGCCCCATTAGTTTTTAGACTTTACGACGTCCGGCCCATTAGTTTGGCGATTTTGAGACCTTTCGCCCCATTTCTTTGTCAATATTAAAACCTATCGTGCTAAATATTGGTGTCGATTTTGTCCTGGCGAGCGATAGCGAGCCTGTAATTTCAGTAGGAACCGGCCTTCGGCCGGGACATTTTTCTACCGAAAGATTTACGAATTTATCTTGAAAGGGGGTCTAGGGGGTATTTTTGTTAAGCTTGATGAAGGTCTAGTGAGGAAAAAAATAATAAATTGATAAAAAAATACCTAGACCAAAAACCTAGACCACTAACTCGAGGAAAATGTTACTATGAAAGTTCAGTTATATTTATGTATGGAACTATTTATCTTTCAAGCTCCACTTTTAATATTATATTTCTAAGTGTGTGATGCACTTACTGAAAAGATCTTCATTCGTTTATTATGGACTTTGAATACATTTAAAATATTGATTAACATAGTATGCGTACCAGTTGAACATATAATTTATATACTGTATTGAAGAGCAAATAATATAATGGATTAATGAAGGTATTATACGCGTTTTAATCCCAACTATACATAAGTCTTATCAGCTGATCTGTCGTTCTGTATTTTATATATGAAAAGTCAATTAAATTAATACTGCCCATGACTACTTTGCTAACGATACTCTTGTGAATCATTACTAACTAATGGTATACTTTGCAGGCTAGGATACAAGCATTACAAGCTGTATTAATACTCCGTTTTCTAAGCAAGTTGACAATAACGTGACTAAGCCTCTAAGTATTCGAAGCAGCTACAGGAATAACGGTGTGAGTATTAATAGCACTTCAGCAACAGAATCTATCAATTATAAATTCTTTAAGCACACAAAGTACTAACAGTATAAGTATTCTCATCAAGTAATTCAATCATAAATACAAACACTGCAAGAACTTTAAACTAACATCCGCAAAAGTACTGTTACCAATCTAAGTATTCTAACCAAGCAATGCAATCATAAATACTAACAGTGTAAGTATTTCAGTCTAACAACTTTACTAAATTGTATTCTAAGCATTTAACAAAGCGGTTCTAACACGGTATATACTGTATGTAGGCTCTACTAAAAGGAAAGGGCGTCAACTTGAATTTACAGATGGAGCTTCAGATCTTTGAGAAAATATCCTTTTGTCAGTCCGAAATTATGTTCTCGCAAGCAATGACAACAATATAAAGAGTTGACTGTGTTTCTAATTGATTATCATTTGTATATGGCATTTATGAATAAGATGTTATAAAATTCGGACCATTTTGACATTTGAAATCGTCATCGTTTCAAAGCTCGATGTATTCTATTTTGTTTTCTACAATAAACTACTGTACATATTATCAAATATCATATTTACAAACCAATCTTCATATTATACTCCATATTGAAAGTATATGATATTCCTTTAGCCTATGCTAAGAACATTCGGCATACCTATAGTAGTTTCTCTGCTATTTTATCGACGAGGCAAACCCTATTTTAGGATACAGCAGATGTCTGAGTCTATTTATATTCCCTCTTTAACACTAACCACAACAAAACAGGTTCCAAGCAAGCCAAAGAGTGAAAGCTAGTAATTATTTGGCCAGACACTTGCTCGCTGATTTACCGCCGGTTTAGCAAGTCCGTTCGCAGACTTGATTAAATCCAACTTGACGGGTTCGTGCAGGGTTTTTGACGGATTCACTTACACGAACGTAAACACCGGATTCCTGTTATGACACTGTTGATGGTCTTGGGTGAAAGGCTTGATTATAGATTACGATTATTTGAAGGGAATTCAATGTCTGGTTTTAGGGCCAATTTCCTGAATCTAATCATATTGATTTTATAGCAAAAATTAAACATGATTATGTTATATTGGTTTCTTATTGAACTTTGCTATTATTATGTTTCATACATATAAAGACAATACTTGCTGTGATTTGAATTAATATTTTTAGAACGTTTCTTGAGTACCAGACTACCAGTATTTAATTATATTTTGTTTGGGGATAGTAAATTCCTGTCAATAGTACTTCTATGGTAACTACTATATACTGTACAGTATACTGAACTAGCCAATTACTTCTACCATGCTTCTACAAATCTATTAATATAAATTCATAATAGGCACAATGGTATTTTTCAAGGTACATTAATGGTTGCATTATAATATATTGTATTTTCTACATATCTACCAAGAAGTATATTGATAGTACACTGAAAAATCTAACAAAATACTAATATCTACAAACTACACTACTCGAGGCAACAAAAACAGAAAACGCTAGCCTAATCTAAGAAGAAGCCAGGCAACGCATAGAAAACGGAGGAGTAAAGATGACCCACAACAAAACGCACACACATACATCCATTCACACGCACATACAAAATAAAGCAGGCACAAAAATAATTAATAATTCAAAAATAATTCACATATTGTTCTATCCTTATCTAATGGCAACGTCACCACTGGCAACCTTAGCATTTTTTAACCCTCTCAGGATCCGCATTTTTGTTCTGTTTTCTGGCTATTCTTAGACGATTATATTCAGGTCAGGAAGGGTTTATGGAAGTCAGAGGGTTAAGTGAGATATTCTTTACCCTAATCATTCCCACAGATCCTTCTTAAATAAAATAAAATCGTCTAATGCTAGCCAGAACAAACAGTCCGAATGCGTCATGATCTTGAAAGGGTTAATTAAGCTGGCGCCACACGAGCAACATTAGCGGTGGATTGGCATAGGAATCTTGTAGCCGAAGGGAGATATTTGACCGTTTTGAGGGTTATGTGTTATTCAATAGCTTTTGCAATTGGTTCTTTCAAGATTATGAGGTAAAAATAAAAGTTAATATTTCAATATTAAAAGGTGAAAATAAAAGTAATTATTTGAAGTTTATGATGTAGAAATAACAGTTCATATTTCAAGATTATGAGGTAAAATATCAGTTAATATTTCCAGATTATGAATTAAAAATAAAAGTTCATATTTCAAGATTATGAGATAAAAATAAAAGTTCATATTTGAAGATTATGAGGTAAACAATAAACATATTCCCCGACCAACCCGTATCGGCGACCAGACTCCGAAACCAATCCCCCACCCTAGTAACCCGTGTGACTCCGGCTCTCTATCTATCTATCTGTTTATCTATCAGCTATCTATTCCCGGAAGTTGATCTCTTGTTGTCCGAAGTAGCCGTTGGAGGATTCGTAATAGTTCGGGGAGTCTGCGCAAGGGATGGAGTTGTCGGTGTGATCGCAGACTAGGGCAATCTGAAATGAGAACCGAAAGAGATATTGGGTTAGTTATAGATACAATGATGGATAGATAGATGAATAGGCAGAAAGATGGATAGATAGATGAATAGGCAGAAAGATGGATAGATAGATAGATAGATAGACAGACAAATATATAGTTATATATACTGTACAGATATATAGATAGATTGATAGAGTAGATAAATAGACACACAAACAGACAGACAAATAGTTAGACAGAAAGATGGATAAATAGATAGATAGACAGACAGACAGACAAATAGTTAGACAGAAAGATGGATAGATATATAGATAGAGTAGATATAAAAGATTAACCATTGGATAATTCTTAATATTTGAGGGAGTCTTCGCAGGGGATAGAGTTTTTGGTGTTGGCAGACGAGATCAATCTGAATAAAAATAAAAATACGCTGGGTTAGATATACAGGTAGATAGATGATTTGATAGATAGAGTAAATATGGATAAGTAGCCACTAGAGAACTCATTGTAGCTGGGGGGAGTCTTTTGCAGGGGTTGGAGTTCTCTCTCTTATTTCATCATCTTACGTGCTGGGCTTGTCTTCCACTTTCATTTTTATGGGGTTCTGCTATCGCTTAGCATAAAACTCCTGACCACCTCGTTTGCATCGCAAGGTCTGTGAGGTCAGTGCACCGGTGTAAATCTACGTAAACCCTTTCAAACCATTCAAATTCCTTTCACCGACCAACCACAATCACTGCAACAGGTGATTGGCTAACGGCTGGCAATTATTGGACGCCCATTGGTGGTTTGAGGCCAGCTGGGTGGGGTTACGTCACACGAGTATGGAACGAGTAACGGATTTGTGTATTGGGGAATTGTGTTTGTTTACTTGAGTGTTTTGATTTTGCTTCTTGTATATTGATGTTTTTGCTAAGATTTGTTGTAAGTAGTGTATTTTTGAGTATGAGAAAGGCAACAATTATATACATTGCCCTGATTTTATCCTATGCAGATGTAATTTGACTGTAGCACTGTTAGCTAACAGTGCTACATAATTGTCCAACTGTACAAAGGGTGAGTAAGCTATAAAGACTAAACTTGGCCGTATAGAAAGTAGTTCCGTATACTGTATGTTTTGTATTCTCCACTATCCCCACCATGGCTCTTACTCTCCAGTTTCTCTTCAATTCTAATTTATCATTTAAATCAATTAAAAGAATAAGGGGAAAAATCGACACCTAAATGGCACGATAGGTCGTAAAATCGCCAAAGTAATGGGTTAAATGTTTAAAATATCACAACTAATGGGGCTAAACGTGAGGCAGAAGGGGGTCCACAAACCAACCCCTTAACTCGCCGAGGAACCCCAATGCTTCGTCTGATCGGCACATGTTTGGGAATTCACCGGATTTATGAATATCTAGACTAATTTTCTCGGAGATGGATTTATCTGTAATGTGTGGATCTTAACCCCTTCAGCACCAGGACGTTATTTCATCATCTTCTGGTTACCATTAGACGATTTGTTTAAACTAATAATATATATACCTCTAGAACTTGACGAAGTATAATACGATCTCAATAAACCCTCTGAATAACACAGGTCCTTCTTGAACTGTATTAAATTGTGTATATTTTACCATAATCAAAGGTAATAGGTGACATGGTGCTTCTAAAAGTTGGACAAATGTTGAACACTTCTGACTAATTGAAGTTAGTAAATATATGCAAAGCTCTAAACTAACTTAGGTAATTAGTACCCAGTTTGCTTTCAGAATGTGTCAGTTGTGTAAGGGTTAGGTAAGCACTAAATTTGGTAGTATTGAAAGTTGTATCGCATCTTCCTGTTCTGTCCACCACCTGCCCCCGCCAAGTGATTTACTACTTTCCAGTTTATTGCCAACACACACACACACACACACATAAACACACACACACACATACACACACACACACACACACACGCATACACACACACATACAAATGCTGATATTGCTAGTTTGAGAAATCAATATATTCCAAATTACTTTATACGAAGACCAACTCATTTCAAGTACAAGTTGTTGATGCAAACAAATAATGTCAATGTGCTGAATAAGTTGTTCTGTATATTTATTGTTGTATTCATTTTATAGTTCCTTGCTAGACCTTCATCAAGCTTAAAATAGCACCTTTCAAAATAAGTGTGTACATTTTTCGGTAGAAAAATGTCCCGGCCGAAGGCCAGTTCCTATCTAAAATTACAGGCTCGCTTTCGCTCGCCAGGAAAAAATCGACACCTAAATTGCACGAAAGGTCTTAATATTGACAAAGAAATAGGGCGAAAGGATTAAAAATCGACAAACTAATGGAACGAACGTTTTAAAATATCAAAACTAATATGGTATACATGAGGGAGAAGGAGGTCCATAAAAAGCGACTGGCACCCCGTTAAAGTATATACAAAGCTCTATATTAAGTTAGATATATAAATGGATTAACCCTCTCAGTACCGGTGCCGTCCTTTTAACTTTTTTTCTGGCTATTAAACGATTGTATTCAGTTTAAAAAGGGCCTCCAGCAATTAACAGGCTTCGAAATATCTCACTTATTCCCTTTGACTACTACAAATCCTTCTTAAACTGCACAACATTGCCTATATACAGTATAGGTAGAATACAATATATATATAGACGTCGCCGGTACAGAAGGGGTTAATGATATTTTGTGAATGTGATCAGTTGTATACGGTACAGGTAAACACTAAATACGGCAATGTAGAAAGTTGTACCGTATATTCCTGTTCATCCCCCGGGGGGGGGGGGGGGGGGGGGGGGCCTATGGAAATGTTATTTCGACAACTTTCGACAGCGAGTTCCCATCTCGCTTAATAGCGGTTTATTGGATATTATGCTAATATTTTAGCCCCTTTGGATGGCATCCATTCATGTGATTTTGAGATCAGAGGGGCACTATATAATTTTGAGATCAGAGGGGCACTATATAATTTTGAGATCAGAGGGGCACTATATAATTTTGAGATCAGAGGGGCACTATATAATTTTGAGATCAGAGGGGCACTATATAATTGCTTAATATACATAGAGTATCACATTAACTGTAGAAATACATGTGCCCTTTAAATGACCTGCGCCACTTGAAAGATAAAATCACAAACCCAACCCTGTGAAATCCACGTTAGAGTAGAGCTAATAGAGCTAGAATAAACTGATCAAACTGACATCAAGACTGAAAGGGATAACAAACAGCTTTTACAGGCAGTATAAAGACTTATAAGGTGACATGTTTGGTGTCGCTGGGTTTATCTGTCTATATTGCAATGTGAAAGTTGATTAGGATGAGAGATGATTACTGGAATAGTGTTTGGAGCGATAGACTGTATGCATACAGTATATATATATATATATATATATATATATATATATATATATATATGTGAATAATTACTAATGATTAATGCATGTATGTTTGTATTTCCCCCTGTATTTATGTATGCATCGATGCAATGAGATAGATATATAGATAGATTGCTTGGTAGATATACTGAGAACCTGATTGGAATTCAGCATAATAATGAAGGAAAAAGTAGAATGAAAGGAAAGTGAAAGTTATAGGTCGTAAACAGCCTCTAGATGGGAGATGAGTATGTGGTGGTAAAATACACACAGGCACATTCACAACCACATAATTATAACCTCTTACACACACACACACACACACACACACACACATTACACCTCCCCGTGGCGTAACTGATAGCGCGTCTGGCTCACAACCAGAAGGTCCCGGGTTCGAGACCCGGGCGGGGAAGAGACATTTGGGCAAGTCTCCTAACGGTGTAGCCTCTGTTCACCTAGCAGTATAAATAGGAACCTGGTATAAGTGGACGAAGTTGTGACGTCCCATCTGGGGTTGGTGATCGGTTACAAGGTGAGATGGGTATCGTACTGGTCAACCTAAGCTACTGGTCAACCTAAGCCTTCGGGTGAGACTGATACCGTAGTGAGAATGGTACCGTACTGATTAACCTTAAGCCTTCGTTTCCAGATGTCGCCAATTGGCTAAAATACAGACTACACACACATCCAAAGCCATTCCAACGATACATAAACACTTAACATGCATATCACGCAATACATTCCCAGTTAAGGAGGCGCGATAATAATGAGCTTAGCTCGCATTGCGTGGATTCCCCTTGACGAACAAGCAAGTGAATAACAACCACATATAACCTCTTACACACACACACACACACACACACACACACAACCCCCCCTCTCTCCCTCTCTCTCTGGAATAGTGTATGGAGCGACAAAAAGATATATAGATACATAGCTTGATGGCTAGATAGGAGGTAGGGAGATAAATAGATAGACAGCTAGGCAAATAAATAACTAGACAGAGACAGACAGAGTGGAGTGAAAGACAGTGAAAGGAACAACAGCTCGTAACAGATATATGACTATTTAAAGAGAGCGGAGTATGCATCATTAATATTAGTCTCTACACTCACATAAACACAATCAATATCCTTTCATTTTTCCAATATATTCTCTCTCTCACGTAAACACAAACAATATCCCCCCCTCTTTCTCTCTCTCTCTTTTCTCCATACAATGCTGGATCGCTATCGCTCGCTGGGAAGTAATCTACACCTGAATGGGTATAAACCTCTTGAAACAGTAGGTTGAATGGGGCCGAAGGGATACAAGCCAGAGAAAGAGAGAAAAGGAGATACAACAAACCAGGTCACCCCCCTTAGAAGCCATTTGTTAAAATCCTGGTGTGTCAATAGTGGCCGAGCGCTCTAAGCCATTAACTACCCTGTTCCAAAGAGATAGTTCAGCAATCCTCAACTATTACCATCTTTAACTCAAAAAGGGCTAGAGCAAATGGGCTGTACATTTCCGCACCTATTCCCTGGTTAACCCTTCCCAAATGGTAAACATATTAGCTCGATTACTCTAGTCATTTGTGAGTTATAGAGGTTAATGTTCAAGACAAATTGAACTATTTACTTAGGACAGGGTATTTACTCTCGGAGTGCTGGCTCTGACGGTGGGGGTTCTAATCCACGCGCCGGCGGGGAGGTTTGTCTCAAATTCTTCCCCTGGTTGTAAAGTCTAGGTCTGGACGGACCAGTCTGTAGAGACCACAAAGTCTCCTGCCCACAGTATGTAGGCGCACTCGTTAGCAGCCAAGATCAGTCTGTTGATCACTTAGCATGAGGTCTAAGTTAAGTACAGGATAAGGAACTGTGTATTTTCAATGTCATTGGGTACCAGCTAAAAATATACCGAAAATTACGTTCATTTGTATGTTTATTCATGGCTACTCCGTCTTCTACGCCTTGTGTGTGTCTGTCTGTCTGTCTGTCTGTCTCTCTCTCTCTCCATCTCCCAATCTTCCTCTACTTTCACTTTCTTTTGACTGCCACCTACCTCCCCCCCCCCCCCCTCTCCCCCTCTTATCACCCTGAAAACCAGTTCCAAACAGGTTCCCGGTATGCGCAGAGCCGAGTAGGTCACTAGGCCGGGACGTAGTGAAGATGCGCCGAACACGAAGACCAAGACAAAAACAAGAAGAAGAAGGTCGCGGTCTGAATGAAAGCGAGAGTGGCCCAAGTTTTCACTTTCCTTTGCTGGGAGACGTAATAACACTCTCTCTCTCTCTCTCTCTCTCTCTCTCTCTCTCTCTCTCTCTCTCTCTCTCTCTCTCTCTCTCTCTCTCTCTTAAAAACAAATATATTAAGCATCAGTAATATATAATATTTTTCAACTTTTTTTCGCATTCTGCTGGGGGACTTGTTTCCCCAACTACATTTCTTGCCGACCAACGGTCGGAGGGAGAGGTGGGTGAGGAGAGAGCCTTCTGCTTTGCTATCCTTGCCTTCCACTTTGTAGCAAATTATGTTTTAGCATTAAATCCGGAGTACCTAGTAGGGACCGCAAGGTCTGTGTAGTCTGTGTATCTATGTAGCTCTATGTAACTCTCTCATTCAGTACCAGTGACGTCCTTTTCTGGCTACAATTAGACGATTTTATTAATTTCGGCCAGGCAGCCTAGGGAACGACTACAACACTATATTACCTGGTTGAATACGGTGTCCAGGCCGCAGATGAAGGACCACATCCTGGTCCTCTGGAACTGGTCGGCGTCCAGGTAAGGGTAGCAGATGTGGAAGATCCGGCAACCGTTGGACACATCGGCGTAGTACCCGTAGCTCAGCCCGTCACAGCTGGGTGGGGGAGAGACAAGATAAAACGTTAGATGAGTGAGAGAGAAAGGTAAAACGTTAAGTGGGTGGGAGAGAGACAAGGTAAAACGTTAGATGAGTGCCAGAGAGACAAGGTAAAACGTTAGATGAGTGGGAGGGACAAGAAAAACGTTAGATGAGCGGGAGGGACAAGACAAACGTTAGATGAGCGGGAGGGACAAGAAAAACGTTAGATGAGCGGGAGGGACAAGACAAACGTTAGATGAGCGGGAGGGACAAGACAAAAGTTAGATGAGCGGGAGGGACAAGACACACGTTAGATGAGCGGGAGGGACAAGACAAACGTTAGATAAGTGGGAGAGACAAGAACAAATGTTTGATTTATCTGTAAGATTTTTGTAATTAAGTCTGAGGATTATGACGCATTTTGACAGTTTTTATTGGCTATAATTTGACAATTTGATATAGGCAAGATCTATAGGAAATAATGGGGTAAAGACTGGCTCAATCAACACACTGACTTCCATATACCCTTCCTATACTACTCTGAATATAAAATCGTCTAATGATAGCCAGAATAAACTGTCTAAATGCGTCCTAATCTTCAAAGGGTTAACTAAAATAAAATGATGTAACGACTAGGGTGCTGAAGAAACAGTTAGATACAAAATAATAATATACAACAATACATATTCAAATTATATTAAAGGGATTTGATTGTGTCTCGTTGTTTTCTGTAATTAAGGGTTTGTATACGAATTGGAACCCAAATCATGACTGGATAATTCGGTAGCATTCAGCTTATCACGGAATGAACATAGCCCGATTCGACACAGTTGGGAAAGAGAGAGAGAGAGAGAGAGAGAGAGAGAGAGAGAGAGAATAATAATAACATACTGATACTGCCAATTTTCGCGCGGTATCTGGACGTATGATCTATAACTAAAATGAAGTGTCAGTTGGGGAGATGATAAACGCCATATTGGTAGTCTAAAGAGCGCTTAAAAGGTTCTAAGGTATCAAACCGATTGCCATCAAGTTTGTAAAATATGATCCCTATTTTAACAGTCAGTATATTATAATAATAATCCCTTGAGGATTATGACGCATTATGACAGTTTATTCTGGCTATTATTAGACGATTTATATCAAATAAAGGAGGGATCTGCGAGAGCATAAAGGTTAATTGAGATCGACTTTACCCCTTTGATTGCTAGAGGTCTTTCCTAAGCTGTATAAGATGTCTAAAACAGCCAGAAGAAAAAAACTAAAACGTGAATCCTCAAAACGCAATCCTCAAAGGGACAAGAACAAATAAACTTTACAAAACAACCAACTTTTCTCAAAATTACACAAAACCAGTACCGACAACACGAAACCAGTACCGACAACACAAAACCAGTACCGACAACACGAAACCAGTACCGACAACACGAAACCAGTACCGACAACACGAAACCAGTACCGACAACACAAAGCCAGTACCGACAACACAAAACCAGTACCGACAACACGAAACCAGTACCGACAACACCCTCCAGTAAAATATAACCGTTCTGACTTAACCCTTTTGGATCATGCCGCATTTTGACAGCATATTCTGGCTATTATTAGACGATTTTATACAGCTATGGATCTGTGGGAATTCATAGGGCAAAGACTATCTCAATTAACCCTCTGACTTCCATATATCCTTCCTAATCTGAATGAAATCGTCTAATTATAGCCAGAACAAAGAAGAAATGCATCATAGTATCATGAAAGGGTTATATAGGCTAAAATATGAGAGATCCGGAGATCATAAGACTACCGATTCAAATTCAACGATACAATTGAGTGTGAAATAGTGTAAGAATGTAGTGAAGCGATAGAAGCACTGAGAGGAGAGATGGCTTAGAAATGAACTATGTATAAGATTGGGAGGAGGAGGAGGAGGAGGGTTTTATGGAGAAGTTATCCTTATGGGGGAGTGTTGGTAGCCACGCCTTGTATTATTAGTACGAGAGAGAGAGAGAGAGAGATATCCATAAATTGACATAGCTACACCGACCACACCGACCTTACGATCCCAGCGAGGTGGTCTGGATTTAATTTTAGTAGAGATAGCTAACCCTAGAGTAAGGTAAAGTGGAAGGAAAGGATAGCAAAGAAGAAGAAGAAGAAGAGAGAGAGAGAGAAAGTCAAACTAGCATAGTAATTGAATAACAAATGTACATGCTCAGATTAATAAGCAGGATTCGAAACTGCATAATCAATCGTAGGCTTGTGCATAATTATTTAACTGTCTTGATAGCGTAATGCATAAATGCGCGGAATTTCGGTGTGAGTATCCTAGGTTCGAGTCCTTGGAGTGCCACATGTATTTGTTGATTTCATTAATTGAGTTTAGAAGTGAAGTTGGTTGATGGAATCAATATAATAATATTAGGCTAGGTTGGACTGGCTTATGCAACACTGCAATACAAACTTTCTCACCTCAGTACAAAAGTTATTATGATAAAAATAAAACAAATTGGTCCCGAGAACAGACGGTAACCTTGTGATTGCAACAAACACGCAAACAAAAAAACCCATGTTGAGGGAGTAGTACTCGGTTTTTCTGGACCCCTTTCTCCCTCACGTTTAGCATATTAGTGTTGATATTTTAAGACTTGCCTTCCGTTAGTTTGGCGATTTTGAGACCTTTCACCTCATTTTGTTGTCAATATTAAGACCTTTCGTGCCTTTTAGGTGTCGATTTATTCCTGGCGAGCGACAGCGAGCCTCTACTTTTAGAGGGAACCGGCCATCGGCTGGGACCGAAAAATGTACACATTTTTCTTGAAAGGTGGTCTAGGGGGTGTTTTTTCTAAGTTTGATGGAGGTATAGCAAGGAAAATTAAACAATATATTAATAACTAAATATAGAGACCAAAACCAAGCACTACCCCCTTAAATACGAGAAAGGAGCCTTGCAAGGTGAATATGCAAATGAGGATCAGGGAGGTAATGCACTTTTCTTACGGCAGCCAGCAGGCAAAGAAACGAGAGAGAGAGAGAGAGTGTGTGAGAGTGAGAGAGATATATATATATATATATATATATATATATATATATATATATATATATATATATATAGAGAGAGAGAGAGAGAGAGAGAGAGAGTGAGATATATAGATAGATAGATAGCTAGAGAGAGAGAGAGAGGGGAGAACAAAGTTGGACGGAGGTTATGTCAGTTTGTTTGTCTGTAAACAAGATATCTCACAAAGTTATGAACCGATTTTCACGAAACTTGGTCGGGAGATACGACATGCGCCAAGGAAGAAGTGATTTAACTTAGGAGGCGATCCGGCTCATATTATGAAATTCAGATCCAGAAAAAAAATCTGAGCCTATGATTTTAATGGTAAAGAACCAGCATAGACGGATATAGGCACTCTACCTAGAACCCTTCGAGTTATGTAGATATAATAAAATAAAAATCCTAAGTCAACTGGATAACTGAAATATGTATGTTTTGTTATTATGTATATCTGGTATATACTGCAGTATGTTATGTATACTACGTCATGTAATATTATGGTATGAAGGTATAAGCCTGCCGGGTGGACTATAATACAAGAGAAAGGCACTACATAACTGGCAGGTACACGACAACTTAGTAACATATGGCTTCTTGCATAATTATAATCATAGGTATTACGCCTACTTTTTTTTTTTTTTTTTTTTTTTTTACTTACAGTGTGCTGACTTAATAATCCAGAAGGGTTGATAGCCTCTGAAGTCCTATTTTAACTAACTAACCATTATTGCTTGTCTCACCTTTCCTATATTCATGTTAGGTCATCTAATATCATATGTAATGCAGTATTAAATTTACTATGAAATGTCACGACTGAGAAATATTTACATAAATGTAAGAATAAGTATTGCAATGCACAGCTATACCCAGATTTGTGATTCGTGAATGGCTACCAAATAACATATATTCAGTAGACTGAATTAATAAAATCCGCTATTACAATCAATACCAACGTGTTTATTCACTTATCATTATTATTGTATGCGTTATCATTCACCGTTAATATTCTAATCCATCGACCAATACTATTATTCTATTAGCTTCAAAATTAGGCTATGATCTACTGTTGTACAATGTTCGATGTTCAATGCAGTGTTGACAATATTCATAATGACTGCAGTATAAGCACACATCTTACATATTAAATAACACCCCGTTCTTAACATTAATCAGCAATTACAAACCCCAAGGCACTTGAATAAACTAATACCTAAAACTTAATGCCTGTATTTTATATAAAGTATTATGATTTTTTTTTTTTTTTTTTTAATGTGATTGAGCCCCCCCCCCCCCCCATAGTTGAAAGAGTGAGTTGGGCCATTAACCCATTCAATCCCGGTGCCGTCCTTTTCATTATATTCTAACAACTATTAGGCGATTTTATTCAGCTTAGGAAGGACGTATACCCATTAAAAGGCTACAGACTATCTAAATTAATCTTTTTAAATTTACTTTGTTCCCTAGACCTCCATCAAGCTTAAAGTGATACCCCCTTGAGTCCCTTTCAAGATAAATGTGTAAATATTTCGGTAGAAAAATGTCCCGGCCATAGGCCGGTTCCTCTTAAATTACAGGCTCGCTATCGCTCGCCAGGATAAAATCGATACCTGAATGGCACGAAAGGTCTTAATATGGGGTGAAAGTTCTTAAAATCGCTAAATTAATGGGGCGAACGTTTTATAATATCAAAAGCAATGGGGCTAAACATGAGGGAGAAAGGGGTCAAGAAAAAAATCCCTCAAGTGGAGATCTCCCCTTAATACCGGTACTGAATAGTCTCCGTTGATGTGAACAAAATCACGGAATAATATAAAACCTGTACTTGGAAACTATTAGTCATCGAACATAAACCTGTACTTGGAAACTATTAGTCATCGAACATAAACCTGTACTTGGAAACTATTAGTCATCGAACATAAACCTGTACTTGGAAACTATTAGTCATCGAACATAAACCTGTACTTGGAAACTATTAGTCATCGAACATAAACCTGTACTTGGAAACTATTAGTCATCGAACATAAACCTGTACTTGGAAACTATTAGTCATCGAACATAAACCTGTACTTGGAAACTATTAGTCATCGAACATAAACCTGTACTTGGAAACTATTAGTCATCGAACATAAACCTGTACTTGGAAACTATTAGTCATCGAACATAAACCTGTACTTGGAAACTATTAGTCATCGAACATAAACCTGTACTGTACTTGGAAACTATTAGTCATCGAACATAAACTTTACTATGAACGAAACCGATTCGTTCGATCTAAATTAGAATTGATCTATTTTATTTAAACTTGTGCTAAATAATCATAATATATATATATATATATATATATAGAAAACAGAACAAATGAAAAGGTATTAAAGACTACTTCCAGAAATCTGCGATAATAAATACAATAAGACACGGAACCGTAAAAAAAAAAAAAAAAAAAAACGACGCATCCCGGGGCAATGACAAGTGACAATCGGGGTTTGTTTACATTCATCACGCGTGGTGTGTGTGAGTGTGAGGCCTGGTCAGATCAGCTGTTGCTTACCTGATCACAGTGGTGGTGGTGAAAGTGCTGCTTCCTGACTTTGACGAGGTGAGAGCTGTGTTATTTAATGGCCTGGTAGCTAGAGTCGGTTATATTTCTGCTGATGGCATATGGAATCCTTTAACAGCTGAGTTTTCGATGCCTAATGGAAAGCTATGAAACTACTGTGTCTCTGCATCATCATATTGCCATGTTTTCATAATAAGCAACTCATTTTGCTACTTAATCTTCGTAATAGTTAAGTAATAAGGATAGAGATGTGACAATTTAACGCCAGCTGGAAAATATAAACTATACTCTGTTCCAAACATGTAGGCCAAAACTCACAAACGACTAGAGCAATCGAGCTAATATGTCTACCCTTTGGGAAGGTTCAGCCAGGGAATAGGTGTGGTAATTTACAGCCCATTTGTTCTAGCCTTTTTTTTAAGTTACAGAGGTTATGGTTCGCGATTTCTGGCCTGTCTATTTGGAACCGGGTATAGAAACTGTGTGGGTGGTGTAATGGTTTAGGTGCTTATGTTCTGGGTGTGGTGTCCCGAGTTCGAATCCCAGGAGGACCATATGCTTTCATTAGTTTATTCAAATACATTGGTGTTTGTAATTGATGATTAATGTTAAGAACGGGGTGTTACTTATAGGCAGCAGCTAGAGATGTAAGTGATAGGGATTGTGGTCAAACTAGGTTAGGCCGGGATGAGCTCCTTGCCTGGAGACCCCGGGCAGTGGCAGACGCTCATTTGTTGTTAAGGGAGCCCACTTCGCTGTTTTCTCTTTCTCTCCCTCTCTTTTTGGTTTGTATCCATTCGGCCCCATTCAGCCTACTGTTTTAAGACGTTTACCCCCATCCAGGTGTCAATATGTTCCTGGCGAGCGGTAGCAAGCTAGCATATATATATTTTTGCTTCGACAGCAAGCTAAATTTGTACATTTTTCGATAGAAAAATTTCTCCGGCGAAGCCGGATTTCTCCAAACAATGCTGGCTCGCTATCGCTCGCCAGGAAGAAATCGACACCTGGATGGGGATAAACGTCTTAAAACAGTTGCTTGAATGGGGCCAAATGGATACAAGCCAGGGAAAGAGAGAAAAGGAGAGACAGATAAAACAAAGTAGGTGACCCCCCTTAAGCCGGAATGAGCTCCTTGCCTGGAGGCCCCGGGCAGTGGAAGACGCCCATGTGTTGTTAATTGACCACTTGCGAGTTTCGTTCTATAAGGAAGTTGAAGCCGTAAACCTTCTTGTCTTGATAGCGTAATGCATAAGTGCGCGGAATTTAGATGTGAGTATCCTAGGTTCGAGTCCTTGGAGTGCCACATGTATTTGTTGATTTCATTAATTGAGTTTAGAGGTGAAGTTAGTTGGTGGAAAAAACAAAAATGTAAGAGAAATACAATAATGTAGGTTTCTGCTGGATAAACAGTACTTTGAATTCGATTTGTTGTATTTATAAATGTACTACAACCGTATATTAACTGGTAATTCTGCTAATTATCAATGCCTACAGTTCCAACTTCCTTATAGCCTGAAACTCGCAAGTGGTCAATTGGTTAGATCAGTGAGGAAGTAGATCATTGTGTTATATTAGTATTGTTGGACTTTATTATAGTCACGGCCCTCAATATCCTTAAGGGGGTTGTACTCGCTTCTTTTCTCTTTCTCCCTCTCTTTGGTTTGTATCCATTCGGCCCCATTCAACCTACTGTTTTAAGACTTTTACCCCCATCCAGGTGTCAATATTTTACTGGCGAGCCGTAGCGAGCCAGCATATATATATTTTTTTGACAGCAAGCTAAATTTCTACATTTTTCGATAGAAAAATGTATCCGGCGAAGCCGGATTTTTCCATACAATGCTGGCTCGCTATCGCTTGCCAGGAAGAAATCGCCACCTGGATGGGGATAAAAGTCTTAAAACAGTTGGCTGAATGGGGCCGAATGGATACAAGCCAGCGGAAGTGAGAGATCATTGTTATATTTGTATTGGTAGAGTTTATAGCATAGTCACGGCACGCAATATCTTTAAAGGGGGTAGTAATCGCTTTTTCTGGACCTCCTTCTCCCTCATGATTAGCATATTAGTTTTGAGATTTTAAGACGTTCGTTCTATTAGTTTGTCTTTTTTCAGACCTTTCACCCCCTTTCTTTGTCAATATTAAGACCTTTCGTACCATTTAGGTGTCGATTTAATCCTGGCGAGCCTGTAATTTTAAAAGTAACCGGCCTTTTGGCTGGGACATTTTTCTATCGAAAAATGTACAAATTTATCTTGGAAGGGGGTCTAGGGGGTGCTTTTCTAAGCTTGATGGAGGTCTAGCGAGGAAACTCAAAAATATATTAATAATAAAGATATAGACCAAAAACCAAGCACTGCCCCTTATAAGCAGAGATATCGGCGAGGGCGACTACTTTCGTGTTTAAAATATTGTGGTCTTTATTTTCTTGGCGTTCGATAATTTTTCACTCATTTTCGCCCTATTTTGTTTTTTGTTTTGCTTTAGTTTGCATCACTCAAAACACAAATTTGAGCGCTAGATAACCTAACTCAGGCGACTACCAATATTCTCTGTGAAACAATTTGAGGCTTATAATTGAATGAATCACATGGAAAAGCACTAGAGTTTGACTTTAATTTTTATTTTTAATTAATATTTTAGTGTCCCGTACTTGTCCCTGGAGGGCCCCTTGGCGCGCCATTCCAGTAGTTTTTGCGGACACTGTATATATATATATATATATATATATATATATATATATATACACATACATACACATACATACATGCTAGGGATTGCATGGTTTACAGCATATAGATCTTATTCTGAAATATTAATAAGTGTGTTGATTTTCGGTGTGATCGTCCCGGGTTCGAATCCCCGGACTGCCACATGTTTGTTAATTTCATTAATCGAGTTTAGGAGTAAAGTTGGTTGTTGGAGAGAACATAATAATATTACCAAGTGATCTAGCGGTACACATAATATATATACACATCATCACTCAGGTATACAGTATGTAGTCAGGTAAATAAACAAATACATCTCGTGAACCGATAGTTTGTGTACATTGGGAAGCATCAGGCCATCTATATCTGCCCTGGTTTATGGGGTATATATATATATATATATATATATATGTTGGTAAATGTCAGTGAGTGTGATAATATATTCGTCTCCTTAAGGGGGGGGGGGGTCACCTGCTTTTTTTTTTATCTTTATCTCCTTTTCTCTCTTTCTCTGGCTTGTATCCATTCGGCCCCATTCAGCCAACTGTTGTAAGACTTATCCCCATCCAGGTGTCGATTTCTTCCTGGCGAGCGATAGCGAGCCATCATTGTATGGGCAAATCCGGCTTCGCCGGAGAAATTTTTCTATCGAAAAATTTACAAATTTAGCTTGCTGTCAAAACAAAAATATATATATGCTGGCTAGCTACCGCTCGCCAGGAAATATTGACACCTGGATGGGGGTAAACGTCTTAAAACAGTAGGCTGAATGGGGCCGAATGGATACAAGCCAAAGAGAGAGGGAGAGAAACAAGCGAGGTGGGCTCCCTAAACGCCACCAAGGTTACTCAGGTTTTATATTATTACCGAGGAATGTAAGAGCTCGGAGGTGGAAAGTAAATCAGGTGTAGGTTGCTGGATTTACGGTTACATATATATATATATACAGTATATATACTGTACAGGTATACATATAGGCTATCCAAATGCTTTCACTGTAAATTGTTGATATAAGTTTCGTGCCAATGTTGCCGGCACCTGCATTTTCAAATATATTAATTCGATTTTATATTAATTAATAATTACAGTATATTGTTTTGTAATGGTGTTCGCTGCTGTTAAGAGACGCACCGCTATTATTTTAGACCAGATGGATAAAATATTAATATAGTTTCGTTATCATTTTGGGTGAGGGCTGGTCCTGTTCAGAGTGAGGTTTGGCATCCTCTACTCAACCTTAGCCGTTTCTGCTCGTCTATTTGCATGTACTACTTTTCTTACTTCGGGGGCGGCAGCTAGGAATGCTCTTCCCCTTGTAAAATACAGTACACCTACAAGACAAGACAGAGCAAACAGCGAGGGAACGTAAAAGTGGTCCCGGACCCTAAGAATTGGAACTTTAAAGGTTTCTGTTCGGGCTCTGTCTCGAGTAGACCACTCCCAGCTATGGGGTATGTGCCTGAGTATATACATACATACATACATCATTATGACATAATCCTCAACCAATCTTTCCTTCATCCTAAGACTTAAACTGCTTTAAACTTCATGTATCTATGCATTTTGACTCTAACTTCCCTTGAATTTGTCTGTCACTCTTTTTACTTTGGGGAGACACTAGTTACACGTAGCCTGCTTTTTGTATCCTTCATACACATAGACACATACATACCCCTTCGGGGATCACGGCGTCAGGCAATAGATAGATAGATAGATACACATAGAAATCAATTCTGACAAGTTTGTTTAAATGGATGAAGCTCTTGAAAATTATATAGTCGATTAAAGTACTTTAATAGCTTTCCAATCTTTACACCTTGGTGTACTGTAAGCATTAGGCAACACTCGCCGATAGCTTTACTTTCCCTCTCTGTTCAACTAGTAAAGTGGAGGAGGTGGAGGAGGAGGAGGTAGGTGACAAATCTAACTATACCATAATTATGTCACACTCCCAGCCCCGGGGGGAAAGTCTGCCAATTCCAGCACCCCTACTTGGTTTACAACACACGTCTGGGGAATTCTTAAGGAGGCTCAACAACCGTAAATATAGATGGTCGTTACAACAGTCCTACATGCCTTCATGAGCGACACTGACTAGGCCATAACTAAACCCACATAAACAAAACCCACAATACATGCCTTCATGAGCGACACTGACTAGGCCATAACTAAACCCACATAAACAAAACCCACAATACATGCCTTCATGAGCGACACTGACTAGGCCATAACTAAACCCACATAAACAAAACTCACAATATAAATAGAGACACCGACTGTTACAACTCTTCCGAAATCTTACTCAAGCGAACCCAACATTCATAGGACTCATGAAGTTTATAGAATAAACACTAATCACATCCCCCAACGAAGTTGGCCGGAAGTAATGTTTTCGCCTCAGTTTGTTTGTCTGTAAATAAAATATCTCGCAAAGTTATGAACCCACTTCACCCTCATATTTAGTTCCACTATTTTTTAGATTTTAGGACATTCGCCCCACTAATTTGGTGATTTTAAGATCTTTTGTGCCATTTTGGTGTCAATATTTTCCTGGCGAGCCTGCAGTTTAGGAGAAATCGGCCTTTGGCCGTGGCATTTTTCTACAGAAAAATTCCCCAATTCATCTCGAAGGGTGATCTTGAAGATATATTTTAAAGGGTGATACAGGTCTAGGGAGGAATCTAAACCAGCAATACATTAGTAAATATACACCTAAATAAAATTAATAACCTCCCGTTAATGATCCAGGCCAATAATATGCGGAGTTGTCCAGTTAGTCCCTCTAGTCTAGTGTGTCCATATGGCGGCCTGGTTGGCGGGAGTGTAATATTTATGGCGTGTGTCGCAAGTTGGTGGCTTAAAGTTATGATGTGTGTGTGTGGTGTGTGTGTGTATTGGCTGGGGGGATTAAGTCGTGTGTGTGTGTGTGTGTGTCTTGGCGGGGGAGATTAAGTCGTTGTTTGTGTGTGTGTGTGTGTGTGTGTGTGTGTGTGTGTGTGTGTGTGTGGTGTGTGTATGTATTGGCTGAGGAAGTTAAGTGGTTGTGTGTGTGCGAAGAGAGAGAGAGAGAGAGAGAGAGAGCTTTATTGCTATATGATATTTACGTCATAGGTAATTGACACATGCATGTATAAACAGAAAGGCCTTCAAACTAATTAAATATATTGATAAAGTTCAGTAAAACATACTGTATATTGTCCATCTAACCTACCGTAATCACCGTCCACTTCAATGTGTGTTTGTGGTCGTCAAAATCGTTTGGTGGTCGTCTGGTGGTCGTGTTGTGGTCGTCTCATGCGGTAAGTCACTGGTTTAGGTTGTCCCTTCGCCAGTCCCGGTATCGAGTTGTCTCATCCGTGGTCGTCTTAGTCTTCTTCGTTAGTCGTTACCTGTCCGTAGCAGAGCCCGCCTATTAAGGGGACACTGGTTATTTTGGGGGGTCTATATATTCATATATTAATTTATTTATTGTTTTAGTTTCCTCCCTAGCCATCTCTCTTCTTTGTTTTTTGTTTTTAGTTTCCTCCTTAGACCTCTATCAAACTTAAATCCCATTAGATCCCCCTACGAGATTAATTTTTAAATTATTCGTTAGATACATGTCACGGCCGCCAAGGCCGGTTCCTCCACAATTACAGACTCGTTATCGTTCGCCAGGAAAGAAATAGACACCTTTAGGCACGAATGGTCTTAATATTGAAAAATAAAATGGGGCGAAAGTTATTAAAATAGACAAACTAATGGGGCAAACGTTCTTAAAGTCTCAAAACTAATGGGGATAAGAATGAGGAAGAAAGGGGACCATGCTAACGGCCCATCTCCTCTTATGTGGTTGTCAGTGGGATAGTTCAGTAATACCGATTAGCTCGCTACCTGAACACTTTGGATAGAAAGGAATAATGTCTGTCAGTCAGTAGACACGCTTCCCTTCCAGATAAATGTATACATTTGTCGGTAGATTCCCCCTAAAATGTCCCCATATCTCATGGTTTCTCATATTGACTAACTCCTTTAACGTGACGATTGTGCGTAGTTATATGTGCGATTAGTTTGCTTGGGAACCTGATTAACTTGCTCATGTAGTGATGTACACCCTATGTGGTGGATTGTGTTCTTTTATTTTTACATTTTATTTTAATAGGCATTATTTCCACATAGCGATTTTGATTAGTTCTTTTGTATTAATCTTGTGTCATCCCAATTTTGGTTTGTTTATTTTGAAAAGTTTTACACTTTAATTATCTACTGTATATTCTAAAGTCAAATTGAATCATTTCAGTATAGTTATTAATTTACTATAACGCCAAATTCCTTACTTTATCAATATCATCATGCGATTTGTATTCAGTTTAGGAAGGTCATGTGGGAGTTAGGGAGTTAACCCCTTATGTACCGGAGACGCCGTTTTAATTTTATTTCAGCTACAATGAGACGATTTTGTGAAACTTGGAACACATTTATGGCAGCTGAAAGGATACATTGAGATAGTCTGTAGCCTTTTAATGGGTAGACGTTCTTTCTAAGCTTAACAAAATCGTCTAACAGTTGCCAGAATGTTATGAAGAGTACATCGCCGGTACAGAAGTGGTTAATTGAGATTATGTTGACCTGAAGGAGCTATCTGCGAAATGTTGTCTATAAAGTGCTCCTCCTCAGATGGTGTTTTTTATCCAATTGAGATTATCTTTACCGTTTCTACGTTCACAGGTCCCTCCTAAGCTGCGTGAAATCGTCTAATAATAGCTATAATAGGAGTGCGTCATTGTACCCTGAATCTTTTTTAAAGGGAGGTAGGTCGTTTTCCTAGACCCCCTTCTCCCTCATGTTTAGCCCCATCAGTTTTCAGATTTTAAGAAGTTTGGCTCATTAGTTTGGCGTTTTTAAGACCTTTCGACCCATTTTTTGGTCAACATTAAGACTTTTCGTGTCATTTAGGTGTCCATTTTTTCCTGACGAGCGATAGCGACCCTGTAATCTAAGAGGAACCGGTCTTTGGCCGGTACAAATTTATCTTGAAGGAGGGTTTAGGGGGTGTTTTTTTAAGCTTGATGGAGGTCTAGGGAGGAAACTAAAAATAGAATAAGAAATAATATATAAATGAGCAAATAAATACGGCCATCCCCCCTGAACAGCACGGGTCCTTTGATACGGCCATCCCCCCTGAACAGCACGGGTCCTTTGATACGGCCATCCCCCCTGAACAGCACGGGTCCTTTAATACGGCCATCCCCCCTGAACAGCACGGGTCCTTTGATACGGCCATCCCCCCTGAACAGCACGGGTCCTTTGATACGGCCATCCCCCCTGAACAGCACGGGTCCTTTAATACGCCCATCCCCCCTGAACAGCACGGGTCCTTTGATACGGCCATCCCCCCTGAACAGCACGGGTCCTTTGATACGGCCATCCCCCCTGAACAGCACGGGTCCTTTAATACGGCCATCCCCCTGAACAGCACGGGTCCTTTGATACGGCCATCCCCCCTGAACAGCACGGGTCCTTTAATACGGCCATCCCCCCTGAACAGCACGGGTCCTTTGATACGGCCATCCCCCCTGAACAGCACGGGTCCTTTGATACGGCCATACCCCCTGAACAGCACGGGTCCTTTAATACGGCCATACCCCCTGAACAGCACGGGTCCTTTGATACGGCCATACCCCCTGAACAGCACGGGTCCTTTGATACGGCCATCCCCCCTGAACAGCACGGGTCCTTTGATACGCCATACCCCCTGAACAGCACGGGTCCTTTGATACGGCCATCCCCCCTGAACAGCACGGGTCCTTTGATACGGCCATCCCCCCTGAACAGCACGGGTCCTTTGATACGGCCACTCCCCCTGAACAGCACGGGTCCTTTAATACGGCCATCCCCCCTGAACAGCACGGGTCCTTTAATACGGCCATCCCCCCTGAACAGCACGGGTCCTTTGATACGGCCATCCCCCCTGAACAGCACGGGTCCTTTGATACGGCCATACCCCCTGAACAGCACGGGTCCTTTAATACGGCCATACCCCCTGAACAGCACGGGTCCTTTGATACGGCCATCCCCCCTGAACAGCACGGGTCCTTTGATACGGCCATCCCCCCTGAACAGCACGGGTCCTTTGATACGGCCATCCCCCCTGAACAGCACGGGTCCTTTGATACGGCCATCCCCCCTGAACAGCACGGGTCCTTTGATACGGCCATCCCCCCTGAACAGCACGGGTCCTTTAATACGGCCATCCCCCCTGAACAGCACGGGTCCTTTAATACGGCCATCCCCCCTGAACAGCACGGGTCCTTTAATACGGCCATCCCCCCTGAACAGCACGGGTCCTTTAATACGGCCATCCCCCTGAACAGCACGGGTCCTTTAATACGGCCATCCCCCCTGAACAGCACGGGTCCTTTGATACGGCCATCCCCCCTGAACAGCACGGGTCCTTTGAGAAGGATTTAAGGGGGGTGACATGTTTTTTGTTATTTCTGTCCTTTTCTCTCTTTCTCTGGCTTGTATCCATTCGGCCCCATTCAGCCAACTATTTTAAGACTTTTATCCCCATCTAGGTGTCGATTTCTTCCTGGCGAGCGATAGCGAGCCAGCATTATATGAAGAAATCCGGCTTCGCCGGAGAAATTTTTCTATCGAAAAATGTACAAATTTAGCCTGCTGTCAAACAAGAATACAAAATATGCTGGCTCGCTACCGCTCACCAGTAAAAATTGACACCTGGATGGGGATAAACGTCTTAAAACAGTAGGCTGAATGGGGCCAAATGGATACAAGCCAGAGAAAGATAGAAAAGGACCGAACAAAAACAGGTCAGCCCCCCCCCTTAATGCCTCATCACTTTATTAATGGTTCGTGAATGGCTCCAGTACAATGGGTGGTGTGTCGGGGACAATGGGTGGTGTGTCGGGACAATGGGTGGTGTGTGGGGACAATGGGTGGTGTGTGGGGTTAATGGGTGGTGTGTGGGGACAATGGGTGGTGTGTGGGGACAATGGGTGGTGTGTGGGGACAATGGGTGGTGTGTGGGGACAATGGGTGGTGTGTGGGGGACAATGGGTGGTGTGTCGGGGACAATGGGTGGTGTGTGGGGACAATGGGTGGTGTGTGGGGACAATGGAGTCATAGCAACATTATATTCACACTCGGTACGGTGTTGGCATATTCACACACGGTACGTTGTTGGCAATATTCACACTCGGTACGTTGTTGGCAATTTTCCATCGACATTGATTAATTATTGTGGATAGAAAGGGGGACGGGATTGGTATGTGTGGGATCTTAGTACCTCTGTGTGTCTGTCTGTACACAATTATGGGGAGGTTTCTAGTTTGTTTCCTACTCCTCCAGCAATCTTGAAATTTCACCCCCTTGACCCCCTTTCAAGATAAATTTGTACATTTTTCGGTAGAAATTTTTTCCAGCCGAAGGCCGATTACTCTTAAATTATAGGCTCGCTATCGCTCGCCAGGATAAAATTGACACCTAAATGGCACAAAAGGTCTTAAAATTGACAGAATGGGGCGGAAATTCTTAAAAATCACCAAACTAATGGGGCAAACTTCTTAAAATCTCAAAAGCATTGGGGCTAGACATGAGGGAGAAAGGGGTCAAGAAAAAAGTCCCTCAAGTGGAATCTCCCCTTAAGATATTTCACAAAGTTATGAACCGATGTTCACGGAATTTGGTGCCTGGAGGTTGTCTCAAATTTGTCTTCGGGGATCCGGTCGTTGAGATTTCCAAAATGTCTGTTTGTCCTTTTCTACTTACTACCGCCAGGGGATCCAAATGACGTTAGGCGTAATTGGAATATGGCTAATTCTGATATTATGTATTCATTTAGGGTTATTTAAGGGGAGATTTCCACTAGAGGGATTTTTTTCTGGATCCCTTTCTCCCTCATGTTTAGCCCCATTGCTTTTGAGATTTTAAGACGTTCGCCCCATTATTTTGACGATTTTAAGAACTTTCGCCCCACTTATGTCACTTTTAAGATCTTTCGTGCCATTTTAGGTGTCCATTTTTTCCTGGCGAGCGATAGCGAGCCTGTAATTTAAGAGAAACCGGCCTTCGGTCGGGACATTTGTCTACCGAAAAATGTACAAATGTATCTTGAAAATGGGTCAAAGGGGTGTAATTTCAAGCTTGATGGAAGTCTAGGAAACGCACTAAAAACCTCCCCTTAATTGTCTGAATTGGGCCCTGAATTCTGTCAGTGCAACGCGGTCGTTTTACCCTTTATAAGAGGTGAAGATGTTATATCCCTGACGCGTTTACACATCTCATTAAGATGGATGTCAAAGAACCAAGGAGTTTACGATTGTCTTAATTATCGCTTTAACTCTAATAGGCTCTTCCTAAATTCAAATGAATTATCTAGAGGTAGAAAAGAGATACAAATGGTCTTCATCTGATAGGAAGGGTTATATAAGGGAGCCCACCTCGCCTTTTGTCTCTTTCTCTTCCGCTCTCTTTGGCTTGTATCCATTCGGTCCCATTCAACCTACTGTTTTAAGACTTTTACCCCCATCCAGGTGTCAATATTTTCCTGGCGAGCGGTAGCGAGACAGCATATATATATATATTTGTTTTGACAGGAAGTTATATTTGTACATTTTTCGATAGAGAAATTTCTCCGGCGAAGCCGGATTTCTCCATGCAATGCTGGCTCGCTAACGCTCGCCAGGATGAAACCGACACCTGGATGGGGATAAACGTCTTAAAACAGTTGGCTGAATGGGGCCGAATGGATACAAGCCAGGGAAAGAGAGAAAAGGAGAGAAAGGTAAACAAAGCCGATGAACCCCCTTAATCTGCAGGTAAGGGTTAGGTTACTTAAGTCAATATATCCCTCATACCTGAATCCCGTGACGATAGGGCCTCCGTTGATGACTGTGGAGTTGGAAGGCAGCTCGTAGTCTGAGGGTGAAGAGTCTGCCAACACTAAGGTGGTGGACGCTGCCAACACCACCGCTGCCACCACCGCTGACACAACCATGGCTAAAAAGAAAGAGAGAGAGAGTTGGTGTTATTTACCTATTTGTTAAGGGGAGACAAAGGGGTTTGTTTGGTCTATTAATTCATTTATTCATATATATTTTTAGTTTCCTCCCTAGACCTCCATCAAGCTTAGAAAACACCCCCTAGACCCCCCTTCAAGATAAATTTGTACATTTTTCGGTAGAAAAATGTTCCGGCCGAAGGCCGGTTCCTCTTAAAATTGCAGGCTCGCTATCGCTCGCCAGGAAAAAATTGACAGCTAAATGGCACGAAAGGTCTTAAAATTGACAACGAAATGGGGCGAAAGGTGTTAAAATCGCTAAACTAATGGGCCGTAAGTCTTATAATCTCAAAACTAGTGGGGCTAAACATAGGGAGAAGGGGGTCCAGAAAAACGGTCTTCCTCCTCTTAATATCAATGTTAAATAAGGGAAATAAGGTCTGTCAACTTGAACATTGATGCAGCTAGTGAGGTGAGAGCTAGATAAGCTGTTATTTATTAATTTCACCACACCACCAAACACCTCCAATGAAATTAATGAAAGCATATATGTGATCCACCGGGATTCGAACCTGGGTTATCACACACAGATTTGTAGACACCTTAACCATTACACCACCAAGACGGTTAAAGGTTTATGCACACGCCTACGACTTATTATCCATTCTCGAATACTGGATATTAATCTAATCATGTTCATATTCCCAACCGCACTATGGTAGCCTAATGCTTAAGATAGATGGATATACAGTATATATATATATATATATATATATATATATATATATATATATATATATAGAGAGAGAGAGAGATACTAGATTGGCATTTATTTTGTTTATCTCTCATTATATTTGCCCATGCGTGTACGAATGAGTTGGATATTTATTGTTGATGTAAGTAGTAATAATTGTTCTATATGTGTTAATAGGGGGGAGAGGTGGGAGGAGGAAGAGGAGGAGAGGTGGGGGGGAGGAGGAGGAGGAGGTGGTGAAGAGGGGGGAAGAGGAGTAGGAGTAGGAGAAGAAGGAAGGCAGAGGGATAAGGGGGAGGAGGAGGGGGAGTAGTAGAAAAAGAAGGAGAAAGAGAGGAGAGTTGGAGATGGAGAAGGAGGAGGATGAAGAACAGTGGGGAGATGCGAATAATGAAAGAAGACTGAGAAGGAGAAAGATAAGTTCCTCGAAGAAGAAGAGGAGGAGGTGGTGAAAGGAGAACAAATTTCTACCGAAAAAATTACAAATATATTTCGAAGGAGGTCTAAGGGGTGTTTTTTAAAGTTTGATGGAGGTCTAGCGAGGAAACTAAGAAAAAAAAAAAAAAAAATCCCAACCCCCTAGCATAAGTGACGAGGGACCACACCTCTTCTAAAGTAATTAGTGTTAATGACTTGTGAGGTAATTAATTACTTCTTAATTAGTGATTACTGAGCCTGGATCTATTTATCTCTGTATCTATAATTATTTGTCCTACTCTCTATATTAACCCTATCTATTAACCCCTCCTGTACCGGCAACGTCTTTTTGTATTTTATTCTTGCTATATTTAGATTTTGTGCAGTTTAAGTGGGATCTGTAGTAGTGAAAATTGTCAAGTGGGATAGGTCGAAGCCTGTTAATTTGCTGGAGGCCCTTTATAAGCTGAATATAATCGTCTAACAGTAGCCAGAATAAAGTTAAAAGGACGGCACCGGTACTGAAAGGGTTAATCAGTTTGTTTATATATTATTATTATTTTTTTTTTTTTTTTTTTTTTTTTTTTTTTATCCCTCTATTGTATATGGATAGGTGGTGGTGGGAGAAGAAGAAAACTAACAAGAACACGAATTAGAAGAGAAGATTAAGGGGAGATGGTTGTTTTTTTGTTCTGGCTCCCCTTCTCCCTCATGTTTAGTTTTCAGATTTTAAGGCGTTCGGCCCATTAGTTTGGCGATTTTAAGACTCTTCGCCCCATTTCGTTGTCAATATTAAAACCTTGTGTGCCATTTAGGTGTCAATTTTTTTCTTTTCTGGCGAGCGAAAGCTTGGCCTTCGTCCGGGACACTTTTCTACCGATTTGTTTGTTTTCAAATTTATCTAGAAGAAGGATCTTACGGATTTTGTTAAGCTTGATGGAGGTCTAGAGAGGAAACTAAACTAATAATAAATAAATAAATATACCAAGCAATTATTAAAGCGTCCACCCTTAAACGAAGGAGAGGCAGGTAGTGGTAATCAGTAATGGGTATAATAGGGAGTGACTTGGGGTACACCTGCACTCAGTAATTACCGGGAATGACTTGTGGGGATATAAATTATTGGTTCAAAAGCCAAGACCTTCATTTAGTTTGGTGTTCAATTAGTTTATCCCACGGTAGCTCCATTTATGACATCAGCTTTGCCTTTTGCCTCCTTCATACACATAGAACAAAAATCAGCTATTACCTCTGTCAACGAATTTGGTAGAGCTTATGTTCTTGCCTCCGTTTGTTTGTCTGTAAAATTATAAGGAGGTGAGGTGGAGTGGTCATGCCACTGGACTGGTAATCCAATGGTCCCGGATTCGAATCCCGATGTATCAATGGGAAAATATTATTGGGAATGAATTTGTACTGTACCCAGTATCAGTGCCTTACCACAAACACAAAGCCCACCGAAACGCCAAAAAAAAAAAAAATACCCTCATTGTTCCCTGATTAAATAGCATTGTATGAGTATTCCCATATTCAAAATTTGCTAAAGGGGGGGGGGGGGGGCAATGCCTAGTGAGTTCATTGCTCAATAGGTGGCGTTCTGAGAGTGAGGGTCCGAGTTTAGCTGCTGGTGAGACAGTGAAGCTCTGGAGCGAAGTAGCTTCAGAGATGTGGCTGCTTCGAGCCGTGGGTAGGCAACCGTGCATCTTGCGAAGGCAAGATATCATCGGGGGCTGGTTGTATCCCAAAGTGCTTCATTGTCCCATTCCCTAGACTGGAACGAGACCTCATGGGCTTCGCCGTTCAATGTACGGTTGAATATACTGGCTCTCAGCCTATGCCCGAGAGGGAGTAGTTGGAATATAAAACAAAAATAAAAATAATAAGTGATGTATAAAACAATTATGAACCGATTTTCACGACATTAGGTGGGCAGATAGGATGTGCGTTAAGGATGAAGTGATTCCATTTAGGAGATGATAGGAGCACCTCTAGTTCTCTTTGTATCTGTCTGGCTATCTTTCTATTTGTCTATATCATATTGTTCTATCTACTTATCTACAAACCTGTTTATATCTATCTATCTACCTTGTATATATTTTTCTACCTTTCTATCTATTTATCTAGCTATCTATCTATCTATCTGTAATCCTATCTATATCTATTTATGTATCATATATCTATCTATAAGCCCATCTATAACTATGTATCTATCTATTAATCTATCTATCTGTAAGCCCCTCTAAAACTATCTATATATCTGTAAGCCCATCAAAACTATCTATCCATTAATATATCTATCAATCTTCACCTTCCTCTTCCTCTGCATCAATCATTTTATAAACTATATTGTTTGTATGTATATTACGTTATCTTTAGTAGCAATATTTATCCATATTTATCTATATATGTTCCAGAGAGAGAGAGAGAGAGAGAGAGAGAGAGAGAGAGAGAGAGAGAGAGAGAGAGAGAGAGCGAGCGAGAGAGCATCACCTTGGCGTGTCTGCTTCTTTTAATACCCGATAATTTTTGTCTTCCTCTTCTCTCTCTCACTCTCCACCCAAAACTAAACCTTTCACTCAGAGGACGCGATTTGAGCCTATTCTGGGATACTTTAAAGCCTTTGTGCCCATCAGGAGTGTTTCGAAACCTTTATTTTAGTTACTTCAACCTCTGCCGTTGTCTTTGAGTTAGTTGTGGGCAAAAAACTAATTTTGGAGAGGTAATTATAAGATTGAGAGCACTCTATTTCTGATTGCTTATCGACAACCCCCGCGTCCACAGGATAGCGAGAGGGTTGAAAAGATAGATAGTTAAGTAGATAAATATATAGTTGAAATAAGAATTAACATAGATAGATAGGTAAATAGATAGATAGAGAGAGAGAGAGAATGGGGAAGCAAAGAGAGAGAGAGAGAGAGAGAGAGAGAGAGAGAGAGAGAGAGAGAGAGAGAGAGAGGATGAATGAATCAATGTAGGGTACAAGATCGCATCTATGAAGTAATTATCATCTATACAGGTAATTACAAAGATTAATGACCGCACTCATACACCGAACACTAACCCACCACCCTATTACTGCCCTCTATTATCGATTTTATTTTTATTTTGTTTTCAATTTTTGTTTACAGGAAATTGGATTATTTTTTCACCTTGATGAATGGTTGGTGATTTGGGTTCATTTTTCAGTGTTTTTATGGCGATGTCATAACAGCGTTTTTTCCCGGCAATTGTCGATGAGAAAGTTTGTTTTCTCGTAATGTTTAACCTTTTGAGTACCAGTGACGTGAGCTGTATTGTATCCTAGCTACATCTAGACGATTTTGTGCAGTTTAAGAAGGATCTGTGATAGTTAAAAGTGTTGGTTGAGATATATTGAAGCCTTATTATTGCTAGAGGTCCTTCCTAAGCAGAATACAATCGTGTAATAGCTACCAAAATATAATGAAAAGGACGACACCGTTTCAGAAGGGGTTAAGGGGAGATTTCCACTTGAGGGATACATTTCTGTACCCCTTTTCCCTCATGTTTAGCCTCATTGCTTTTGAGATTTTAAGACGTTCACCCCAATGGTTTGGCGATTTTAAGAACTTTCGCCCTATTTATGTAAATTTTAAGACCTTTCGTACCTTTTAGCTGTCGATTTTTGCCTGACGAGCGATAGCGAGTCTGTAATTTAAGAGGAACCGGCCTTCGGTCTGGACTTTTTTTTTTTACCGAAAAATGTACATATTTATCTTGAAAAGGGGTCTAGGGACTGTAATTATAAGCTTGATGGAGGTCTAAGGAACAAACTAAAGACCTCCCCTTAATCAAAGAAGCTATGCAATGGACAGGTTATATTGTCAACTCCCTTCACCACCATTATCGTGATTGTCATCCTATTCTGGTTACCATTTGACGACTTTTCTTGGTATATTATCTACCTCTACGACTCAAATGGGTAAATACGATCTCCATAAACCCTCTGAAGAACACAGGTCCTTCTGAAACTGCACAAAATCCTCTAATTGTAGCCAGAATCAGAGGTAAAAAGGCGTCTTGGTGCTGAAGTGGTTAATATAATATAAACATTATATTCTCTGACGTCAAACGGAACCACACCATTATTCTCTGACGTCAAACGGAACCACACCATTATTCTCTGACGTCAAACGGAACCACAACATTATTCTCTGACGTCAAACGGAACCACAACATTATTCTCTGACGTCAAACGGAACCACACCATTATTCTCTGACGTCAAACGGAACCACACCATTATTCTCTGACGTCAAACGGAACCACACCATTATTCTCTGACGTCAAACGGAACCACACCATTATTCTCTGACGTCAAACGGAACCACACCATTATTCAAAGGGGGGGGGGGGGGGGTATACATTTGCTTATTTATCAGTTTATTATAATTTTCCTCCCTAGACCTACATTAAGCTTACAAAAAACATCCCCAAGATCCCTTTTCGAGATAAATTTGTACATTTTTCGGTAGAAATATTTCCGGGCCGGTGCCTCCAAAATTACAGGCTCGCCATCGCTCGTCAGGAAATGGCTCGAGAGGTCTTAATATTGACAAACACATAGGGTGAAATGTTATAAAATCGCCAAACTAAAGGACCGAACGTCAGAAACTCTGAAAACTAATGGGGGGTAAACATGAGGGAGATGGGAAGCCAGAAAAAACAACCGTCCCCCCTTTAAGGGGAGATTTCCACTTACTTGATTTTTTTCGACTCCTTTCTCCCTTATGTTTAACCCCATTGCTTTTCTAATTTTAAGACGTTCGCCCCATTATTTTGAAAATTTTAAGAACTTTCGACCCACATCTGTCAAATTTAAGACCTTTCGTGCCATTTAGGTGTCGATTTTATCCTGGCGAGCGATAGCGAGCCTGTAATTTAAGAGGAATCGGCTTTCAGTCGGGACATTTTTCTACCGAAAAATGTACAAATTTATCTTGAAAGGGGCTCAAGGAGGTGTAATCTTAAGCTTGGTGGATATCTAGAGACCAAACTAAAAACCTCCCCTTTAACTAATAACTGTGACCTCGTTACTAGAGTTATTCATTGGCTGCATTATGAAGGATTTATGTGTATTCCTCTCTCTCTCTCTCTCTCTCTCTCTCTCTCTCTCTCTCTCTCTCTCTCTCTCTCTCTCTCTCTCTCTCTCTCATAACACCCCCTCATCCACTGTGTATGTCAGACTTCCACATTTTACCGTTTGTACCGTTACATACCGTACCTGTTTTGTAGCGTACCGTTTCACTTTCCTTAGTTGTGGCTTATATAATTACCTCCGCCAACGAAATTTTAGGAGGTTGTGATTATACCTCCGTTTGTCTGCGCGCGCACACACACACACACATACACACATATTACAGTACAAAAACATATGCCAATACTGTATATTAAGACCCACATTTCTCTCTCTCTCTCTCTCTCTCTCTCTCTCTCTCTCTCTCTCTCTCTCTCTCTCTCTCTCTCTCTCTCTCTCTCTCTCTCTCTCTCTCTCTTTCTGATTTACAAGAGCTGACCCACAAACACACTGCTTACCGTTCATACTGTTATTGTATCCCTTACCGTACCTTAACTTGTGTTGTACCGGTACCGTTCCTGTCTCTTTCATTAGGTGTGGTTTGTGCCTGTTATCTTTAATTTGTTTGACTTTTCTTTCATTCTCTCTCTCACTCACTCACTTTTGCTGTCAGTGAGTGTCAACATATAAAAAAAAAAAAACGCTCATATTATTATCACAATTGTTTAGTATCTTAATTATATCTTTGTATCTCTCATGAAAACAACAGCTAAACAAACTAAAGCATACAGTTGAAATACACACACAAATACATATGCCGTACACACACACACACACACACTGTACATGTACTTTCACTCTCTATTTTACGTTCCATTTTATGACTGGGACTAACATTAAGGGGGTACTATTCGCTTTTTATGGACCTCCTTCTCCCTCGTGTTTAGCATATTAGTTTTGAGATTAGACGTTCCTTCCATTGGTTTGGCGATTTTGATATCTTTTGCCCCATTTCCCTGTCAGTTTCAAGACCTTTCGTGCCATTAAGGTGTCGATTTTTCCTGGCGAGCAATAGCGAGCCTGTAACTTTTAGAGCAACTGGCCTTCGGCCGGGATATTTTTCTATCGAAAAAATGTACAAATTTATCTAGGGGATGTTTTTTTTTTAAGCTTGATGGAGGTCTAGCGAGGAAACTAAAGAATAAATGACTAAATTAATTAATAGACCAAAAAAGCGAGTAGTACCCCCTTAAAGGATCTGATCCATGGTAATATACTCCCTCTATGCATCCATGATTAGGATCATATGCATATTAACAGATTTGATCCGTCATAATCTACCAGTAGATCATATAATTATTAGGTCCTAATTATAGGGGGCACAAACACTGGCACGAAAGGTCTTAGTATTGACAAATAAATGGGCGAAAGTCTTAATATATAAAAACTAATGGGGCCAAACATGAAGGAGAAAGGGTGTCAGAAAATACAAATACTTTCCCTCAATATGCTGTGATCCATATTATTCTTATATCAAACTCTAGTGTACTAAAATAATCACCCTTTAATCCTCCCCCACCTCGTTTGCTCCCTAGACCTCTATCAAACTTTACACAAATAATAACACCTCAAGACCCCCCTTCGAGATAAATTTGTAAATTTTTCGGTGGAAAAATGTTCCGAGCAAAGGGCTAGCCCGTTCCTACTAACTTACAGGCTTGTTGTCGCTCGCCAGGAAAAAATCGACACCTAAATGGCACGAAAGGTCTTAAAATTGACGAAGAAATATGACGAAAGGTCTAAAAATTGCCAAACGAATGAAGCATACGTTTTAATACCTCAAAAATAATGAGGCTAAACAAGAGGGAGAAGGGTGGCCAGAAAAACCAAGAACCCCCCCTTAAAATATTGATATGATCAAAGCAAAAATCCCACCCACCCTCAGAGATCCAGATGGCTTTTTGGATCACTAATACTACACAAGGATCTGAGTGTTCCGCCTGGTTGACTCTTCCCAAATACAGAAGATCCACCTTATGTAGAGTGGATGATGCTCTCTCTCTCTCTCTCTCTCTCTCTCTCCCCGTGTGTGTGTGTGTATATGCATTATATAATCTATATATCAGTTAATTTATGCCTGACTTTATCTATCTACCTCTATCTATCTATCTTTGTATATATCCATGTTTGTCTGTCTGTCTATCCCACTATGTCACTACCCATCTCTCTCTCTCTCTCTCTCTCTCTATATATATATATATATATATATATATTAATTATCGACTTTTTGCTGTATTTGTTTGTATCCTGTATAAAAAATCCTGTTGACTGACCCATTTATGTATTGTGCTAGACGGGAAGCTTAGGGATATGTGGTGATGAAGTCGGCTAGTTTTGTTTTGTGAATCTGTCTGTCTGTCTGCCCTTAACTCTCTCTCTCTCGCTCTCGCTCGCTCTCACTCTCTCATACTTTGTCTATCTCTCCCTCTCACTCTCTCTCTTACTTTAATTGTCTATCTCTCACTCACTTTCACTCTCTCTCTCTCTCTCTCTCTACCTCTACCCCTCCTCTCTCTCACACTTTGTATATCTCTCACTCTCACATTCACTCTCTCTCTCTCACACATACACACACTCCCTCTCTCTCCCGCCACCGTGTTTTTAACCAGGAAGATCAAATCCATGTTTCCCGGAAATTGCCTGGTTTTATAACGTTGCTTTATAAAGTCTGACAACACCCAAAACACTAGCCATTGTGAATGATCGGAAGTATATGAGTTACCGAGTTCCTGATAGTTCTATCGATCTATTGCCTGACGCCGTCATCCCCGAAGGTGTGGCCACGAACGAACCGCCTCCATGCACCTCTGTCCCCAATCAGTCGACGCCCCTTCCCCCCAACCAGCACCGCCTTCGTTCATATACTTCCTCACTCCATCCTTCCACCTCTCCTTCGGTCTACCTCTCCCTCTCTGTCCCTCCACCTCGCTCTCGTTATAGTTATAGTGAGTATTTATTAGTATTTGGTAATTTTCCCTCTACCTTAGACCCATTAGTTTTGATATCTTTAGAAATTTGACCCATTAGTTTGGCGATGTTATCACCTTTAGCCCCATTTCGTTGTCAATTTAAAGACCTTTCGTACCAGTTAGGGGTTGATTTTTTCCTGGCGAGCGATAGCGACCCTGTAATTTTGAGAGGAAGCGGAAAAAATTTCTACCGAAAAATGTACAAATTTATCTTAAAACTGGGTCTAGGGTTTTTTCTGTTAAGGTTAATGGAGGTCTAGCGAGGAAACTAAAACATAAATGAATGTATAAAGATATATATATATATATTTTTTTTAATAATCACTGACCCCCTCCCCCTCTAAATCAAAGGTCACTGTTTCAAGTACACCATAAGAGAGTGTACCATAAGGGAGTGTACCATAAGGGAGTGTACCATAAGGGAGTGTACCATAAGAGTGTACCATAAGGGAGTGTACCATAAGAGAGTGTACCATAAGAGAGTGTACCATAAGGGAGTGTACCATAAGGGAGTGTACCATAAGGGAGTGTACCATAAGGGAGTGTACCATAAGGGAGTGTACCATAAGGGAGTGTATCATAAGGGAGTGTACCATAAGGGAGTGTACCATAAGGGAGTGTACCATAAGGGAGTGTACCATAAGGGAGTGTACCATAAGGGAGTGTACCACCTATACTTATGTAGCCGTTTGTAATACGTAACTCAATCTATTTGGACGTCATTACTAACCCCTTATGTACCGGTGACGCCTCTTTTATTTTAATGTTGCAACTATTAAGCGATTTTATTATTTGGTTTAAAAAGGGCTTCCAGCAACTAACAGGCTTCCAACTATCTCACTCAACACTGTTTACAGCCACAGTTCCTTCTTAAGCTGCACACACTCGTCTACATATAGCTAGAATCAAATTAAATAGACGTCGCCGGTACAGAAGGGGTTAAATTTAGCTCACACATTTTAACCATTAATCTTATCGAGCCTTATAAATCTGCCATACCCTATAATTCATTGCTATATATGTTATTATATATTATATGTTGGTGGTGCAATGGTTTAGGTGCTTATTTTCTGAGTGTGGTGTCCCGAGTTCGAATCCCGGGAGGACCATATGCTTTCATTAGTTTATTCAAGTACATTGGGGTTTGAAATTGATGATTGATGTTAAGAATGGGGTGTTACTTATTACTACCTCAAATTAAACTAACTAACTTACTTGTGTTATAGTTCAACACACAGTATACTGTAGTGTACGGTAATGGCTAACAAACACCATCCAAGATCAACAACAGGTAGCAACAGTAAGGATAGTAACAGTAAAGATATGGGTCAGTTTTCTGGTCCCCCTCCTGCCTCATGCTTAGCCCCATTAGCTATCAGATTTTAGGACGTTCGCCCCATTAGTTTGTCGATTTTATAACCTTTCGTCCCATTTCTATATCAAGACATTTCTGGCCATTTAGGTGTCGATTTTTTTCCTGGCGAGCAATAGTGAGCCTGACATTTTGAGAGAAACCGGCTTCCGGCCGAAACATTTGTTTCTGTTGAAAAAAATGTACACATTTATCTAGAGAGAGTTTTTTTTTTAAAGCTTGATGAAGGTCTAGCGAGGAAACTAAAAAATGAATGAATATATGAATAAATAGACCCCCAAAACTAACCACTGTCCCCTTAAATGCCTTTGATGAGCCCTGGCAAGATGATTGGCCCGTATCTAGCCAGCAATCATACGAATTGGTCAACAAATTGCGGACATGTGTACTTGTGGGCTCGCCTATCAACTCCAAACTTTTTACTGCTCTCTATTATATGTAAGTCACCTCGCTTGGATCAAAAGGTCTATGTGGTCAGTGTATATCTAGGTAAGTATATGCAAGTCAATTATAACAACACATCACTCACTTGCACTGCAGGATCTGGCCATTGTTCCTCGCTGGGGGGGTAAGGGTGTCGAACGAAGTCACACGAATCCTCTCAAAACTCGAACGTGGCAGAAGTTGGACTATTCGGATCCAACCAACACTTCGGATTCGTGGCGGATTCTCTCGGTGTCTTCTTCGCGAACGTCTCGGAGCTTCGGTTTCTGGCGATTCGCGTTTCTGTTTTCTATACACTAGTCGGATTTCTTATATTTTAGTTCGTCGTTGGGGAGATGATGAGCTGGGGATTCTACCTGTAATGTGTTCTGGAAAGGTGCGAAGGGTTTTTGTAGTGGGTCGGCAGGAATAACAGGATCTGGCCTATGTTTATGGTATGTGTCAGGGGGTTTATTAGCAGCCTATAGGTTGTTTAGAGTGATACATAGAGGGTATAACAAATGTAATAAAATTGATTGTTTGTAAAGAGTTAGAGCATTAAGTGTCTGATCGACTATTGTTCAGTGATATTACTATTGTAGTAAACTTAACACATATCTCTGGTAAGATAATTTAGACTATCGATAAAATATATATTACATGAAAATACAAGTATTTAGAGATTATTAATATACCAAAACACTAAATATTGACGAGAGTATCTAGAGTGCTATCGCTAGCAATGGTTATTCAGATATCATTTAGAGACTTTCATATATATCAAAGGGGATAAACTAGTAGCTTAACTATCAGGAATATATAAAAGTCAAGTGAGGGGAACTTATGTGTGACTATCAAGAATGAATTCGACTTCTTAGCGATGAAACTACCTCTGACTATCGGGAATAAGTTGGAGTCAGTACCAGAGCCAGTAACTGTATCTATGAGTGACTATCAAGAATTAATTCGACTTAGTAGCGATGAAACTACCTCTGACTATCGGGAATAAGTTGGAGTCGGTACCAGAGTCAGTAACTGTATAATTATATGAGTGACTATCAAGAATTAATTCGACTTAGTAGCGATGAAACTACCTCTGACTATCGGGAATAAATGGAGTCAGTACCAGAGAGTCAGTATCTGTATCTACGAGTGAGAGTCGGTATGATGAGATGTTGTCCCAGTGAAGGGTAGGAATGGACTGTGATGCGGCACTAACTGTGTCTATGAATGAGAGTCGGTATAATGATGAGGATGAGAGGAGGAGGAGAGGAGATGTTGATCCAGTGAAGGGTAGGAATGGACTGTGAGGCGGCACTGTCTCCCACCCGGTATATATAGCTTGCCCTTCACCCGTGGCGGCCATATTGGTGTGCCTCTGTCTTTGCCCTTCACTTGGGAGCACCGGACGCCATGTTACGAGGCCGCTTTCCTTCTTTACGCCATACGAGTCTGGGTCTTCTTCCCAACGCTGTGCAATCCGAGGGGGTCTTTTTGGGGCTACCTGTGATTCGCCCCATTAGTTTGTCATTTAAGACATTTCAATCCAACAGTTTGGTGATTCTAACACGTTTCACTTTTTGGAGAGCAATAGTGGCCCTGTAAATTAGGAGATATTGACTCTTGGCAGCGATATTAAGCTACCGTCAAATGTATAATTTTTAGGATTTGGGGAACTCCCTCCTAGTTAGATTTTTTTTATTTTTTTTATTTATATATTTATTTGTTTATTTATTTATTTATTAATTTATTATTATAATATATTTTAATTAGGGGTCAGACTAACAAATAATTGGACGAGCATGTCAATTCAATTAAAACCCTCAATACTAGTTCGATAGAAAAAAGAAGAAAAAAATAATAAGCCCCCAAGCATCGGATGTAGTAGTGTTAATAAAGAGGGTGGCACGGTAGTTGATTGTCTGGGTGGGTTAGGGCTCAATGGCTGTATGTCTGTGTGTCTGTTTGGTTGTGTGTCTAGTTGGTTGTCTGGGTGGGTTAGGGCTTAATGGCTGTATGGCTGTGTGCCTGTAGTTGGCTGTCTGGGTGGGTTAGGGCTCAATGTCTGTTTGGTTGTGTGTCTGTGTGTCTAGTTGGCTGTCTGGGTGGGTTAGGGCTTAATGGCTGTATGGCTGTGTATCTGTGTGTCTGTAGTTGGCTGTCTGGGTGGGTTAGGGCTCAATGTCTGTTTGGTTGTGTGTCTAGTTGGCTGTCTGGGTGGGTTAGGGCTTAATGGCTGTATGGCTGTGTATCTGTGTGTCTGTAGTTGGCTGTCTGGGTGGGTTAGGGCTCAATGTCTGTGTGTCTGTTTGGTTGTGTGTCTGTGTGTCTAGTTGGCTGTCTGGGTGGGTTAGGGCTTAATGGCTGTATAGCTGTGTATCTGTGTGTCTGTAGTTGGCTGTCTGGGTTGGTTAGGGCTCAATGTCTGTGTGTCTGTTTGGTTGTGTGTCTGTGTGTCTAGTTGGCTGTCTGGGTGGGTTAGGGCTTAATGGCTGTATGGCTGTGTGTCTGTGTATCTGTGTGTCTGTAGTTGGCTGTCTGGGTGGGTTAGGGCTCAATGTCTGTGTGTCTGTTTGGTTGTGTGTCTGTGTGTCTAGTTGGCTGTCTGGGTGGGTTAGGGCTTAATGGCTGTGTATCTGTGTATCTGTGTGTCTGTAGTTGGCTGTCTGGGTGGGTTAGGGCTCAATGTCTGTTTGGTTGTGTGTTTGTGTGTCTAGTTGGCTGTCTGGGTGGGTTAGGGCTTAATGGCTGTATGGCTGTGTGTCTGTGTATCTGTGTGTCTGTAGTTGGCTGTCTGGGTGGGTTAGGGCTCAATGGTTGTATGTCTGTGTGTCTGTTTGGTTTTCTGTGTGTCTGTAGTTGGCTATCTGGGTGGGTTAGGGCTCAATGGCTGTATGTCTGTGTGTTTGTTTGTCTGTGTGTCTGTAGTTGGCTGTCTGGGTGGGTTAGGGCTCAATGGCTGTATGTCTGTGTGTTTGTTTGTGTGTCTGTAGTTGGCTGTCTGGGGGGGTTAGGGCTCAATGGCTGTATGTCTGTGTGTTTGTTTGTCTGTGTGTCTGTAGTTGGCTGTCTGGGTGGGTTAGGGCTCAATGGCTGTATGTCTGTGTGTTTGTTTGTGTGTCTGTAGTTGGCTGTCTGGGTGGGTTAGGGCTCAATGGCTGTATGTCTGTGTGTTTGTTTGTCTGTGTGTCTGTAGTTGGCTGTCTGGGGGGGTTAGGGCTCTATGGCTGTATGTCTGTGTGTTTGTTTGTCTGTTTGTCTGTAGTTGGCTGTCTGGGTGGGTTAGGGCTCAATGGCTGTATGTCTGTGTGTTTGTTTGTCTGTGTGTCTGTAGTTGGCTGTCTGGGTGGGTTAGGGCTCAATGGCTGTATGTCTGTGTGTTTGTTTGTCTGTGTGTCTGTAGTTGGTTAGTCTGTTTGTTTGTCGTCCGGGATCAGTTGGTGTGAATTAGCTTGAGGGATCTTTTTGGATCAGTGGATTATTATGTTATTATACGTTTCCTATACATACATCCTAACTTTAGATGAATAAACTAGCTTGGGACTCGGATGTATCTATCTATATATATATATATATATATATATATATATATCTATCTATCTATCTATCCATCTATCTATCTATCTGCTCAATACTACTACTACTACTACTACTACTACTAATGATAACAATAGTAGTAATAAGACAATGAGTGAGGCAGCGAACAACATCTTTATTTTCATATTTCCAAACGTTTCGACATATTCTAAATGTCATCATCAGTGATCTAAAAGTTAAAAAGATTCAAAATCATTAGAAATTAAGTATAATATACAGGTAAACAAAATTAGCAAAGGGTAACATTTATACAATTGAAGGGGGGAGGCAGACAACATATTATTTAACTGGGGCTTGTTAACTTTGATATATATTGATTCCAGAGTTCTCAAATCTTTACTAGTAGTAATAATAATAATGTGTTTGTGTGTGTGTGTGTGTGTAACTAGCTACCATTCGTGGCTACAAGTTATCTCAAGAACCTATTAACACATTCTAGGGCTGCCGTAACTGTTGGCTAAGATCTCTCTCTCTCTCTCTCTCTCTCTCTCTCTCTCTCTCTCTCTCTCTCTCTCTCTCTCTCTCTCTCTCTCTCTCTCTCTCTCTCTCTCTCTCTCTCTCAAAGATAAATGGAACCTGATCACTACCCTTTGCATCATTGAAGTCACTAGGGGAAGTTTTGAGATAAATAGTCAAGTCAGGCAGTCTTATTTCTTTAATTTCATAACAAAGTAAACAATGTATGCTTTTAACATAATTACAGGGTTACACATAATATGTATCTATCTATGTATCTATCTATCTATCTACTTTCGTATTATTATTAGAGATATGGAATGCAATAACTATGGGTTGAGTAATTTTGATTAGGACTGTACTTTGATTAAATATATCAGTAGGTAATTTTGATATAAAGGGTGATATTAAGTTATCTTCTACAAATCAACACTCACTTCCTTAGCATTAATTTGACATTATAAACCACGCTCTCCTCGTACGTTTAACCCTTTCAATACTGATGATGTCTTTTTCGTTTGATTTCAGCCACACTTAGACGATTTTATGAAGCTTAGGAAAGATATATGGTAGCTATAGGGATTATTTGAGATGGTCTTTAGCCTGATAATGGCTAGGACGTTCTTTCTAAGCTGAATACAATAGTCTAATGTTTGCCTCAATATAGTGAAAAGGACGTCACCGGTACTAAAGAGCTTAAGGGAGGTGACCTGCTTTGTTCTACCCTTTTTTTCTGATTTGTATCCATTCAGCCCCATTCAGACTACTGTTTTAATACGTTAAACCGACACTTTTTTTTATCGAAAGATGTACAAATTTAGCCTGCTGTCAAAAACATTATACAAAATATGCAGGCTCGCTACCGCTCACCAGGAAAAAATCGACACCTGGATGGGGATAAACGTCTTAGAACAGTAGGCTAAATGGAGCCGAATGGATGGCAAGCCAGAGAGAGAGAGAGAGAGAGAGAGAAAACCAAAACAAAGTGGGTCCCCTTAAGAATACAACTGCATGGCCCGAGGTTAAGGGGGGTGACCTGTTTTTGTTCTGTCCTTTTCTATCATTCTCTGGCTTGTATCCATTTGGCCCCATTCAGCCTACTGTTTTAAGACGTTTATCCCCATTCAGGTGTCAATTTTTTACTGGTGAGCGGTAGCGAGCCAGCATATTTTTTATTTTTTGTTTGACAGCAGGCATTTTTCGATAGAAAAATGTCTCCGGCGAAGCCAGATTTCTTCATATAATACTGGCTCGCTATCGCTCGCCAGGAAGAAATCGACACCTAGATGGGGATAAACGTCTTAAAATAGTTGGCTGAATGGGGCCGAATGGATACAAGCCAGAGAAAGAGAGAAAAGGACAGAAATAACAAAAAGCAGGTCACCCCCCTTAACTGATCAAAAACAGCTACCCTCTTGTAACACTTGGCCTGTGGTGTTCCTAGAATCCCTATGCTTGCTGGGAGTTCCACAGGGGGGGGGGGGGGGGGGGGGGGGGGGGGGGCTGGGAGGACAGGGAGGCTGTGGATTATAATGGGTTAGCCGGAAGTGTGGGGTTCCGGTAGGAGTGGTTTGTGTAGTCAATGTTCATGTGTGATAAATTGGGGCTACCTCGCATAACTCACAACAAACACACCCACACACACACAAACACACACTCCTTTGTACACACACACACACACACACACACATATATATATATATATATATATATATATATATATATATATATATATATATATATATATATATATATTGTATATACTGTATACAGTAAGCACAATGCACCTGTCCGATAAATTCGGGTTAGTTCGTTCAAAGAATGTTCAGGTACGATTTATCATTGCTATGAAGTATATTGAATTTGTTATTACACATTTAGTTAAGCTAACATTGGCTAGAACTTTTGCAGAGAATCAACACAATTTCGACTGTCCATAATCCTCTCAAAACCAAATAATAGCCGTTTCGGTTTCGCGTTGTAATTACTAAAGTGAGAACTATGTTTTAAGAAATATTCCATCATTCAATGCAGTGCAGCGATTATCGACAGCTTTACGTATAGTCACTCATACAAGTTCATGGACGTCCTACGTTTTTCATTATGCAAATCATTTAATTGTGACTGAGTTTCTGAGATAATATGATAAGCTTTTACTGTTGAATAAGATTAAATTATTAAGTAATGTAGAAATATATAACAATTAAATCCACTGATAATAGTTACACATCGAACCAAATCAAATATATTAATAATAAATATATAATAAACACATAAGTTATCCACAAACCATTATGAGTGGGTGAACCAATTACTATACATCATGTTATTAAGGGACCCCACCTCGCTTTTTGTCTCTTTGTCTCCCCCTCTCTTTGGCTTGTATCCATTCAGCCCCATTCAGCCTGTTTTAAAACGTTTACCCCCATCCGGGTGTCAATATTTTCCTGGTGAGCGGTAGCGAGCCAGCATATATATATTTTTGTTTTGAGAGCAAGCTAAATTTTCAAATTTTTCGATAAAAAATCTCTCCGGCGAAGCCGGATTTCTCCATACAATGCTGGCTCGCTATCGCTCGTCAGGAAAGTATCGACACCTGGATGGGGATAAACGTCTTAAAACAGTTGGCTGAATGGGGCCGAAAGGATACGAGCCAGAGAAAGAGAGAAAAGGAGAGAAAGAGAAAACAAGCCGGTTACCCCCCTTAAAAGGTGTGTGAAGTTGTTAGTATAACGAAAGCTACTAAAAAGTGAGGTTTGAGGACCAAGGTGACTGACTCGAGGGAAAGAACACCGGGGAATATGTCATGATGGTTGAGTTCATGACCTTCACACGCACACAGGTACAAACACACACACACACACCACACGCACACGCACACACACACACAAGCATGTAATGTAGAAGAACACTCGCGGGCAGATACATACGGACGCACACACACACACACACACACACATAGACGCTCCCACTCACAAACCCACGCAAACACAGCAAGCCCTCGCACACCTACATACATGGATACACACATACACACACACACACACAGACACACACACAATACACAAGCAGTAACTTGTGAGCATTAGTTGTTGCTATTAAGATTAGGAAAAGAGGTCATAAAGGAAGGCATACTCACCAAAAGAGGTCATAAAGGAAGGCATACTCACCAAAAGAGGTCATAAAGGAAGGCATACTCACCAAAAGAGGTCATAAAGGAAGGCATACTCACCAAAAGAGGTCATAAAGGAAGGCATACTCACCAAAAGAGGTCATAAAGGAAGGCATACTCACCAAAAGAGGTCATAAAGGAAGGCATACTCACCAAAAGAGGTCATAAAGGAAGGCATACTCACCAAAAGAGGTCATAAAGGAAGGCATACTCACCAAAAGAGGTCATAAAGGAAGGCATACTCACCAAAAGAGGTCATAAAGGAAGGCATACTCACCAAAAGAGGTCATAAAGGAAGGCATACTCACCAAAAGAGGTCATAAAGGAAGGCATACTCACCAAAAGAGGTCATAAAGGAAGGCATACTCACCAAAAGAGGTCATAAAGGAAGGCATACTCACCAAAAGAGGTCATAAAGGAAGGCATACTCACCAAAAGAGGTCATAAAGGAAGGCATACTCACCAAAAAGAGGTCATAAAGGAAGGCATACTCACCAAAAGAGGTCATAAAGGAAGGCATACTCACCAAAAGAGGTCATAAAGGAAGGCATACTCACCAAAAGAGGTCATAAGGAAGGCATACTCACCAAAAGAGGTCCTAAAGGAAGGCATACTCACCAAAAAGGTCCTAAAGGAAGGCATACTCACCAAAAGAGGTCATAAAGGAAGGCATACTCACCAAAAGAGGTCATAAAGGAAGGCATACTCACCAAAAGAGGTCATAAAGGAAGGCATACTCACCAAAAGAGGTCCTAAAGGAAGGCATACTCACCAAAAGAGGTCCTAAAGGAAGGCATACTCACCAAAAGAAGTCCTAAAGGAAGGCATACTCACCAAAAGAGGTCCTAAAGGAAGGCATACTCACCAAAAGAGGTCATAAAGGAAGGCATACTCACCAAAAGAGGTCATAAAGGAAGGCATACTCACCAAAAGAGGTCATAAAGGAAGGCATACTCACCAAAAGAGGTCATAAAGGAAGGCATACTCACCAAAATATTCACACACGCACATGCACACAAACAGTACAATAACACACACACACACACACCAAGGCACACACATCCATTCTTTACCTACCCACCCACCCATCCTCACGCCCATATGCACCCAATTACCTATCCCACACCCACGCACCCACGCCTGAACATCCCCACACACACACAATGTCACTTCCTACCCACCCAATCCCTCACCCTCACTTTCACGCCGTCCTCCTCACTCCCAATCCCTCCCCCTCACTCCCACTCCCACTCCCTCCGATACTTGACCCGAAAACACATTATAAAATTTAAAATATGGAAAAAAAATGTTGTTATTCAGCCAGTGTTACTTCAGTCTATAGTTTAAAATAGTATTACAAAATAAAACTCACACACACACACATCTTGAGACATTGTAATACCAAGATACTAAAAGTATAGATGCATAATTATAATCTTCCCTATTAAGTAACACCCCTTTCTTAACATTAATCATCAACTACAGACCCCAATTCACTTGACTCAACTAATGAAAGCATATGGTCCTCCCGGGATTCGAACTCGGGACACCACTCCCAGAACATAAGCATCTAAACCATTACACCACCAACACATTTAAAGGTGGAGTACACGATCTCGATTAATATCCATTTTCGAATTTTGGATATCAATCTAATCATGTACTCACACCCAACTGCATTATGGACAGCGTAATGTTTTAGTGAGAGGAAAGAACATACTGTAGAATGGGGCCAAGATCACTATAGCATATTCACTGTAAGTAGGCGACCAATCATGACCTCTAAACTCTGTAACTCAAAACGACTAAAATATTCAAGCTAATATTTCTACCATTTGGGAGGGGTCAGTCAAGGAATAGATGTGGAAATTTACAGCCAATTTGCTCTGGCCCTTTTTGAGTTACAGAGGATAGAGGTCATGATTTCTCGCCTACTTATACTGCAGAATATCGAATACAGGTGCCCGTGTGATACCTGTTGTAACCCCTTCAGAACGATGACGTAATTACCATCATGTTTTGGTTACCATTAGGTGATTTTTGCTTAGCTTATAATCTACCTCTAGGACACAAAGGGGTACATACGATATTAAGGGAGCCCACCTCGCTTTTTTTCTCTTTCTTTCCCTCTCTCTTTGGCTTGTATCCATTCGGCCCCATTTAGCCTACTGTTTTAAGACTTTTACCCCCATCCAGGTGTCAATATTTTCCTGGCAAGCGGTAGCGAGCCAGCATATATATATATATTTGTTTTGACAGCAAGCTAAGATTGTAAATTTTTCGATAGAAAAATGTCTCTGGCGAAGCCGGATTTCTCCATACAATGCTGACTCGCTATCGCTCGCAGGAAGAAATCGACACTTGGATGGGGATAAACTTCTTAAAACAGTTGGCTGAATGGGGCCGAATGGATACAAGGCAAAGAGAGAGGGAGAGAAAGAGAAAAAAAAAAACGAGGTGACCCCCCTTAATATTCCCTCCACATTTCCCCCTCACACTATTAACAGTCTTCTTTCCACCTCCCCCACATTCCAGTCCGGCCATCCTTTCCTTACTGGGCTATACACCACATTCTCTCTCTCTCTCTCTCTTTCTCTCTGTTTCATTCTCTCTTTTCTCTCTCTCTCTCTCTCTCTCTCTCTCTCTCTCTCTCTCTCTCTCTCTCTCTCTCTCTCTCTCTTTCTCTCTTTTTCCCTCTTTCTCTCTGTTTCTTTCTCTCTCTCTCTCTCTCTCTCTCTCTCTCTCTACTAGAATTAAGTCCTGGCCACCTCGTTTGGATCGTAAGGTCTGTGTGGCCAGTGTATCTACAGTATGTAAATCTCTCTCTCTCCCTCTTTGTATCTACTTATTTATCTACCCCTCCATCTCTGTTCAACTATCCACATATCTATCTATACAGTATATTTATCTATCTAATTATTATTCCATTCGAGGCTACCCAACTTTCCTGCACCTTCTGTTTATCTATCTATCTATATTTACTTTTATTTATCGATTTTTCTGTCTGTCTGTATCTATCTATCTATCTATCTATGTGTGTGTCTGTGTCTCTGTCTGTCTGTCTGTCTGTCCTTGTATCTATCTATCTATCTATCCCACCATTGGCCTCCCACAACCTTGAGGTAAACAGAAGTGGCTGTCAGCCTTGGGGTGCTTGGCTGTCTGGTCCTCCTTTTTATGTTTAAGGGGAGGTCTTTAGTTTGTTCCTTAGACCTCCATCAAGCTTATAATTACAGCCCCTAGACCCTTTTTCAAGATAAATTTGTACATTTTTCGGTAGAAAAATGTCCAGGCCGAAGGCCGGTTCCTCTTAAATTACAGACTCGCTATCGCTCGTCAGGCAAAAATCGACAGCTAAAAGGCACGCAAGGTCTTAAAAGTGACATAAATGAGGCGAAAGTTCTTAAAATCGCCAAACTAATGGGGTGAACGTCTTAAAAGCTCAAAAGCAGTGGGGCTAAACATGAGGGAGAAAAGGGTCTAGAGAAAAGTCCCTCAAGTGAAGATCTCCCCTTAAGAGGAAGGAGGAGGAGGAGGGATAGGTTGGGTGCTGTGCCCTTTTTGTCTGGGTCGTCGATGCGGCTCAGTGGATTGTTGTTATTGTTATTGTTGTTTGTTCTTATTATGCAGCCTAACGAACGGTAGGAATTATACAAACGAATAGTACAAATAAAAATAAAACAAAATGAACAAAATACAAATTATAATAAAGTTACTTTTTAGTGATCCTCACACGGTTACTTGCAGTAGACTAAGGAAGGGGTAAGGTTATATTACAACAGGTAGAGATCCAAGATTGTGTGTGTGTGTGTGTTTCTGTCAAAAACGCGTCATAATTCTCAAGGGGTTAATATATATGTTTTGGTGAGTATTTGTTATCAATATCACGTACTAAATAGACCCCTGCGTACAAATGAGCTGTCTATCCTCTCTGAAACCGACTTTGTTTTATTGTACTTTAATTATGTATGGAAGCACCTCTCTCATTTATGGAGTTTAAGACCAGAGAGAGAGAGAGAGAGAGAGAGAGAGAGAAGGATTACGATACTACTAGAACAAGTAATAGATGCCGCCTTTACAAGTAATTAACAAAAGTAATTACGTAAAAAGGTTTAGCCCACATGAACATAATTACCTTCCATATTTATCACTTGTCTGATTTATCGAGGGTTTAAAGGAAGGCTAGTTGTCTTTTCTGGACCACCTTCGCCCTCATGTTTAGCCATTAGTTTTTAGATTTTAAGACGTTCGCCCCATTAGTTTGGCAATTTTAAGACCTTTCATCCCATTTTGTTGTCACCATTAAGACCTTTCGTGCCATTTAAGTGTCGATTTTTTTCCTGAAGAGCGATTAGTGGTCCTGTAATTTTAGCAGGATGGACTGGGACATTTTTCTACTGAAAAACGTATAAATTTATCTTGAAAGGGGGTCCTGGGGGTGATTTTTTAAGATTGATGCAGGTCTAGTGAGGAAACTAAGAAAAAAAAAAAATATATATATATATATATATATATATACCGGGTATATACTGTATATATATATATATATATATATATATATATATATATATATATATATATATATTTATATAAATACATACATACATACATATATCGACCAAACTATAAACAATACCTCCCTTTAAAACGCAACGCCCAACTTTTCATTATAACGCCATTTTGTGAACTTATCAATGGCATGTATTACATATTCTTTAAAAACATGCACATTAGGAAGTCTGCTAAATTCCATCAAATCCAGATGTTTTTATATGCGAAAAATATGAGCTATCGATACATTAACAACCGTTTAACTAATGATATAGATAGATAGATAGAGAGATAAATAGAGAGATAGAGAGAGAGAGAGAGAGAGAGAGAGAGAGAGAGAGAGAGAGAGAGAGAGAGAGAGAGAGATACTGTACATAGATAGATAGATAGAGATACATACTGTAGATAGATAGATAGATAGATAGATAGATAAAGAGATAGAGAGAGATATATAGAGATATATAGAGCACAGTAGTCAACAAGGAAGCCACTAATACACCCTCCCCCACCCCCTAGAGGTCAGGAAATTTATAAACGGGTCACTGCTATTCTCGCTACAGGTCAAAGGTCAATAATGTTCAGGGCTTCTGGCTGTGTTAATGGGGAGGTAGTCACGAACTAGTGTTCATAACTACAATTATTATGTTTTTTACACCAACCAACTTCACATCAAATTACTCAATTAATTAAATCAACAAATACATGTGGCACTCTGAGGACTCGAACCCAGGATCCTCACATCGAAATTCCGCGCACTATGTATTACGCTATCAAGACACCCATTTGGATCAGTATCAAAGCCAAATGAGAATACCCATTGTTGTATTATATCCCAGATCCTTTCCCTCATCCTATGATTAAAAATATTTCAAGTTCCGTGTGTTCAGACATTCTGACTCTAACGTACTTTGAACTTCGCTCTTTGTCCCTCTTTCAACTCTAAAGGGAGGGGGGGGGGGGGTTTGCAATCGGTTACGACTTTTGTCTCTTTCATGGACATATGCACATAGAAGATGCTCTAGAAAATACCTCTAACCCCTTTTGTACCGGCGGCGTCTTCGATATTATCCTTTTACCTATATTTAGACAATTTTGTGCAGCTCAAGAAGGATCTGTGGTACCGGTAGTAAAAAAAGGTTAAGTGAGATAGTTCGAAGCCTGTTAATTTGCTGGAGGCCCTTTTTAAGCTGAATACAATTGCCAGAATAAAGTTAAAAGAAGTCGTCGGTACAGAAGGGGCTAAGATTAAAATGGGTGTAACCTTATTACTCTTCACGACTAATCGATTTATGAAAGAACATTAGGCTTGCACAGTATCTAATGTCAGTGGGTCTTTAAATTATTCATCTTGCTATCATGATATATCTATCTATATCTCTATCTATATATATATCTTTTTATCTATCTGTCTATATTATCCTAGATATATCCTAAATAGATAGATGGCTAATCTTGCGTAATTGAGAGTACGTGTGTATGTGTGTGAAACAATTGCGTATATAATTATACAAAAATAAATATTAAAAACAAAGACACACATTGAAACAAACTATCAAAGTAAGCCAACAAAAAGGGGTGTGGTACAGAATACCAGATGAGGGATGCCAACAGACCTATAATAAATAACCCATCATTACCCCAGCTTTAAAAGGACGGTGGTAATTTGCCGAGTGGGAGGTTTAATAGCCATGCTCGGGTCAGGCTTGTTGCCAGTATCTTAAAACATGCAAGTGCTTGTTTAAGGGGGCCCACCTCGTTTTTTGTTCTCTTTCTCTCACTCTCTCTTTGGCTTGTATCCATTCGGCCCCATTCAGCCTACTGTTTTAAGACGTTTATCCCCATCCAGGTGTCGATTTTTTCCTGGTGAGCGACAGCGAGCCAGCATTGTATGGAGAAATCCGGCTTCGATGGAGACATTTTTCTATCGAAAAATGTACAGATTTAGCTTGCTGTCAAAACGAAAATATGTATATGCTGGCTTGCTATCGCTCGCCAGGATATTATTGACACCTGGTTGGGGGTAAACATCTTAAAACAGTAGGCTGAATGGGGCCGAATGGATACAAGCAAAAGAGAGAGGGAGAGAAAGAGAAAAAAAAGCGAGGTGGGCCCCCTTAATATGCATGATCTCATAAAACCCACCTAAAGCATGCATGGCTATATTCCTATCCAGTTATATACTCTTTATAAATCCATATTTATATTTTTAGTTACTTATACAGTATATTGTATATATCAGCTTAAAGTATAGACATTATAATTTTGTATGCTTGATTGTATAACTATCATTACCAAGAATGCAGGTTAAATCTTCGCCCATAATCCCTTCTGCACCCATCGAAGAAACAGTCCTATTTTAAGAATATGAACCTATTTATATTCACTTAGAATATGCAGTTTATAATTCCTTGATCATGATTATATACGTATCCATAAAAACACATGCAGACTCTGTTGTCAAGGGTACTCCTTAAGGGGAGGTTTTTAGTTAGTTCCCTAGACCTCCATCAAGCTTAACATTACAGCCCCTAGATGTATTTTGTGTTATTCCAGCTATATTTAGACGATTTTATACAGCTTAGGAGGAAATTGTGGTAGTTAAAATGGATAATCGAGATAGTTTGAAGACGTTTAATTGCTACATGTCCTCCATAAGCTAGATAAAATCGTCTAATAATATCCAGGTTATAATGACAAGGACAATTCGGTACTAAAGGGGTTAATGCATAATAAGTATTATGTAATTTAATCCCAATTGTTATAAATAAGTAACACCCCGTTCTTAACATTAATCATCAATTACAAACCCCAATGCACTTGAATAAACTAATGAAAGCATATGGTCCTCCCGGGATTCGAACTCGGGACACCACACCCAGAACATAAACATCTAAACATGCTGAAGTACTTAAAAGGTCCATGAACCTATTCGACTGAGTGTACAACACCCACACATCTCCCACACACTAGCTCGGTCATATGTATATCTGGGTTTGAAGATGTACAACAGGTAGCTTGTTTAGATATTCATGGTCAAAGTTTGTGTATGTTTAATATGGAATATTTTTAATATGACTTGCCACATACTTGGAGTTTATCTAGCTATTATATTTCTATACTCATGCCCAATCCCCACTTTTCCTATTTTTTCTTGGGGGGGGGGCAGACTCAAGACAGAGCCAGAATAGGGACAACACAACAGAAAACAATGAACACACAAACACAAAATACAAATTCACACACATCTAGGTCATCCAGGAGAAGACTCAGAGACCAGGGTTGGAGTTTATACAAGTAAGTAAATGCAAAAACAAACTACTATATGCACAGGCTGTAAAGGAGAAGCTTGATTATTAAAAGATCTCCTTACTACCTCAAAACACATCAGTCCGTCAGCCACGCCTACGCAAAATACTGCAGGCTCCAATTGCAAAGCTCAGATATATTGCGTTATGGCCCTTTTGTCATGCACAGTTGCCCATATAAGTTCTGTTCTATTCTCTCTCTCCCTCTCTCTCACACACACACACATACACACACACATGGGTCGCTGCAGTCCCGTGGTCTAAGGCCTTGCGCTGACCGTGGGGCGAGGGTTCGAATCCATCAGAATCCTAAAGATTTTTTCGGCCATAGCGACAGAGAGAATTGTATCGTGGTTCCTCCCTAACCAAGCTGCTATCAGCCTGTGTTAGCCTACACATCTTCTCACCAATACAAAGTGCGTCTGCGTATGTACTTGGTGGGAAGCCAGGCACCTCACGGTCGCCAAAGGTCGCATGTGACTTCGTAGTTAAGGTAGAATAAGTATTGTACTGTACCTACACTGTAAAAAAAAAAAAAAAAAAATTAACATACTTTTTCAGTAAATACCAACAGAAAATATCTGTAAAAAGTAATACAGTCCTTTCTGTATATTATTTACACTTTCTGTTGTTTTAACATAATTGTTCTGTAAATACCAACAGAAAATAACTGTAGAAAATAATACAATCCTTTCTGTAAATTATTTACACTTTCTGTTGTTTCAACATAATTTTTTCTGTAATTACCAACAGAGAATAACTGTAAATAATACAGTCCTGTCTGTATTTTTTTTTTTACAATTTATGTTGTTTTAACACACTTTTTCTGTAATTGCCAACATAGAATAACTGTAAAAATTAGTCCTTTCTGTACATTATTTACAATTTCTGTTGTTTTAACAGACTTTTTCTGTAATTACCAACCGAGAATAACGGTAACAAAATTACAGTTCTTTCTGTATAATATTTATAATTTATGTTGTTTTTAACATACTTTTTCTGGAAATACCAACAGAGAATAACTATTAAATATATGACAGTCTTTTTTGTAAAATATATAAAAATCTGTTGTTATTACATAGACCTACTTCTTATGTAAATCCCTACAGAGAATAACTAATAGAAATTACTGTTCTTTCTGTAAATTATAACTATTGTTACGTTAAATGTATTTGACTTGTTCTTGTGAACTGCTTAATTTAATGCCAATTATCGTGTACCGAAACATCCATAAGCATTAATCGCACTGTATATGGCCAAGCACATTATTAATTATGCATTGCAAAAGATCTAACTATTTGTCTAGCGACATTAGGCAATAGTCATGAAAGTCGCCTACCTTTTCCATCTGTCTTAGAATATTGTATTTGCACTGCTAATGAACATTAGCCCTAAACATGATAATGTAATTTAGTTATGCATGTTTAATTATTTCGATTGTAATTGTGTGTTTGTAAGACAGCTGCAGTGGTTGCCACCACTGTAAGAGCGTGAATTTCGCACTCATATTATTTGTGCCAGGCCCACAACAACTTTTCGGACCTACTGAGACTGATACCAACACAGCTAAACTTCGTTCATATGTGGAAATTGCCCTCAATAAATTGAAGCTACCACTAGGCCGGGATTTGAACCCAGGTATTCTTAGCTATGAGGCAAGATCTCTACCCACAACACCAATAAGGATATCCCACTCGATATGGCAGGTCTGGTTATTTTCTGCATCTGGTTCTCAGTTTAAGCTCTACACACACAACTATGTTTACTGACTTTACATCTATACCACACCCAAAGCGAAACTTCGCCTCGAGTTCTATTTTCGAGCTCAGTGGTGGAGACCTATGCGATATCGTCTTTCAAAGGACCTAAGGCTAGGTCGCTTACAGTACAAAATAATTGTGTCAACTCTGGGCAAACCTTGGTAGGGAAAAATATTTTGTCTGAAGAAGATCTAAGGGACAGAATAAGATAAAATCCCCCATTAATTACTATTTCCTTTCACCTATGCATAGCCTCCGATAGTGCAGTTGGGATATTGTACATGCTAAGATTGGTATGCAGGATTCGAAACTGCATAATAAATCGTAGGCTTGTGCAATATTCTTTAACTGTCTTCGTGGTGCAGTGCATAGTGCGTTGATTTTCGGTGTGTGCATCCTGGGTTCGAATCCCCGGACTGCCACATGTGTTGTTAATTTCATTAATCGATTTTAGGAGTAGAGTTGGTTGGTGGAGAAAACATAATAATTAATAGGTCTATTAAGATTATGTCTGTATTCATAAGGAAATACGGAAAAGGAGTAAAAGGGAACATTACACGAAAATGAGATCAAATATTATTTATTCAACTGAAAAGAACAGAGGAAGTGTGGGAGAAGACCAGAGGAAGTGTAAAGACCAAAGGAAGTGTCGGAGAAGAAGACCAGCGGATGTGTCGAAGAAGACAGCGGAAGTGTGGGAGAAGAAGACCAGTGAAAGTATGGGAATAGAAGACCAGAAGAAGTGTGGGAGAAGAAGGCAAATGGGCATAGGTGGGCACGATAACCAAAAACCTTAACTTCGTTAACCGTTATTTCGTTAACGAAAACCTTAACGTCGTTAACCGTTAACCGGCGATACATTTATCGCTCGTTAACCGTTAAATCGTTAAATCGCTAAATCCGATCCTTTCGATAACGATATCGTTACTTCGTTAGTATCGTTATTTATCGAAGATATGGATATTTATCATATTTTAAATAAAAAATCTTAAATGCAGCAATGCTATCATTATTTTATTAGAAATAAATCGCTGTCAACAATCTGCAGCGCCAGCATGTTGTCCACCACAAACCTGACTATGGCCTTATCGACGGAAGACTGCAGGACGGAGCTACCATGGGCCATGATGCCAAAGGTCTCGGCAATGGACATCTGGCGCCGATTCTTGCTAGTACTTGCCCCGCCGTCTGCTGACTGCTCAGATGAGGTCCTGGTCCTGCAGCTGCGGCCGCCAGCCTTGCAAGCTTCTTCAACCAGTTTTATCTTGTTAGGATGAATCCGGTTGAAGTGGATTTTAATGTTGGCCTTGGTGCCCTTGTGCACCTTCAATTCGGTGATCTTGGGGAGGCAGGACAAGCACTGAAAGACGTAGTTGTCGCCAACTAACCTCTTATAGGCTACCCACTTGCCAAGGAATGGCCAGGGTGAGTCGGGTGACCGAGCCTCGTCAGTCACCATCGGCGTCACCTCAGGCTCAGAGTCATTAGACTCTAAATCTTGGCTCGATCCGCTCAATGCGGGCTCCGACTGCGACACAGTATCTTGCGACGACATGATCACTAGTAATAGTGATTCAATGCAAATATAATAATAAATAATATGAAGGAGCAAGCCGAGAAACACGTTGAACACTGTAACACAAAAGTATACGAGACGGGGAACTGCTAGATGTTACTGCGACGAGAGCTGCTTGGAGAGTGAGGAGGAACGAGTGTGTGTCGTGGACACATGACCCCCCAAGCGGCCCGCATGGGTGGAGAAGACATTACGAGGGTTCGGTTCGGCTTTTAGTTTACCTATTTATTGACTATTCTGCGGATTTCTGCCTGTTTGGCAATTAATTAACGATTATCGCTATTTTGGAACAAAAAGTATCGACGTTACCGTTAATTCGTTAAAGCTGGATTTTTTTTTATCCGATAAACGTTAACGCGTTACATTATCGCGTTACTTTATCGCGTTAGTGCCCACCTATGGAAATGGGAATGAGGGCGAAAAGGCCCAGAGGAAGTGTGGGCAGAGGTGGGCGCGCTCCGGTGGGACCGGTAATGCGGCAGCGCTCCGCGCTCATCAGACATAAGGTAATGCGGCAGCGCTCACGCGCTCCTTTTGTCAGCAGATCCGATGCGCTTCCCGCTCCGCGCTCCCAAAAATAGGTATATAAAAAACAAAACAAACAATACAGCTTCTAGAAGTTATTTAATTATTTACCTCTGTCCTTCACTTTGTCCTTTGTCTTTCACTTCACTAAATTCCAAGAATTCAAAACATTAAAAAAAACTCAAGTCATGGTGTCTTTCTGAAGTTTAACTGTTTAAGTTTCTCACTTTCTCAGTTTCTGTTATTCTTTATGTCATATCAATGAATCAAATGTCAATGATATGATATGATTGATATCATTGTGAGTTTGTGACATTGTGACTGTCCATTGATATCTATGATATGACATAAAGAATTACAGAAACTGTCCAAACTGAGAATGAACAGTTAAACTTATCAAGCTAACATTCTAACAAGCCTAACAATACAATAACAGTCAACAATACAACATGATTACATTGATTAGTATTTACTATTTAGTTGATTACATGATTAAATGAATAATAATTTAATATCATAATATCATTAATAATTTAATATACGATTAATTGATTATATTATGATTATTGGACCCGTCCAAGCTGTCCACAGACACTCAGACAGTCAGACAGGCTCGGGCTATACCACTGCCAGACTTACCCTTAGGCCCCTTCGTAAGCTGTAACTTGCCCGTAAGGTTTACTTTGCGTTAGCAAAAGCCCCCCCCCAAAAAATAACAAGTTAACAACTGTAAAACTGTCAGTCTGTCACTATCATATAGTATCACTGTATCACAGTTCACTAACACCGTGGGTAACACCGTACGAACGGTACGATGACTGTACACGATAATGACGTTCTTGTACCTGTTGTTGACAGGAAAAATCGCCTCCGGAGCGCCAGAAAGGAGCGCGAATTTCTAGCTGCGCTCCCCGCCTGCACTCTGATTTCAGAATGTTGCCGCTCCTCGCTCCGCGCTCCTCTATATTGGTAATGCGCACCGGATCGCAGAGCGCAGAGCGCCAAATGGCGCGCACCTGCCCACCTCTGAGTGTGGGAGTATAAGAATTAAGACCAGTGGAAGTGTAGAAGAAGAAAAATCAGTGATAGTGTGGGATAGTACCAGCGGAAGTGTGGGAGAAAAAGACCAGGGAAAGTGTGGGAGGAGGACAGCAGAAATCTAGATCAGAAGAAACGTAGAAGACTGGAGAAAGTAGAAATAGAAGAGAAAAACAGCAAAATTAAAAGAAAAGGAAAGTTCAGAAGGGAGGAGAAAAATAAAGAAAAACATAATAGGATACACAAGAGAACAGAAGAAAACAGAGAGGAAGAAGGGAAAACAAAATCGTGAAGACCATATCAGGGGCCGTTACATAAGGCTTACCCCTCAACAATATCACATGACATCAAACTCTTGCGTAATTAGTAATTTTTGAATTTTGAAAAAAAAATCAGCCACATAAAAAGAAAACAATAAAACAGAAAAGGGGAGGCCATTGCAAGAGGCTATCTCCTCGACCAGCAACCGAACCGAACCTTGCGCAACTCGGTTATCTTTTGGCAGGACTCAGTTGTTTACATCATCAAAAGTGCGCTAAAATAACTCGCACCAGCAGCATCCGCCAGCCACTACGCCAATAATTCCCGCATTTAGGAGTCTCTGCTAGGCTACGGTAGTGAGTGGACGTCCACGTGAGTCGTCTGCCGCTTCGGTGGTTCGGCGGCCTCTCCCCCCGGCTTCATCTCCTTGCACCATTCTACACTGCTCTGCCTTCATCATCTTTTGATCATCTGCCTCTTCCGACTTCACTCTGCGCTTCATTGCAATCTCGCTGTTTGGTGGTGGCCATCACTCCCTGGACCTGTGACGCGTGGCACTGCACGATTGAGGGATGCTGCAACCGCGTGGTTGGTTCTGGGTTCGGGGTTCCCGTGTGAGGCCCCCCTCCGTCGGTGCCATTGGGTTCGGGGTCCCGTGTGAGGGCCCCCTCCGACGGTGCTGGGACCGCCTTCAGTTTCTGGGGTTGATGTTGGCCACTCCGTCCTCGATTCTTCGCATCTCCACGTGTCTGCCGGGTGTCATCGTTCATCAGTAATCCCTTCTTCATCCCTTCAGTTTTTGTGTCCTGGGAATCTTGTTACTCTTCTGCAGCCCCTCCTGGGCCCCTGCTGTTTGAGCCTCCTTACAGGGAGGCCGCTGTGGACCCGTCTTCCCCGTGACCACTTCCACCTCGGCAGGGCGATATAAGCAGACTTGCTTTACTGCCCTTTAACGTTAAAAAGAAAGAAAGAAGATTCCCGCATCCCCCCTGATACTACTCTCCTTGACGCGGTTGGGGGGCTTCAGTGACTAATTTTGAGTAGTTTTTCATTCCTCATTCTATGATTTTCCCCTTCTATTCTTACTCTGTCCCATCTGAACGCCTGTGCAGTAATCTGGAGACAACCCTCCAAGCAAACTGCACATTTAAACAATAAGAAGAAGAAGAAGAAGATTCCCGCATTTAATGCCTTCTCCATCGAGCCAAGTGTGCATGCGAAACAGTAATTCCCTCAATGTTTAATGTGTAGCCATAGGCCTATAGTATTATGCAGTATGCTAAGCCTACCGTTAGGGTCAATATAATTGCATCTGTAGACACCCTGAAAGATCTGGGGGTAAACCTGACTTTTTGGACCGACAGCGATTTCAGTAAGTTTTAGTTTGTAGGCTATTTTTTAATTTTTCCTTCAGATAATTATAGCCTAGTGTTGTTTTATACTGAAGAGGAGCTGAAATGAGTATTTACCCATCATCCAACAATCTAAAAACACGCCCCCCACTAGTGGGGAGGACTATGAAGTTCACTTAAGTTCAGGGAAAATGAGGGGTTAAAAGCGTAAAAATACTATAATAGCCTAGGCCTAGCCTATAGCGTTTTGTATCAAAACTTGGCTCGGGTTTTCCCAAATTGCCAACCCATAAAATCCAATTTTGTGAATACCCGAGCCAACTTTTGACGAAAGCTGGCTTGGATTTCACGGGGTGGAGTGGAGTGGGTAGCCTAATATCTTATGTTATAAAAATAGTCAACTTTGGGAAGACATTAGCCTAACCTAACAACCTTACCTAACCTATCCTAGTATTATGGGTGGGGGCTGCAGCCCCCACACCCCCGCTGGCTGGGTTAGGCTTTTTTTTTTTTTTTTTTTTTTAATTAAAATGTGGTAGGCTAGGCATTAGCCTAACCTAACAACCTTACCTAACCTAACCTAGTATATGGGTGGGGGCTGCTGCCCACACCCCCCCGCTGGTTGGGTACTGGCTGAAAAACTTATTGTTTTCCAGTAGGCTAGGCTATACTGTATTTTAGCATTTTGTTTTGTTTTCTCCCTTAGGCCTATAACACATTTCAGCTCTTAATGACATAGGCTATATAGCAATGATGTATATGCTCTACCGGACCTATTAGGCATAAAAAGACCGATGGGCTAACTGTCGGTCCAAAACATCAGTACCGGTACAGTATAACCGATCTGGGAGTACGGATGAGTAAAGACTGCACTTTTAGTGAGCATGTCCAAGAGATCACAAAAACAGCCAAACAAATGTCAGGATGGATTCTTCGCACCTTCCTGTCCAGAGATTCTGAACATCTTCTGCGGTAACATTCAAGGAGACTACAGCAGGACTCTTCTTCTTCTTACCTCTGACCAGGTATAGGCTATCCTAGTGTTTACTAGCCTATACCCCTTTGAAAGGACATTAGCCTAACCTAACAACCTTACCTAACCTATCCTAGTATTATGGGTGGGGGCTGCTGCCCCCACACGGTCACACTCCCGCTATTTGACATCTTTGACAGATTTTTGGTGTATTTTTCTGTGAAATCTGGTTTCTTCAAGTGTCGATAACGAAATTCCTCCATGCGGACTAGCCTAGCCTAGCCTATAGCCTAATGAGAAAAATATGGCGAGTCTATTGGTCCCTATTTTCCCTAATAAATTGTTTCTAATAAGTCGTATGTAGTGTCCTTGAAGATTATCCGGGATGGATGTAGTGATCGGGCATACGGTCGTCCTGTTGTGCGCTCGCAGTTACGTTCCCGTCTATTTCGACGCTATATTTTCTGCTATTTGCCCCCTGTCATTACTACATGAATACTAGGTTAGGTTAGGTTGTTTGGTTAGGCTAATGTATTTTTATATCCAAAGGCAGTCAAAATAGACGGGAACATGATGGGAAAGGTCCGACGCTACTACGTGTAAATAAGGCTGGCGGTACGCCCGCACTTAACATTCTTGCCGATTATCCTTCTGCCACTATGGAGGTCCCTGGTGGTCTCAAAAATGGAGTATGTGTGCCAATTATGGTGTCCCTATCGAACAAAGGACATTCAGGAACTGGAGCAGGTGTAGAGGGTGTTCACCAGAAAAATTGCAAGTGAATCTCTGAGCTACTGGGACCGGTTGAGGGAGCTGGGAATGTACTCCCTACAAAGAAGAAGAGAGCGGTACTGCATCATCTATAGGCTACCTGGAAGATCCTGGAAGGTGTGGTACCATGTCCATCTCCACATGAAGAAGATGCAATCAAGAGCCAGACCCATCCCAGGTTTGGTAGAACATGCTGCAGAAAAATTCACTTCTGTGTTACAACGACTGAAAACAGTGGAGGCAGAACATTTTAATAACTTTGGTCCCCGGGTTTTCAACTGTCTGCCTAGAGAAATAAGGGACAGAACAAAATGCAGCACAGAAGCATTTAAAAGGAGGCTCGATAAATTTCTGAAAAACATACCAGACGAACCTCCTATTCCACACAGCCCAAGCCCACGGGGTGCAGCGTCAAACAGTATAATTGACCAGCTGCAGTACATGAAGATTGAACGAAAGTGTGGAGGCGGCGGACTAGCAAGTTGGCCGTGGTGATTCTACCAGAACTTCCGACAAGTAAGACAAGTAAGTAGCAAGTCAAGTTTGAAGTTCATCACACATTGAGTCTGCGGGCGGGTTCAAAAGAAGAAGAAGAAGGAGAAGAAGAGTCAGTTCTGCTTTAACACTTCTTATTTGAAATGGTGTGTGACAGTTTAACACTTTGTACACAGTTAGCCTATAGCCTATCCTCTATACCTTCACTAAAGTAGGTAGGCTATCCTTAGTGCCCTACGGCCCCTACCAGTAGATAGCCTAGCCTCCCAATTATGACCTAAGCTATGCTACATTGCTAGGCTATAGGCTACACATTGCCTATAAAATACTGTTGTACTGTAGTGTATGCTTAGAATACTTAGCCTATCATAAAATGCCTCCTAATGTGACTTAAAGAATGCTAGGCGCCTATAGGTGACTGGACGACTCGGCCCATGGGACAACTCGGCTCGGACAGCTCGGCCACGACGGCGAGACAACTCGGCCCCATGTTTTGGTATGGGTCAATTTGACGAGACCAGTCAGGATAGGCCTATAGGATGGGGAGAGCTAAGTGGAGGGTTTATGGCGTGTGTGTAATGTGGGCGAAATGTTTGTTTATTGTATAATTATGTCAGGTAAATGTTTATCACCAACCAGTGACGAGTTTTTCAGGTTATTTTTTGTTGTTTTTTCTTTTTTCTTTGATATAGGCCTACAGTGTTGTTTAATACCAAGGACTGTCGCATTTTACTATTTTCCCATTATCCATCAATCTTAAGACACGGCCCCCGATAGTGGGGAGGGCTATGAAGATCAGGGAAATTGCGGGGTAAAAGGTGTAAATAAAGGGGTAATATTGGAAGAACTCTGAAAATACAATATTTAAAAGTAACAAAACCTGAAAATGGAAAAACCCGAGCCAAGTTTTGACCAAACTTGGCTCGAGTTTTTACATTTTTCAGAGTCCAAAATCACAGTAGCCTAACCTCATTTCGAAAGTTGGCTCGTTTTTTTTTGTTTTTCAACGTGGATAAAGCCAGTAAGAATGTGGTTAAAATTAGCCTAACCTAACCTAACATAGTATAACCTAGTATAATGGGTGGGGGCTGCCGCCCCCACACCCCCGCTAAATCCATGAAATCCGAGCCAGGTTTTGTCATTAACCTAACCAAATAAGCTAACCTAACCTAACCTAGTATTATGGGGTTAACATTAGCCTAACCTAACCTAACCTAGTATTATGGGTGGGGGCTGCCGCACCCACACACCCGCTAAATCCCTTAAATCCGAGCCAACTTTTGCCAAAAAATCCCAAGCCAACTTTCGAAATGAGGTTACTGTGATTTTTTACTCTGAAAAATTGAAAAAACCGAGCCAAGTTTGGTCAAAATTTGGCTCGGGTTTTTCCATTTTCAGGTTTTGTTACTTTTAAATATTGTATTTTCAGAGTTCTTCCAATATTACCCATTTATTTACGGCTTTTACCCAGCAATTTCCCTGATCTTCACTATCGGGGGCCGTGTCTTAAGATTGATGGATAATGGGTAAATAGTAAAATGCGACAGTCCTTGGTATTAAACAACACTGTATTTCAAAGAAAAAAACATCTTCAGACTGATCCGGTAAATAAAAATACCAAAGTACAACAAATTACCTGAAAAACTCTTAGCACATACCACCACGACCTCCATGTTAGGGCTCCATCTTCAAACTGAGCCCGCCCGGGCCGGTGAGGGGCGTGGCGCGTGACGTGATGACTGAAAGACTGTGTAATTGGTTGATAATTTGATGGAAGGCTGTGATTGGTTCCATAAGTGACAGGAAGCATTGTGATTGGTTCATGCTATGGTTCATGATTCCTAAAAAGACCGCTAGGTGAAGTGACGTTCGACTGAAAGATTGAGGGTAAGAGCTCCTGAACGACGGCCATTGTGTACTATTGCGCCGCGGCCATCGACAGGGAGATATTTTTTACAGTTTCTCGTATTTCACTTATAGCGAATTTGCGACGGTAAGTACATATACACCAACAAAGTATCGTTCATGAAAGTGATAACACACTAATAATCATCGATGGGGCCCATCACTGGTTGGTCATTAACTCTTACCTTATGTCATAGGCTATAGTTCTCTCGATTCATAATGTGTAGGTTAGGTTAGGTTAGGTTGGGTTGCAAGAATGTAGTTACCGGGTGTACCGCCCGTCTTGCTTACACTACGCGGACGCTCACCATCATGGGCAAGAATGTAGTTACCGGGTGTACCGCCCGTCTTCTTTACAATACGCGGACGCTCACCATCATGTTCCTGTCTATTTTGACTGCCTTTGGATACAAAAATACATTACCCTAACCAAACAACCTAACCTAACCTAAACTAGTATTATAGATTTATAAGTATTTATTTTATTTTAAGTATTTATAGATGATTTAAGTTGTATGTCGGTAGGGGTACACCCGGTAACTACATCCTTCCCCCATCATGTTCCCGTCTATTTTGACTGCCTTTGGATACAAAAATACATTACCCTAACCAAACAACCTAACCTAACCTTACCTAGTATTATAGATTTATAAGTATTTATTTTATTATAAGTATTTATAGATGATTTATGTTGTATGTCGGTAGTGGTACACCCGGTAACTACATCCTTCCCGGTTAGGTTAGGTTAGGTTAACTACGAGTTGTCCCGTAATTAACACGGGGCCGAGCTGTCTCATTTTTACTGGGCCGAGCTGTCCTTGCCGAGCTGTCCCGTGGGCCAAGTCTAGCATTCGCGCCTAGGCTATACAGTATTTCGATAATGGATATTGGTCGTACATCGTGGGCTAGACTTAGCTGTCATGATGGTGTAATAGTTAGCGTGCTGGCGTTCTGTATGTGGTGACTCGAGTCTCAAGTTAGAATATCCGGTAACGTCCAAGTGACCCAACAAGACTACATCGGCCTTATTTACCATGTATTTTGTATTTTTCTTCAAGGAATATAGGCTAGCCTAGTGTTTTATAGTTGTTTTGCATGGTTTGAGTGGAGGATTTTCATTAACTTACCCATTATCTATCAATCTGAAGATACAGTGTCAAATTGCGCCATTTATTGGGTGAATCGCACTTTTACAGTAGGTAAGGGAAATTGTGGGGTACATTGGATACATGATGGGTTGAGGGGGGGGGGGGGGGCATTGCCCCTCCCTCACCCCCCCTTGATTTATTGTCATCCTCATATATGTAGATCTGTAAGGGGACAAAAACAGGTTGCCGGTATTTCGTTTTTGTGAGTAACGCTCACACCATTTATTGGGTGAATCGTACTCACCCCATCTTTCAAAACAAGAAGAAGGAGGTCAAGTCGAAGGATTCGTTGTGCGCAATGCTTTGTTTACGGTCGGGACTTATTATTTTTGCGTTATTTTTCGGTGTAGGCTAATCGGGTTTTTTCAAGTGTCGATAACGAAATTCCTCCATGCGGACTAGGCCTATAATGAGAAAAATATGGCGAGTATTGGTCCCTATTTTCCCTAATAAATTGTTTCTAATAGGGCGGATGCAGTGTCCTTGAAGATTATCGAATATCCAAGTGGACCATAGGCTATGCATTAATTAATTTCATTTTAGGACCTAGGCTATTGGTTGGTGCAATGCAGCAATGTACAGGTATTAGCCTATGGTGGTTAATGTAAAGAATAAAATGTTTGATTAATCCCAATGCCATAGACTAGGCCTAGGCCTATAGGCTATATATTATTATTATTAGGCCATTATTAATATATTTTTTTTTTACCTCGGGCATAGGCTATAGGCTAGGCTAGGCCTACCCCATTGCTGAGGATGGTCGATGTCGATGTGGGCACCCAGCGAGGTGAGGTGATATCATAGTTAGCTTACCGATATAGGTGGTCAGCTACACCACCGTCTGGGCAGTCGGTATTTCCGAAACAACTATACCACGGGAGGCTCGAACCCACTCACTTCTGTCAGCGGACTGACTCTCACATAGTCGCTCTACCTAGACCGATAGTGTTCAAAATTATCGGAATACAAAAATGTAAATGTTTAGATAGCTAGTTGATACCTTTGTTTTGCCATGTCCGAAAGTAAAATTAATCCCACTACCCACTATGTATAACTTCTACTATCCTATATCTAGGCCTACTACACCTTGACCTTAACCCTTCCTGCCCGGGTGTCCGTGTGAAAGGACACCACGAAATAAGGGCAGGAGCCCGGGTGTCCTGTTACTAGGCAGTAAGCTTTCAAGCCTATTCAGCTTGGTCTGAACGCTGTGCGTCCGACGCATGTAAACAAAGCCGATCGTTGCGTCACTGCACCTCCGAAAACAATAAGGAGACTTCGGATCAATGTTATTGTTGTGACGTCAGACGGAATTAGTGTGTGAAAAGCTCCGATATTGTCAACATCGCGGCAAAATTCGCTCCACGGAAATCGTCATCACAACTGAACCAGTTGACTTAGAGAGCTCTACTCAACGCCAGTCTACAGATTGGAAACCGCACTACGTTTATAGATGCGTGGGAAATTTCTAGCAGTTAAACTAAACAAAAATACGGTAGCCTAGGCCTAGACGTTTTTCGGCCAGATCGCCCGGGTAGCCCACACTGCCCTTTGGAGAGACAGCCCGGGCCCGGAGGGTTAAACATACCGTAGCTACTCACTAGCTAGTTAGGCCTACCCTGTAATTGTACAGTATCTAATCTATATTTTTAGTTCAACTTTAGCCTACTGACTGTAGACTCGTGCAGATAACATACACACATGCAGATTATACAGTACAGTATAACTTACGTCCTAGAATCCAAGTGTATCCTATATACAGTAGATTAAAACCTAACTTAACCCTCTCACATCCTGACGTGATTTTTTAGCCTATTAGGGATACTTTAAAGCCTTTGTTACCGTCAGGGGTATCTATAAACCTTTAGTTTGTTTACTTCAACCTCTGCAGTTGTCTTTGAGTTAGCTGTGGGCAGAAAACTAATTTTGGAGAGGTAATTATAACAGTGAGAGTAATCTATTTCTTATTGCTAATCTGGCAACCTCTGCGTCCTATGGTCATGAGAGGGTTAAAACACTATGGATTCAGAATTTGCATGTCCACTCTGTAGTCATGTTTCTAAGTCAATAAGAACTTATGTAAGCCATTCCCAGTTCCAATTGATAGCTTCCTTGAAAATCCTACCACAAACTTCTGGCCAAGGCTAACGAGCCCCACCTCCCCTTAGAGGGAATCACTCCACATTCTGTATAAAGCTTTCCTCCGCTGTCAGCACCAATGATGTCTACCTTATAGGGAAACACTGTTGAGATATAGAATCTCTCCGCTGTTAGCGCCGTTGCTGTTTCCCTAGCGATTCGTTGAGGGCAGGGACGCTACCCCCATGTTGAATGAAATAACCAACTGCTTATTACTACAGTAAACCCTCGCTCTTTCGGACTAATTGGGGGAGACCCCTGTCCGAAAGAGTCAAAAGTCCGAAAGGGCCGAGTCCGAACTCACACTTCAGCCATTCGGACTTGTCTGAAATAATGTCCGAAGTTTATAAGGCCGAAACTCGGCTCTTCGGTCCGAATGCGAAATAATTTTTCTCAGCCTTTCAGACAAATCCGAAAGGCTGAAATAATGTCCGAAGTTTAGAAGTCCGAATACACATTCACCTAACCAGACAAGTCCGAAACTCGGCTCTTTGGTCCGAATGCGATTTAATTTTTCTCAGCCTTTCGGACAAATCCGAAAGGCTGAAGCATGAGTCCGAAGTTAAATGTAGTCCGAAAGTGTAGTCCGAAAAGGACGGAGGTATTTTCTCAGCCTTTCGGACAAATCCGAAATGCTGAACCATGAGTCCGAATTGAAATGCTAGTCCAAAAGTCTGAGAATTCCGAAAGATTGAAGTCCGAAAGAGCGGGGGTTTACTGTACCTGCATATTAGGCCTATTTATTTCACAGGGTCACATTAGCTAGTGCTTAAAATTTCACAATTATATACTGTACTGCAATTCTGTTTGGCATACCAGTAATTACTAAATTATCTTCTCAATTAATGCAGAGCAAAGTAGTGATTTCTGTTGGAGGTGATGAATAAGAGACGTTTAAGCAGGCAAATTATTATGAACCGGAAACTTGTCACAAAAGTTCCATGCAAGAAACTGAAGAGCTTTGCTCTGGAGCTGGTGACAGCTAAGAAGCAAGATGGATACGAGGCAGATGATAGTAGTGATACCGGTAGTGTAAACAGTGGAGAGTCCGGAGACACATTAGTTTTGGGCTCAGTCGAGGCTACCATAAATATGACGGCTCCCAATTTTGCCTTTTAAAACTGAAAAAGAGTTAGGTACAGTATACAGTCGGTCCTCCGGTAACGCGGCTAATGTGTTCTGGTGACCTCCCGTGTTAGCAAAAAACGCGTTACCAAAGCCATATGTGTACATGTTAAACATACCTTGGTGTTCTGGGGGTTTCCACAAAGTCCACTTTTTCTCCATAGAAGCCTATGTTATAATAATTAAATAAATTATTAAGGTTATTTGACATGTGCATCGAGTTGATTTGTCCATTGCAACAACTCTTACCTCTGAATAAATATTTTGATTAGGCTAGTTAAGGAGTCACAACAGTCCCGCCATTTTCGAATGAAGCTCTAAAATCCCGCCTAAAACTCGCCGTCTTATTTCTCACCTCACACAATAACTACACAATGTAGTGTTCTAGTCTTCACCCAATGCACAGCAACGACCATATCTAGCTCTGGTATGTATAAACACTTGGTTAGGCCATTTATTTGCAGAGATATGAGCATCGGTAAACAACGAAAGTCGGGAGTAATGGTTCGGCGGCCGACATAGCCTAGCCATGCATTGCACACAACGACAACACACACACACACTCACTCGACATAGCCAAACAAACAATAACATACGTGTGTTTCGGTAATTATTCTCACCTCACACAATAACTACACAATGTAGAGTGTTCTAGTCTTCACCCTGGAATGCTCGGCAACGATCATATCTAGCTCTGGTATGCATGAACACTTGGTTAGGCCATTTATTTGCAGAGATATGAGCATCAGTAAATGACGAAAGTCGGGAGATAAGGTTCGGCACCCGGCTAGACCCAGCGTCAGTGTAAGTGTTGACCGTGTTAGCAAAATTTTGGATGTTTGGAGTGTACGGTACCGCGTGCCACCAAATCCGCGCTTCCAAAACGCGCGTTACCGGAGGACCAACTGTTTATGTTAGCAAACTATATTTTTTGTTTGCGTACAATTGACAACAGGATACATACAGTATATATATATATATATATATACACAGTCCATCCTCCAAATTTGCGAGAATATGGGCGACATGAGACCTCGCAAATTTCAAATTCGCAAATTTCAAACAACGTAGCTTATGGGAATAGTTACTTATGGGCGGCACCCTCCGAATTTCCTTATTAGTTAGTACAGTACATTTATATCGGTTGTGGGACACATTTATACATACAGACATACAGTCATTGAAGGAGGGGTTGCTGGTGGAGAAGTGGAGCGATGTGGAGAGCTGGAGCGGGGTGGAAAGTGTGGAGCGGTGGAGGTGGAGGCGGGAGGAGGGAGGGGGAGGGGCGGCGGCGGCGGCGAGGGGTGTATCGTTCTCTCTACTGCTCACAATTTCAGCAATTTCTTTAATTTCTTTTTGTTTGTCAGCTTCCTTCCTCATCTTGTCATGGACAAATTTATAGTACAACAACTTGGCTTTGCTATAACTTCTTGATCAAGTGGCTGAATTTTGGAGGTTGTATTTGGTGGTAAAATTACAGCTTCAACTCAGGGTCATCAAGATGCGGGAAACCAAACGCTCTCCAAGATGCGCCTGGTTATTTCCCGCGAAATAACTGTTATTTACATTAATCCAAACGTTATTTTAGAAAGTGGGTAACTATTCTGACTTGCCGTTATTGCCGAAAATGTAATTTTATAAGTCGTTATTGGCGGAGTGTTTGTTGGCTTAGGCCTATTAATTGGCTTGACGCTTGGGTTCCGACTTCCGAGGCGAGGCAAGGCACCCCTACTAGGCCTCACCGCCTCTCTCTCTCCCACCCCGCTCGTCCTCCTCAGCCAACACAACCGCCTCGCCTATCATCCGCCGCTTCTTCCTCGCAAATGTGGATTAGGGGGTCGCAAATGAAGAGGAAATGGCGGATTTCCCTTATAATTCTACAGGCTGGTTCGCACATGTGAAATCTACCTCGCAAATGTGGAATATTATATTTTTTCCAATTTTGACCCCCCCCCCCCTCGCAAATTTCAAGGATCACATATTTCAAACTCGCATAATTATTTGGAGGATGGCCTGTATACAGTATAAATATATATACAGTATTATATATACTGTATATATATACAGTATATATATATATATATATATGCTTATGGTAGTCCATCGTAGTCCGATGATGACGTTTCCTTCCTGCAAAGCAGGAAGAGAAAACCTGCGCATAGAAGAGTTTAGAATGCTGAGGGAGGTGCGCAGTTCCAACTTCACTATCTTGGTAGGCCTACTGAACAGGGGTTGCTGATGGCAAGGAGGTGACCCTAGACGACCAGCTTCTGCTCAATACTGCAGGGGACTGCCGGGATTCCAGTTTGTTGGAAACCGCCAGGACGTGACCCCAACGTCTGCTTTTCTCTCGGGGTGTGCTCCCCTAGCCTTTGTCTTACTAGACTAAACCACAAGGCTGTGGGTGTGTGCAGTTGTTGGTAGATGACAAGGATGCACATCATACCTCTGGGGGCCACCGCATGCCCCGAGATCCCCTATTGATTTAGCCTGGGGTCGCAAGACACCCAGTTACCGTGTGTGGCCCCGGGGAGGCACAATAGCAGTCTTGGTGATGGAGAGGCTATGTACTGGCAGAGGGAGACTTACGCACTTGGCTCCCCTTTTCACCACAAGGGTTAGCCAGTGGCAGCAGCTGAAAGCGAGAATTGCATGTAAGCAAGCAGCATATACAGTATACTGTATATACAGGGTGGGTGTGAACTTACCGGTACTCCCTATTAGATAATCTACAGTATATAACTTTTGTAATTATTGCTCTATTTTCATTTAAACAAATTCTTTTGGTCCTTAGAGTAATAGAATATTATTTGTGATTGTTGATATCAGGTATCAGTGAATAAAGCGGTCAAATATGGCACATCGCCTGACGCTGTGTGAGCGAGCTCAGCTGGCTTCCCTTTACGAGGTGTGGCGGTCGGTGGTACAAGTGCAGATTATGGTGGTGACAGTGTATGAACCTCGTGCCACAGTGGATACCAATACCATCAAGAAATACCTTTCCAAGATGATTACCATGGGATCTGTGGTGGATACGCTCAGAAGTGATTTGGATGATGACGGACGACCACTTCTTGGAGCACCCAGTATCTAAAGTTATGTAGCCTACTGTATGTATAAGGGAAGGGAATGAGTGGAAGTTACCTGTGTTCCTGTTTGCTGATGATACAGTTCTGATGCGTGACAATGAGTTGGAGCTGCAGGATCTTGTAAATATAGTTGGAACTGTGTGCTAAACGGAAATTGAAGGTGAATGTGGTGAAGGGTAAGGCTATGGTCTTTGAAAGGGGTGCAGTGACAGTGTAAGGTGAGGTTGAATGGTCAGGTTATGGAGTATGTCAGCTCAATTAAATATTTGGGCAGTATCATGAGTAAAGATGGGAGCATATAGGATGAAGTGTGGGATAGGGTACAACAAGGGAAGAGGGTTGTAGGAATGCTAAAAGCAGTGACAAGAAGAAGGTTGGTGAACATGGAAGTAAATAAGTCTTTGCATGATAGTGTGGTGATCCCAACATTAACGTACGCGAGTGAAACATGGACATTGTAGGAGAGACATAAATAAAGTGAGAGGGGTTGTTGTTGTTGTTGCTGTTCCCCAGGCTGTCTGGCCGAGCAGCCCCAAGGTCCCGAGCAAGGCCAAGGCCACAACCGAGCGCCCCCACAGGTCCCTCCCAGCTTACCACTAATAATGCCCAGGTGACCGAAGCCACTCAAAGGCAGGGAGCTGAGGAGGGTGCAGAAACGCTCGGGAAACAAAAGCCCCACCCAAGGCCCTGTGCCCCTCAGCAATTATAAAGGGAAAGTTGAGGGTCAAAGGAAAAATGTGACGCTTTGGCTCCCAATCTGCCAGGGTTGGCAGTAGGGAGGTCAATCCACGGAAAAGACGCCGTCACTTGAGATCTAGAAAATATATAAGTAAAAGGAACAGTCAGAGTAAGCTATGGGTATGGCAGAGAATGCTCAACTCTCATTCTGATAGACCAGCCCATCACCAGTGAGAGGGGTGGAAATAAGTTACTTGAGAAGTGCATGTGGAGTTAGTTACATGGAGACATAGACAGACAAATGCGGAAGTACGAGAATGTTGTGGTGTGGCTATGTATGTGCTGGAGAGTGTGAAAAGAAACCCCTTACGAAGGTTCGGTTTTATGGAACGTATGATGAGCGAGAGCATAACGAAGAATGTGGTAGGAGGATTGACGGAGGACAGAGGTACGTGGAGGCGAGTCGTTCGTGGCCACCCCTTTGGGGATCAAGACGTCTGGCAATAGATATAGACTTTTCTGCCATGTATCAGGAATATTCTCCTCCCTTATGATTGCATTAATCAGCTCTGTAACCAGCCTTACTATGATAATCTAGGAGTTCAGCGACCATTTTACTGTTTGTTTCATTCTCTTGTAATTTTGTTTCCTTCTATCTCTAGTCATTGTAACCCATGTCAGTAGCTTTTATCTTAAAGTGTGTATCTTGATCCATTTGAGAATCTGGTCACTATATTATTATTAGTAAATCTGTCTTTCACATACAGTATACCTGTACACTCATTTACTTTATTTCAGAATATTTTGTTTTCTTCCATTCCTTGTTTATAGGTCCATAGACACACATAAAAGTATACAGCATAATGGATAGATAGATTTGTATTTGGGTTGTACACTAATTTGCAGAAACACCAGCAGAAACTGAGCCAAGCACTTCAACTGCTTCCTCTTCACCTTCATTTACAACTGCGCCCTCTTCAGCTTCATGTGCAACTTCTTCCCCTTCAACATCAGAGAGGAACTCTACAAATTATATGTTGCAAGCACATGGTAATGTCAGTTGGTCAAATTATTTTGATACTGTATACCGTGGTCAAGGTTCTCAAGAAAATGTGTACAGACCTTTGAAAAGGACATTAGACCAAAGCCACCAGCTAGAAGAGAGATGGTAAGAATTCTTTGTGCTGAAATATATAAAATTTGTCAAAAACCTGGTAAAGAAGGCTTTGTCAATAATTGCTCAAAACATTGCTAAGAGTTATCCCAAATCTTTTGAGGATATCATTGAAGGAACCCTTGTTGGAACAGGGTTTGACTCGCTACTAAGGCAAATGCAAACAAGATTCGACAGTGTTAGAATAGGGCCTTTCACTTTTATGTGACCGTGTTATTCAAATCCGTGTTATAGAGAGCACGACTGTACTGTACATTACTTATGACCAATGACTGTACCTACAAGTAGGCTCTACATTATATAGTTTGTGATAAAACTGAATTCATATTATATAGTAATGTATAAAAGGATTTATAATAAATATTTTGTCAATGGAGAGAAGAGATGATTGTATTGTGGAGACCCTCAATTATCCTAGAGTGAGCTTGGAAAAGGTCATGTATGATATATGCCAAAATGGTACTATTAGTACTATCACCTTAACTGGTATAAATAATTTAAGCTAGCATAGAATGATAATAGAATTCAGGTGATTTACTTTAATGATTCCAGCTCACTGTTGTTGTATATAGTGTCTACTGGGGTGATTCGGTTTTACTTTTGACCATCTTTTTACTAACTTTCATATTTATAGCTGTGATGGTGTAGTAGCTATAATAGGTAACATACTGGTATTCTGTATTGATTGACTGGGGTTCAAGTCTCCCATTGAACTACATGCATTCATTAATTTCATGAATTAATATTTATTGGTTTTTGGTTTGATGTTAAGAACTAAAAGCTAAATTAATTACAGTATTGTGATTTATACCAGTACTGTAGTTAATATTTTTATGCTAACATACTGCACCCCCTTGGACACTTCATCCTTCCCGTATATGTACTCCCCTCTCCATTTTATCCAAACGTTACTTATCCACTGCCAAAACGGCCTTTAACATATTCATCGCAAAGGCCCACATTACGCTATTTTCACTGATGGTTCCAAAACTACTACTGGTGTTGGTTATGCTGCTGTCTCCTCTAATTCAGTCATTCATTTCTCCCTCCCTCCTCAAGCTTCTGTATTGACTGCTGAACTGGCATTAAATCTGCTTTAAAATTATTCTGCTCCCCCCCCCCCCCCCCCACACACACGCACACACTAATTGATAATTTACAGTGATTCGCAGCACTCTGGAAGCTGTACACGCTTACTCCTCTTCCCAAGTTTTAGTCTCGGCCCTACGGTTTTCCCTCCATAATTTGCACCTCCGTGGTTTATGGGTTCAACTTGGCTGGGTGCCTGCATATGTTAGCACTCAAGGTAATGCAGATGCTGATCAGGCTGCAAAACTTACCATTTCTATGATTACTTCTAGAACTTACTTGGATATTTTATATATTTTTTTTAATAAATCAAAGCAGGTGGACCGAATCACCCCCGGTCGACACACAAAGCATCTTCATGATAGTAATTGTGATAACTTGAATTTTGTTTTTTTTGCATATTGATATATGTTTCATTGTAAGATTGTGTTGGTGCTCAATTATTTAGGTAATCAAAAGTTTATAGCAACAGTAGCTACTACCGGTAAAGTGGTGATGGGCTGGTCTATCAGAGTGAGAACTGAGCGATCTCTGCCATACCCATAGCTTACTCTGACTGTTCCTTTAACTTATATATTTTCTAGATCTCAAGTGACGGCGTCTTTTCCGTGGATTGACCTCCCAATCTACCAAGATTGGAAGCCAAAGCGTCACATTTTTCCCTTGCCCCTCAACTTTCTCTTCATAATTGCTGAGGGGCACAGGGCCCTGGGTGGGGCTTTGGTTTCCCGGGCGTTTCCGCACCCTCCTCAGCTCCCTGCCATGGAGTGGCTTCGGTCACCCAGGCTTTATTGTGGTCGGCAGGAAGGGTTCTGTGGGGGCGCTCGGTTATGGCCTTGGAATTGCTCGGGGCCTTGGGGCTGTTCGGCCAGGCAGCTTGGGGAACAACAACAACAACAACAACAACAACAACTACCGGTAAAGAAATGTGTACAGTGAATCCATGCATATCACTCTTTAAATTGTACTGGTATATCATTATGAGATGAGAAAATACTAAACTTTTAAGCAATTAAGTCAATGAAAAAATGCCTGTTCAATTAACCCAGCAACTACTGCTGGCCTCTGTGAAGTTTTGTCTGCGGGATTGCTGCTGGGCTCTCAGAATTCCATTTTTTTATTTCCAAAATGTTATTAGCCTACGTGATTCTTCCCCTTTCTTACCTCATAGAGTCAGCGAGTGGGGGAGGGGTGCCGCGGTTGCCTTTCTTCGCCATATTTTAACTCCTGACCACAGTGTCTCGACCGCGCGGAATATTTGATTGAAAATATAGGCTATATAGGTTCGGATGTGGGATGGCGTTTCCTACACATTGATTGGATTTTCGTCTAATATTGGGAAAGTCGATAATTTGGCCAAGTGAACGCATACGGGGATCTGGGATTCCCCGAACTCGCGCTTGTCGGGTTAATGAGATGGAGAATAAGTGTGGCTCATTTCATTGTTTGAAATATGTCTTGCCTACTCATTCAGTTATATCTTTCCTTCTAACAGGACAATCAGCCAATCTGGTGCTCATGAGATAGCCTACATAGCAAGTCTCCCTTGGCACTATCTCAATGATACTGGGGTGGTGCGAACTTTGAGCGAGAGCCCTGGCAGATTTTTTATTATTTTCTTGAGTGCTTTATAAAATAAAACTTTTAGATTCTGCTGCTTGAATAGGAACATAGAGTATCAAGGTGCAAACTATCCCATAAACACCTTAACCTCTCCGCTGCGTACCCCCTATAGTATACAGCCACCCCTGTGCGGAGGTATTAACCCTCCTGGCCCGGGCTGCCTCTCCAAAGGATGGAGCTCGTATCCGGGCGATCTGGCCAAAAATTAACAAAAGTAAACTAAGGCTAATCTCGCTTAATATATTACCTACATTAATCAAACATATATAGAAATGGGCGCCTTACCTTTCCGCGTAGAATGGCGTTGAGTAGAGCTCTCTAGCTCAACTGGTTCCGGAGTGATGGTGATGGAAGTGGAGGTAACTTTTGCCGCGTATTTACCTCGGCGCGTCCGAACACTCAACCGCGGCCCCGGCTACGACGCCCAGTTACACTCGTCGCTCCACCCGCAATTATGCCGGGAAGCGATTTGATAGTGTTTTATTGTTTATTATGTCCTTTATTATAGTTATTATGTTATTTTCACTCAATACAGTTATTTACATGAAGTTATTTGTGTCTCTGTCACTTATTACTTTGTTTTATTATTATTATTATTATGATTATAGTGTCACTTTCACTGGACTTTGAATGATAGTGTCATTTTCCCTTTTATGTATTGTTAGGTAAGCTAATAATATATATAGTGTCACTTTCACTTGTTCATATTGTTATGAAGGCACTTATTATTACTTGTGTGTGTCTCACTTATACTTAGTTTTATTATTATTATACATCACTTTCACTGGACTAGGCTTATTGATAGGGTCATTTTCACTTATTTATTGTTAGAAATATATATTTTAGTGTCACTTTCACTTGTTCATATTGTTATTGAAGGCACTTATTATTACTTATATGTGTCCTTTTCACTTATACTTAGTTATATTATTATTCTTAGCCTACATTTGAGTGTCACTTTCACTGTTGTCACTTCCACTTCAAAAGTTTATTAGAGTGTGGAAGTCGTTGAAGCAGGTGCCAGCACACAGTCCAACTTGACACTCGAGGCATTCCCAAGTGGTTTTTGTGGTTTTGCGGGGTCTTCTTGTTGTGTGGCTGCACACATGGCACCTCTTCTGGATTCTGCTTTTACTACCTGGTGCTTTGAAAGGACCAGGTTGAGCTGGTGCTTCCTGAAAAATTCAGCACACCCCGTTCTGTCCAGCTGGCCTGGTCCTTGTAGTGGCCTCCCTGGTGTACCTGCATGTTTAGCCAGGAGCTCAAGTATCACCTGTTTGTGGAACTTCCGCAGGGACTTGTACTTCTTGGGTCCTGGAATCCTCAGACGGTAGATGTTGTAGGCATGAGGACCGACATATCTACCGTATGCAGGATAAACTTCTTGTACCACCTGCAAGATGTTCGCAGGCAGTCGATGAAGCCCATCTGCATGTCGGACTTGTCAACGAGGCGCATGTTGAGGTTGTAATCCAGGACAGCAGCTGGTTTCTGGACGGGGTTCTTGGTTCTTCAGTCCACCTTCCCTGTGGCGACCATCTCGGCCTTGTGGCATGTGCTGAGGAGGTTGATCTTCCGCTGGTCATGCCAGTGGATGGAGAGGATGGGGCCACTCTTCTTGTGGAAGATGTCCGTCTTCTTCGTCTTGGTTGGGTAGCCTAGCATGCCCTTCCTCTTGGCCTTGACTGTGCCGACAGTTCCGGTCTTGCGGTCATGGAGGTACTTGGTCAGGATAGGCGACGTGTAGTAATTATCTGTGTAGAGGATGTGGTTTTGATTGAAGTGCCTCTCCATCATCTTCTTCACTACAGCGCCACCAAAACCAATGAGGGGGTCAGTCACAATTTCTCCACCCTTGCCGCTGTATACCACAAAGTCCAGCACATACCCCGTCAAACAGTCGCAGAGGACGAAGAGCTTGATGCCGAAGCGGTGTCTCTTGGACGGGATATACTGTCGGAAGTGCAGCCTACCACGGAACAGGACCAGAGACTCGTCGAGGCACATTTTCTGGAAAGGAATCAGGTAGGTGGTGAACCGATGACTTATCATGTCATACAGCTTCCTGATCTTCCATGATGAGTCGGGAAGGTGGACTGCCATGTTGTTTGTCAGGTGGAGATAGGAGAGGATGTCGAAGTACCTGTCCCTGGACATGTACTTGCCAAATGCTGGAGTCGTTATGATGTCGCCAGTGATCCAGTAGTCTGCCAGAGCGCGCTTCCTGATATGTGTCATCGGCATTGTGAGTGCCAAGAACACATATAGTTCTGCCAAAGTGACAGCTCTCCATGCCACCATCTTGGCACTGGTCTTCCTCCCAAGAAAGTTGGCACATATCTCATGATGGTTGTTGGTCTCCTCGACGAGGTATTCCATGACTTCATTGTCATAGAAGCCACAGAAAAGTTCACTGGGGGTAGCATCTGGGCCACAGGGAAATGTTGGTGACACCCCGGAACCCATCTGTACCTCGTAAAAGGCAGGACAAACTGGCTCAAAATCAGCCCCATCTGTCCACACAAACAGGTCGGATGCTGATGCTCGAGCACGTGCAGGTGCAGCAGGCACACGCCCTGGACACCCTGGCACACGCCCTTGGCCACGCGGACGCCCTGCACGCCCACGCCCACGCCCACGCCCACGCCCACGCCCAGGGGCAGCGGCGTCGGCAGACTGACCACGTCCACGACCTCGCCCTGTAACTCGTCTTGTCGGGACTTCCTCTTCCTGTTCCTGTTCCTGTACCTCTTTCTCTTCCTCCTCAGGCGACGTCAGGTCATCTGGGGCAATGTTGGGGTCGTCAGCATCCTCTTCAGGAGACAATTCGGGTGAAGAAGTGACCGGGCGTCGGCGGCGTGGGGCACGGGAGGCTGCGGGAGGTTCAACAATGGGAGCCTCGGCCTCGGGAGTTGGGCTCCTTTTGCGGCGAGCCGAGGGCTTCTCCGCATCAAATAATGCTCTGCGGTGTGTTGAGGGCTGTGGCACACTAGTAATACCACTTGAAGAGGCCCTTTGCTCATCCTGAAGGAGAGATGAAGCCGAGGGCTGTGGGTGACCCACGCGGCGTCCCGGGTCAAGGCGTCGGGACAAAGGAATGCGGGTGGTTGCTAGACCAAGGTCGGCGTCACTATCACTGTCTTCAGCTTCCCTAGCCTTTTCTGCGGCTGTCCTGCGTGCTTTTTTAGCTGCACTTTTCACCAAAGATTGTTTATAAAAATATTTGCCCACTTTCAAGGGCGTACGGGCAGGCAAAGGGGAAGGTCCTGGGTTAGGGCTAGGCCTAGGCTGACCTAGCAAAGATGGCGAGGGGGTAGGGCTAGGTTCTAGCACACTTGGAAGTTCAATAGCACCTTCCTGAAACACTTCCACATCAGGATCATCACTACTGTCTCCCCCCTGAAATAAACCAACATTATCGTCGTCTCCAAAGCCAACGAAATCGTCATCTTCGCTTGCACTTATAAATTGTTCTTTGTCCACCAAGCTTTCGCCACTGCTCTCTTCAATCTCAAAAAGTTCTCGCTGTATGGCACTATCACTCAACAAACGCTTCACTTTCTTTCGTTAAGCTTTCTTCTCGGTTGCAACAGGCGTCGAAGTTGCGAGCGGGGTAGCAGTGGGGCGCGCGGGAGGTTGCACCAAATCGGACGCATCGGAATTAAGTTTTTTAGTATAACTCGCTATGGCGGCCACGTAGGAACTGATAACGGTAGTAGTTGAGGCTTGGTGGCGCTGCGATCGCCCCTGCAAACTAAAATTTGGCCGCGCGAATTTTGAAGCACGCTTTCAAGCACAGGGATTTTAAAAGGACACCCGGGCTCCTGCCCTTCTTTCGTGGTGTCATTTTAAAATGACACTCGGGCTGGAAGGGTTAAGATGGTTTCCTTCACTCAAATTGTCATCGTATCATAAATATCATTAATACTTATCCATATGCGCCTATTTTACGTTGATTATAAAGGTATTAACCTGTTACAGCAATAAAACAAGTGGAAACAGCGTTTGGCTGGTCAAAATTGGCAACAGAGGCCGGGAGTTGTAATCATCGAGTGTGAGCCAGCCTCCCGCTCCTCCACTCCTCCTCACGTCTGGAGAGAGACTGTCGATCGATACTCTCTCTCTCTCTCTTGCACTCGCTTGGTAACATATACAAGCACAGCTTGCTTATGAATCGCTATTGATAGCACAAAATATATCAACGAAATAAGGGAAATAGAGAGAGAATAGGTGATAATTGAAGGAGGGGGGGGAAAGGAACAGATGTGGAGGAGTGATATTTGCCATGGCCAAGGGGCAATAAATTAAAAAAAAAAAAAAAAAAAAAAAAATATATACTGTATATACCGGTATATACCGTATATAATGATACTGAGCTGATTTAAATGTTTTTTTTTAGGCCTTGGATTATGTAAGGAGTTCCGCAGCCCACCGGTAGGCCTTATATAAGGAGATCCGCACTTGCTGGGTTAAGGAAGAATTTGTATTTTCAGATATTAAAATTAACAAACCATAACTACAGTAGTTATTGAACAGAGTAAAATTAGCAAATTATTCAAATTGCTATGTGACATTAACTTATCAAAGAAATTAACATAATAATAAATCGGCTAGTGAGTTAATTTCCCCACACTAACTATTCCCCACACTAACTAATTGCAAATTTATTAACATACTCTCGTCATAGTCAAGGAATTAATCAAATGGAAAATTCAGAACGTTCTAGTAAATTCTGCGCAAATATAAAATTAAATTGTACTGTTAGATTTTAGAGTATTATATTCTAAAAAGTTAAACAAAATCATACAACAAAGTTATGTTAACAACGTACATAAAACAGTAGGGACTAAATCAATAAAATATAATATACGTACAAATTTACAGATTGACAAGAAACTGAACAATCAAAATATAATAATAAATGCATAAACTCCAAGATAGTGTTACTGGGTAGGGTAGGCACGTGTGAGTCTAGCATGGACACATAACCCCTAGCGACTGATGCCTTACAACTCTCCTACATTTATTGTACAAATAAAATAGGCAATCAATTGATACTACCGTATATAAAAACAAATTCTCTCTCTTTTATACCTCAGGCACAAATTCCCAAAAGGAGTGACTGAGACATGACAAAACCAATCCCACCCATCAATGTCATACCAGGAGGAGTCCAGGAGACCCTTACCCATATTGAGGCCTTCCAACATACTCCAAAGCCCGAATCCCCCAGAGCTTGTGAGCAAAGCATGCAAGGGGGGGCTTGTTCTGCAGTGCCCCCCCCCCCCCCCCCACACACACACACACACACACACTACTTCCAGAGCAGGGTCCAGAGAACCCCTGTTTACCCCTGCCCCTTCCCAATGCTCTGGTCCCTGGGCCCGACACCAGATGAACTGTAGTCCACCTGGCGTCGGACCCTTTCCTCCCCTACGACCGCGTCATCACTCCTTTATTCACTAGTCTTCACCAATCATTCCTGTTCATCATCACCGCTGTTGCCTGTTTTTCAGTCATATCTCTATCTTGCAATGCACTCTTCACACTGTCTCTCCATCTCCATGGAGGTCTTCCTCTTGGTCTGTTTCCCTCTTTTTCAGACTCATATATTCTCTTTGTAGGCATTTTTTCTCCCATTCGCTCAACATGTCCATACTAGCTCAACAGCCTTCTTTCCACTCTCTTTCAATAATGGTTCCTGCTGTTCCACTCTCCTACGTACCTCTTCAATTCTCACTCTATCTCTCTGCGTCACTCCACATACACTCCTCAGACATCTCGTCTCCATCACGTCTAACCTTCTTTTCTCTTGTGCATTCATACCCCATGTTTCTGTCCCATATATAACTGTTGACACTACTATCCCTTGATACATTGTTCTTTTAGTTTTCACTTCAAGAATTCTCACCTTCCATAAACACTTTCTGTCTCACCTCCATTTCCATACCTGGATTCCTGCTTACCAGACCTCCCAGATATTTAAGGGGGGCCACAGTGTTTTTTCTGGGTTGTATCCATTCCAATACATTCAGCAATCTATATACCCCCCCCCCCCCCTTCAGGGTAGCGAGCTGATTTTTCTACCGAAAAATCAGCTCGCTGCCGTTCGCTAGCCTGAAGGGGGAAGGGGGCGGGGATATATACATTGCTGAATATGTTGGATGGATAAATCCCAGAAAAAGCCCTGTGGCCCCCTTTAAAACAATCCACCTGTTCTAACCATTCCCCATCCAGTTGAAAATTTATTGCCCTATGCACATCTCTTATTACATACCATCACTTTACTTTTATTAACATTTACCATCAGCTTCCTCCTCCCCACACACCACATCAAACTCTTTTTACCACTCGCTGCAGCTTCTCAGAATCTGCCTCCAGTGCTGTATCGTCCGCAAACAGCAGCTGGTTCAACTCCCATCTCTCACCATTTTTTCCTACTAAACCTAATCCTCTACCCATGGTTCTCATTCTCACCTCTCTCACCATCCATAAACAACTACTATATAAGAGTACTATGTAAAATTAAAACTATAAATAATTAACGATAACTGACATGTATAAAGAGCACTCTTTACTTACAGACTATACGCACCAATAGTAAATAGAGGTTATAATACTTGAAGACATTAAAGTTAAAAATACTTGATTGAAATTATTAATGTCAAATTTAAGAATAGTCAATAATTGACTTTAAAAACATGAACTTTATGCAACAATTTATTTGCTTCAAAACCAGTCTACCAAGAGTGTATAGTGACCTAGCTCAAGACCAAAAGTAATTTCACCAAGTAGTTAAATAATAGTGTAAACTCAGAAACAGTTAAAACAATTAATTCACAAGTTAGATCCTTATTAACATGGTTGAAACGGCAGCTCAGAAATGTGAATGGCTAAATAGCATAACTTTACAGTATTTTCACGGTTGTAATGATGTTTACCTGTTATGTGAGAGAGAGAGAGAGAGAGGGGGAGGGTGAAAGTGAGAGAGGGTGAAAGTGAGTGAGTGTATTTGTGTGTGTGTGAGAGAGAGTGAGAGAAGTACTTTGCATGTATAAAACCCAACATACTTAGTCCTGCACTAGCATAATTATACACAATTAGTTTAAACAGCTGCTATGCCTACAATTATCTTCCAAATGCACCACAATACTAGAATTTGGAATAAAAAATAAACACATATTTTCTAGAGCCATTCTATTACTCAATATGTTATATTTAAATTACTCTTAAGGGGGGTCACCTACTTTTTTTTCTCTTTCTCTCACTTTCTCTCTTTCTCTGACTTGTATCCATTCGGCCCCATTCAACCAACTGTTTTAAGACGTTTATCCCCATCCAGGTGTCGATTTCTTCCTGGCGAGCGAAAGCGAGCCAGGATTGTATGGAGAAATCCGGCTTCGCCGGAGAAATTTTTCTATCGAAAAATGTACAAATCTAGCTTGCTGTCAAAACAAACATATATATATATATATGTTGGCTCGCTACCGCTCGCCAGGAACATATTGACACCTGGATGGGGGTAAACGTCTTAAAACAGTAGGCTGAATGGGCCCGAATGGATACAAGCCAGAGAAAGAGAGAAAAGGAGAAAAAGAGAGCAAAAAAGCAGGTGAACCCCCTTAATCATGTAGAGAGCAGCACACTTATAACTACTGTATATTATATGGTTTAATTTGTGTATGTATTTGAATGTTAATTTTTGTTCCGTTTTTTGTGTTTTGTTTAGTGTAAGGTTATTACATTTTATTGTTTGCCATGTATTTTATTACTCTTGTTTGTTTTAATATATTTGTATATAAATTGTATGTAGTTTAAGCATATTTCTTTCTCTTTCCAGGCATCTACTTGGAATGGCCACACAAATCAGCAAACAAGTAGTTAGCGTAAATAATTAATGAATATACTAGATAATGTGGAACACGTTACAAAGAGACTAACTGTTGTGTGTATGCGAGTTAGTGTTGTTATTGAGAACTGTGACGTATATGGAAAATATTATACACATTATTTACTTTTACACGTTTGATCAATTGCAAAAAAATATTCAAAATAATAACAAGAATGATAAACATGGAGGTGATTAGCACAAGAACATATTGACAATGGACTTACTTAACACAGTGATTTGGCAGTTCTTGAAAATACCGAGGAACATATATTTAAAAACTCGACTGTGATTTATGCTAACCCGAAGATGAAATGGTGAACACACACACACACACACACACACACACATTCTAAGTCATTCCTAATCTATTGGTGAAATGAAAGAACCTTGAAAATAATTGAATCACAAACTAACTGTCTGAATTCGAAACACCTGTAGTGGACCTCATCATTACAATGAAACAATGAGAGGCCAACTTCGAGATATATATTAAGGTAGCTCAGACGGTATTATGCAGCATAATTTACTGGTTCGGCTCAATGGTTGGTTTAAGGATGGGGTTTAGTTTGCTCTCTAAGCCTCTATCGAGCTTAAAAAAACACCCACAAGACCCCCCTTCGATATAAATTTGTAAATTTTTCGGTGGAAAAAAGTCCCGGTCGAAGGTCGATTCCTCCTCAAATACAGGCTCGCTGTCGCTCGCCAGGAAACATATCGACACCTAAATGGCACGAAAGGTCTTAATATTGGCAAAGAAATGGGGCAAAAGGTCTAAAAATCGCCAAACTAATGGGTTCTGGCTATTATTAGACTTTTATTCAGATTAGATATAAATTGAGGGAGTTAGTGGAGCAATTGAGGTTGTTTTTACTTTGATTACTGTAGACCCAACTTATGCTGCATATAATCCTCTAAGAGCCAGAATATAATAGAGAAACGCGTCCTTGCATATACGGAGAGAGCTAATGGAAAACATAGATATACTACGTTTTAATATGAAATCAAATATGAATAATTATGAGCGCCAATGAACTATATAATATGTACAATGCAAGATACTGTATATAATATGTATCAAAAGTTATGTGCTACGAAATATGAAACCAAAGAAAAGGATACACCGGCAATACAATACTACAATATGGAAACGTCTCTTCAAAAATCTTCATCTAACAAAATGGACACCAATGATGAGGTGAGTTAAGTTTGATTTTTTTTTTTTAAAGTATTAAGGGGGGTTACCGGCTTTTTATTTTATCTTTCTCTCCTTTTCTCTTTCCCTGGCTTGTATCCATTCGGCCCCATTCAGCCAACTGTTTTAAGACTTTTATCCCCATCCAGGTGTCGATTTCTTCCTGGAGAGCGATAGCGAGCCAGCATTGTATGGAGAAATCCGGCTTCGCCGGAGAAATTTTTCTATCGAAAAATTTACAAATTTAGCTTGTCCAAACAAACATATATATATGCTAGCTCGCTACCGCTCGCCAGGAAAATATTGACACCTAGATGGGGGTAAACGTCTTAAAACAGTAGGCTGAGAGGGAGAGTAAGAGAAAACAAGCTAGGTGGGCTCCCTTAATGTTAAACAAGCTAGGTGGGCTCCCTTAATGTTAAACAAGCTAGGTGGGCTCCCTTAATGTTAAATTTTACTTTCATGTACCTTATACTTATGCATTTTCCATTATATCAATCTACGTATTGTATAAATGTACTATGCATATACCCGTATATAAGTTTACATATACGGTATGCATGTATTATTATGTATTCTGGTACTATGTATGGTTGCAACTAGTGTACGGTAAGCATTCATGTATATGTCTACTACACACACACACATACACTCAACGATTGTTATTTGTTCCCTCTAGTTTATCATTCTCTTTTTTATCTGTTCAACCTACTGCCCATGTTGCCTTTATTTACCCCCTCTATAATTATTGACGCTATCTATAATCTGGGTTTGTGTTCTTTTATTTAACATTTGATCTTATTAAGCGTTGTTTCCACATACGGTAGCGATTTTGATTAGTTCCTTTGCGTTTATCTTGTGTCGTCCCAGTTTTGGTTTGTTTATTTTGCAAGTTTTACATTATATATATCTATATATATAATTATATATATATATAGCCTACCCGGTATAATTATATATACCGTTTTTTTTTTTTTTTTTTTTTTTAAATATAGAGTTTAGTCCTTTATCAATAGTCTGGAGTGTGTCTGTTTGATTTTTTCGTGGGACTTATTCATGTTGAGTTTTTGCCTGCGCCATGGGACGAAGGCTTATAACTGATAACTTTTTCCATCTTCTTACTGGTATCATCTACTGTGGACTACTGATAAGAATAATTTGTCATGCCGTGTTGTTGATTTACTGAAGTGAAGTTTGGAATTTCGATGTGAGTATCCTAGGTTCGAGTCCTGAATATTATAAACCACCGTAAGTCCTAAAACAACCAGACATCCCCGGTAGTGAAAGGGTTAACGATATGGTCTACTGGTGGTTGAGTTCTCCGGTTGCCCAGCCATTGTTCTAGCCCCATGTTCTCCTTGTGTGCCGAAGAACATGCAGAACACCAAGTACAGTAGCGCTAATAAGTCATGTCTCAGCTGTCATTATGTTTGGGTCGCTCTGTGCTGCATCAATGTCTGTCAGATGTTGAATAGGGTGGGTAAGTGTAGCAACATGTTGGTATATCTCACTCAAAACGAACAAATCATGTGTAAATATTGCTGATACCAATTATTGATCAACACATAATTGGTGCCGTGCCATCACTTAGTAGGCCGACTGTACATGTTCTTGGAAAGGCAGGTACGCGGATAGGGATCAGAGAAACGTGTAATAATGGTGGGGCAGGAAAATAGGAGACTAATTTTGGGAAGGGGTGCAGGATGTGATGATAAAGTGGGGAGCAGGGGAAATCCGGGAGAGAGAGAGAGAGAGGGAGAGGGAGTGAGAGAGAGAGTGAGAGTGAGTGTGTGAGAGTGAGAGTGAGTAAGAGAAGGTGAGAGGGAGAGAAAGACACATACAAAAACGTACACAAATATTCTGCTACAGTGGCCGAGTGCACTAAGTCACTGCTCATGTACCGGTACTCTAATTGCTTGGCTCACGTAGCACAGTTAGAATCCAGCTACCTGTGAGTGAGCTTTCTGTCAAAAACTACTGGCTGTGGAGGTTAGGCGTGGATGCACCGTCCTCTGGATTCCACTTGGTTCCCTGCCCAGATCTTAATCCTTCTGGGGGTATATAGGCCCTCTTGTGGCCGCCCAATTCAAGTTATTGACTAATGTGCTTAGAATAAGTTAGATTAAGGATTTGTGTATTTTCAGCCTCATTGGTTGCTCGAAAGAAACCGATTATTATTAGTAGTATTTATTATTATTATAATTATTATTATTATTATTATTATTATTATTATTATTATTATTATTTACAAATCTAGCCACCCGCCTAAGCACGCCACCCACCCACACATAGACACCCCCCCCCCCACACACATAGACACCCCCCCCCCCCCCCACACACACACACACACACACACACACACACACACACACACACACACACCTCGCCCTCATAAAAGAAACTCACATAAAGAGTGTATCAGGAACAGACGACAGAGCCAGATCGATGAAGTCAACAAAAAACGGAATATTAGGGGTAACCATTGAAGACCTGCTACACATACGCCATACACGGTCCTCATATATCTAGCTCACCTCACACATTATAATAACAATGGTAGGAGGGATATCACAGGGTAGATGAAAAGGAAAGTTAAAAGAGGAAGTAGACGAATAAAAAGTATATACAAGCACACATAGAGATGATCGCTAGTACGCACACACATACACATACATACACACACACACACACACACACACACACACACACACACACTCACTTACAGCCAGATAATAGGTGTGGAAATGTACAGTCTATTTGCTCCAGCCCTTTTTGAGCTACAGAGATTAGGGATCACAATTTCTGGACTACCCGGTATCTATTTTGAACAAGGTATGGTTGGCAACAGGTTATAAACACGCCCAACAACTTTCCATATGTTGATTGATGATGTGTTGCCAGGTGTATCTCGCAGAATTAGCATATGATCGGTCATCGTCTATCTACGCTGCGGTGTGTTGATGTCAGGGTGGGTTACTTTCCTTACTTGGCTGTGTATGGTGTGGACGGAATATTGTAGACCTGTAGGACTGGAATCACTCCTCAAACACCCTCCCCTCATTCGCCCTTCAAGGATATATTAATACTTGGAGGTTTATGACGCCTTTTGACAGTATATTGTGGCTATTATTAGACGATTTTCTTCAGTTTAGGCAGACCGTATGGAAGTTAGAGAGTTATTTTAGGCAGCTACCAACAACGCTCTGTCTTGAGTCGGCTACCCCCAAAATGGGGATTGGGCCTGAGCATATAGATAAATAGATAGATAGACCAACACCCTGATAGCTAGTCACACAAACACCTACTCCTATTCATTTCACTACACTAAACAAGCACTCCACACTTTTTACCATTACACCATAAAAACGTTTAAAAGAGCGACTATCACTCTTTCACCTTTGGAGGAGACACTTGTTATTGGAAGCTTTGCCGTTTGTCTCATTTATACATATAAAACACAAAATGCATCACACATACAGTACATACACACTAACGCCAGACTTTTTTTTTTAATTCTTTTTACTAGGATCATCAGTCAAGCTCAGCCTTCAGATCAATTTTACGGTAGTCTAGCCTAGAAAACATATATCTGGGTGATATTTCATCAGGAGGTGGGAATACAAAGTCACATAAAAGTTCATGGGGCCTTCTCTTTTCTGTTGGAACTTTAGCATTTCCGATTGAGTTATGGGTTTTATGACATTCATAAATTGTTAACACACACACACACACACACAGATATATATATATATATATATATATATATATATATATATATATATATATATATATACTGTATATACAGTATATATATGCAAACGGTACGGTCGCCTTCAAACTCAAGAATCTCGCTCTTTTTTATGTTTCTGCCCAGAATCAAGCCATATATGTTCTTTGTCTTGCCAAAAACTCTCATCAATAATATATGATCTGAACATTAAAACTCTATCTCTTCCCAAGCTTCTGACATCTTGTAGAAAACCTCTCTAATATTTTCACTTCCTTGTCTTTCTCTCCTCTTTTCCACTGCTAGTACCACCGCCACGTTTCTCTCTAACAAAGCTGATATCTTGCTCGAACTTTTGCCAAAAACTTCACTTTGGATGATTCTGGTGTTATTCTTCCCGCTCCACCCCCCTCTCACTTACTTATGCCTGATATCATATTCTCTTCTAACGATGTACTTTCTGCCTTTTCTGGGCTAAATGCTATGAAGGCGTGCAAACCGGATGGTGTTCCTCCTGTTGTACTCAAAAACTGTTCTACCATGACTAGGCAAACTCTTTCGTATCTGTCCTTCCTCTAAAGTCTTTCCTTCTTGTTGGAATTTTGCTCTCATTCAACCTACCCCAAAGAAGGGTGACCTCTCTCAACCCTCTAACTATCGTCCAATTGCTCTAATTTCTTTCATCTCTAAAGTTTTTTAAACTATTCTAAATAAAAACAAAATTTAACCATTTGTCTTCCCATAATCTACTTTCAGATCGCCAGTATGGTTTCCTTAAAAGCCGCTCTACTGGTGATCTTCCCTCTTATCTTACTAACTCTTGGTCATCCTTTCGGACTTCGGTGAGATCTTTTCTATTGCGTTAGACATATTGAAATCCTTCGATAGAGTCTGGCACAAATCTCCAATCTCCAAACTTCCCTCCTTCGGTTTCTATCCCTCCACTTGTGCTTTTGTCACTAATTTCCTCTTGGGTCATTCAATAGCTGTGGTTGTGGAGAGCCATCACTCACTTCCTCATCCTATCAACTCCGGTCTTCCTCAGGGTTCTGGCCGTCTTCAGTTCTCTTTTTAGTACTGGTATTCAATATTTATCTGCTCAACTGTGCCTCTAGTCCTTACACTATTCAACTAGTTTCTCAGAACGACCCAGCAAGCAATCACTCAGACTCTCACGCGATAAGGCCATAGCTCGCTAATCTTCTGATTTATCAACCATTTCCGATTGAGGCAGAGAAAATCTTGTTACTTTCAATGCCCAATTTCTGGATTCCAAATATTGTACATATTCGTTTAATAATCTATTCACCTGTTAGTCAGTAAATCAGTTAGTTAATGCTCCGGTGTCTATTCGGCGTGTCTGAGCGCTAGTAATTTGTCTGAAAGAACTGATGCTTTTTAAGTAATTAGAGAGTATAGATTATCAATATTCTTAATATTATTATTTTTAATATTATTTTTATTATTATTATTATTGTTTTTGTTTTTATTATTTTATTATTAAGCTTTTTATTATATCATCATTATATGTTATTATTATTATTATTATTATTATTATTATTATTATTATTATTATTATCATCTATCAGTTCCCTTGTCCATCTATTGCACAATTCCCTTTCAGCCCTAATGAACCCGTATCTCACATTCATTAGCCACTCCTCCTACCTCCCACCAAACAGCCACCCATAGTGTGTCTACTGCCATACCCATCAGAGGCATCCTTTTGTCCCTCTGTCAGTAGCCCACATTCCATTCACACCATATTAAGGGAGCCCACCTCGCTTTTTTTTTGTTTATCTTTCTCTCCCTCTCTCTTTGGCTTGTATCCATTCGGCCCCATTCAGCCTACTGTTTTAAGACGTTTACCCCCATCCAGGTGTCAATATTTTCCTGGCGAACGGTAGCGAGCCACCATATATATGTTTTTGTTTTGACAGCAACCTAAATTTGTACATTTTTCGATAGAAAAATGTCTCCGGCGAAGCCTGATTGCTCCATACAATGCTGGCTCGCTATCGCTCGCCAGGAAGAAATCGTCACCTGGATGGGGATAAACGTCTTTAAACGGTACCCCGGTATGCTGGAAAGTGACATCACCTGGGACCTATGGTGGACCTTAGCACCTGATACAGAGGCCTTACCAACTAATATTCATGTCATAAGCCCTAAATAAAATACTCTGTGCATGCATCTATTTGCATTTGTTTTCCACTTTTTGCGTATTTAGTTTCTCGACTTGAATTACGTTCCGACCGTCTTGCTAAGCTCGTAATTCCTGTGGTGAATGTAACTTTGTAAAAGCTTTGTCTGTTTCAATCATAAAGTGCTCAACCTTCCATACCCATAACACGGCCAGTCTGTAGTCTCTTTGTCTCACACTCTCATTCTCTTTCGCTCTCCCTCTCTCTCTATACTGTATATATATTTATCTCTCGCTCTCTCGCTCTGTCTCTCACTCTCTCTCTCTGTCTCTCTCTCTCAGTCAACCATACAGGGTAGTGTTCCACCTGTCATACCCCTCAGAACCATCCCTCTCTACTGTATATATATATATATATATGTTTCTCTCTCTCTCTCTCTCTGTCAACCATACAGGGTAGTGGTCCACCTGTCATACCCCTCAGAACCATCCCTCTCTACTGTATATATATATACACTGTATATATGTTCTCTCTCTCTCAGCCAACCATACAGGGTAGTGTTTCACCTGTCATACCCCTCAGAACCATCCCTCTTGTCTCACCAACTCTCACTCTCTCTCTCTCTCTCTCTCATACAGGGCAGTGTTTCACCTGTCATATACCCATCAGAACCATCCCTCTTGTCTCCCGAGTCCCGTCTGTCATACCTGTCATACCGAGCGGCTCTACCTGTCAGTTGCAATTTGGTCCTTTCACACATTCACCTCATTGGCTATTCTGCTCCCTGGCTCTTCAACTTGGGTATTTGGGGAGGATTAGGGGGGTCACCGGCTTTTTTGTTATTTTTCTCTCCTTCTCTCTCTTTCCCTGGCTTGTCTCCATTCGGCCCCATTCAGCCAACTGTTTTAAGACGTTTATCTCCATCCGGTACCGACGCCTTAAAACTCAAGACTCTCATTCTTCCTATGTTTCTACCCGGAATCAAGCCAAATCTGTTCTTCGTCTTGCCAAACACTCTTATCAATAATAAATGCACTGAACTATCCAACTCTAGCTCTTCCCAAGCTTTCTGGCATCTAGCCAAAAACCTCTCCAACAATTTCTCTTCCTCGTCTTTCCCTCCCCTTTTCCACTCTGATGGCACAACCATCATTTCTTCCTCTGACAAAGCTAAACTCTTCGCTCAAACGTTTGCTAGAAACTCTACCTTGGATGATTCCGGTGCTATTCCTCCCTCTCCACCCTCCTCTCTCTTACTTATGCCTAATATCCTAAGCTCTTCTAAAGATGTACTTTCTACTCTCTCTGGGCTTAATACTAATAAGGCGTACGGTCCGGACGGTGTTCCTCCTGTTGTTCTCAAAAACTGTGCTTCCGTGCCGACTCCCTGCCTAGGCAAACTCTTTCGTCTCTGTCTATCCTCTAACGTCTTCCTTTCATGCTGGAAATTTGCTCACATTCAACCTGTCCCAAAGAAGGGTGACCGCTCTCAACCCTCCAACTATCGTCCAATTGCTCTCATCTCTTGTCTTTCTAAAGTTTTTGAAACTATTCTTGCTTCCAAATTTCTTGAGCATTTCTCTTCTCATAATCTGCTCTCAGATCGCCAGTATGGCTTCCTTAAGGGTCGCTCTACTGGTGATCTTCTTTCATATCTTACTAACTCTTGGTCATCCTCCTTTCGGGATTCGGTGAGACTTTTTCTATTGCACTAGACATATCGAAAGCCTTCGATAGAGTCTGGCACAAATCTTTAATTTCTAAACTACCCTCCTTCGGTTTCTATCCCTCCATCTGTGCCTTTGTCTCTAATTTCCTTTCCGGCCGTTCCATAGCCACGGTTGTGGACGGCCATTGTTCACTTCCTCACCCTATAAACTCCGGTGTTCCTCAGGGCTCTGTCCTATCTCCTATTCTCTCTAATTTTTATAAATGATCTCCTCAACTGTACCGTACCTCAATTCCCATCCATTCATACGCAGACGACTCAACCTTACACTACTCCATTAGTTTTTCAGAACGCCCCAGCCAGCAATCCCTCAACGACAAACGTAATGAAGCCATAGCACTCTTAAATTCTGATCTAAATACTATCTCCAATTGGGGCAGAGAAAACCTTGTTACCTTTAATGCTTCCAAAACCCAATTTCTCCATCTATCTACCCGTAAGGAACTCCCAGCGGACTATCCCTTATTCTTCAACAATACAAAATTCAATCCTTCATCTTCTCTCAATATTCTTGGTGTCTCTTTTTCTTCTGCTCTCAATTGGAAGGACCATATTACCAGTCTTGCTAAGGCAGCCTCCCAGAAGCTGGGTGTGCTCAACCGCCTTAGGGGGTTCTTTTCCCCTGTGTGACGCCTGCCAGCGTTGCAGAATCGCCTCCCGGTAGCCACTAGCGCTCGCCAGGGCAGTGAAATGGGCTACAGTCTATCTACAATGTTGTACTTTCTTTCTTGTGAATCGTCATGGCACAGGCAGTATAGAAGTGGTCTTTATTTTCGCCTGTGACAATGCATTTTATTTTATATCATGAGTTGAATATAAGATGCATTGTAGTGAAGTTGAGAGAGAAAGAGCGAGCGAGCAGGGTGGGGTCAGTGAGTGTTGATTTCCTCCTCCCTCCCTCGCCTGGAGGAGTTTCCCGCCTGCGTGGCTTTCTCTCGGTTTTGATTGGCTGGTGGTTCCTGGCGCCTTCTGCAGACCTGCTGCCTGGTGACGTAGCGGCCTGTGATTGGCTGACCACCATGCCTTTGTGTGATCCTGGGGGTCCCGAGGAGCTACCTTCCTCAGAGCTTGCCTGACCAGCATACCCTTCACACCTCCCTTATCACCTGTCCCCGACTTCTACCTATAGAACACTTTCTCTCTCTCTCAACTTCTTACCTCTCATTCTTCCAATTTATTTAACATCATAACTCCCCTTTGGTTCTGCACGGTTTCATATATCGGCCATCGTATTTTATGCTGAAGCTCTCAGATATTACATGTTTAGTTAGGCATTTTGGAGGGGTTACCATTTTGTCTGTAGAGGTTCGACACACTCACGGTGTCTCCCTACCTTTTGCTTGGTTGTCTGCTGGGCTATTTAATGTTAGACTGGGGTAAGGCTACTGGTGTTGTGATTTCCGATGTGTACTAGGTTTGGTTGAACCGGTACAATCGCAACGGATACGTGGGAAGCCTAGATGGTCTTTCTGACTGTGTACCTTGTGAGTTTAGCACTGTGTTGCGAGTGAGGGCTTTTGCCTCTGCCACCCAACACTGTGCTAACTCGTTTTGGTTTGACTTTGAGAGGGTCGCCAGGAGAGAACCAGATACTAGCGATCTGGATCTCTCAAGAGAGCACCCAGTCATTTAACGTAATTGGGCCGTACAGTCTTAAGGACCTCGCTAGGCTACGAGCCGCTTGCTCAGCCATTGTTTCCTAGCCTACTACATCCCAGCTAGACTTTATTCGCCTAGCAGACACCCGATTAAGATTATAAACTCTTATGTTATGTATGCAGCATTTTTATTCACGTTGATTGTAAGCCTTGGTTGTTGTTGAGTTGCACAACCCGAGCAGGCTTTTTGAGTTGCCTGAGGAAGTACTTCTTTTGTTGTTGGAGATAATACTATTGCGCATTTATTATTATTCCCGTGGCAGTTAACACTGTATGTCCCTACACTTGTCATATCTTGTTCCTGCTTTATATAACAGTTCAAAATCCGATTCGATCATCTTAAGCAGCATCAGACATTCTTCAGAAGATTCCTGCTCGATGCTTTAGGACTTTCGTTCACTTTCTTTAATATAGGAGTGACAGTTTATTATTGTTTAGAGTAACTTTAATTATACCTTCTTCTTGTTTGCATTAAATAATTTCAGTGATTTAATTAAGATCTCTATCTTTTCCTTGTATACATTATTAATGTAATTGTATGTTGTTGTGATCAGGCTGTATCAGATCATCAGCCTGTAGTAGTAGTGCATTTATACCGAGTTATAGGATACCCCGCTATCGCAGATTTAACTCTGGAGGGTATAGGTGTTTTTGTGCGCCGGCATTATAAGTTCGAGGGTTGGATCTAGTGTTACCGTTGTGGCTGTGTGCCTTTCTAGTCCAATGATTAACCCTTCCTACCCGGGCTGCCTTAGGTAAGGACAGCGCGGCAGAAGGGCCGCTACCCGGTATGCCTTACCTAAGGCATTTGCTTTAAAGCGTGCTTTAAATTTCGCGCGGGCAAATTTTACTTTGCGTGGGCGATCGTAGCGCCACCAAGCCTCAACTACCACGCTTATCAGTTCCTACGTTGCCGCCATTGAGAGCTACAGCAAAAAAATGAATTCCGACGCGTCCAATACTGTGCAATCTCCCGCGCGTCCCAGTGCTAACCCGCTTGCAACATCTACGCCTCTGCCAACCGAGAAGAAAAAGAAACTAAGGAAAGTGAAACGTTTGCTAAGTGAGAGTGCAATACACCGTGAACTTTTCAACCCGGATTTGAGCAGTGGTGAAAGCTCTGTGGACAAAAACCTCTATATTCAGAGTAGAAGTGGGAGCGAAATTGACGATTTTGTGGGATTTGGTGCTGATGACAATGTTGATTTATTTGAGGGGGGTGATAGTAGTGATGATCCTGATGTGGAAGTGGTGGAGGAAGGTGCTATTGAAGTACCAAGTGTGCTAGAGCCTAGCACACAGGCCGCGGTTGAGCGTTCGGACGCGGCGAGGTAAATACGCGGCAAAAGTTACCTCCACTTCCATCACCATCACTCCGGAACTATTTGAGCTAGAAAGCTCTACTCAACGCCATTCTACGCGGCAAGGTAAGGCGCACATTTTGACATATGTTTGATTAATGTAGGTAGTATATTAAGCGAGATTAGCCTTGGTTTACTTTTGTTGTGTTTTCAGCCAAATCGCCCGGATACAGCCTCCGTCCTTAAGAAAGGCTGCTCGGGTAGGAAGGGTTAAGAGCCCTTGTTTTATACGAGTCCCGGTCGTAACACCTGCACAGCTTCTTGCTCTGTACAGGGGCATAGTGCGTCCTTGTATTGAGTATTGTTCAAATTTGTGGGGAGGTTCCTCTCACACCACTCTCCTAGACAAAGTTGAAAGGAAGTCCTTTCGTATCATTAACTCCCGTCCACTCACCAACTCTCTGCAATCTCTCTCTCTGCGCCACAATGTTGCATCTCTCTCGCTATTCTATCGCTACTATAATGATCAGTGTTCCTCAGAGCTTTCCCAGTGTATACCACCTCCTTTACGTAGGGCACGTGGTACCCGTCTTGCAACTCAATCCCACCCCTACTCTGTGCAACTCTCCAACCCAAGAGTGAAACGTTCCTCTCAAACTTTCTTCTACTCAACAGCTGAGCTCTGGAACTCTCCCAGAATCAGTCTTTCCCTCTTCCTATGATTTAAATTGCTTCAAACTTCGTGTGTCCAGGCATTTTGGCTCAAGCGTCCCTTGATTTTGACCCTGTCACTCTTTCAACTATGGGGGAGGCAGTCGCTATAGGCAGTTCTGCCTTTTGCCTCCCTCAATCGCATAGAAAAAAAAAATAAAAAAATCCAGGAGTCGATTTCTTCCTGGCGAGCGATAGCGAGCCAGTATTGTTTGGAGAAATCCGGCTTCGCTGGAGAAATTTTTCTATCGAAAAATTTACAAATTTAGCTTGCTGTCAAAACAAAAATATATATATGCTGGCTCGCTACCGCTCGCCAGGAAAATATTGACACCTGGATGGGGGTAAACGTCTTAAAACAGTAGGCTAAATGGGGCCGAATGGATACAAGCCAAAGAGAGAGGGATAGCAAGATAAAAAAAGCGAGGTGGGCTCCCTTAAAGACCTCATAAATATGTTAGATCGTAGTGAGTATCCGGAGGAGTGTAGTGAGGTGACTGATAATATGCCTCTAAATGGACTATTGGATCTGTGCTGCCTCTATGCCTATGTATTTTAAACCGTCTTGGTGGTGTAATGGTTAAGGTGTCTAAAAATCTGTGTGTGATAACCCGGGTTAGAATCCTGGTGGATCACATATATATGCTTTCACTAATTTCATTTGAGGTGTTTGGTGTTGCGGTGAAATTATTAAAAAAAAAAAAAAAATAGATCATTCCAACTAACATTGCACAACGAGGGAAATCTTTGTTTATGAAGTAATACTGATAAATAATTAGCCTAACGATAGAGGTTTTAGTTCATATATTAAAACGTGTCATGCATATATTATAAAGATACATACTTTGTAGGAATATGTATATGTGTCTGTGTGTGAGAGAGAAAGAGAGAGAGGTGTGTGTGTGTGTGCATGTGCGTGTGAGAGAGAGGATGACGTATGTGAGAGGAATGTGTTCTTGTATTTGGACTGAGAGAGAGAGAGAGAGAAAAAAAAGGGTGAAGGTCATTCGGCGAGAAAGGGTAAGACCGGTAGAGAGAGAGAGAGAGAAGAGAGAAGAGGAGATAGATAGAGAGAGAGAGAGAGAGAGAGAGAGAGAGAGAGAGAGAGAGAATAAAGAAAGAAAAAGAAAGAGAGAAAGAAAGAGAGAACAAAAAGAGAGAAAGAAAGAAAGATACAAACAAACAGAGAGAGAGAGAGAGAGAGAGAGAGAGATACGTTTATGGACTGATATGGCCGAGAGAGAGAGAGAGAGTGTGTGTGTGTGTGTGTGTGTGTGTGTGTGTGTGTGTGTGTGTGTGTGTGTGTGTGTGTCTGTGTCTGTGTGTGTGTGTGTGTGCGCGCGCGCGCGCGCCATACAACTAGTCCACACCACTATCATATTAAAGGGGTAGTACTCGTTTTATATGGACCCCCTTCTCCCTCATGTTTAGCATATCAGTTTTGAGGTTTTTAAACATTCGTTCCGTTAGGTTGGCCATTTTGAGATCTTTCGCCTCATTTTGTTGTCAATATTAAGATCTTTCGTGCACTTTAGGTGTCAATTTTTTCCTGGCGAGCGAAAGCGAGCCTCTAATTTTAGAAGGAACCAGCCTTCGGTTGGGAAATGTTTCTACCGAAAAATGTACAAATGTTTTTTGAAAGGGGGTCTAGGGGGTGTTTTTCTAAGCTTGATGGAGGTCTAGCGACGACTCTAGAAAATAAATTAATGAATAAATATGTCGACCAAAAACCAAACACTTTTTTTTTCTTCTATGTGAATTAGGGAGACAAAAGGCATAACTGCCTGCAGCAAGTGCCTCCCCCAGATTTCAAAGAGTGACAGGGCCGAAATCAAGGGACGTTCGAGCTAAAATGCCTGGACACACGGAGTTTGAAGCAATTTAAGTCATAGGAAGAAGGAAAGACTGATTCTGGGAGAGAGTTCCAGAGCTCAGCCGTTGAATAGAAGAAAGTCTGAGAATAGTGTTTCACTCTTGGGTTGGAGAGTTGCACAGAGTAGGGGTGGGATTGTGTTGCAAGGCGGGTACTACGTACCCTACGTAGAGGTGGTACCGGTATACACTGGGAAAGCTCCGAGGAAAACATGAAATGCCTTCGATTCTCTGTTCATGTTTGTCATCAATAACACAACAATCCGAAGCGATACAATGAACCCCGCCAGAGGGTGAGACGTGAGTGTCATGTAATATATACCTGGTGACTGGCAACCTGATCCCTTGTGTCATGTTACCCTTATACCTGGTGCCTTGGAGGGGGGGGGGGGTACTTTGATCTCTGTGTGTGTGTATGTGCGTCTGTCTTCTTGTATACAGTCGTGGTCAATAATTCTGATACATTTTGAAGCCTCAAACATGTCGAGCGAACCTCCGAGAGGAGGTTCAGCTTTGTTCGAGACAGCTTCCAAATGCAAATATCAGCATTAATGGCCAGAACTGTACATCTCTCTCTCTCTCTCTCCCATCAAGTATATCTTCTATTTATAATATATATTAAAACAATATATATATATATATATATATATACAGTGGTATAGAGCCCAAAAAGGGGGACAACAATCACAACACAATATTTCCCAAGAGAGAGACAGTGGGGTCTCCAGCAGACTTCCAATTTTCCGAAGGCCTCTTCACATCAGACACTCATTGAAGCCACCACCATCCTCCTTATATCCAGGCATGACCCTTCATATATACACTGGGTCCCCGGGCCAGGAGCCTGACGGACTATTATCTAGACCAACTGGCGCCCGACCCCCTCTCCCAATGACCGTGTTATCACTCATCTATTCACAAGCATTCTCTATTCATTCCTATTCATTACCACTTCTCTTGCCTGTTCTTCAGTCATCTCTCTACCTTCCAACACTTGTACTACACAATCTCTCCATCTCATCTGAGGTCTTCCTCTACCTCCCCTTATTTCTGACTCATATACTCTCTTTGTAAGCCTTTCATCTCCCATTCGTTCAACATTTCCATACCAGCACAGCACCCTTTTGTCTACTCTGGCCAATAAGGGTTCCTGCTCTCCCACTCTCCTACGTATCTCTTCATTCCTCAATCTGTCTCTACGCGTCAATCAACACATACTCCTCAAGCAGCTCATCTCCATCACATCCAAGTTTCTTCTCTCTTGTACCTTCAAAGCCCATGTTTTAGCCCCATATATCGCTGTTGCTACAACTATCCCTTGATACATTGGACTTTCAGCTTTCATTTCCTGTATATATATATTGTATATATATATTATAGAGATAAGTATATAATAGATATTAATATATATATTGTAGTGTAGGCGAACAGACTTCAAAATTTTCATAATTTATACACACACACACACACACACACACACCATAAAACAGTAGGTAGAGAGTCCTGGGGCGAGGGGAAGTTCAGTAGGCTACTCGATTAAGTGGGTTCATGTCACACAGAGAGAGAGAGAGAGAGAGAGAGTACAAAGTACAAAGGAGTACAAAGGAAATCAAGCAACAACAGATCTAGTGACCCTTCTAGGTTGCTTGTCCTCCAAACACTGAGGATCAAGTGTCCAACAGTTTTTAGAGTGTGTAAGGAACATTGGCAAAGGGAACTACTGCCTGCCACTAAGCGTGGCAGGACTAGAAGTTATTTAGGGACCTATGGTTTTAGTAACTGAGGGGGGATAAAGTTATCATTTACAAACGCAGTCAGTCGCGGGTTGAAGCGAGATATTTTTTCTAGCGAAATTTAAATGAATCCACGGGTTGCTGCAGTCCTATACCGGGCTGCAGAGAAGAGCAGAGAGAGAGAGAGAGAGAGAGAGAGATAGAAGCGAGAGAGAGAGATAGAAGATAGAGAGTAGAGAGGAAGAGGAGAGATAGAGAGAGAGAGAGAGATAATAGAGAGAGAGAAGAGAGAGAGAGCGAGAGCGAGAGAGAGCGAGAGCGAGAGAGAGATGAGGAGAGAGAGAGAGTAGAGAGACCACCTATCTTCTTAATAAATTCATCAACCACCATCATTGACCACCCTTTCTTAATCATCACCACCATCATTCACCACCCTTTCTTAATCATCACCACCATCATTCACCACCCTTTCTTAATCATCACTACCATTAATCACCACCCTTTCTTAATCATCACCACCATCATTCACCACCCTTTCTTAATCACGACCACCATCACCGCCCCACTGGTCACTATCCCACACCTGGATAATTCATACCACCTTGATCATTAACCTGGTAATTTGTCATGTCTCCCGTTTATACTCCCATGCACCGTTAATTTTAATATATGCTTGAATTAATTATTATTATTGATATTATTAATAGGTATAGAGATAAAATGAATTGGGAGATAAGGTAATGTATATATTTGATTTAGTTAACAATTAGATTAGCAATTCTAGCAATTTTAAAGTTATGTTTTTAGTGTGTGCCCCAGACCCTCTTTCCCTGTTCATAAAAAAAAAAAAAAAAAAAAAAAAAAAAAAAAAAAAACGGTTAACAAAATGTGTTTGCCAGAGGCCAAAAAAAAACAAAAAAAAAAACGGTTAACAAAATGTGTGCCAGAGGCCAGTTTTTCCTTCGCTTACCCTTGCCAGGTAAAAATCGAAACCTGGCTGGGGAGATGGATTATAATCGAGTAACTAATGGAGCTAGAGCTAAAGTTCGCTAAAGTCAAAACAAAACCATGACGAATCAGGGGTTTACAGGAGGTTTGTGGGGTATCAAGAAGACCACCCACAAATTTAGTAGGGGTAACATGGGTAATTGGTGGTAGTAGTGGGAGGTCCTTCTTGCCTCGGCATTACCTATGCAAACATGGGGAGAACACAAAGTTCATTAATTAACTGTTCTTGGAATACTTTTCTCTCACAATCATTTCATCTTATCTCTTGCTTAGTCAGCTTCCCAAAGTTGCCGTATATACAGTATACAGTATACCGGGTACTCAACCAACTCTACGGGGGTTTCTCCTCGGCACAGCTTATTGCTCTCTGCGGGGGTTTAGTACGTGCCTGGAGAGATAATTGTTCTCATATATGGCGTTATTCAATATTTACTGAGGTTCATCAAGGGATACAATTAATAGTGTTTCGTTTCATCAACTTTCCTCTTCTAACGAAGTATCTAGTGCCTTGCCACTCGCCGTAATGTAGCATCATTCCTTATCTGTCACCATGACAAACATGTTTCGGGCGAAATTCCCCCCATGTCTCCAACCGCTCCTTGGTAATAGGAGGGACGCGTCTTTCAACACACGCTCACCTATGCTTTGTTTTGTTACAGTGGCGTACAAGATCAATCAACTATTCAGTGCTCTTTCAGACCAATTTACTTGCGTTATATTTAGTTTTCGCTCTTGATCTTAGAACCGCCCCCACAAAAAAATAAAAAATAAATAAAAAATAAATAAAAAAAAACAAAAATTGTAACTTAATAGTCCTAAAATCTATTTGCCGATACCACTACAAAATATTCCAAAAATTATGCCAAAAACATTTAGTTAATGATACAAAAAGTTGCTGGAAAAAGAACTGGTGTGAACCCGCCTTAATGGGGAAAAATATTAATGGGTAGGAAAGTTGTTAGCATACGTTTAACCCTTCGCCCATTAAGATCACTATCAGCCTCCTTTACCCTCATATATCGTAGCCCACACGCGGGATGTTTCACCTTGAATTTGGATTAGGTCAGGTTGGGTTAGATTTGTTAGGTTAGGCTAGGATATATTTAGGTTAGGTTAGATTAGCTTAGGAGGTAGTCAAATTTTCTGGATCTCTTTCTCCCTCATGTTTAGCATATTAACTTTGAGATTTTAAGACGTTCGTTTCTATTAGATTACCTCGGTAATGCGTTCAGCACTCTCCGAGGGTCATGGAAGCAAACATCATTCCATGGGAAATCAAAGAAGTACTGCCGGAGAGCCTCCCAGCCGGCAGCGCCAAAGTGCCATAAGCGCTGCCGGCTGGGAGGATCGGGTGGCCGTACGTGAGAGTTAGGACAGGTGACAGAGATAAGTTTATGGTCGGAGGAGCCCAAAGGAGAGAAAAGATTAACAGTATAAGAAGAAGGGTTAGAAGTTAGAAACAAGTCAAGCATGTTGGGCCGATCTCCGAAGCGATCCGGGATACGGGTGGGATGCTGAACCAACTGCTCTAGGTCATTTGGGATAGAAAAGATGTACAGTAGGCTTGTTCACCAGGTTGGTCAGTGGAATGAGAGGAGAGCCATTTTATGCTGTGCTATGTTAGGTTAGGTTGATTTGGTTATTCTATGTAAAGTTAGGTTGATAAGGTTATGTTGATCAGGTTATGTTAGGTTGATTTAGTAATGCCATGTTAGATATAGTTCTGAAGTTCGATTACATGTTAAGGATGAAAAGGTAGACTATGTTAGATGTTAGCAAAACGATGTGGGATGAAACCAAACCCATCTATATATAATTTATAATTGTTATGATAACCCCATGAGTATCTAGGACGCTATTTCACGATGTATTCTGGTTACCATTAGTCTATTTTATACACTATAGGCAGGGTTTCTAGGAATGGCATAGGTATAACCCTCCCAATTCATCATCTGGCCCTGAAATTCAACCTTACGCTAAATATACTTGTTTTGTGATAGTCAGAATAAAACAACAAACCAATAAAACCGTCACCGTCTACTGAAAGGGTTAAGGAGAGGGGGGTCACCGGCTTTTTATTATCTTTCTCTCCTTTCTTCTCTTTCCCTGGCTTGTATCAATTCGGCCCCATGCAGCCAACTGTTTTAAGACGTTTATCCCCATCCAGGTGTCGATTTCTTCCTGGCGAGCGCTAGCGAGCGGGCAGCATTGTATGGAGAAATCCGGCTTCGCAGGAGACATTTTTCTATCGAAAAATTTACAAATTTAGCTTGCTGTCAAAACTAAAATATATATATGCTGGCTCGCTACCCGCTCGCCAGGAAAATTTTGACACCTGGATGTGGGTAAAACTCTTAACATAGATAGGCTGAATGTGGTGGCCGACTGGATACAAACAACCAAAGAGAGATGGAGAGAAGAGAAAGATCAAATAATCTAGGTGTGCTTCCCGTACAGGGTTGAGTCACCAGCCTAGGGGTCCTATAGTAAGACCCTACGTAACTATAGGGCCTCTTCTATAGCCTTAAGGACTCTATAAACCGCTTACAAACCAGGCAGTTCATGGGTGTAGTATATCATTATGCCCAGGGTAGTCTGCTTATACAAACATGAACTATAACACAGGATGATTATATATATATATATATATACAGTATATAGTGTGTGTGTGTGTTAAAAAGGGTAATAAGGCGAACGAACGAGGAGGAGCAGAGAGGGAGAGAGGAGAGAAGGAGAGGAGAGAGAGATGAGGGATGAGACAGGGTGTAGAGTGAGAGGCTTGAATGGACGGGAGAGAGAGCGAGAGAGAGAAGAGAGACAGAGTGGGAGTGTTGAAGAAGATGAAAGTGTGAAGTGAGATGGGCGGGTGAGATATAATACCCTCTCTCTCTCTCTCTCTCGTCGCATTATTTAATTGAGCGTAATACCGGCTATATTGTTTCTGTGTACACAATTATTAATGCTGATATTGTATTTCCCTGACGTAATATACACCCATTATTGGACCGTATAGTAAATGTGTGTGTGTGTGTTGTTTCATGAGAGTAATGTACACTACTTATTTCTATATACATTTTTCTCCTCTTCTTCCTCCTTTTCCTCCCTCCCTGTCCTTCTCCCCCCTCTCCTCCCTTCAGCCACTATCATTCTAATACACACACACTCTTTCATTGTCATCTGTAGTCATTTATTTTGTTTTGTAATGCTTAGTAGAACTTCATTTAAATTTCGTAGTACTATGTTACAATATTCAGTATCTTAGCACCACACACATAAACCACACCAAAACCCATAACCACACCCACCCATATGCGCACACACCCCTATACGCAGACAAATAAACACACACACCCACCAACACACACAGAACACACAACACACACACACACAGCACACCAAACACCACACAACAAAACAAACACACCGGAACACAAAAAACAACAAAAACGGACACAATCTTTCTCTTTCCTCCTTTCTCCTCATCCCTCCCCTCCATTCAGAGGGAAAGGGTTGTCGGTGACCTTGGTGTCTGTCTGTCTGTCTGCCTGTCTGAGGGAGGAGGAGGAGGAGAAGGAGGCGGAGGCGGAGGCGGGCAGGAAGGAGGAGGAGGAGGATGGAAAGTATTGAGGAAAATTATAAGTAAGAGGAAGATTGTAAAGAAGAAACAGAATATGGAGGAGAGAAGAAGAGAGGTAGTGAGGAAGTAGGTGAGAGGTAGTGAGGAAGTAGGTGAGAGGTAGAGAGGTAGTGAGGAAGTGAAAGGAACAAGAAGAACAGGTGGATAATGGCTCAGGAAGCAAATGAGTAGGAGGAAAATGAGGGATAAGAGTAAATTGTAAAGGATAAGCAAGATAAGAAGGAGAGAAGAGGAAGAGAGGACGTAGGAAGAAGAAGAAGAAGAAGAAGAAGAAGAAGAAGAAGAAGAAGAAGAAGAAGAAGAAGAAAGCAGAGCGCAGGTGGTAATGATGGATGGAGGAGAAGAAGGAATTAACAACGGAAAGACGGAAACGGGGAATGAAAGTACAATTGATGTACAGTATTACGTAGAGGGAAAATAGTCTAAAATGAACATCAGAGAGAGAGAGAGAGAGCGCGTATAATATGGCATAAAGAAAGAGAAAGAAGAAAAGGAAGAAGAAGAAGAAGAAGAAAGAAGAAGAGAAGAAGAAGAAGAAAGCAGAGCGCAGGTGGTAAGGATGGATGGAGAAGAAGAGAAGTA
>CM064493.1:20495044-20597544 GCA_032716605.1 Paralithodes platypus
GTAGCAAGGAACTGGTTACGTACAGGTTTCATTCAAGATTACCGGTACCATTATAATTATTTTATTAGTAGTAGTAGTATTTGTAATATTATTAGCAGCAGCAGATGAGAGTAATTGTGTCATTCTATATATAAAAAAAAAAAATCATATACTGTGTCATCTGTCTGTCTGTGTGTCTGTTTATTTGCCTGCCTGTTCGTCCACTCACCCTATCTCTGTCTGTCAATTTTTCTGTTGTCTTTCCTACGTACTGTACATAATGTGTCTTCCCTGGCTTAGAAGTTTGGTTGTCTGGTCTTCCTACTTCCCTCTTTCTTTCCTTCCTTCTGTTCCTCCTTTCCTCCTTACTCCTTTTATTTGCCTCTCTTCCAACATCTCTTCTTTCCTTCATCCATCCTTCCTTCCTTCTGTTCCTCGTTTCCTCCTAAATTCCTTTTATATTCCTTTCTCCCTCCCTCTCTTCCTTCCTTCATCCATCCATCCACCTTTCCTTTCTCCCTCCCTCCCCTTCCCTCCTCCCCCCCCCCCCCTCCCCCAATAAATGCCTCCCCTCCCCATGTTGAGCCTAAACATTGAGAGCTAAGTATCATCGGAGCCGCCTTAATGAGTTTGTAGTTCTGGTTGGATCAGTTGGAATGTTGACCACAGATACTATAATAGTGTTGGTCTGATGGTCTACATTAACATATTGTGGTGAGAGAGAGAGAGAGAGTTACAGGGAGTTACAAGGAATAGATAGTATCTCGGAGACATATTGAGTCCATTCCGGGGAGATACTCGAAGTGGAAGGAGAGAGACTGTTTAGTGCGCTAGACTCATTACAGAGTGTGCAAAATACTATCTACTCTATTCTTGAATTCCTCTACTGAAGAACTGTTTACAACTTCTGAGGGAAGTTTGTTCCAGGTAGAACAGTTCTTTATGTGAAATAGTTTCCACAAATACTAGTGCTGAACCTTTTCCATTCTAATTTCCAGCCATTGTTGCGTGTTGTATTCATATTGAGGCTAAACATTTTGCTATAATCCACATTGTCAAACCCATAAATATTTTAAAAACTTCAATGAGCTGACCTCGCAGTCTGCGTGTCTCCAACGTAAAGAGATTAAGAGCTCTCAACCGGTCCTCATAGAGAGAGAGAGAGAGAGAGAGAAACAGTGTGTGTGCGTGCGTGTGTGTCAAAGATATGCAACATAATCTAGATAAGCTGTCACATTGGGCTCAAATTTGACAAATGTGTTTCAATGCGGATAAATGTAAAGTACTCCATATCGGAAACCGAAATGAGAAAGGAAACTATTCAATGAATGGCACCCAATTTAAGACTGTAGACAGAGAAACTGATTTGGGAGTAACAATATCGAGTAACCTAAAACCGAGTCAACAATGTTCAGAAGTTGTTAAGAAGGCAAACAAAATAATTGGCTTTATAGGCAGGTCATTTGAGCATAAATCCAAAGATGTAATACTAACTCTTTACAATTCCTTAGTCCGCCCTCTCCTGGAATATTGCGTTCACTCCTGGTGCCCTTACTACCAAAAAGATATAGACAAACTAGAACGAATTCAACGTAGAGTTACCAAAATGATACCTTGCCTAAAGAACAAACCATACAAGAAGCGTCTAAGATAATTATATTTATTTCCTTTAACCCAGCGCAGATTAAGAGGCGACTTAATTCAAGTGTTCAAAATCATCAATGGCATCGACAATATGAACAATCAAATTACACGCAGGGGAACGGTTGCAAAATTATTGGTAAGTCTTTTAACTCACACGAGTCTAAGAATGTCTTCTTCAATCGAGTTGTCAACTTGTGGAATGGGCTTCCCCGAGATATCATAGACTGCAACACCGTTGATTCTTTTAAACTTTGCCTAGACAAACACCTTGCCTTAAATCCACGACTGAGTGCATTTGTAAATTAATACAGTTTTTTTTCCACTATTATATTACTAACAACTGTCCCCAACTAACATCTAATCCTGCCACTGATATCTGTCCCAGGGCAGTCTTCCCTTTCCATTTTCCCCTTACCCACTCTAAACTACTGTTTGGACACTAAGCGTCTTGACCATCAGTGTTTTGGAGGGCAAGCAGCCTTGAGGGGTCGCTTGACTTGTTGTTGCTTGATTTCCTTTGTACTCATTTGTACTCTGTCTAACACTCCGACACACACACACACACACATCTAAGCCTTTCTCTCTTAAAAGACATATCTTTTAGGCATCTTAAAAGTCCCTTACCACCATTAAAGCTCTCTCTCTCTCTCTCTCTCTCTCTCTCTCTCTCTCTCTCTCTCTCTCTCTCTCTCTCTCTCTCTCTCTCTCTCTCCTAATGAACCAAGCTAGCCTATTGATTGAGACGATGAGTTAGCCTGACTTTGTGGTTGGAATGCTGTAAGCTCTGGAACTCTCTCCCAGAATCAGTCTTTCCCTCTTCCTGTGACTTAAATTGCTTCAAAATCCGTGTGTCCAGGCATTTTGGCTCGAACGTCACTTGATTTTGGCCCGGTCACTCTTTCAACTCTGGGGGAGGCACTCGTCACAGGTAATTCTGCCGTTTGTCTCCCTCACTCACATAGTAAACAAAAATACAGTAAAGTGGTATTATTTTACATTAGGCATAATTTCATATAAATATATATGCTTGATGTTTGGTTTTTCTGCCCCCTGTGTGTGTGTTTTTTTGTTTTTTTTTGTTTTTTTCTCTTCTATATTCCAACTACTCCCTCTCGGGCATAAGCTGAGAGTCTGTACATTCCACCGCTCAACACGGTGAAGCCCGTGATGTCCTGTTCCAGTCTGGGGAGTGAGACATGTGAAGCATCCATCATGGCTCGAAGCTGCTCCATCTCTGAAGCGGCTGGTTGCTTTGTTCAAGTGCTTCACCGTCTCACCCTCCAGACTCAGACCCTCACTCTCAGAACGCCACCTATTGAGCAGTGAACTCACTGCGTGTATATGTGTGTGTGTGTGTGTGCGCCTCAGAGCTGTCTCCTCAATATCTCAATATAAAAGTTAGTTTACGCCTAGCATGCTAAACACAACAACTGATCAATACTTTCACTCACCATTCATTGAGTCATATAGCTCTTAGATTTTGTGGGGATTTTTCCTATGCAAGATATAAACGATGCAGAAGGGCTCAACACTCTCTGGTCCGACGTCTTGTGGGTTATTATATTATTGTGTTTAATTTGTATTCAGGATTTTGCTTGTTTTTACCATTCTTGAGCAACTTAAAGCTCCATTCCATTATCTTTGCCTATTAGAAAAACAAAACAAAAAAACTTAAGGGGATGGTTGTTTTTTCTGGACACCTTTCTCCCTTGTGTTAGTCCCATTAGTTTTGAGATTTTAAGACATTTTGCTCTTTAGTATGACTATTTTAAGACCCTTCGCCCCATTTCATTGTAAATTTTATATTTTGGTGTCGATTTTTTTCCTGGCGAGCGATAGCGAGCCTGTAATTTTAAGAGGAACCGGCCTTCGGCCGGGAACATTTTCTACCGAAAAACAGTACACATTTATCTTGAGGGGAGGTCTACGTTTTTGTTTTAAAGCTTGATGGAGGTCTAGGGAGGAAAATAAAACAAATAATAATATAAAATATATATCATAAGCAAATAAATACGCCCATTCCACATTAAAGAAACAACTCACCACAGCATGTTTTGATAATATAACCAATTATACTAATAAGGTATTCTCTCGTTCTCTCAAAATGATAAGCCATCATATTAACAAAGGCACAACACATAATAGTCTCTCTCTCTATCTTATTATAATAATAATCCTAATTATTGTTGACCTGCATAAACATTATCTCTCTCTCTCTCTCTCTCTCTCTCTCTCTCTCTCTCTCTCTCTCTCTAATTGGCTTCTGCTCCCCCCCCCTTCTCTCCTCTCACTCTCTCACACACTACTCTCTCTCTCTCGCTCTCTCTCTCTCTCTCTCCATAATGTCTTCTGCTCCCCCCCCTCTTCTCTCTCACCCTCTCACACATACTCTTCTCCTCTCTCTCTTTCTCACTAATTGTCTTCTGCTCCCCCCCCCCCCTTCCCCCTTCTCTCCTCTCACCCTCTCACACACTACTCTCTCTCTCTCTCTCACTAATTGTCTTCTGCTCCCCCCCCCCTTCTCTCCTCTCACTCTCTCACACACTACTCTCTCTCTCTCTCTCTCTCTCTCTCTCTCTCTCTCACTAATTGTCTTCTGCTCCCCCCCCCCTTCTCCTCTACTCTCTCACACACTACTCTTCTCTCTCTCTCTCTCTCTCTCTCTCTCTCTCTCTCTCTCTCTCTCTCTCACTAATTGTCTTCTGCTCCCCCCCCTTCTCTCCTCTCCTCTCTCACACATACTCTCTCTCTCTCTCTCTCTCTCTCTCTCTCTCTCTCTCACTAATTGTCTTCTGCTGCCCCCCCCCCCTTTCTACTCTCACTCAACACTACTCTCTCTCTCTCTCTCTCTCTCTCTCTCTCTCACTATTGTCTTCTGCCCCCCCCCCCCCCCTTCTCTCTTCACTCTCCACACATACTCTCTCTCTCTCTCTCTCTCTCACTAATTGTCTTCTGCTCCCCCCCCCTTCTCTCCTCTCACTCTCTCACACACTACTCTCTCTCTCTCTCTCTCTCACACACACACGCACTACTCTCTCTGTCCCTAATTGTCTTCTGACCCCTTCTCTCTCTCTCTCTCTCTCTCTCTCTCTCTCTCTCTCTCTCTCTCTCTCACACACACACACACACACACAAACACACACACACACTCTCTCTCTCTCTCTATTTCTCCAATCAAACAAGCAATCAGTATAATTGACCTTTTATTCCCACCCCCGCTGTTCATTCGAAATAACTTAAGGGGAGGTTTCCACTTGAGGGATTTGTTTCTTTACCCCTTTCTCCCTCATGTTTAGCCCCATTGCTTTTGAGATTTTAAGACGTTCGCCCCATTAGTTTCGCGATTTTAAGAACTTTCACCCCATTTATGTCACTTTTAAGACCTGTCGTCCCATTTAGGTGTCAATTTTGTCCTGGCAAGCGATAGCGAGCCTGTAATTTAAGAGGAACCGGCCTTCGGCCGGGAAATTTTTCTACCGAAAAATGTACAAATTTATCTTGAAAGGGGGTCAAGGGGGTGTAATTTCAAGCTTGATGGTAGCCTAGGAAACAAACTAAAAACCTCCTCTTAAACGCAGACGTAACAAGCGGCTTTTATTGTTTATTGATTAGTGTAAGTAGATAATGGCCCTTATATTAGTGTAAGTAGATAATCGTCCTTATATTAGGATGGGGTATTGATTTATATTATGGCTATCATTTCACCAATTATATTCTTATTAGGAAGGACCTGTATTTTTGTATATTATGATTGGGTATGCTAATTAAGTTGTCCGTAATACTCTACCCATCTTAAGGTATATTGATGGTAATAAACCCATCTATAACATGTTCCAAATAAGTAGGTTAATAAGATTGGGTATTTTTGTCTATTATTTTGATTAGTTGTCCATAATAATCTACCCATCTTAAGGGGAGATTTCCACTTGAGGGATTTTTTTTCTTGACTCCTTTCTCCCTCATGTTTAGCCCCATTGCTTTTTCTAATTTTAAGACGTTCGCCCCATTATTTTGACGATTTTAAGAACTTTCGACCCATTTCTGTCAATTTTAAGACCTTTCGTGCCATTTAGGTATCGATTTTATCCTGGCGAGCGATAGCGAGCCTGTAATATAAGAGGAACCGGCTTTCAGCCGGGACATTTTTCTACCCAAAAATGTACAAATTTATCTTGAAAGAGGGTCAAGGGGGTGAAATTTTAAGATTGCTAGAGGAGTAGAAAACAAACTAAAAACCTGCCCTTAAGGTATATTGATGGTAATAAACCCATCTATACCCTGTTCCAAATAAGTAGGCCAAAACTCCTAGACACTAACCTCCATAACTTACAAACGACTACAGTAATCGAGCTAATATGTCTACCATTTGGGAAGGGTCAGACGGGGAAGAGGTGAAGACATTGACAGCCCATTTGTTCTAGCCCTGTTTGAGTTACGGGGTCACGATTTCTGGTCTACCTATTTGGAACAGGGTATAGGAAGGCCAATGACTCACTATACCCAATTATACTATATACCTTTTTCATAGCTTTTGTATACCCATGATTGTTTTAATAATAAAGTAAGGACGTTAAAGTGAGAATTAAGGGAGCCCACCTCGCTTTTTTTCTCTTTCTCTCCCTCTCTCTTTGGCTTGTATCCATTCGGCCCCATTCAGCCTACTGTTTTAAGACGCTTACCCCCATCCAGGTGTCAATATTTTCCTGGCGAGCGGTAGCTAGCCATCATATATATTTTTGTTTTGACAGCAAGCTAAATTTGTACACTTTTCGATAGAAAAATTTCTCCGGCGAAGCCGGATTTCTCCATACAATGCTGGCTCGCCATCGCTCGCCAGGAAGAAATCGACACCTGGATGGGGATAAACGTCTTAAAACAGTTGGCTGAATTGGGCCGAATGGATACAAACCAGGGAAAGAGAAAGGGAGAGAAAGAAAACAAAAGCAGGTAACCCCCTTAACACTGCATTGCTTTGATTTCTAGACCCCATTCCTAAGCATAAGGAAATCTGCTAATGTTAGCCAAATTATGTTTTAAAGTGTCCTCATATTTATAGGGTTAATGTATGTGAGAGTGTGTGTGTATGTGTGAGAGAGAGAGAGAGAGAGAGAGAGAGAGAGAGAGAGATGAGAGAGAGAGAGAGCGAGAGAAGGAGATGGAGAGAGGAGAGAGAGAGGAGAGAGAGAGGGGGAGAGAGGAGAGAGGAGAGAGGAGAGAGGAGAGAGGAGAGGGAGAGAGGAGAGGGAGAGAGAGAGGGGAGAGAGAGAGAGAGAGAGAGAGAGAGAGAGAGAGAGAGAGAGAGAGAGAGAGAGAGAGAGAGAGAGAGATTAATAAATATGATGTATGACCTATGACCCAGGGAAGAGATGGTGCATAATTAATGACCAGATTATTTATAGATCCCGTAAGAAGAAGGTATGCATTTATTTTTTGATCTTGGAACAATGCCAATAAAATAGAATATCCTTATACAAATGCTCAGTAATCTCTCTCTTTCTCTCTTTTCTTCTTTCTCTGTTGGGTTGTCTGTCTGTCAATATGAACAAAACACTATCTCTCTCTCCCCCCCACACTCTCTCTCTCTCTCTCTCTCTCTCTCTCTCTCTCTCTCTCTCTCTCTCTCTCTCTCAGTATACCTATGATCAGTATATTTAACATGTCTGCCAATATTTTATCAAGGAGCCACACTGACACCATTGAGTCAGTCACTCCTCTCTCTCTCTCACTCTCATCTATATCTCCTCTGTCTCTCTCTCTCAGTATACCTATGATCAGTATATTTAACATGTCTGCCAATGTTTTATCAAGGAGCCACACTGACACCATTGAGTCAGTCACTCTCTCTCTCTCTCACTCTCTCTCTCTCTCTCTCTCTCTCTCTCTCTCTCTCTCTCTCTCTATCTCTCTCTCTCTCTCTCTCAGTATACCTATGATCAGTATATTAACATGTTCTGGCCAATGTTTTATCAAGGAGCCACACTGACACCATTGAGTCAGTCACTCTCTCTCTCTCACTCTCTCTCTCTCTCTCTCTCTCTCTCTCTCTCTCTCTCTCTCTCTCTCTCTCTCTCTCTCTCTCTCAGTATACCTATGATCAGTATATTTAACATGTCTGCCAATGTTTTATCAAGGAGCCACACTGACACCATTGAGTCAGTTACCCAACCTCAGATATTTACAAGCACAACAACAACACCATTCAGGTCCTTTCACTGGCTGGGTTATTTCGCCAGTGTCCTACAAGCGCCTTTGGCAACCCCTACGAGATTTGACATTGTTTTGGATAGGTCTGAGTTTTATATAATGCTTAGTTTAAAAGTGTGCTGACATAGGATTGATACTCTTATTTTTCTGAATGAATAGGTAACATGTGAAAGAGAGATGGGTGGTGGGAGTTAATATAGTCGGCTAATATTCAGTAATATTAGGGCTTACATTATGACCAAGTTACATAACAATATAGAGTCAGTGTCATATTCTAATCTGATTACATCATACATACAGGGTATCATCCTCTTTGGACTCAAATTACCTCACATAAACTAGGGAGATATTCTTACTGTTTCCCTGGATCGTATTACATGCTTTGTCTACCAACCACATTCCCAAAACAAACGTAATCACACCCACCCACTTACACAGATATGCAAATAAATGTGTGAGACAAAATAGCACACACACACACACACACACACACACAAAATAAACCACAATCATATTCCCTCCTACGAGCACTGTCAAACCTCCAAAAATATCATACATGAGTGGAGTTTGAAATATCCCCCCAAAATTACAAAAAAGGTATATTGTTCGGGTATAAAGATTAGAAAATATAATGTCAACTGATGCAAAGTGGAGACCGTATCTACAGTAATTTATTGAGGTGGAAATACTGAGAAAAATGGAAAGACAGAAATAACGTTGGATTGTGTCGAAAGGAAATGACAATGAAAAAGTTGAGATAATATGAAAGGGGAATTGAATGTATATTTGCAAGGTGAAATAGAGGTAGGGTATTTACGAATGTGGGAAGGTACCGGTATTTGTAGTTGCACCAATTTATTTCTCTCTCTCTCTCTCTCTCTCTCTCTCTCTCTCTCTCTCTCTCTCTCTCTCTCTCTCTCTCTCTCTCTCTCTCTCTCTCTCTCTCTCTGAATTTATATACTGTATATTTTTATATATACTGTATATATATATATATATATATATATATATATATATATATATATATATATATATATATATATATGTGTGTGTGTGTGTGTGCATATGTGTGTGTGTGTGTGTACGTGTAAGCAAAATTTACCAGATGAAGCACCTCATAATACACACGCATCAATCAATTATGTTCTTTGGCATCTATCTGCATATTTAGGCATATGTTCTATGGCATCCATCTGCATATTAGGTTGTTCTCAACCGCCTCAAGGGGTTCTTTACCCCTGCGCAGCTTCTTGCTCTGTACAGGGGCACAGAGTGTCCTTGTATTGAGTATTGTTCACATGTGTGGAGAGGATCCTCTCACACTGCACTCCTAGATAAAGTAGAAAGGAAAGCCATTCGTATCATTAACTCCCGTCCACTCACCAACTCTCTGCAATCTCTCTCTCTTCGCCGCAATGTTGCATCTCTCGCTATTCTATCGCTACTACAATAATCAGTGTTCCTCGGAGCTTTCCCAGTGTATACCCCCTTCTCTACGTAGGGTGCGTAGTACCCGCCTTGCAACACAGTCCCACCCCTACTCTGTGCAACTCTCCAAGTCGGACTCCAACCCAAGAGTGAAACGCTATTCTCAGACTTTCTTCTATTCAACTGCTGAGCTCTGGAACTCTCTCCCAGAATCATTCTTTCCCTCTTCCTATGACTTAAATTGCTTCAAACTCCGTGTGTCCAGGCATTTTAGCTCGAACGTCCCATGATTTCGGCCCTGTCACTCTTTGAAATCTGGGGGAGGCACTTGCTGCAGGCAGTTATGCCTTTTGTCTCCCTCATTCACATAGAAAAAACAAAAATATGTATAATGTAAGCCAGACCGCGATGTTGTTCATTGCCTCGGCCTATTATATGTGTAATGGTTTAGGTAATGTTCTGGGTGTGGTGTCCCGAGTTTGAATCCCGGGAGGACTATATACTTTCATTATTATATTCAAGTACATTGGGGTTTGTAATTGATGATTAATGTTAAGAACGGGGTGTTACTTATATGCTATAATGGATTCTCTCAACAACAGTGATATCGATACCTAGGCAGAAGGACCAGTTGTTCATCTTAAGGGAGCCCACCTCGCTTGTTTTCTCTTTCTCTTCCTCTCTCTTTGGCTTGTATCCATTCTGCCCCATTCTGCCTACTGTTTCAAGACGCTTACCCCCATCCAGGTGTCAATATTTTCCTGGCGAGCGGTAGCGAGCCAGCATATATATATTTTTGTTTTGACAGCAAGCTAAATTTGTACATTTTTCGATAGAAAAATGTTTCCGGCGAATCCGGATTTCTCCATACAATGCTGGCCTGCTATCGCTCGCCTGGAAGAAATCGACACCTGGATGGGGATAAACGTCTTAAAACAGTTGGCTGAATGGGACCGAATGGATACAAGCCAGAGAAAGAGAAAAGGAGAACAAATAAAAAAAAAAAATGGTGACCCCCGTTCAAGATACTAGTGCTCCCGGTATTTGTATATGGTTTCAGGGCAAGGACACTTACCAGTGATTCGCAGAGATGCATCAATTGGCCACTTGCGAGTTTCAGGCTATAAAGAAGTTGGAGCTGTAAACATAGATATTAAACCGAAATGCAATAATAATGTAGGGTTTTTTTATGGATAGAAAGTACAGTGAATTTGATTGTATGTATTTGTAGAGGCACTAAAACCGTATTTAAGCTAGTCATTCTGCTCCAACTTCCGTATAGCCTGAAACTCGCAAGTGGCCAATTCGTTTGCTACCCATTGTCTCTACGAAATCCTGGGGTACTGTTGGCATGACCTTTGTGATCACATACCAAACCAACGTCTAGTTTCCGAAAATAAATTTGAGACCTACTATAGTCTATTCGCTGTAAGTAGGCGAGATATCATGACCTCTAACCGGTGTAACTCACAAACGACTAGAGTAATCGAGCTAATATTTCTACCGTTCTGAAAGAGTCAGTCAAGGAATAGATGTGGGAATTTACAGCCAATTTGCTCTTGCCCTTTTTGAGTTATAGAGGATAGAGGTCATGATTTCTCGCCTACTTACAGCGAATAGACTACAGGTGCATAGTTTGTGAGCCCATACTTCGGAACCCTTTTTGTTCTCTTGGCTGATTTGCATATAGTGTTCTGCCTATCCGGTTGGTGACAATTTTAGTGGGATTTGCATATAGTGTTCTGCCTATCCGGTTGGTGACAATTTTAGTGGGATTTGCATATAGTGTTCTGCCTATCAGGTTGGTGACAATTTTAGTGGGATTTGCATATAGTGTTCTGCCTATCCAGTTGGTGACAATTTTAGTGGGATTTGCATATAGTGTTCTGCCTATCCGGTTGGTGACAATTTTAGTGGGATTTGCATATAGTGTTCTGCCTATCCGGTTGGTGACAATTTTAGTGGGATTTGCATATAGTGTTCTGCCTATCCGGTTGGTGACAATTTTAGTGGGATTTGCATATAGTGTTCTGCCTATCCGGTTGGTGACAATTTTAGTGGGATTTTCGACCATGTTGGGTGTCAAACCGGAGTAATTTTGTGGAAGCCTTGAAGGAATATGAGAAGAAATACTAGAAAATTAACATGAAGTAGCTTTGTTTTAACTATTTTATCACTTCCAAAGACATAATTTGAACTATAAACCCTAATTTTATCTTTACATATAAATAATAAAGACTCACAATAATAGACTCTGCTTTCGTTTGACACCCTGCGAGTGGCGCTTACACTTCTTGTTGATTTCCCGGGGTAGTAGAAGGGTTTGGGAAGACGATGCCATACTTAACTCCCTTTCGGCCATGGTGTCATTTAGGCCACTATGTTACTATACGCCTCATATACTAAACAGCAAGCAAGCTAATTGATCGATAGCATGGTGTCGTTTAGGCCACTATGTTACTATACGCCTCATATACTAAACAGCAAGCAAGCTAATTGATCAATAGCATGGTGTCATTTAGGCCACTATGTTACTATACACCTCATGTACTTAACAGCAAGCAAGCTAATTGATCGATAGCATGGTGTCATTTAGGCCACTATGTTACTATACGCCTCATATACTAAACATCAAGCAAGCTAATTGATCGATAGCATGGTGTCGTTTAGGCCACTATGTTACTATACGCCTCATATACTAAACAGCAAGCAAGCTAATTGATCAATAGCATGGTGTCATTTAGGCCACTATGTTACTATACACCTCATGTACTTAACAGCAAGCAAGCTAATTGATCGATAGCATGGTGTCATTTAGGCCACTATGTTACTATACGCCTCATATACTAAACAGCAAGCAAGCTAATTGATCGATAGCATGGTGTCGTTTAGGCCACTATGTTACTATACGCCTCATGTACTAAACAGAAAGCAAGCTAATTGGTCGATAGTTTATCATGTCTTTAGCATCTCCTTGTTTGTGAATGAGAATAATGGAGGCATTTTTCCAGGCTTCAGGAACCTTTTGACATTGCAAATATTTTGTGTATAGTTTGGCTAGTTTGTTAAGGGGCCCACCTCGCTTTTTTCTCTTTCTCTCTCTCTCTATTTGGCTTGTATCCATTCGGCCCCATTCAGCCTACTGTTTTAAGACGTTTACCCCCATCCAGGTGTCAATATGTTCCTGGCGAGCGGTAGCTAGCCAGCATATATATATTTTTATTTTGACAGCAAGCTAAATTTGTACATTGTTCGATAGAAAAATGTCTCTGGCAAAGCCGGATTTCTCCATAGAATACTGGCTCGCTATCGCTCGCCAGGAAGAAATTGACACCTGGATGGGGATAAACGTCTTAAAACAGTTGGCTGAATGGGGACGAATGGATACAAGCCAGGGAAAGAGAAAAGGAGATAAAGAGAACAAAGCAGGTGACCCCTCTTAAGTGCTACATCACCTGCATCTTTGATTTGGTCAATAGTATGATTGTCGTCACCACTTGCATTAAAAAGGGTTCAGTGAGATAGTTCGAAGCCTGGTACTTGCTGGAGGCCCTTTTTAACAAATAAAATCGTCTAATAGAAGCTAGAATGAAGTTAAAAGGGCTGGGTGGTACAGAAGGGGTTAAAGGTCTATCAATTAACCACTTCTATCACAGGATAGAGAAGTAAATACCATCTTCTTTCTTCTTTTTAACCCTTTCAAGATCCAAGACGCATTTCCTTTCTGTGTTCTGGTAATTATTAGACGATTGTATTCAGATTAGGAAGGGTATATGGAAGTCAGAGGGTTGATTGAGATAGCCTTTACCCGGTTATTACCCACAGATCCTTCCTAAGCTGCATAAAATCGTCTAATGAAGGCCATACTAAACTGTTAAAACGCGTCAGAGCTTCAAGGGGTTAACAGCTGAGCTCTGGAACTCTCTCCCAGAATCAGTCTTTCCCCCTTCCACTAACATTGCTTCAAACTCCGTGCGTCCAGGCATTTTGGCTCGAACGTCCCTTGATGTTGGCCCTGTCACTCTATCAACTCGGGGGAGGCACTCACCACAGGCAGTTCTGCCTGTTGTCTCCTTCACTTTCATAGAAAAAAAATATATATACCCAAGGTTTTTATATACCCGTTTGATTCCATTGATTTATAGAGTGTATGGCTTTCAGATGTCTTTCCTAGCTCTTTAAAATAATATAATGTAAATTCTTGTTAATGGAGTCCTTTTAGCTTTATTCTAGCTACTATTAGACGATTTTTACGAAGCTTAAAATGGTCTCCAGTAATTAACAGGCTTCAAACTTTCTCACTTAAGCCTATTTACTACCGCAGATCCTTCTTAAACTATACAAAAACGTGTAAATATAGCTAGAATAAAATATAAAAGACGTCGCCATTACAGAAGGGTTAATGCAATATATGCCATATTATTATGAAACTAGCATCCTTAAAAAAATAAACATTATTAAGCAAAATAAAAAACATACATAGAACAAATAGTTATTAGCATTAATTAAAATAAGAATACACGTAGAATATGTGATATTTGATAATTAATAACCTTCAAAAACAAAAGTAAAACAAATGACGAAAAAGAAAAGAAAAATCAATACACATAGGGCCTATAGAATAAAAATCTTTTGTACAAAATATTGAATCAATTTCCACGGGCTCCCTGTCCATCTGCGTTATTATTATGCCACCATTTTGCTGCGTTGATAGTGTATCGCCGACTTTGTTGCTGTCTCCAGCGGCGAACCTGTGTGGGGGTCATTCCCTCCGGTCGTTTAGTTCTGTCGGGGTATAGCATCATATATTGATTTACTATGTCCTGACTGATGGAGTCTTTTGCCCTTTGAATGTGGTTTTTATTTTCACAGTATCGTACCTGACTGATAGAAGCTCCATCAGCCGACTGACAGCAGACCAGGAGGTCCCCTTCAACCTGGCCACCCCCTTCATCCTGGCCACCCCCTTCATCCTGGCCACCCCCTTCAACCTGGCCACCTCCTTCAACCTGGCCACCCCCTTCAACCTGGCCACCCCCTTCATCCTGGCTACCCCTTCGATCTGGCCACCCCTTCAACCTGGCCACTTCCTTCAACCTGGCCACCCCCTTCATCCTGCTCACGCCACCATTTTGCTGCGTTGATAGTGTATCGCCGACTTTGTTGCTGTCTCCAGCGGCGAACCTGTGTGGGTGTCATTCCCTCCGGTCGTTTAGTTGTGTTGGGGTATAGCATCATATATTGATTTACTATGTCCTGACTGATAGAGTCTTTTGCCCTTTGAGTGTGGTTTTTATTTTCACAGTATCGTACCTGACTGATAGAAGCTCCATCAGCCGACTGACAGCAGACCAGGAGGTCCCCTTCAACCTGGCCACCCCCTTCATACTGGCCACCCCCTTCATCCTGGCCACCCCCTTCAACCTGGCCACCTCCTTCAACCTGGCCACCCCCTTCAACCTGGCCACCCCCTTCATCCTGGCTACCCCCTTCGATCTGGCCACCCCCTTCAACCTGGCCACTTCCTTCAACCTGGCCACCCCCTTCATCCTGCTCACGCCACCATTTTGCTGCGTTGATAGTGTATCGCCGACTTTGTTGCTGTCTCCAGCGGCGAACCTGTGTGGGTGTCATTCCCTCCGGTCGTTTAGTTGTGTTGGGGTATAGCATCATATATTGATTTACTATGTCCTGACTGATAGAGTCCTTTGCCCTTTGAGTGTGGTTTTTATTTTCACAGTATCGTACCTGACTGATAGAAGCTCCATCAGCCGACTGACAGCAGACCAGGAGGCCCCCTTCAACCTGGCCACCCCCTTCATCCTGGCCACCCCCTTCATCCTGGCCACCCCCTTCAACCTGGCCACCTCCTTCAACCTGGCCACCCCCTTCAACCTGGCCACCCCCTTCAACCTGGCCACTTCCTTCAACCTGGCCACTTCCTACAACCTGGCCACCCCCTTCATCCTGCTCACGCCACCATTTTGCTGCGTTGATAGTGTATCGCCGACTTTGTTGCTGTCTCCAGCGGCGAACCTGTGTGGGTGTCATTCCCTCCGGTCGTTTAGTTGTATCGGGGTATAGCATCATATATTGATTTACTATGTCCTGACTGATGGAGACGCTTGCTCGTTGCAGTTGTTTTTTCCTATCACAGTATCGTACCTGACTGATGGAAGATCCACCAGCCACATCCGCCCCCTCAGGAACACCCACCCCCTCAGGAACATCCACCCCCTCAGGAACATCCACCCCTTCAGGAACATCCTCCCCCTCAGGAACATCCGCCCCCTCAGGAACATCCGCCCCCTCAGGAACATCCGCCCCCTCAGGAATATCCACCCCCTCAGGAACATCCACCCCCTCAGGAACATCCTCCCCCTCAGGAACATCCGCCCCCTCAGGAACATCCACCCCCTCAGGAACATCCACCCCCTCAGGAACATCCACCCCCTCAGGAACATCCACCCCCTCAGGAACATCCACCCCCTCAGGAACATCCTCCCCCTTAGGAACATCCACCCTCTCAGGAACATCCACCCCCTCAGGAACATCCGTCCCCTCAGGAACATCCACCCCCTCAGGAACATTCGTCCCCTCAGGAACATCCGTCCCCTCAGGAACATCCGTCCCCTCAGGAACATCCACCCACTCAGGAACATCCACCCCCTCAGGAACATCCACCCCCTCAGGAACATCCACCCCCTCAGGATCATCCACCCCCTCAGGAACATCCTCCCACTCAGGAACAGCCACCCCCTCAGGAACATCCACCCCCTCAGGAACATCCACCCCCTCTGGAACATCCACCCCCTCAGGAACATCCACCCCCTCTAGAACATCCACCCCCTCAGGAACATCCACCCCCTCAGGAACATCCACCCCCTCAGAAACATCCTCCCACTCAGGAACATCCACCCCCTCAGGAACATCCACCCCCTCAGGAACATCCGCCCCCTCAGGAACATCCACCCCCTCAGGAACATCCACCCTCTCAGGAACATCCACCCCCTCCGGAACATCCACCCCCCCAGCAACATCCACCGCCTCAGGGACATCCACCCCCTCAGGAACATCCGTCCCCTCAGGAACATCCGTCCCCTCAGGAACATCCGCCCCCTCAGGAACATCCACCCCCTCAGGAACATCCACCCCCTCAGGAACATCCACCCCCTCAGGAACATCCGTCCCCTCAGGAACATCCACCCCCTCAGGAACATCCACCCCCTCAGGAACATCCACCCCCTCAGGAACATCCGTCCCCTCAGGAACATCCGTCCCCTCAGGAATATCCACCCCCTCAGGAACATCCACCCCCTCAGGAACATCCACCCCCTCAGCGGGGTGGTGATAATTCACATCAACAATGAATTTGTGAACGGTCCGGCGCCCCAACTTCCACTTACACTGTACAAGGTGTGTACCAAGTGGGAGACGCAGGAGCAACTCCGAGTCGAATTGATACCTCAAATATTTTTGTTTTTCCTTAGTTAATGTTTCCCAAACCCAGTTATGCTCATTTAAAGTGATTTTTTTCTGAGTTATGAATTTTCTCCGTCTAAATAGTTTTTTGACAGTATTTTGTACCTTAATTTTTAACTCTGTGGGATACTTCACAGATGTACATTTTGGTGGGTTGTAGCTTAATCCATACACCACCAATGAAGTTAGGCAAGAGTCCTTGTTTACGAAGAACTCCATTTATCGATATGAATTGATTACTTTATAGTAGGACAATTCTACAACACAGATGTATCGCCGCAACAAGTTTTAATGTTTACTTTGTTTACTTTTACTTATTTTGTTTACTTTGTAGGATTCCGCCCTCTGATTGCGCAGCTATGGTGGACCTCCGCAGCGGCCAGGCAGCTCTGCTTCTCTGGAACTTGGGTTCCAGAACCAAGGACTTATAAGAATATAATATGTTATGATTTTAAGTAGTGTATGTAAACCAATTACTAAACAGAAGTAGGCCTACGTGTAGATAAGTAAATATTTTGCGCACGATTTACAAAACACGTCTCACTAGTACGAGTTAATTCAAAGAACTGTGGCTGGAGTCAGTCACCGCAGATGTATAACCTATCATTCAAAATGTATACATATGTTGAAATAGTTTTTTTATTAAATATATCATATTTACTTAATTAAATGTACAAAATAAATTATAATATATATTTTTACGAAAAGTATATTCACGAAATCATCATAATATATTCTGGCAAAGCCTATATATTGTATTTACTAGCGAGGAATTATATAGTCTGGGTAGCGTATCTCTAGTCATCGATTATGTTTAATTACTTCCAATTATTTAGGAAAATTGTATCTGTTAAGTATTTCTAGAGTAATATTACTCACATGGTAGTACTTCCCAATCAATATATTTGTCAATAGCGAAGTTTTACAAGTTGTATATCATCAACAATATTATATATTTAAGTCAGTCTTAATAAACTATCGTTTTCTCTAAAGCTCTTATATTCATAGAATACGGAAATAACTGGGTAACTAAATTATATATATATTATCTCGGCAATATGTCGCTCCCCGTAGTTTTAGGTTTTAGCTTAAGCTTGAGGACCCGCAGAGGGCTGCAAACGGGCAACATGATGTGCGGGGAGTTATGGGACTAATTGGAAGGATGAGGATAAGGAGAATTTTGTTTGGAAATATGTACAATAAAAAAACAAAACAACAACCAGTGTAAGTGAAATATGCATAGACGCTGATAAAAGCATTAAAACTTTAAATGACAAAAACAAGGCAAAGGTCTTAATATAATACTTTAGTTCAGTAGGCTATTTACCAGGGAACCAGAAGGGGAAGTACCGATACCAAACAATGAAAATAGGAATGGCCCGGCCAATATTATCGCAAATGGAATTCACATGTGAGGAAATAGGTATATTATTGATAAGCTACAAAGGGACAAGTCACCTGGTCCAGAGGGATTTCACCCACAAATGATAAAGGAAATGAAAGAAGTAATTGCATATCCACTAAGCATAGGCCTGTGAGTTTGAGTGTTAAGTGAGATAATACGAAGACTGTTAATTGCTGGAGGCTCGTTTTAAACTGAATAACATCCATCTAACAGTAGCCAGAATATAATCTAAATGGTGTCGCCGGTACAGAAGGGGTTAATACAGGTATAGCATAACTTTAAAAATATATCTGTAACCGCAAGACGTGTGGGCAAATGTATAGGATAATAAAAAATAAAAAAAAATTAGGGTTTGCTAATGCATTATATTTTGCTTGGCATAATATAGCCTAACTAATTTATAGTGTGCGATAACTTAACATGGCGTAATTTTCATCATATTCTGTTTACCATTAGACTATTTTCTTAATTTGTAATCTACCTATACGACTCAAATGGGTTAAAACGACCTCAATAGTATTGAGATCGTAAATAAATAAAATAAATAAAATAAATAAATAAAGTAGACGTGCCGTTTTGGCCAAAATCAAACGGCATACCCAACTCTTTTTTCATTCACTTGCTTGTTCGTCAAGGGGAATCCACGCAATGCGAGCTAAGCTCATTATTATCGCGCCTCCTTAACTGGGAATGTATTGCGTGAAATGCATGTTAAGTGTTTATGTATCGTTGGAATGGCTGTGGATGTGTGTGTAGTCTGTATTTTAGCCAATTGGCGACATCTGGAAACAAAGGCTTAGGGTTAATCTGTACGGTACCATTCTCACTACGGTACCAGTCGTCTCACCCGAAGGCTTAGGTTGACCAGTAGCTTAGGTTGACCAGTACGATACCCATCTCACCTTGTAACCGATCACCAACCCCAGATGGGACGTCACAACTTCGTCCACTTATACCAGGTTCCTATTTATACTGCTAGGTGAACAGAGGCTACACCGTTAGGAGACTTTCCCAAATGTCTCTTCCCCGCCCGGGTCTCGAACCCGGGACCTTCTGGTTGTGAGCCAATTACGCCACGGGGAGTGGGTCACCATCATCACTACTAGTCACTATCACCATTACTATCATCACTACTACTACTCTCACCATCATCACTACTACTCTCATCATCACTACTACTGTCATCATCACTACAACTTTCACCATCATATAAAGATATACAGATATTTCTCGACTGAACAGACCATAAACTATAGGTAGCGCCAACGAACTTGACAATTTTCTTTACCCCCTAACTTCTCATAACTCAAAATGAATGAAAGCAATCGAGTTGACATTTCTATCATTAGGAAAAAGCCTACCAGGAAATAGGTGTGGATATTTACAGCCAGTTTGCGCTAGGCCCTTTTGAGTTATGAGAAGTTAAGGGTTCAAGAAAATTGTCAAGTTAGTTGGCGCTACCTAACAAATGCGGGAGAGTTTTTTTTCGCCCCCTCAACGATGAATAGTTACAGGGTGGGGGCTGGGGGTTCTGAAAGGGGGGGGGGGGGGCAAAACCATATATTGGACCTAAAATCATAACTATTGCACAAATTCAAAAAAAATAAAAATAATTACCGTCGCATTCACGCACCGAATGTTCGTGTGAAGTTTGGTGAAAATCCGGTGAAAAAACGGTCTAGGAGGAGTATTCGAACAAACAGACAGACAGACAGACATTTCGGCCGGCATGTACCACTATACGGGGGGCGATACCACTCTGCTTACGCAGAGTTGATAAATACAAGACCACAAAGAAAGGATATACAGTACAAAAGAAGTATAAATTAAAAAGCCATATTTATTTCAACCATACATGTCTTAATTAATATACAGCCATATCTCCTTTACATTCACATCGTACAGTCTCCTGCAAAAGTTCTGTTCTTCCACATAATCTTATATATAGAATTAGTATCATTAATGTGTGATGGAATTGACCCTTTGAGGAGAGATGGGTCGTTTTTATGGGCCCCTTCTTCCTCATGTTTACCCCCGTTAGTTTTCTGATTTTATGACGTTTCGGCTCATTATTAAGACCTCTCACCCCATTTTGTTGTCAAGATTTAGACTGTTCGTGTTATTTAGGTATCGTCTTTTTTTCTGTCGAGCGATAGCGAGCCTGTAATTTAAGGAAGGCCGGGACCTTTTTATATCGAAAATTTTACAAATTTATCTTAAAGGAGGTTTTGATTTTTATTTTATTTTTTGTTAGTGAAATTTGTAATGCCGTTGTCAATGCATCTAATACGTAAAATTATTTATAATAAACTTTATTCTTATCTCAATCATACTCATTTTACTTGTATGCATTATTTCATACGGAAGAACAGAACTTTTGTAGAAGACTGTACAATTCACATAGCATATAATATCCAACTTAAGAATGCCCTGTTCACTAATGCTAAAATACGTTCAACTCTCTCAGGCTTAAGGGGAGGTTTTTAGTTAGTTCGCTAGACTTCCATCAAACTTAACATTACAGCCCCTAGACCCCCTTTCAAGATAAATTTGTACAGTTTTCGGTAGAAAAATTCCCGGCCGAAGGCCGGTTCCCCTTAAATTGCAGGCTTGCTATCGCTCGCCAGGAAAAGATCGACACCTTAATGGAACGAAAAGTTAAAATTGACAGAAATGGGGCAAAAGTTCTTAAAATCGCCAAACTAATGGGGCGAACGTCTTAAAATATCAAAATCAATGGGGCTAACCATGATGGAGAAAGGGGTCAAGAAAAAAATCCCTCAAGTGGAAATCTCCCCTTAACCCTTTGACGTGGCTATCATTAGACGATTTTTATACAACTTAGGAAGGATCTGACAATCTCATTAATGAACCCCCCCGACTTCCATAATTATGCCTTTCTTAATCGGATCTCGAAAGGGTTAACCCGTTCTGTGCCGACAACATCCTTTTAATATTATTCTGGCCACTATTAGACGATTTTATTCAGTTTAAGGGGGGTGACCTGTTTTTGTTCTGTCCTTTTCTATCTTTCTCTGGCTTGTATCCATTTGGCCCCATTCAGCCTACTGTTTTAAGACATTTATCCCCATCCAGGTGTAATTTTTTTACTGGTGAGCGGTAGCGAGCCAGCATAGTTTATATTTTTGTTTGACAGCAGGCTAAATTTGTACATTTTTCGATAGAAAAATGTAAGCCTGATTTCTTCATATAATGCTGGCTCGCTATCGCTCGCCAGGAAGAAATCGACACCTAGATGGGGATAAACGTCTTAAAATAGTTGGCTGTATGGGGCCGAATGGATACAAGCCAGAGAAAGAGAGAAAAGGACAGCAATAACAAAAAGCAGGTCACCCCCCTTAAAAGGGCCTCTAGCAATTTACAGGCTATGAACTATCTCACTTAAGGGGAGATTTCCACCTGGAGGATTTTTTTTCTGAACCTCTTTCTCCCTCATGTTTAGCCCCATTGCTTGTGAGATTTAAAGACGCATGCCCCATTAGTTTGGCGATTTAAAGAACCCTCGCCCCATTTCTGTTAATTTTAAGACCATTCGTGCCATTTAGCTGTCGATTTTTTCCTGGCGAGCGACAGCGAGCCTGTAATTTAAGGGGAACCGGCCTTCGGCCGGGAAATTTTTCTACCGAAAAATGTACAAATTTATCTTGAAAGGGGGTCAAGGGGGAGTAATTTTAAGCTTGATGGAAGTCTAGGGAATCAACTAAAAACCTCCCCTTAATTTACTACCTCAGATCCTTCCTAAACTGAACAAAATCGTCTGAATATAGCCAGAATAAAACTAAACAGACATCGCCGGTACAGAAAGGGTTAATGAACTCTCTATAATGTCATGTCATTTAACCCCTTGAGAATTATGATGCGTTTTGACAGTTTATTCTGGCTATTACTAGACAATTATATTCAGACTAGGAAGGACATATGGAAGTCAGAATGTTAAGGGGATACTATTCGCTTTTTATGAACCTCCTTCTCCCTCGTGTTTAGCATATTCATTTTGAGATTTTAAGCCGTTCCTTCCATTAGTTTGTCGATTTTAAGACCTTTTGCCCCATTTTATTGTCAATATTAAGACCTTTCGTGCCATTTAGGTGTCGATATTTTCCTGGCGAGCGATAGCGAGCCAATAATTTTAAGAAAAATCGGCCTTCGGCCGGGCCGGGATATTTTTCTACAGAAAAATGTATAGATTTATCTTGAAAGGGGTGTATTTCTAAGCTTGATGGAGGTCTAGCGAAGGTTATGAGTTATGAGAGGTTATAGGTCTAGCGAAGGTTATGAGTTATGAGAGGTTATAGGTCTAGCGAAGGTTATGAGTTATGAGAGGTTATAGGTCTAGGAAGGTTATGAGTTATGAGAGGTTATAGGTCTAGGAAGGTTATGAGTTATGAGAGGTTATAGGTCTAGGAAGGTTATGAGTTATGAGAGGTTATAGGTCTAGGAAGGTTATGAGTTATGAGAGGTTATAGGTCTAGGAAGGTTATGAGTTATGAGAGGTTATAGGTCTAGGAAGGTTATGAGTTATGAGAGGTTATAGGTCTAGGAAGGTTATGAGTTATGAGAGGTTATAGGTCTAGGAAGGTTATGAGTTATGAGAGGTTATAGGTTACGATATCTGACCAACCTAGAATGAACAGACTATAACCTGCAACACCTCTCCCGTGGATTATAACATTCATATACATGGTCTATACACGGTAATAAAGAGAGGGTAGACGGGCCAATGAGTACGCACTGATCCAATTAAGGGGAGTACGCACTGATCCAATTAAGGGGAGTACGCACTGATCCAATTAAGGGGAGTAGGGGGTCCAGAAAAACGCCCCAATTTGTCACCGCAGTGAGCCAATTAAGGCAAGATGGGGCGTTTCTCTGGACCCCCTTCTCCCTCATGCTTAGCCCCATTCGTTTTGAGATTATACGACATTCGGTCCATTTAATTTACCGATTTTAAGACTTCGCCCCATTTCTTTATCAATATTTAGACCTTTCGTGCTATTTAGGTTTCGATTTGTTTTCCTAGCGAACAACAGTGAGCCTGTAATTTACGAGAAACCGGCCTTCAGCTGTGACAGTTTTCTACCAAAAAGTTTAAAATTTTATCTCGAGGTGTTGGAGGTGTTTTTAAATCCTTGGTGTGAGTCTATGGAACAAACTAAAACAAATTATACTTAAATCACCACATACACATTGGCCCCTCTACTCTATCATAATATATATATATATATATATATATATATATATATATATATATATATATATATATATATATATTTTTTTTTTTTTTTTTTTTTTTTTTTTTTTTTTTAATACATACGAGGTTGAAAGAAATGGCAATTTCTGCGTTAGAAATGTTATTATTCAAAGTTTCCAGGTCTCTGATGAGTTTTCGGTGGGTGGCAGGAAGTAGATGAATGAGATGAGCAAAATTCATGGTGGTACAGGGTTACATAAATGTACATGATGATACAGGATTTACGACGCGTTTCACTGGACAACCAGCATTATCAAGTAAGGGTAGAATGATATAAATTATTATTTTTATTATTGTGAGATAGAGGGGCTCACTAGTGATGAAAGAAGAGGTTGAAGTCCAAGGTAAAGTGGTGAGTAGGAAGAGTTGTAGAGATGAAAGATGGTGGGCTGGACCACCTTGCTATTTTTTCTTTGGTTGTTGGGAGTAAATGTTGAACATCTTGGTCTTGTTCAGCCGTTGTCTCTGCTTTTTCGGCTTAGGACTGGAGAGGTGGTAGGAAGGTTCGGTGGAGATTGCTGGCGTTGTTGGTGGATCTTCAGCAGGGGCAGGGTTCCCCTTCTTAGGTGTCTTGTTGGTACACCAAGGCATAGATGATAGAGTCTCGGCAGGTGGAGTTCCTTGGTTGTAGCTGAATTTTGGTGAGCATCGGGTGGCGCTTGTTGGTGTTCGGCTATAATTGATGATTGGTGGTCGTTGCTGCTGTTGCTGGTCAAGTTCCATTGGTGTTGATGATGAGGAGTGCTCCACTTTGCTTCTGTTTAGACTAAGAGGTCTTGGCAGAAGCAGTTGTTGTTTGGGAGCACTCCTCGCCTCCAGCGGTGTTGGTTCTGGGGCTCGGTGTTGTTGTCTCTTGGAGGGCTTCTTCCTTGCCGACGACCTCTTGGTGATTGCTGAGGTCGTGGAGAGAGCCTCCTCAGGGATGGTGATTGTCAGCAGCTTGTTGACTGGCAGCAGATAGGGGATCAGCTGGCAGAGTTGTTGTTTTTCTGTACCAGCGATGGCTATGGCTGACTGGATACAGGCGTAGATTTTTGCCCTCAATACCGCTTCCCCTTCTGCATTCGTTGTTGTTGTTGGCGCCTTTGGTGGAGTGTTATGTGGAGAGAATGAGGAGCCCTTGACAGGGGCTCCTTTAGGGCCTGTGATGTTGATGGCTTCTCTTCCCTGACTCCCGGAGTAGATGGAAAACTCCACTGCTTCACCATTCTCCAACGAGGCTCTCTTGCTGCTCTTGTTGTTGTGGATGTTGGTGTGGTGGCAGAAGATATCCTCGTTGTTGGAAGTGGTGATAAAACCATAGCCTGCTTTGAAATTAAACCACTTGACCATACCAATGGTTGTGGTAGTGCTGGTGGCCATGGCAGAGGTGGTCAAGAGTGAAACACCTGCAGGCAGGTTGGCTTTGGAAATGTCAAAATGATATAAACGGGTTACGGGTTACGTAGAAGCTAGAGTGCTTCTCAGTGGGGGGAAGAGATTGAAGAAGTTAGAGCAAGTATAGTTCGAGAAAATTGAAAATAGAGGGAGATGTATAAAGATGGTGGGCTGACCACCTTGCTGTTGTTCATTTATACTGTATCTTGTACATCATGTTTTGAAAAAAAAAAAAAAATATCTATGTTATAAAAGTTTTAAAAATGTTGACCCAAGGCCACTGAAAAAGTATGTCGACTCTTTGGTAATTTTATTCCAATATGTTTCACTATGTTTCACTGCCTGCCGTCCTGCTGTTCCGGCCGCTTCGATAGGTCCCCTGTCTGGGGTCCACCGAAGTGGGCCCCAGGCAAGAGATCCATCTACCAGATTAAGTGCTCTCGGCAATGCTCCCCATACGACATGCAGTCTTAATGGTTCTCCTGCCTGAGGTCCACCAGGGTGGGCCCCAGACAAGAGCTCCACCAAAAGTACATGTTTCCAGTAAGGGATAGGAGGATAGGAAGTCACGGGCCCCAGCAGTGCACCAGCTCGGGAGCATCACCATTGACTGCCTCAGAGTGGTACTGTGGGATAGTTATGATGAGGCACTGATATCTCCACCCCGAGATCGGTGCTATCTCGAGGGGTTCTATACTGGCACTCCTATCGGTGTTGTCATGGGATTACAGCTGGCAGTGATGTGGGACGCTCTACCACCCCCACCAACCTGCAGAGCCCCTGGTTAAGTCATGTTTCGTTGTCATAATCGGTATTGGCATAATCGGTATTGTCATAATCAGTATTGTTAAGATTGTTAGTTTCGTTATTTATGGATAATTCTTTTATGGATAATTATTCATATTTATGAATATTTATGAATATGAATATTTATGGATAATTCACGCAGGCGCACTCCAGTGCGCCTGCGTGAAGCGGTTCCCCCTTTTGCACTCCTAGAATTCCCCTCCACCAATAGGAGTCTTTTGCCCCCTGTTTTTCGCCTCCTCTGATCCTCCACCCTCTATATATATCCTTCCTGTTTACCTTTTATATCATTCTACCCTTATTTGATAATGCTGGTTGTCCAGTGAAACGCGTCGTATATCCTATAAATTATCATCATGTACATTTATGTAACCCTGTACCACCATGAATTTTGCTCATCTCATTCATCTACTTCCTGCCACCCAGCGAAAACTTATCAGAGACCTGGAAACTTTGAATAATAAAATTTCCAACGCAGAAATTGCCATTTCTTTCAACCTCGTATGTATTAAAGAAAATTTATTAACTGGCTTTACTAACATATATATATATATATATATATATATATATATATATATATATATATATATATATATATATATATATATATATATATATATATATATATATATATATATATATATATATATATATATATATATATACAGTATATGTATCTCTAACATAGGCCTACACAGCAAATGGCCTTAAGGGGGGTCACCGGCTTTTTTGTTCTTTGTCTCCTTTTCTCTATTTCCCTGGCTTGTATCCATTCGGCCCTATTCAGCCAACAGTTTTAAGACGTTTATCCCCATCCAGGTGTCGATATATTCCTGGCGAGCGATAGCGAACCAGCATTGTATGGAGAAATCCGGCTTCGCCGGAAAACAATTTCTAACAAAAAATGTACAAATTTAACTTGCTGTCAAAACAAAAAATATATATATGCTGGCTCGCTACCACTCGCCAAGAAAATATTGACACCTGGATGGAGGTAAACGTCTTAAAACAGTAGGCTGAATGGGGCCGAATGGATACAAACCAAAGCGGGAGGGAGAGAAAGCGAAAACAAGCGAGGTGGGCTCCCTTAAATGTATCATACAGTTACCCTCGTCACAAAAATAAGCCGCCTATGCATTCACTCGTTAATTAAAGCATGCATAACTGATATACCACATTTATTTAACCCTTTCAGCATAACATGAAGCTAATGAAACACATATATATATACTGTGTACGTACAGTAACATAGTCTGGTATACGTGTCTTATGTCAAAAACACTAGAGGCGCTACTGCATCAATATTGCCACATGTACAGTATATATATATATATATATCGTTTAAACTATTGTGTATTGAAGATTGGTGAAACATTTATCTGATGCAGTAATTCTGGAAATGGGTGATGAGAAGAACGACTGGGCTTTATAAAATCAGAGGTTCTCTATAAAAGAGAAGTGGATGTTAAGTTAATAGATGATCAAGTAGGCCTACCAAGATGAAACATGTGGAGAAGTTACACAACTGAGTAGTTTAACTTGGCTTGGCTTGAATGAAGGTCGATTATTGTAGGTGATATTATAACCTTAGGGGGTTGTACTCGCTTGTTTTCCCTTTCTCTCCCTCTCTTTGGCTTGTATCCATTCGGCCCCATTCAGCCTACTGTTTTAAGACGTTTACCCCCATCCAGGTGTCAATATTTTCCTGGCGAGCGGTAGCGAGCCAGCATATATATATATTTGTTTTGACAGCAAACTAAATTTGTACATTTTTCGATAGAAAAATGCCTCCGGCGAAGCCGGATTTCTCCATACAATGCTGGCTCGCTATCGCTCGCCAGGAAGAAATCGACACCTGGATGGGGATAAACGTCTTAAAACAGTTGGATGAATGGGGCCGAATGGATAAAAGCCAGGTAAAGAGAGAAAAGGAGAAAAAGATAATAAAAAGCCGGTGAGTAATCGCTTTTTCTGGACCCCCTTCTCCCTCATGTTTAGCATATTAGCTTTGAGGTTTTAAGATGTTCTTTCCATTAGTTTGGCCTCATTTTTTGTTTGTCACTATTAAGACTGTTCGTGTCCTTTAGGTGTCGATTTTTTTCCTGGCGAGCGATAGCGACCTTCTAAATTTAGAAGGGACAGGCTTTCGGTCGGGACATTTTTCTACCGAAAAATGTACAAATTTATCTTGAAAGGGGGTCTAGGGGGTGTTTTTCTTGATGGAGGTCTAGCGAGAAAACTAAAAAATAAATTAATAAATAAATATATAGACCAAAAACCAAGTACTACCCCCTTAACACTTGTAGTAGGCCTATATGCTTAACCCCTTCTGTACCTGAGACGTCTTTTCATTATATTCTGGCTACTACTAATCGATCTTATTCAGTTTAGGAAGGATCTCTAGCAATTTTAAGGCTTCGAACTATCTCAATCAAGCCTTTTAACTACCACAGATCCTTCCTAAGCTGCATAAAATCGTCCAAATATAGCTACAATAAGATGCAACAGACGTCGCCGGTGCAGAAAGGGTTAATGATTATTTTCGAGGGCATTACACCGGTGTAATGCCCTCGAAAATATCCCGCAACCCCAATAATGTACTACCCGAGTTGATGTCAGGTATAGTGTAAAATAGTCGTGGATGGTAAGTCCAATAAACTCATCACGTGAATCACCACGAGACTATCACCTGGTTCTTACAAATCGGACTAAGGTTACTATACTTTTAGTACGTCCGTGGTAGTACAGTGGGTTAGCGCGCGGGCCTGGTGGTGATGGCCATGGTCACTAACCAGGGTTCGAACCCCACCCAAGGCATCTCAAAACCTGTGGGTTTTTAGGAGGGTTAAACTCCCTTCAGAGGTTCGAGCCCCGCGCCAGGTACCAGGAAAGGTTGATCCTAAAGTGGGCCTGGGGAGATTTCAGGACAGAAAAACTCCCTTCGCACCCAGCATTTTCGTTCCTGTGGCTCGTTAGGGTTGGAGGTTTCGCTCTCAGGATTTTCGTACCACAGCGTTCCTGTGGTATTTTACTTCCGTCGCCTTTATATTAGGTACGACCTCGTACCTCAAGGTTGGAGTACGTAGGTTTGTTTGGTGTAATGCCCTCGAAAATATCCCGCAACCCCAATAATGTACTACCCGAGTTGACGTCAGGTATAGTGTAAAATAGTCGTGGATGGTAAGTCCAATAAACTCATCACGTGAATCACCACGAGACTATCACCTGGTGCTTACAAATCGGACTAAGGTTACTATACTTTTAGTACGTCCGTGGTAGTACAGTGGGTTAGCGCGCGGGCCTAGTGGTGATGGCCATGGTCACTAACCAGGGTTCGAACCCCACCCAAGGCATCTCAAAACCTGTGGGTTTTTAGGAGGGTTAAACTCCCTTCAGGGGTTCGAGCCCCACGCCAGGTACCAGGAAACGTTGATCCTAAAGTGGGCCTGGGGAGATTTCAGGACAGAAAAACTCCCTTCGCACCCAGCATAACATTGGCGGCAGCGGTGGTTCTTGATTCGGATAAAAGGTTGCATTACACTCAAGTTTGGAACAGTAGAAGCATGGGAACATCGCAAAAATGGCAGCTACTCACACACATTCCCAAGTATGATGTAAACACGTATGATATCGCCACTTACTTAGACATAATAAAGCCAGTGTACGATGTGGCATTTCAAAATGACTGCGACAAAATCGCCGTTGCATTATCGCACATTATACAGTTGGGAGAAGCCGTTTCCCAAATTGTTGATAAGCTTACCTGGAACCATTTTCTTCGCCAAATTGTTAAACAGGTAACGCCAGAGCTTACCTGGAACCAGTTTCGATCCCTCGTGATCCGGACCTTAGGGCCACTTTTGGGTTCCCTCGTCGCCCCCAAAATAATAAAAGTCGACGAGATCAAGTATGAAGGGGATATAAATGTGACCCTCATACAACTCTACAGATACGTGAGAACCACGTATAGCTCTGAAGATGACGAGCAACAAAATGAACTCTTATTCACCGCATTATTAAACATCCTCCCACCCCACATCACCGCCCATCTCGACCCGTACGGCTCATTCGAAGAACATATGCTCTCCATCAGAGAAAGATGCCAACTCGGTTCGATGAATCCCCTATCCACCCCTTCAGCCCCTATCCAAGAAAATAAATGTATTCCTCCACTGAACACTATCATTGATAAGTCCCTCCATCCCCCTAAAGAAAACTCTGTGCACCCTTCCAAAATGACTTCCGGTGAAAGTCCAACCCCAGTGCACTCTTCCTTGCCTCTATCCTCTCTGACCATCCCTAAATTTTCCCCTGCCCAGCCATCCACCAACGATCATCTTCCATCAATTGTGTTACCCCATAAACCCCATCCTTTTTCTATGCCTGCCAACAAACCACAGCACGCAGAAATGGTCACCCCCACAGTAACCAATTATTTTTCAAATTCACCCCTAAAAACTGCTGGTCAGAAAATGAGCCCCCCCCTCCACTCTCTCACATGCCCTTGTCACCCAAACCAACCTTCACCCCTGTCAATCCCTCAACAACCTGTCACGCCTCTCACTTCCTCATATTCATCACCTGTCCCCCCCTCAAAACTGTCAACCTCACCCCCCCCCCACCATCATCTCCCCACATGCCCAACCTCGGTGAACCCCTTCAAACACCCGCATCAACCAAGAATGCTACAGCTCCGCCTACCTCCTATTCCCCCCCTCCCTTGTCACCCTCTCCAACATTACCCGAACCGCTCTTGAATCCACCTCCAGTAACACCCCGCGCTCCTCGACTCTTGTCCGACCTAGCCTCTCCCTCATACCTCTTGAAGATCCTTGATTTTTCCGTTGCTAACACTCTCCAACCTTTTATATATATACTCCTATCCAGCCTACCTTCCCTTAGTAGGCCGGAACAACATTAGAACTTTACTAACCCCTTGCATGCCATCTATTCTCTTACAACCCATTCACAACCCTGCACCCAATGGTCGTCGGTGCGAGGCTAGCCGCCTCGCCAGTAACTAACTTCTATTGCCATACTTCCAGATAAATGTGGCAGAGTTAGCAACCCAGTCTCCACCACATCCAGCAAACCATACAATTAACAACCAACCGATTAAAACCAGCTAGCCAAGGCACCTTCGGTTTTGGTATTAAGGACACCCACATCTGTCTCATACACAGAGGGTTATTACAAACACTGGTGATATGACAAGCCCCTAGCCACAGCCGCCGGACGACCATCACAGAGAGAGAGGGCGCGCAACTACCCCTTTTTACCCACCCGAGGAGGGAGACCCCCACCCCTGCGGAGGTATACCTGACCCTTGTTTTGACTTCCGGGTCATTGCCAGGTAGCACAGGAATTCTTCCTATCAATGAACTAACCATGCATGACTAACACCTTTACTAACCTCTATTAACTCACAATAAACCATTTACCTTTCTTGCATACTCTGATCACTAAATTAGCACCTCAGCTATACCATAGAATGAAGATTGAACAATCTAAGAGAGATGCTCCTATCACAGCTGTCCCCATCCTCCTCGCAAAGTAGATCCAGTCTCTCTCCCCTAAATACTTCCAGTATAGCCAAAATAGTACCTCTTACTAAGGCTCAGTTATATCATATGATGAAGGCTTCCTATAGCCATGTGCCACAACAGTAATCACCACCTTACCTAGTCCCCGTATCTATTGAGAGCTCAAATAAGTCCATAAGACTCGAGATCCCTATGGCCTACAGGGCCCAAAACCGAGCCTATAAACCCAGCTTCAGCCCCCAGTAAAATCAGTTGAAAGATAGACACCAACCCAGGTTGGTCACCAGAGTTAACCTTGAGCTCTATCCTTGTTGGTTGCTGAGAAGTGAGTTCCAGAGCTGGCAGACTCCGTGGCAGATTTGGATAGAAGGACCTGTCCACGTATTTGAGAACTTCCTACATATGGACAACCTGGATGGCCGCGGAACCAGTCGTTAGCCCCCAACATCACGGACGCAAGATAACCAGGACCAGACCAATCAAATACTACCCAAGATTCACTCTATCAGTACTACAGTGTTACAGTGCTATTTAGAGACTCACTTAATAATATTTCTACGAAGTGGCTATATCTTTGCCCCAGTATAATTCATATATAACCATTCCATTAGGAAGTGCTAAGTATATCAGTGTTCATTAATTAACAGGCGATACTAACTCTCGTAAGTAACCATATACCCAGATATTATGTCATAGAAGTGAAACCCTAGTGATATCATGTTCGCCCACTGATTTGCGTTCTATGTATTTCTGAGACAAGAATATAAAACTTAGATCAGTACCCCCTGAGGTTACTAGAATTCCCGTGCTCTAAAATACGCGTGTCTAATCTAGTCTGTGAACTACTACTTATGCACCAGAGCTACCAGTAATAAATCTAACAGTGAATATGAATCTATAAGTAACATTGATGGTCTTCGGTATATAAACCTGTTAAATAAGCCAGTGATCAGAAGATTAATACCTGAACGTTGGAAGTAGGAGACTAGGCTCCATCCAGATCCACTTATGCTAGTGTTGTTCAATTCTATCATTTGTCTTGCACGAGTATTTCAGAAGTGGTATATTAATAAACGTGATCGTGTGTCTTGTTACCGTGTGTTTCTTTTGTGTTCTCTATTCCTCATACCTTGTATTGTGCATGCAGCCTTATATACCCAGTCAGTTAGAACTCACATTACCCAAGTTAAACCTGTAGAAAAACAGGGCATAACAGAGAAACTAGGAGTGAGTAGGAAGATAAGGAACATGATAATGAATATGTATGAAGGGGCGGAGACAGAAATTGTGTGGAAAAATATTGCAGTGAAAGGAATCAGGAGAAGGAAAGGGTTAAGGCAGGGATGTAACCTGTCACCATTAATTTTTGCAATGTGCATGGAGGAGTTGGTGAGGAGAATTAAGAGTAAGGGACAAGGAGTGAAAATAGGGCAGTATAGGCTAGCAATTCTGACGTTTGCTGATGATGTTGTGTTGATAGCAGAGACAGAGGAAGATATGGGGGACATGTTACAGGAGGCGGAAAGGTTTGGCAGAGACCTAGAAATGAAGTTCAGTGTAGAGAAAAGCAGTATGATAGTAGTAAATGGACCAGAGGCAGTAGAAATGAGGATAGGAGGAGAAAGAATAGAAACAGGGAGGAAGTGAAGTATTTAGGGGTATGGATAGGGAGGGAAGGGCGACAAAGGACAATGAATGAGAAAATCATGAAGGTGGAGCAGTGTAGTGGGAAACTGTGGAATGTGACAAAAACCAGAGTAAATAAATATAAAATAGTAAGAGAGGTGTGGAAGGACTTTGAAGTGCCGAGAATAATGTACGGGATGGATGTGAGAGGGAGTACAGGGGGAGAAATAAATAGACTGGAGACGGGATAAAATAAAATAGGAAGAATGGGGTTAGGAGCAAGAAGGTGGACAGCAAATGAAGCAGTGAGAGGGGAGATGGGATGGAGTACGTTTGAGGAAAGAGTGGCGAAGGCAAAGTTGAGGTACAAGAGTAGGTTGGAGGAGATGGAGGATAATAGGTGGCCAAGGAGAGTGAATGAATGGGGGGAGGGGAAGAGTAGATGGGCAAAAGAGTGTAAGAGAAAACTGGAAAAAATAGGAGTGAAACAAAGAAGGGTGGGAGAGATGTAGGGAGTAATGCAGGACTAGGTCAGGGAAGGAGACTAGAGAAAGAGATAGGAACGAGAGTGAAGGAAGTAGGAAGACAGGAATGGAAGAGAAATATGGAGAAGAAAAGTACACTAATAAGATATAGAAGCAAGGGGAGACCGAGGAAAGAGGAGTTCTATGACGGAAGTTGGGGAGCTGAACTACTGTTTAAGGCTAGGGCAGGAGCATTAGAGACAAATAGGAGAACATGGAGGTGGATTGGGGGGGTGAAAGAGTGTCTACAGTGTGAGGTGGGAGGGAGGAGAGTGGAGGAGACAATAGAACATATAGTGACAGAGTGCCAGGGGTATGCAGAGGAGAGAGATGGGTTGGAAAATAAGTTGAAACGGGTGGTAGGGGAGAGGGAATGGGAAGAACAGAAAGAGGAGGAGGATGAGGGTGTAAAATTTGTGTTAGGTCTCGGGACAGAAGAGGGGGTAGATGGGGAAATGGGGAAAAGAATGAAGGTAGTGAAAAGATTCCTGGAGCAGGTGTGGCAGAAGAGAAAACGGAATAGAATAGAATAGGGTGACCAGAGCGGGGAAGGAAGAAAAATTAGATTAAATAGTAGAGAGGGGAAAACTTAAATTAAGGTAAGGAGAGAACAAGATATTGGGGGGTGGAGGAGGGGGTAAAATAAGGAGAGGAGAGTTCTGCTTAAGCTATATACTTCAATTCTTTTTCTTTAACTATCCTTTCTACGACTACATATTTTCTAAACTAATTCTTAATCTAGCTCTAGCTGTTTCTGGAGAAGTCACCGGTGCATAGGTGAGCTGGCTTGAAAAGGGACAGCAACTCCACAAAAAGAAGAAGAAGAAGAGTGCTCGGAGTGTCAGTCGTCTTAGCTTGTCTAACTGCCTGACGTGCGGCTTATCTACAGTTTCTGTGTGATTCAGGGTCTGACTGCGATCTCTCTAGCTTCTTCAAGGATTCAAGCTGTTTGTATTAATTTTGTTCTACAATAGCCTACGTGTGGTTGTTTGAGTTGGCATAGGCTAGCCTATGCCATAAGTTACGTTCATAGGCTATATTTACAATAACACCACTTGTGTATTCATTGTTTTATTTTGGAGATAAACAAAATCCAGTAGGCTAGGCTAGCCTACTAGCCTAGGTTATGTATTCTGAATCAGGCAAAATGCTGAAATCGGGATTTAAAGAAATTGTAATTCCTCTCCACTGGGGTAATGGTGTGAATGGCTTTTCACCAAATTCCTTGTATTTGTATGGGAAAATGTGTGGGCTGAAATTGCCATTTTTGTTAGATACGCATTGTGGGTATACAGGGCTTCCAGATAGATATTTATATCATTTGAACCTGTATTCAAAATTGGTAAGATTTTACGGTTTGACAGTTACAAGCCCCATCGATGTTTGTGTAGCCTATAGGTATGTTATATAATAGTCTTCAGTCCTATATATGTCCTTCCCGCCGCAAATGTATTATAAGGGAGATATAGGCCTAGGGTAAAACACAGAGTCTTCTCTGCATAATGAAAAGTCCTGTTTTACGGGATTTCTGCTTTATAGATTTTTTTTTTCCCTCCTACCTTACTCGGGGGACCTTACAGTTGCGCGATCCAGTGCTGCTTTGGTAATTGCGTACATTTTAGGTTAGTTTCTATCCACGTATTACTTTTAGGTTAGGTTAGGTTAGGTATTATAATAGTCTTCAGTCCTATATATGTCCTTCTCTTCGCAAGTGTATTATAAGGGAGATATAGGGTAAAACACAGAGTCTTGTCTGCATAATGGCAAGTCCTGTTTTACGGGATTTCTGCTTTAGGTTAGGTTAGGTTTCTTAGTTAGGTTCATGACAAGGTATCAGCTGGTAGGTATGGGATAAACTAGGGACACATACTAGCTGGTAGGTAAGGGTTATTCTTGTATCCAACGTTCTACGTTAGGTTACTGTGTTTTTTTACTTCAAAAAATCGCTAAACCCGAGCCAAGTTTTGGCAAATGTTGGCTCGGGTTTTCAAATTTTGGGGTTTAATGGGTTTCAAAAAACATGAAAACTTGAGCCAACTCTCAAAATTCAATTACTGGGGTTTTTTACTTTGAAAAATGCCAAAAGCCGAGCCAATTTTTTTTCCCAAATTTGGGGTTTTTGTACTCTGAAAAATACCCAAATCCGAGCCAACTTTTGCCAAACTTGGCTCGGATTTTCACATTTTAACGTTTTCTTACTTTTCTATATTATATTTTCAGAGTTCTTCCCATATTACCCCGCAATTTCCCTGATCTTCATAGCCCTCCCCACTAGTGGGGGCCGTGTTTTTAGATTGTTGGATAATGGGTAAATACTCATTTGCGACAGTCCTTGGTATAAAACAACACTGTATATCAAAGAAAAAATGCAAAAAACAAACCAACACATGCTAAAACTTGTGACTGTCACACCGTATCAATTTAACTCAAAATTTACTAAAATTGATAAAAATTATTGTTGGGGAGTGGTAGGTAATTTAGATTATCACGCATGTAGCCTACAGATTAAAGAGTGCGGGCGGCGACAGGACGGATCCTTGCGGGACTCCGTTTGGGAAATTTCTGATGCTAGATGAATGACCGGCAAAATATACGTGTGCACAAACTACTGCACATCTGCGCACTAGGAAGTTTGCCAGCCACCTTTTTGTGTTGTAAATTTTGTTTGTTAGGTTGTGGCGGCAGATGGCATCGAAGGCTTTACTAATGTCGAGTGTGATCTGGCTGAGTTGATGCCGTCAAAAGCTCTTTGTGTAAGGTCTGTAAGAACACTGTTTGTGGAGTACAATGGCCTAAAGACATGTTGTGTTGGAGCTAGGGGTAAGGCGTATGTAATTAGTCGTAGTACAAGGCGTTCTATGACTTTGGATGGGGTGCAGAGGAGTGTGATAGGGCGGTGTGAGGAGGGTAGCGTGGGGTCTTTGTTGGGTTTGGGGAAAGTGATGATGATACCATGCTTCCAGATGTCTGGTATTGTGTGGTGTGAATAACTGTAGTTTGATATGTTAGTGAGTGCTTGTATGCCTTGTGGTCCTAGGTGTCTGAGGTGTATGTTGCTTATGTTGTCTAGGCCACAGGCGGGTCAGTGCTTGAGATTGTTCATGATGTGCTTTGTCTGGTAGTTAGTGAAGAGTGTATAGTCAGGGTCTGTGGGGAATTGTCTCTTATGTCGGATGACACGTCGGTCATCTTTATGGGGTTTTAGGTGGGGCTGATATGAGAGAAGTGATTAATGAGAGTGTTTGCTTGTTGTTTACATGAAGGAGTAGAGTCTGTTGTGATTGCAGCATGTGATTGTGTTGCTGTTGCTGTTGGAAAGTGTGATGCTGTTTAGTGTTTTGTAGAGTTTTTTGGGGTTTGTTTTGTGATTGAGTGTTTGTAGGAATTTATTCCAGTTTAGTGTTTGTTCTTGTATTTTGTTGTTGATCTGGGTGTTGAGTGCTTGGATTTGTTGTGTGATGTCTTGTGTTCTAGGGAGTGTTTCAGTGTGTCGCATTGTCTGATGAGGTTTTGAATTTCTGGTGAGAAGTTGGAGTTGTGTCTTTTTCTGTAACCTCTTGGAATGTGTTTCTTGTCAGCGCTTTGAATAGTTGTGTTGAATGTGTGGACAGCATTGTTGATGTTAGTGATTGGTGCGCTGTTTAGGGTTTCAAAGTGTCGTTCTGTCTCATTTGTGAAAGCTTCCCAGTTGGCTCTTTTATAATGACATTTTAATTTATACTGTAATTAGTGTTAGTGTGTTTGTGGCTAGCTGGGGTGAGTCTGGTTTTGGTGGTGATAATGATCGGGAGGTCGTCGGAGCCTAAGGTTTTAACCACCTTCCAGGATGTTGTGGGGGCGAGTTCTTGGGAGCAAAAGGTGATATCTGGAGATGATGGGTCGTAGAGGGCTTGGTGGGGAGTATGGGTATGTTGATGGATGTCGTTGAGGATGTAAAGGTTATCTGATTGGTGTTGTAGGACCAGCCCTCTGTCTGTGTCGGGGTTGTCGACAAACCAGGCCGACGTCTTGGCGTTGAAGTCACCACCCAGGATGATGTGTGGGGTGTTTGTGATATGTTGTAGTTGTGGTCTGTATTCGTTGGGTACTGTGGGGGATGTATGTGTTTATGATGGTTATGTTGTATGTGTTGCCAGTGCATATTTTAATGGTTTGTATTTCTGTTGTGTTATCATTTGGGGGGAGGAGGGATTTGGTATGTCCACTGGTGACTATATATGTTATGTCTTTGTGTACCAGGGTGATGAGGCCACCACCACCCCCGACGGCCCGGTCTTGTCGAATGGTGGTGAACTCTTGAAATGTAGGTGTCTTTTGTGTTGTGCAGAGTTTTGTTTCTTGTGTGATGGCAATGTGTATGTTGTGTTGTTGTTGTTGTTGTTGTTCCCCAGGCTGTCTGGCCGAACAGCCCCAAGGTCTCGAGCAAGGCCAAGGCCATAAACGAGTGCCCCCACAAAATCCTCCCTGCTTACCACTAACAAAGCCCGGGTGACCGAAGCCACTCCAAGGCAGGGAGCTGAGGAAGGTGCAGAAACGCCCGGGAAACCAAAGCCCCACCCAAAGCCCTGTGCCCCTCAGCAATTATGAAGGGAAAGTTGAGGGGTAAGGGAAAAATGTGACGCTTTGGCTCCCAATCTGCCAACTTCTAGGTTGGCAGTAGGGAGGTCAATCCACGGAAAAGACGCCGCCACTTGAGATCTAGAAGATATATAAATAAAAGGAACAGTCAGAGTAAGCTATGGGTATGGCAGAGATCGCTCAGTTCTCACTCGGATAGACCAGCCCATCACCACATGACTAGAACCCAATCCTCTCAGCATCAGCTAGGAAAGGCCCTAGAAAGCCGCCTTTGGCGGGGGGATAGCTCCCCTATTTCAACCCCTTTCGGGATTGGGCACCCGCCTTCAATCCTGGTTGGACACTTGTATGTTGTGTTGTTTGATGAAGTGTGAGAGTTCGTGTTTCTTTGTGTTGATGCCATCAATGTTTAGTTGGAGAATGTTAATGTTGTGTGTGCGGTGTATGTTAGATGCTGCTGCACGAGGATGGGGTGGGGGTGGAGATTGGTGTACAAAGGAGTACAAAGGAAATCAAGCAACAACAGATCTAGTGACCCTTCTAGGTTGCTTGTCCTCCAAAACACTGAGGATCAAGTGTCCAAACAGTGGTTTAGAGTGGGTAAGGGAACATTGGAAAAGGAATTACTGCCCTGGAAATAATGTCCGTGGCAGGATTAGGAAGTTAGTAGAGGACAGATGGGTTAGTAACTGAGGGGGGGATAAAATAAAGTTATTAATTTACAAACGCAGTCAGTCGCGGGTTTGATGCGAGATATTTGTATAGGCGGAGTTTAAATGAATCAACGGTGATGCAGTCTATAACGTTTCGGGGAAGCCCATTCCACAACTTGACAACTCGATTGAAGAAGAAATTCTTAGATTCGTGCGAGTTAAAAGATTTACCAATAATTTTGCAACCGTTTCCCCGCGTGTAATTAGATTGGTCGATAGTGAAGTACTTACTACAGTTCATATTGTCGATGCCTTTGATGATTTTGAACACTTGAATTAAGTCACCTCTTAATCTGCGCTGGGTTAAAGGAAATAGATTTAATTATCTAAGACGCTCTTCATATGGTTTGTTCTTTAGGCTAGGTATCATTTTGGTAACTCTACGTTGAACTCGTTCTAGCTTGTTTATGTCTTTTTGGTAATAAGGGCACCAGGATTGAACGCAGTATTCCAGAAGAGGGCGGACTAAGGAATTGTAAAGGGTTAGGATAACTTCTTTGGATTTATGCTCAAATGACCTGCCTATAAAGCCAATTATTTTGTTTGCCTTCTTAACAACTTCTGAACATTGTTGACTCGGTTTTAGGTTACTCGATTTTGTTACTCCCAGATCGGTTTCTCTGTTTACATTCTTAAGCTGAGTGCCATTCATCGAATAGTTTGCTTTCTCATTTAGGTATCCGATATGTAGTCTATCTATCTATCTATTGCCTGACGCCGTGATCCCCGAAGGGGTGGCCACGAACGAACCGCCCCCATGCACCTCTGTCCCCAGTCAGTCGACGCCCCTCCCCCAACCAGCACCGCCTTCGTTCATGTACTTCCTCACTCCATCCTTCCACCTCTCATTCGGTCTACCTCTCCCTCTCTGTCCCTCCACCTCGCTCTCATACACCCTCTTAGTCATTCTCTCGCTTTCCATACGTTCCATATGGCCGAACCATCTCAAGTTGTTCCTTTTCACACTTTCCAGCACATCTACCTCCACACCACACCTCCTTCTTACTTCCTCATTAGTCTGTCTATCCCTCCATGTAACTCCGCACGCACTCCTTAAGTTTTTCATTTCCACTGCTCTCACTCTTGGTCTGAGTCTCTCAACCAACGTCCATGCTTCGCTTCCGTAAGTCAGTGTCGGGATTACCACACTGTCATGCAAGGACCTCTTCACTTCCATACTCACCACCCTATTTCTTGTTACTGCTTTTAGCGTTCCTACAACCCTCTTCCCCTGTTGTACCCTCTCCCGCACTTCTTCATCCATAGTCCCATCTTTACTCAACACACTGCCCAGATACTTAAAAGAGTTGACGATCTCCATAGCCTGACCGTTCAGCTTCACCTCACACTCTGTGACTTCACCCCTTTCGAAGACCATAACCTTGCTCTTCCCCGCATTTACCTTCAAATTCCGTTTTTCGCACACTTTTCCAAACTCATTTACCAGACCCTGCAACTCCCATTCATTATCACTCATCAGAACTGTATCATCCGCAAACAGCAGTATAGGTAGCTTCCACTCAATTCCCTCCCTTTTCAGCGATACACCAACATCCACTGCTCTTGATAGTATTTCTTTCATGACTCCATCCATATATACAGTAAACAACCACAGGGACATCACACACCCCTGTTTCAAACCAACATTCAGGTCAAAGAACTCGCTCTGCTCACTCTCCACACGTACTGCCGCCTTTGCACCCTCATTCATGCTCTTCACTGCTTTCAGCAACTTGCCCTCTACTCCGTATATTCTAAGTACTTTCCACAAACCTTCTCTATCCACTCTGTCATAGGCCTTCTCCAAGTCCATAAAGGCAACATACACCTTTTGTTTCTTCTCCAGATACTTCTCCACAACACAATTCAGGGTAAAAATCTGATCTACACATCCTCTTCCCTTCCTAAAACCTCCCTGCTCGTCGCCTATCCATTTCTCCGTTCTCACTCTCACTCTCTCAATCACTACCCTACTGTATACCTTCCCTACTACGCTTAGAAGACATATTCCTCGGTGGTTACCACACACTCCTCTTTCCCCTTTGCCCTTATATAGGGGGACTATTATGCCAGTCTTCCAGTCATCGGGTGCACTCCCCTTCTCCCATGCTAGTTTGCACATTTTCCATACCCATTCTATCACTATCTCACCACCATACCTCAACATTTCCCCACGCACTCCATATGTTCCTGGTGCTTTCCCCAACTTCACTCTTTTCATGGCTTCCCACACTTCTGACCTCCTGATCCCCACCTCCTCCTCCACTACTTCTCTTCTTCTTCTCCCTCCCATACCATATCCAGCTATGTTTGCTGGCTCTTCATTCCTTACATTTAGCAACTCACTGAAGTACTCCCTCCATCTTTCGACTCTCTCTTGCTTCTCGGCTAGCATTCTCCCATTCTTATCTTTCACACCCTTACTGTTTCCCTTGCTACCTTCCCTAACTTTCTTGACTTCTTTCCAGAACAGTTTCTTACTCTCCCTCCATTTTACACTCAGATTCCTTCCAAATTCCTCATCTACTCTTCTCTTACTTTCCTTCACTACTCTCTTCACCACCCTCTTACTCTCCACGTACCTCGCTCGTTTCTGTCTCTCGGAATCTTCATTCCCTCTACTACCCAACCACTCTCTATATGCTTTCTTCTTTTCTTTCACAGCTATTCTTACCTCTTCTGTCCACCATGCAGTACCTTTCACTCCCCTCCCTCTTCTCCTCACTCCACACACCTCCTCACATGCTGCACAGATCTCATCCTTAAACACCTTGCTCATCTCCTCCACTTCCTCCATAACTTCCAGGTCGAACCCACCTAGTCGTCTTTCCACTGCTCTCCTGTACTCCTCCCTGACTTCCTCCTCCTGCAACCTCTCCACCCTCCTCACCATTCCACCCTCCTCTCGCCTCCCTCCAGCTCTCCTCACCCACTTCTTTTGTATCCTAACCTTAGCTACCACTACATAATGATCAGACAGACCCCCAATCAGAGAATTGGTCCGATATGTAGTACTTTACGTTTATCCGCATTGAAACTCATTTGCCAAATTTGGGCCCAACATGACAATTTATCTAGATTGTGTTGCATATCGTCAACTTGTTCTTTTGAGAGTACGCTATTTGCAATTTTTGTATCGTCAGCAAATTTTGAGATTGTACAGGTGAGACCCTCATCTATGTCGTTGATGTAAATTAGAAAGAGAATTGGTCCTAGTACCGATCCCCGGGGTACCCCGCTACTTACATTGGTCCATTTAGATGCCTTACCGTTTATGACTACTCTTTGCTTTCTGTTGCTGAGCCAATTTTCTATCCATTTCAACACACCGTCTTGTATTCCATGCGCTTTTAGATTTAGCAGTAAACGTTTGTGGGGACCTTTGTCAAAGGCCTTTTGAAAATCAAGGTATACTGTATAATATCTACAGCTTTACTCTCATCGTAGAGGTTGAGGATGTCGTGGAAGAAGTCTAAGAGGTTTGTTAAACAGGAACGTTTTTTACGAAAGCTGTGTTGAGTATCTTTTAGTATGTTATTTTCCTCTAAGTTATTTACGAGCCTGTCTCGTATGACCGTTTCTAGCATTTTACATACAACTGAGGTTAAGCTAATTGGACGATAGTTACTGGGTAGGGATTTGCTGCCTTTTTTTAATATCGGTGTTACGTTGGCTAGCTTCCACTGATCAGGCATAGTTCCAGACTGCAAGGATTTATTGAATAGTAATGTCAGTGGTTTGGAGAGCTCATCCTTAGCTTCCTTTAGAACTCTAGGCGAGATTGTATCAGGTCCAGGCGTTTTATTTACCTTGAGTTTATCTAAACAATTCAATACTTCTCTCTCTGTAACGGTGATATTGCTTAGAACATCTGAATTATCAATCTGAATCGGCGATGGTGTAGGGATATCACAGAGGTCTTCTGTTGTAAAAACTGATGCAAAGAAGGTATTGAGGGCATTACTCATTTGTACTTCGTCTTTGGTATATTCTCCATATTCATCGACTAATGGTCCAACAGTTGAAGTAACTACTTTTTTTTTCTGATATAACTATAGAATTCTTTCGGGTTTGTTTTACTTTGATTCGCAATATGTAACTCTAAGGTCTTTTTACTTTGCTTAACCCTTGTCTAGCGGGGGGGGTTTTGGGCTTATTTAGGCATATTCAGGCCCTCCTGAATGATAAATCAAGTATCTGCATGAACAGAAATGTATTCAGAAAAACCCAGGCGCTAAAAGCTTCAAAATGAGACCAGAACGAGCTACGTAGCACTCGTGGTTCTCATACAGTGATACCAGTAACATGGGAGTTTAGCGTATAGCGGCATATTTTTCCCAGCTATGCTCACTACTGGCTACACTGCCGGCCTCTCGAGAACACAGGGAACATGAGTTAATGGGCGGCGGTAAGCCCTGGGAGTCGGCTGTCTGGCCCGCTGCGCTCCCGGCCATTTGCACTCGATTTTAACCCTTTAAGAGCCTTAATAATGCTCCTAACTTGCTGCAAATTGGAGGCGGACTTAAGTCCGCCGCTGCTCTTTAAGGGTTAATTAACTTTTTGGCTTTGCGTCGTAGCTCTACAAATTTCACCCGTTCTTCGTCATTTTGTGAGGATTTTATTCTATAATTAGCAAATTTTTTAGCAAGCAGGCAGTTTGAAATATCTTTATTCCACCATTTGGGCTTATTTTTATGGCCTGGACGCCGTATTTTCGATGGTATGCAGTCTTGCACTGCTTTTAGGTAAGTGGTTTCGAATAACTTCCAAGATGTATTTATGTCGTTATTGTTAATTAAAAAGCTCCAGTCAGTTTCTTTAAACATAGCTCTAAGTTTATGGAAGTTTGCTTTCTTGAAATTAGGGACTTTTTCGATGCTACTATTTGGTTCGTTACTAGTAAACTTAAAGTTATCGTACGATGGTCGCTGTTACTGAATTCATCACCAACATTCAAATTCTCTATCAATTCTTCTTTTGTTGCAAGTACAATATCAATAACGTTATTACCACGGGTCGGCGTTCGAACAAATTGATAAAGCGAACTCTCTTTCAAGTTCGTATACAAGTCATGTCCGGAATGTGAAGTAAGAGTATCGCCCCACTTGGTCACAGGTAAATTAAAGTCGCCCAAAATTACAGTATCTTGTGAGTTACTTACATCTGCAATTTGTTCGTAAATTTCTCGGTCAGTTTGCACTGATTGAGCTGGAGGTCTGTATATTAACGCAAGTATTATTTTTGTATCTTTATTATTCTTTATTAGCACAAAAGATGTGTCGACGTTCACAATTTGAGGTTTTGACAAGAGGGTAGGGTTAAGACTTTTTTTGATATAAAGTAAAATGCCACCTCCATTTCGATTTATTCGGCTTTTCTCAAACATTACATAACCGGGAAGTGAATACTCTGCTAAAAAGTCTCTATCTTCTGTATTGAGCCAAGATTCTGTTATGCCAATCACATCATAATTTTATGTAAACACTAGCTCCTCTAAATCTGAAAATTTATTGCGTATGCTACGAGCGTTTGCATAGAAAACCTTTAAATTTTTTATTTTAGAACTCACGGAACGCTCTTTAATAATATGTTTGGTTCTTGTCGGATCTACATTTATGTTCATGGCTGTCCTCGGTCATCGCTGTCTTCGGTCCTTATCGCTGGTGGTCCTCGATTGCCTCTGTTTTTTGCTTGGCGTTGGATGATTTATGTCACTGCTGCTTCTTCTCGGATGGCGTTTTTTGATCCATGGCTGCGGACTGCTTCGTGTAGGAGACGACCCATGCGTGCTAAACCCACAGGGTTTAGATGAGTGCCATGCTTGCGGAACAGAGTAGGCTGGTTGTAAAAGTTGTCCCAGAGGTTGATGAATTCAACTTCTTCCCTCAGACACAAATATTTTAGTCGGCTATTTGTGCTGAAGGCCTTGTCGTAGAATTTGTCAGGTGCGTCGATCTTGGGGAGAATGCCTGAGATGATGATATTCCTTGACTTGTTTTTGTAGTGCTGGATCATCTTGCGATATTTCTCCATCAACTCTTCGGATCTGGTGCGCATGACGTCATTTGAACCAGCATGGATGACAAAAAGGGTATTTTCATTTGCATCCTTTGTGGTATCTTTGAAGGCTTCCACAATGTCGTCCAGTCCAGCTCCTGGGATGCAAAATCTTTTTCGTCGATTTGGGACTCTGTCGCAGAACTCTTCGACCTGTCCTCGTAGGATGGAATCCCCAACGAGCCTGGTCTCTTCTGGTTCGTCTTCCATCTCTACCAATATCTCAAATCTGTTTGACATTGTGACTGGTAGATGAGACCTTTTCTGCGTTGGCCGTGCACCGTTCCTCACTGGTGTAAATCCGGAAACCTGTGGTGGCGGGACTCTGCGTACAGATCGGGGAGAGGAGTGGTTAGAACGGGGACGAGGGGTTGGTATTGTTCGTGCTAGCAGGCTTCTTGCACGGTAGGTAGGGTAGGAAATGAGCCTGTTGAGGGAGTCATCGGTAGTTTTGGTGTGGATGGTGTAAACAAGAGTGGAGAAAGACTAAAAAATGTATGTGAAGAGTGCAGATTGAGTGTAGGTAATACGTTCTTCAAAAAAATGCGTATAGGCCTACACAAGTACACCTGGCATAGACTTGTGGGGGGAGAGATTGTAGAGAGGGCATTGATCGATTATGTGCTGGTGACAAGGGAAAGATTGTGTAGACTGCTGGATGTGAATGTGATGAGAGGTGAGGCGGAAGGTATGTCGGATCATTACCTGGTGGAGGGAAAGCTAAGAGTTAGGAGTTACAGGAGAATGAGAGACAAGCGTGAAATAAGAGAGGTAATAAAAGTTAGTGAGTTAGAGAAGATGCAAAAGAGAGGGAGTACAAGGAAAGACTAAATGAAAAGTGGATGGAAGTGAGAGAAGTAGATGTTGAATGACAATAGTTTAAAGAAGGAATGAAAGCAAGTGCAGAGGTATCAGGAAGGGAAGCGAGTGGTGGAATGATACGGTGAGAAAGGCAGTTGAGGAGAAGAGACAATGTTTGAGAGGGTTTTACAGGATGGTAGTGTTGAGGTATGGGAGAGGTACAAGGAGAGAAGCGAAAAAAGATGCAAACGAAAGGTGGGGTCAAAGGTTGAGTGAGAATTTTGAAGAACGAAAGATGTTCTGGAAGGAGGTAAATAGAGTAAGGAAAGGAGGACGAAAGAGGGAAGAGTCAGTGAAAGATGCAAATGGAGAATTACTAGTGGAACCAGTTGAAGTGAGGAAAAGATATGCTGAGTATTTTGAATCTTTGCTAAATGCAAGAGATGGAAGAGAAGCAGTGGTTGATGGAGATAGGTTACCCAGGCCACCCAGGTGGCAGGGAATGAATGAAAGGATTGAGGAAAATGAGGTGAAAGAAGCAGTGAAACAATTAAAAGCGGGAAAAGCAGAAGGTTTGCATGGTATTGCTGTGGAGTGTATAAAGAAGGGTGGAGATGTGATAATAGATTGGTTGGTGAGACTTTTCAATGTGTGCTTTGTGATGTCAAGGGTACCAATAGACTGGAAGAGTGCATGTATTGTGCTGTTGTACAAGGGGAAGGGAGAACGGCAGGAGTGTTCAAGTTATAGAGGTATTAGTTTATTATCAGTGGTTGGAAAGCTGTATGGCAGGGTGTTGATAGAGAGGATAATAAAATGTACGGAAGTTGCAATAGGAGAAGAACTGCGGTTTTAGGAGGGGAAGAGGGTGCGTGGATCAGATGTTTGCAGTAAAACAGTTATGCGAGAAGTATTTAGAGAAGCATAAGGAGATATTTTGGGCTTTTATGGATTTGGAAAAAGCGTTATGATTGTGTGGATCGTGAAGTAATGTGGAAGGTGTTAAGGATTTATGAAATTGGAGGAAATTTGTTGGAAACAGTTAAGAGTTTTTATAAAGGGAGCAGAGCATGTGTTAGAATAGGAAATGGCGAGTTGAGTGAATGGTTTGAGGTAAAGGTAGGTTTGCGACAGGATTGTGTGTGGGGATCGGTTTTTACACCATACGCGAAAGAGGATTTATGGAGCTCCGATCTTACTCTCAACCATCTGAACAATTTTACCAATACACCTAAACTTCGTTAAATGCGGAAATAGCCTCACGAAAATATCATGCCCTGGAGGGGGCACGAACTCTCGACCCTTGGGTGTGAGGCAGACACCTTACCAGTTAGACCAATAGAGATATCCCACTTGGCCTGTTCGGCTCAGGGTATTTCCGCATCCGAGGTCTGTTTAGGCTAGCCTATTTTCACTGACTTTACACTACTTCACCATCCGGGAAGCGAAAGCTCCGAACAGAGAGGAACAAGCTTGAGCCGAATCGACCGAGAGTCCGTCAGAGAGATGAACGGGAATGGCGAGTCAACTTCACTGAGCGGTGCATACACGCACCTACAAACTGCCCAGTTGGCAACTCGCTTGGGCGGCTGGCAACTTCCACAACCCAACCCAAACGCGTCTCACAACACTCCCTGCTCTCTCCTATCCTCTTCCTTGTCCTGTGGGGATCAGTTTTTACACCATATCCGAAAGAGGATTTATGGAGCTCCGATCTTACTCTCAACCATCTGAACAATTTTACCAACACACCTAAACTTCATTAAATGCGGAAATAGCCTCACGAAAATATCATGCCCTGGAGGGGGCACGAACTCTCGACTCTTGGGTGTGAGGCAGACACCTTACCAGTTAGACCAATAGAGATATCCCACTTGGCCTGTTCGGCTCAGGGTATTTCCGCATCTGAGGTCTGTTTAGGATAGCCTATTTTCACTGACTTTACATGTGTATTGTCACCATGGCTGTTTAATATGTTTATGGATGGTGTGGTGGGGAGGTGAAAATGAGAACTATGGGAAGAGGATTGGGTTTAGTAGGAAAGAATGGTAGAGATTGGGAGTTGAATCAGTTGCTGTTCGCTGATGACACAGCGTTGGTGGCGGATTCTGAGGAGAAATTGCAGCGGGTAGTCAAAGTGTTTGGAGTGGTTTGTGGGAGGAGGAAACTGAAGGTGAACGTCAATAAAAGTAAAGTAATGGTGTGTAATAGGGGTGATCGTAGGGTGAATCTAGAATGTTAGGCTGGATGGGGAAATATTGGAACAAGTAGAGTGTTTTAAATATCTAGGAGGATCGATAAGCAGGAGTGGAGGTATGGAAATGGAGGTAAAACAGAGAGTGTGTGAAGGAAGGAAGGTTAGTGTAAAATAGTCACGATGGCGAGTCCAAGAAACCCATCCTGTGATGATATCCACGAGACTATCAACCTGGTTCTTTCAAGGAGAACTAAGGTTGCTAACCTATTAACGTCCGAGGTGGCAGAGTGGGTTAGCGCGCGGACCTGGGCGTGTGGCCAACCCCGAAAGGGGTTGAAATAGGGGAGCTATCCCCCCGCCAAAGGCGGCTTTCTAGGGCCTTACCTAGTTGATGCTGAGAGGATTGGGTTCTAGTCATGTGGTGATGGGCTGGTCTATCAGAGTGAGAGCTGAGTGATCTCTGCCATACCCATAGCTTACTCTGACTGTTCCTTTAACTTATATATTTTCTAGATCTCAAGTGACGGCGTCTCTTCCGTGGATTGATCTCCCAATCTACCAAGATTGGAAGCCAAAGCGTCACATTTTTCCCTTGCCCCTTAACTTTCTCTTCATAATTGCTGAGGGGCACAGGGCCCTGGGTGGGGCTTTGGTTTCCTGGGCGTTTCCGCACCCTCCTCAGCTCCCCGCCATGGAGTGGCTTCGGTCACCCAGGCTTTATTGTGGTCGGCAGGGAGGGTTCAGTGGGGGTGCTCGGTTATGGCCTTGGAATTGCTCGGGGCCTTGGGGCTGTTCGGCCAGGCAGCTTGGGGAACAACAACAACCACGGTTCGAATCCCCGCGCCGGCTGGAGATTTTCGGGGGGTTAAATTCCCTTCGTTCACCCGACATTTCAAGATGCAACATTGCGGCGGAGAGAGAGAGATTGCAGAGTATTGGTGAGTGGACGGGAGTTAATGATACAAAAGGCCTTCCTTTCAACTTTGTCTAGGAGAGCGGTGTGAGAAGAACCTCCCCACACATGTGAACAATACTCAATACAGCGACGCACTATTCCCCTGTACAGAGCAAGAAGCTGTGCAGGGGTAAAGAACCCCCTTAAGCGGTTGAGCATACCCAGCTTCTGGGAGGCTGCCTTAGCAAGACTGGTAATATGGTCCTTCCAACTGAGAGCAGAAGAAAAAGAGACACCAAGAATATTGAGAGAACACCAAGAATATTGAGAGAAGATGAAGGATTGATTTTTTTATTGTTGAAGAATAAGGGATAGTCCGCTGGGAGTTCCTGACGGGTAGATAGATGGAGAAATGGGGTTTTGGAAGCATCAAAGGTAACAAGGTTTTCTCTGCCCCAATTGGAGATTTTTAGATCAGAATTTAAGTGTTCTATGGCTTCATTCCGCTTGTCGTTGAGGAATTGCTGGCTTGGGCGTTCTGAAAAACTAATGGAGTAGTGTAAGGTTGAGTCGTCTGCGTATGAATGGATGGGAATAATATAGCCTAACTAATTTATAGTGTGCGATAACTTAACATGACGTAATTTTCATCATATTCGGTTTACCATTAGACAATTTTCTTAATCTGTAATCTACCTATACAACTCAAATGGGTTAAAACGACCTCAATAATATTGAGATCGGAAATAAAATAAATAAATAGATATCAAATTTGGAACAGGTCTTCTAATTTATACACGAATACAAATAAATACAAGACCACAAAGAAAGGATATACAAAAGAAGTACAAAATAAAAAGCCATATTTATTTCAACCATACATGTCTTAATTAATATACAGCCATATATCTCCTTGACATCCACTTCGTACAGTCTCCTGCAAAAGTTCTGTTCTTCCACGTAATCGTATGTTTGGAATTAGTATCATTAATGTGTGATGGAATTGACCCTTTGAGGAGGGATGGGTCGTTTTTATGGCCCCCCTTCTTCCTCGTGTTTACCCCCGTTAGTTTTCTGATTTTTTGACGTTCGGCTCATTAGTTAAGACCTCTCACCCCGTTTCATTGTCAATATTTACACTTCGTGTCATTTAGGTGTCGACTTTTTTTCTGTCGAGCGATAGCGAGCCTGTAATTTAACACCTTACGAGCGGGCCCGTCAGTTTTTTCCATTACGCGCCCAGCGGATTTTTTTTTTACCCTAAATGGCCTTGTTTCCGTGCTCTTTTTCATGCATAAACAAGAGCCACAGCGTAATACAATTATGTATCTCTGAAAGGGCATAAATTGAGCTTTCCAATGACACCAGAACCATCCTTCTACGACCACGCGTTCTCTTGCAACGATCGTGCAACACGAGTGCAAAATCCCTAAAATAAGGTAATTTCCTGACATAATTCCCTGTGTGGCAAGGTAGGGAGGGTGGAGTAGATGTCAGTAGGCGCGCGGGGTCCGTGCCGAGCGGTCATGAGGTAACCTACGGAGCGTAGGTTACCTCATGACCGTCGCTCGTCTCTCTCTCTCTCACAGCCATTCTTGCTCAGAAATTGCACACGGACTTAAGTCGGTGCCCGCCACATAGTCCAGGGTTTTAGATACGGACTTAAGTCGGGCCCCGCTAATAAGGGGTTAAAGAAAGGCCGGGACATTTTTCTATCGATTTTTTTTTTTTTTTTTAACCCATTGAGACCCAGCGTCGCACGTGATGCGTCGGCAGTTTTTTATCACCAACTCCCAGCGACGCATCACGTGCGTCCGGCATATTAAAATCAGTTACGTGGCTCGTAAGGTAGGAAATGGCGGGAGAATAGGAGGGGGAGGTACCGTAGTGTGTGGGCGAGCCGGGCCGGTAGGTGTGAGCGGGCCAAGACAGCCATGCGGCCGGTGGTGGTGGGCTTAGTGGGGATACTTTACACCCTTAGTTCACCGCCACTTTGAACCTTCATTACTCCGGTCGTATGGGAGCTAGAGGCTTGAGATTTATGTGAGACACTCCTTAGGATGTATGCCGTACAATGCCATACTCAGTTTTCACCCTAGTGCTCCCGGGCGGGTGGTCATGCGGGGGAGACAAACTTTCGACCCCCCCCCCACCCCCCCCAAATGACCGAGGTGAATTTTTGTTTTATGTTTGTCTTCATTTCTCACCATTCTCTTCCATTTTGGCTCAACACATTTTTTGAGGCCCCCCCCCCAAAAAAAAAATTTCCGAGGTGAGTTTTTTTTTGTTTTTTTTTTGTTTTTGTTTTTTTTTCCCATTTCTCACCCTTGTCTTTCATTTTAGCAAACAAAAACAAAAAGTGAAAATGGCTTGGGACTGGGGTGAACAAAATATTATAACTAGCCGGGGCTCAGCGGGTTAAGGGAAATTTGTAATGCCGTTGTCAATGCATCTAATACGTAAAATGATGTACAATAAACTACATTCTTATCTCAATCTCACACTCATTTTACTTTTATACATTATTTCATAAGGGAGAACAGAACTTTTATAGACAACTGTACAACTCCTATAGTATATTATCCAACTTAAGAGTGCCCTGTTCACTAATGCTGAAATACGTCCGCTTCTTTGAGGTTTAACCCTTTGAAGATCATGGTACGATTTGACAGTTTATTCTGGCTATCATCAGACGATTTTATACAACTTAGGAAGGATCTGTGGGCATCAAAAGGGTAAAGACTATCTCACTGAACCCCCTGACTTCCATATGCCTTTCTTAACCTGAATAAAATAATCTAATAATACCCAGAAAACAGAAAAGAAATGCGTAATCGGATCTTGAAAGGGTTAATGAACTCTATAATGGCATGTCATTTAACTCCTTGAGGATTATCACGCTATTAGACAATTTTATTCAGACTAGAAAGGGCATATGGAAGGCAGAATGTTAATTGAGATCGTATGCAACCTTTTCATTCACACAGATTCTTCCTAAGTTGTATAAAATCGTCTAATGATAGCCAGAATAAACGGACAAAATGCGTCATAGACCTCAAGGGGGTTAAAATAATGATTGCGTAAATAATAATGACAATTGAACACTTGCGAGTTTCGGGCTATAAGGAAGTTGGAGCCGTAGACATCGACATTTTACAGAATTACCAGCCAAAGTGTGGTTGTAGTGCATACATTAACATATAAAATCATATTAAACATACTTTGTATCTATCAGAAACGTACATTATTATTGGATGTTATATTTAGTATGATGTTTTCAGCTCCAACTTCCTTATAGCATGAAACTCGCTAGTGGTCAATTTGATATAGTAAATACAGACTATGTATTTGGAATGGGTCAATTTAGTGTATTCATAGCTATTATAGGACTCCAGTGTTATAAATACTAGGCCTACTCGAACCTATAATGAACCAAATTAACATATACCAGAGACGATTCCGTTTTCTGTGTGTGTGTGTATTAAAGGGGGTATTATTTGACTTGTTTACATTGTGCTATTATTATTGTTTTTACTTTCCTCAGACCTCCATCAAGTTTAAACAAACACTCCCAAGAGCCCCCTTCGATATACATTTGTACATTTTTCGGGAGAAAAATGCCCCGCCGAAAGACGTTCCACCTATCGCTCGCCAGGAACAAAAATCGACACCTAAATAGCACGAAAGGTCTTAATATTGACAAAAAATAGGGGGAAAGGTCTTAAAATCGCCAAAGTAATGGAACAAACGTCATAAAATCTCAAAATAAATATGCTAAACATGAGGGCGCCTTCGGTCCAGTAAAATGCAACTACCTCCCCCTCAACTTTAGAAATACTACAAATCTTAGCCCCCCCCCCCCCCCAAAAAAAAAAATACACGCCTCTGAAATTACATATACTGTATTCCTAAAGCTTAACTACAACAGCTATAGTCCGTTCATTCTAGGTTGGGCAGAAATCGTAACCACTAACCTCTATAACTCAAGAAGGGCTAGAGCAAATGAGCTGTCAATTTCCACACAAAATCCCAAGCCAAGTCTTCCTATTGGGTAGAAATATTAGCTCGATTACTCTAGTCCTTTTTGAGTTATGAGAGGTTATAGGTTACGATTTCTGCCCAACCTAGAATGAACAGACTATAGCCTGCAACACCTCTCCCGTGGATTGTAATATTTGTATATATATGGTCTATACACGATAATAAAGAGAGGGTAGACGGGCCAATGAGTACGCACTGATCCAATTAAGGGGAGTTACAGGAATAATCTGCTGTAAATCCACTAACAGGACACATTAATATACTACTTCATAACACAAAACACTTACAATTCAATCCATTAGCTTTGAGATTTTAAGAGGTTCGTTCCATTAGTTTAGCAATTTTAAGATTTTGTGCCCAATTTCTTTGCCAATATTAAGACCTTACAGGCCAGTCGAGCGACAGCGAGCCTGTAATTTAGGAGGAACCGGACAGTTTTCTACCGAAAAATGTACAATTTTATCTCGAAGGGGGGCCTTGGAGGTGTTTTTAAATGCTTGATGTGAGCCTAAGGAACAAACTAAACCAAATTATACTTAAATAACCGTATAAACATTGGCCCCTCTACCCTATCATAATATATATATGTAATATATACAGTATATACTGTATGTATCTCTAACATACACAGCAAATGGCCTTAAATGTATCATACAGTTACCCTCGTCACAAAAATAAGCCGCCTATGCATTCACTCGTTAATTAAAGCATGCATAACTGATATACCACATTTATTTAAAACTTTCAGCATAACATGGCATTATTTTACACTAGGTAACATAAGACGATTTTGTGAAGCTTAGGAAGGATATCTGGGAATCAAAGGGGTTATTATGATCTCCATTAACCAATAACTCGACTGATGCTTCCAAAACCTAATAAAATCTATAAAATAGTGTGAAGAAAAGTGCCATTGTATAGTAAAGGGGTTCATTCAAGCTTGTGAAACTAATTTACCGCTTTAATTTAACCCTATCATGTTACGATGACGCATTCTTTCATTATATCCTGGCTATCATAATGTGATAATATTCAGTCTGAGAAGAATGTGAGAGAACCAGATAATATATTAACCCCTTGACAAAGCATCCACCCAAAGATTGGCAGTCCTGGGCAGGTAGGTTGGATGCAGGGTGATGCTGTGATTGTCGGCCAGATTAAACAACTTCTCTACCAGGTCTTGGAGGACAGAGGACCTTGGTGGAGCCCTGCTTCTGGATGCAATGAACTGTGGTCATGTTGTCCATCCTGAAAACCACTGACATGCCGGCTAGGGCCTGCCCGTGGTCCCTCAAGAAGAACAATGGCACCAAAGGTTCCAGGGCATTGATGTGTAGTTATGAGAGTCCTGACCACCTGGCTTTGTTTGGATGCCCCATGTTTAATTGGTAGCCCCACCCCACATCGCTCGATGCATCCGTGTCTACCCAGATGGTCGGCAGTGGGGCGGTCCAGAGAACGACTGCTTTGAGCGTGCCCTGAGCAACCCAGTGTGTCTATCTCAAATGTATCGAGCGCGGTACCGGCCACAGCCGATGAGGGGGCCATAGAGGGAAATTTTTGTTGCACAGTTGCATTAAGTGCTTGAGCCTGCCAAAAGACACGGCCCAATTAGTGATCCGAGGAGCCAGTCCAAGATCTTTCAAGTGATCGAGAGCGAGCGTAACAAGGCAAAAATCTTCCTTCGAAGTTTTTGCTGATTGACAGTATCGCTCGTCATCTTCCAGTCTAAACCCACCCATGTCACTCTTTGTGAGGCTTGACTTGGGAACGTTTATATTGAATCCCAATTAAGTGATATGTTGTACAGCACTACTGCCAGTGCGCCCTGTACACAGTGTGATGGAGAGTTTGTGGCGATGAGCCAATCATCCAAGTAAAACAGGATCTGAATTCCCTGTTGGAGCAGAGGAGTCAGAGCCTGCTTTGGTAGTTTCACAAAGACCCGCGGTGCGATGGTTAGGCCGAATGGTAGTCTGTCGAATGTGCACACCCGTTCGTGTGACTGGAGAGCCAGTTAACACTGAAAACGAGGAGCTATTGGCACATGCCAAAAAGCATCCTTGAGATCCATGGTCACCACCCAAGACATGGGCTGGGTATTCCCCCCCCCCCCCTCGTGCATGGACTGAATCCCATTGGGCACATCTTGAGATACTGGTCGATATCAGGGAGGTCGCCTGAGAGGAGGCCTGGACCTCCACCTTCAGGACACAACCTGATGCGCCCACGATCAGAGGGTCCAGTGCCGGTGGTGGAGGTGGAAGAAGCTGGTGCGGGCGCCTTGTGTGACGCTCATCACCGACTTGGCCAAGAGGTCGGACGAGGACCTCTTAAAATCTAGATTAGTTAACCATCTAATTATTGATTATACAGGACGACAGCTCAAAGGAAACTGTAGCCATTTGGATAACCAAATTAAAAGTTCTAAACACCCCTGTTAGTCAGAAAGGGTTTTAACGATGCCAGATGCGATGCTAATAGCTTCATCATGCATCAAGGGGTTAAGATAATGTTAATTATTTTCTATTTCCATGGAGCCTTCATAAGCTACATAAAATGGTTTCATGAGAGCTCAAATATACTGTAAAAATGCGTTATCATCCTCACACTTCCAGTAGTATAACGCTGTATTCACTATATTGTAACGTAACATTTAAAATTTTCATTCAGTATTCCAAGGGGTAGTTTCTATCTCAATCAATCTTTGTTTCCAATAATCCCTTCCCAAATTGAATACATTTGATTATTAACAGCCAAAATATATGGATGAAGTGCGCCATCATCTAAAACGTTAAAGTTCATTCGCTCAGGTTAGGGAAGGATAGTCCCAAAATCAATGCCGAATTCTACGTTGCACAGTATATTGGATGATGTTGGTCAGTCTTTGTAATAGGTCCACTTTGTCAATATTTTGGTTGGTTTTGGGGTCTATGTATTTATTTATTTATAAAATGTTTAGTTTCCTCGATAGACCTACATCAAGCTTTAAGAAAACACATCCTAGACCCCTTTCAAGAAAAATGTGTACATTTTTCAGTAGAAAAATTTCCTGGCCGAAGGCCGGTTCCTTCTAAAATTAGAGGATCGCTATCGTTCGCCAGGAAAAAATCGACACCTAAAGGGCACAAAAGGTCTTAATATTGACAACAAAATGTGACGAAAGGTCTCAAAATCGCCAAACTAATGGAATGAACACATTAACACTTGTATATGTTTAATGATTATCTTAATGTTAATGATTAGCAGTGTACTCATCACGCACGCGGGTAACATGCAAAGCTATACTCAAACACTTGGCATATTAATATAAATAAAAACAATATCACACTTGCAACTTTGCAATGGATTGCCTCAGTCACTGAAATGAGTTAAGGGGGGTCACCGGCTTTTTTATCTTTCTCTCCTTTTCTCTCTTTCCCTTGCTTGTATCCATTCGGCCCCATTCAGCCAAGTGTTTTAAGATGTTTATCCCCATCCAGGTGTCGATTTCTTCCTGGCGAGCCAGCATTGTATGGAGAAATCCAGCTTCGCCGGAGACATTTTTCTATCGAAAAATGTAGAAATGTGGCTTGCTTACAAAACAAAAATATATATATGCTGGCTCGCCAGAAAAATATTGACACCTGGATGGGGGTAAACGTCTTAAAACAGTAGGCTGAATGGGGCCGAACGGATACAAGCCAAAGAGAGAGGGAGAGAAAGAGAAAACAAAGTGAGGTGGGCTCCCTTAAAGCTTGCAACTGGTAATAATATAGTACGGTACACATTGCACTGTAATTACCAACGATACAATATTTCAACACGTTCATAAAAACAATATCACACTTGCACACCTGGGGATTATTTAAAAGTGGGGTCCCCCAAGGGTCGGTTTTGGGGCCCCTTCTGTTCATTATCTACATAAATGATCTTGACTCTGGCATAAAGAGTAGGATCAGTAAATTTGCTGATGATACTAAAATAGGTAGGATAATAGAGTCAGCTAGCGACAGGGAATTTCTTCAAAATGATCTCGATCACTTGCACGAGTTGTCCATAAATTGGCAGATGAGTTTCAATATAGACAAATGTAAGGTATTAAGGATTGGAAATCGCAATTTAGATGCTAAATACAAACTAGACAATGTAGAATTGGATAACTCAGAGTGTGAGAAGGATCTGGGGGTGCTCATTAGTAATGATCTGAAACCCAGAAAACAGTGTATAAGTGTTAGGAATAGGGCAAATAGAATTCTAGGATTCATATCTAGGAGTGTTCGCAACAGGACTGCTGAAGTTTTCTTAAAACTATACTTAGCTCTAGTAAGACCCAATTTAGACTATGCTGTTCAATTTTGGTGCCCTTATTATAGAATGGATATCGACCCTTTAGAGGCAGTCCAAAGAAGAATGACCAAAAAGATATATAATATTAGAAATTTATCGTATGAGGAGAGGTTGAAAGTCTTAGGCCTGCACTCACTAGAGAGACGAAGATGTAGGGGAGACATGATAGAGGTATTTAAATGGATAAAAGGTTTATATAAGGGCGATATAGATGAGGTATTAAAGCTAAAGAACGGCGACATAACCCGCTCAAATGGTTTCAAGTTAGATAAGTTTAGATATAGGAAAGCACTGGTTTGGAAATAGAGTTGTTAACATGTGGAATGCACTGCCCAGAACAGTAATTAGCTCAGAAACAGTTGAAAGCTTTAAGCATAAGTTGGATTCCCATATGGGTGATATGGGCTGGGTGTGAATGGGAGCTGCTTCATGTGGGCCGCATGGCCATATGCAGTTTCCTGCTATCTTATGACCTTATGTTGTTATGTAATTGGGGTTGGGTGTGACAGGGATCTGCCTTGTGTGGGCCGATCGGCTTTTTGCAGACCCCATTTTCTTATGTTCTTATGTTCATAGTTTTTCTTTCTTTTTCTATGAATCGCCATTTTTTGAGTCGAGTAAAATAACTTGAAAAATATCTTAACCCCTTCTGTACTGGTGCCGTTCTTTTAACTTTATTCTGGCTACTATTAGACGATTTTATTCAGTTCCAAAAGGGCCTCCAGCGATTACCAGGCTTCGAACTATCTTACTTGACCCTTTTTTCTGCGATAGATTCTTCTTATATTGCAGAAAATCGTTTAAATATAGCTTGAATAAAATGTAACAGATGTCGCTGGTACAGAAAGGGTTAAATCTGGCAACTTGTAAGAATATAATACACATTTCACTGTAGTTAAGCCGGAGTCACACGAGCCTTTTTTCGAGCAATTTTTATGGGCAATTATGGTCTGAAAGCTTAGAAAATTACACTTCATCAGAATTCAGCCGCCCAACATAATCTACCTTCAGTCTAGTTACCGATACCAGCGCGAAAATGTCTCGAAATAATATGAGAAAAAACTTGCTCATGGAAAATTGACTGAAAAAGCGGTCGTGTGACAGCGGCTTTACCTAGGATATATTTCAACACGTTCATAATATTTCTTTCTTTTTCTACCAATCGCCATTTTTTGAGTCAAGTCAAATAACTTCAAGGGAGCCCACCTCGCTTTTTTTTCTCTTTCTCTCCCTCTCTCTTTGGCTTGTATCCATTCAGCCTACTGTTTCAAGACGTTTACCCCCATCCAGGTGTCAATATTTTCCTGGCGAGCAGTAGCGAGCCAGCATATATATATTTTTGTTTTGACAGCAAGCTAAATTTGTACACTTTTCGATAGAAAAATTTCTCCGGCGAAGCCGGATTTCTCCATATAATGCTGGCTCGCTGAATGGGGCCAAATGGATACAAGCCAGGGAAAGAGAGAAAAGGAGAGAAAGATAAAAAAAAAAAAGCCGGTAACCCTCCTTAATAATATGTTAATTAGAACAGTATACCTGATGTAATATACTGTCCAAATGTAATTGTCACATTATCCTAAGCTTGACTGTTGATTAGAATATTGAACACTTATTATCATATCACTAAGTAACACCCCATTCTTAACATTAATCATCAATTACAAACCCCAATGTACTTGAATAAACTAATAAGAGCATATGGTCCTCCCGGGATTCAAACTCGGGACACCACACCCAGAACATAAGCATCTAAACCATTACACCACCAACACAGTTAAAGATTATACAGATTATTCTACCTACCTCAGTGCAATTGTATTCAGCTTAGAAAATATCTATCAAATTCAGAGGATCGGTATAAATAGTGATTATACCCTTTCAATCAACACAGTTCTTCTAAAGCCGGTGTCACACGAGCGCTTTTTCCGGCAATTTTCGATGAGCAAGTTTGTTCTCATCTTCGCATTGGAATCGGAAACTAGAGAGAATTAAGGTAGATAATATAAAGTGCCTGAATGTTGACATAACTAAGATTTTAAAGTTGCCAGACAACAATTGCCCGTAAAAATTGACGGAAAGTTCGCTTGTGTGATGCCACCTTAAGTTTAGTAAACTTGACTGGTGGTAGGCAGAGTGAAAAGATAAGTTAAGAAATAAATATCCTCCAGGAAAAGTAAAAATGCATCCTCTAGGAAAATGAAAACTAATATAATAGAAGCAAAACCTTTTATGTCGAGCGAGGAAAATGACTATGTGAAGGGTAAGATGTTCTGCCGGGTTTAGTTATAGTCTATTCGCTGTAAATAGGCGAGGATTCTTGACCTATATCTTTTGTAACTCAAAAAGGGCTAGAGCAAATTGGCTGTACATTTCCACATCTATTTCTTGACTGACTCTTCCCAAATGGTATAAATATTAGCTCGATTACTCTAGTCGTTTTTTTGGTTACAGAGGTTAGAAGTCATGGTTTTTCGCCTACTTACAGCGAATAGACTATATAGTAGCAGGAGATATATGGTAGCCTTATATGTTTCTAGATGGTAGCATTTTGCTGAAGAAAAATGCTTTTCTTCACAAGACATCACAAAGAAAGAGGAAAAATATTTATATTAAGGGAGCCCACCTCGCTTTTTTTCTCTTTCTCTACCTCTCTTTGGCTTGTATCCATTCGGCCCCATTCAGCCTACTGTTTTAAGACATTTACCCCCATCCAGATGTCAATATTTTCCTGGCGAGCGGGAGCGAGCCAGCAAATATATATTTTTGTTTTACATCAAGCTAAATTTGTACATTTTCCGATAGAAAAATGTCTCCAGCGAAGCCGTATTTCTCCATACAATGCTGGCGAGCGATAAATCGACACCCGGATGGGAATAAACGTCTTAAAACAGTTGGCAAAATGGAGCCTAATGGATACGAGTCAGAGAAAGAGAAAAAAGGAGAGAAAGATAAAAAGAAGCAGGTGACCCCCTTAAGGGCGTCTCATACCTCCAACACTCATAGCTGACTGTAAATATGGTTGACAGATGCTATACTATCCTATAAGACTACTGGTACAGTCGCGCTAATAAGTCATGTCCCAGCTGTCATTACGTTTGGCTTGCTTTGTGCTGTATTAATGTCTGTCAAATGTTGAATAGGGTGGATAAGTGTAGGAACATGTTTGTATATCTCACTCGATATGAATTAATGAAGCTTAGATATTGCTGATTGCAATTATTGATCAATACATACTTGGTGCCAAGATATCACTTATTAGCGCGACTGTACACCTCACTTGAGCTTCAGAGAACATTATATATGGTTTGCTTTAATTATACTAACTATATATATACTGTATATATATATATATATATATATATATATATATATATATATATATATATATATATATATATATATATATATATATATATATATATATATATATATATATATATATATATATATATATATATATATATATATATATATATATATATAATAACTCTTATTTACCAGCGGAGTATATTCATGGATACTTGTTATAAGCCAAAGTCACAGAAGCATAAGTTGTATCACATTTACAAAGAGTCTCAGCATCCAAGTATAAGTAACACCCCGTTCTTAACATTGATCATCAATTACAAACCCCAATGTACTTGAATAAACTAATGAAAGCATATGGTCCTCCCGGGATTCGAACTCGGGACACCACACCAAGTACATAAGCACCTAAACCATTACACCACCAATAAGTAATATCATATCTGAGTGGAGTTTACAGCATAACCTCCACTAATCTTCAATATCTCTATGAAAGCCTGGAATGAATTACAGACTCCCTAAAATCCTCATCTCATTTCTCGAAGAATATACTTCAATAAAATTCCTCTGCTAAATATGCACGTGTAACTCTGTTTTGGGCAATCTTTCATGAATTGTTGAATATATGCTTTGATTAGTGGATACATATCATTACCTAGGACTTAAACATTAGAATGATAAAATATATAAATGGAATATATTCACTTAACCCTTTCACTGCGGGTGACGTTCTGGAATGTTTTGGCAAGTTACAGCAATTTCCAGGCTTTAAAAGCCTGTAAAAAAATTAAAAATCGAGTGTCAGTGGATGGGAGCGTGAGGGGCCCACCTCCGACCCTCAGAGCACCGAGCGGCTCACTGAGCTAGGCTGTGTCTCGGGCGAGTCTCTCTCTGTCTCTCTCATCAGTGTAGCCAGGCGAGCGAGTGTTACATAATAGCGGGGTTCCCGCGTTTCACTGGGACCACTGCGAGTGAACCAGACCACGTACACGGTCCGTTCTGGTGTCATTTTGAAGCTATTTTCGCCTAGTTTTTGGCAGAATACACTTCATTTAATGCAGATGCTTGATTTATCATTCAGGAGTGCCTGAATATGCCCTAAATAGCCCAAACATAGCCGCAGCCAAAGGGTTAAGGGGACACTGATTGCTTTTTTGGCCTATAAATTCATTCATTCATAAATTCTTAGTTACCTCGCTGGACTTCCCTCAAACTTAGAAAAACATCCCCTAGACCCACCCTCAAGATAATTTTGTACATTTTTCGATAGAAAAAATTCCCGCCCAAAGGCCGGTTCCTCTTACAATTACAGGGTCGCTATCGCTCGCCAGGAAAAAATCGACACCTAAATGGCACGATAGGTCTTAAAATCGCCAAACAAATCGGCCGAACGTCTAAAAATCTCAAAACTAATGGGACTAAACACGAGGGAGAAAGGGGACCAGAAAAACGAGTTCCCCTTAAGTAAAGCAACTTATAAAAAAGGTACAAGGTATAATAGAATAGCGTGATGTATTTAATATCTGGTTAGAATTAGATTATTTTACTCACTCACTAAACCCTTTAGCGCTATTCTTTCGTTGATTCTGGCTACCACTGAGCAATTTTAGTAAGCTTAGGAATGATCTCGAGTTATCAAAAATCGTAATACATACCCTTCTTTAACCTTCTGGCTCCCAAGGTCCTTCCTCTAAGCTCATTAAGGGGGGTTGGGCCGGTTTTCTGGACCACTTTCTCCCTCATGTTTAGCCCCATTAGTTTTCAGATGTTAAGATGTTTGCCCCATTAGTTAGTCAATTTTAAGACCTTTCACCCCATTTCTTCGTCAATATTTAGATCTTTCGTGCTATTTAGGTGTCGATTTTTTCCCTGGCGAACGATAGTGAGCCTGTAATGTTGGAGGAACCGGCCTTTGGCCGGGATATTTTTCTACCGAAAAATGTACAAATTAATCTAGAAGGGGGATCTAATGGATGTTTATTTAAATTTGATGGAGGTCTAGGAAGGAAACTAGAAAAATAATGAATACATGCAAAAATCGCCCAAAACGTTAACTATCCCCCCTTAAAAGCGTCTAAGCATAGCCAAAAGGGAAGGAAGAAGGCGTCATCGAGTACTAAAGACCTCTAGGAATTAAAGGGGTAGCTATACACCATCTCGAGTAACCCTTTGAATCTCACGTCTTTCCTAAACTATATCAAATCGTCTAATGATAGCCACAATAATAGGAAAACATGTGTCATCATAATGGAGGAGTTAAATAATTACAAGGAAAAATGGAACTTATAACGACACCAGGGAGGTTTTCATAATTACAAAATATGATACTCCATGAAAATGTAAATATAACCCTGCTCATTACTTAAGTATGTATGTATGTATGTATGTATGTATGTATATATATACACAGGCACATACCCCATAGCTGTGGGTGGCCGGCTCGAGACAGAGCCCAAACAGGGATAACACAAAACAACATAACAAAAAATATATATATATATAAATTCACACACATCTAGGTCGCCCAGGAGAAGACCCAGAGACCAAGGATCACTAGGGGCCTCCAGCACTCCCCCGGCCTCAGACCTCGCGGAAAGGTTCCGGTCTCAGCAGGCAGACACGCAGTGGAGCACACCACAATGCCCGCCCACCTCACATCCAGGCATGACCCTTCATATATACCGGCACACTGGGCCAGGCGCCTGACGGACTATTATCTAGCCCAACTGGCGCCCGACCCCCTCTCCCAACGACCGCGTTATCACTCATCTATTCACAAGCATTCTCCATTCATTCCTATTTATTACCACTTCTCTTGCCTATTCTACAGTCATCTCTCAATCTTCCAACGCTTGTACTACACAATCTCTCCATCTCAATGGAGGTCTTCCTACCCCTCTACCTCCCCTTGTATCTGACTCATACACTCTCTTTGTTATCCATTCATATCCCATTCGCTCAATATGTCCATACCAGCACAGCACCCTTCTGTCCACTGGCCGACAAAGGTTCCTGCTGTCCTCTCTCCTACGTACCTCTTCATTCCTCAATCTGTCACTATGAGTCACTCCACATATACTCCTCAAGCAGCTCATCTCCATCACATCCAGCTTTCTTCTCTCTTTTGCCTTCAGAGCCCATGTCTCAGCCCCATACATCACTGTTGGTACAACTATTCCTGCACTTTTAGCTTTCATTCCGAGATTTCTCACCTTCCACATACTTCCCATTGATCCAAAAACTTTGTTTCTTTTACATACTCTCTGTTTTACCTCAATTTCCACACCTGTGCCCTTGCTTATCACTCCTCCCAGATATTTAAAGCACTTTACTTAAGTACCGGTACAAATTGCAATTCTTTACTTAACCCTTTCAAGATTCGATGACGCATTTCTTTTATGTCTTCAGATTAGGAAGGGTATATGAAAGCCAGAGGGTTAACTGCGATAATTTTCACCCTTTTAATTCCAACAGATCCTTCCTATGCAACATACAATGGTTTAATGATGACCTGAATGTCATGTGTCCAAAAAGTCCTGAAAGTCCAAATGTGTCATGATCGTCGAGGGGTTAAGTAAATATTTTAAGTATACCCTGGTCCATTAAAATCTTCCTTTACAGTTTGGATCAATAAATATATTTAGACTATAAAATGCTATTTGGTGCTTGGACTTTGCAACTATTTATCTTATCAAATATTTAATAAATAACTTGAGGAAATATAAAATGTAAAATATTATTCAAATCTCTCCCAAAACAAGCTCATTCAGCCCAATCTACAGAATACGTTAATATTAGTGCTATCATTGGCGTGGTTAAACAACATGGTCATAAAAATATATATAATTCAACTTTACTCTAACGTCACACCAATTTACAGAACATCATTAACGCCAGTTACATTGTCAAAGCAGCTTAATGTTATAATACGCCGGGCGAAGAGAACATGAACTACAGACACGTCACATATGCATGGAAACTGAATATAGTCGAGCTACTGAATGTGTTTGCTCACTACCTCAAACAGTCACAGGAAACATACATAAATCAAGGAATTGCCTAAGCTGATTAACCCCTTCTGTACCGGCGACGTTTATTTAATTTAATTTCACCTACATTTAGACGATTTTATGAGGCTTAGGAAGGATATATGGTAGCTAAAAGGATTAATTGCGATAGTCTGTCGCCTTTTAATGGGTAGATGTTCTTGCTAAGCTGAATAAAATCGTCTGAGAGTGACCAGAATATAATAAATAAGACGTCACTGGTACTGAACGGGTTAAACAACCGGCTAGAATTGTTCTTCTGATACTCTGTTGAAAGCAAGACATAATGGATAGCAAACATTGTAGTTGAACACATGAAAACATGATAATAAAAAAATAATAATATATTGGCATAGCCCCAATTCTAGTCCATCTTACTAGTATTATCAAGTTTAGAAGTCAAAATGTAATATAGCAATTTGTCTTTGTATAAGTAACACCCCGTTCTTAACATTAATCATCAATTACAAACCCCAATGTACTTGAATAAACTAATGAAAGCATATGGTCCTCCCGGGATCCGAACTCGGGACACCACACCCAGAACATAAGCACCTAAACCATTACACCACCAACACAGTTTTTCTGTGTAGGCAGGTAAAATAATTCGAAATAATTCAAACTAAAACCTGGAGTGTGTGTGTCCATCCGCTCATGTCATGGGGTCCTTGGAGGTCAGGGTGACAGACTCCATCAGCAAACCGCGTCCCTCAGTCGGCTGCGGAAAGACATTTTGTTCAGTAGGGTTGTTTAATTTCATAATCTTCAACAGAGTAACAGGTTTATAATTATACAACTGCCGATAACATGTCTGTTGTGTGTGGCGGGTGCCCAACCCCGAAAGGAGTTAAAATAGGGGAGCTATCCCCCCGCCAAAGGTGGCTTTCTAGGGCCTTTCCTAGCTGTTGCTGAGAGGATTGGGTTCTAGTCATGTGGTGATGGGCTGGTCTATCAGAGTGAGAGCTGAGCGATCTCTGCCATACCCATAGCTTAAGCCCCGTCTACACGATCGAGCAGTGTCCGGCGGGCTGTGCCCCTTCACCGGGCAAAGTCTGTTAAACACGCTTGCAGTGTTGTCCACACGGCAGCCGGACAGTGATTGGCCAGTCAAAGTCTGCCAGTCTGGCCCAAATGACCAGTTTTTGGACATTAAAAGTCCTCTGTAGCCCAAACTATAAGTCCTAGGGAATTCTACTTGGTGCTATTCGGTTTTTCTCGACGAGCAGCTTCTATATATGGTCGTAGATTGCATTTTTGGCCAGCCATTCGCCCAGAATCGAAAATATTTGTTTCCAAAATCCGCAAAATTTTGCACTTGGCGGGCGACTTTCGAATTTCGAGTTTTCATGGGTATATATGGATTCATCTCGTCATTACAATTCCAACGGTATGTGATTTTTTTAATTTTGACCAATTTTTAGGCACAATAGGCCTATTTTAAAGTTTAAAAACTCCATAGACGAGTTAGCTATGTATGGATTTTGTTCAAATGTTAACCATAAGTTCACTTTGACACGCTGAATCGAATGGCGCAAACATAATTGAAATCGGACAATTAGTTTAGGATTTCGTATTTGACTTGGCCTCCCAGAAGGGCCCAAATGACCAGTTTTTGGACTTTAAAAGTCCTAGACTGTAGCCCAAACTATAAGTCCTAGGGAATTCTACTTGGTGCCATTCGATTTTTCTCGACGAGCAGCTTCTATGTATGGTCGTACATTGCATTTTCGACCAGCAATTCGCCCAGAATCGAAAATATGTTTTTCAAAATAAGGATATTGTTCAAATTTATACCACAAGTACACTTTGACACGCTGAATCGAATGGTGTAAACAGAATTGAAATCGGACCATTAGTTTAGGATTTCGAATTTGACTTGGCCTCCCAGAACGGCCCAAATGACCAGTTTTTGGACTTTAAATGTCCTCTGTAGCCCAAACTATACGTCCTAGGGAATTCTACCTGGTGCCATTCGATTTCTCTCGGCCGACAGCTTCCACACATGATCGTAGATTTCATTTTCGACAAGCCATTCTCCCATAATCGAAAATATTTGTTCAAAAATGCCTGGGTTTTATATTACCCCATGAAAATGTTTGCACTTGGCGGGTGATTTTCGATTTTCGAGTTTTTAAGGGTATATCTGGATTCGTCACGTTGCAATTCCAACGGTATATGGATTTTTAATTTTTACAATTTTTTAGGCCCAATAGGCCTATTTTAAAGTTTAAAAACCCCATAGACGAGTTATCTATTTATGGATATTGTTCAAATTTATACCACAAGTAGCCTACACTTTGACACGCTGAATCGAATGGCGCAAACAGAATTGAAATCGGACCATTAGTTTAGAATTTAGAATTTGACTTGGCCTCCCAGAACGGCCCAAATGACCAGTTTTTGGACTTTAACAAGTCCTCTGTAGCCCAAACTATAAGTCCTAGGGAATTCTACCTGGTGTCATTCGATTTCTCTCGACCGACAGCTTCCATACATGGTCGTAGATTTCATTTTCGACCAGGCATTCTCCCATAATCGAAAACATTTGTTCAAAAATGCCTGGGTTTAATTAAGCCAAGGAAAATCACTGATTTTGGTCTGATTTTTACTATTCAAGATTATGGTATATTTGGAATCGTCTCGTCGTTGCGATTCCAACGTTTTTTTTAAGATAAATATATTTCATCATACTTATAGGAATAATCTTAATAAATATTCATAATATTGTTAATAATAACTTATCAATATAAATGGGGACGCTCCCCATACTTTATTCTGAAGCTAACATTAAAGTCATACCATCACTTCAGTGACATTTAATAAGTGATTGCACACATTACAATCTGTTTACCTTCCACCAAATTTTCCTGATTGATACCCGTATAATAGAAGGATAAAATATATATATATTTATTAACCCCTTCTGTACCGGCGAAGTATTTTGGTATTTGTTTTGAGCTACATTTAGACGATTGCATTAAGATTAAAAGGATATATGATAGCTAAAGGGATTAATTGAGATCGTCTGTAGCCTTTTAATGGGTAGACGTCCTTCCTAAGCCATGTAAAGACTTATTATAATTGCCAGAATATAATAAAATGGATGTTACCGGTATTGAATGGGTTAAAGATCAAGCTACACATTTATTTCCCTCCTTCCACGGGCCCCTTTATCCCCATTCCCCCCGGCAAACTGCCGGACAGTGCTTGGTGATTTCGCTCAACTGCGTGCACGGGCATATCCCTGGTTTGCCCGCTGAATTTGCCCCATATCGAACATTTCCCTTGTGCCCGACGGGCAGTGCTCGATCGTGTGGACGGGGCTTTACTCTGACTGTTCCTTTTACTTATATAGTTTCTAGGTCTCAAGTGACGGCGTCTCTTCCGTGGATTGAACTCTCTACTGCCAACCTAGAGGTTGGCAGACTGGGAGCCAAAGCGTCATATTTTTCCTTTGCCCCTCAACTTTCCCTTCATAATTGCTGAGGGGCACAGGGCCTTGGGTGGGGCTTTGGTTTCCCAGGCATTTCCGCACCCTCCTCAGCTCCCCGCCTTGGAGTAGCTTCGGTCACCTGGGCTTTATTAGTGGTAAGCAGGGAGGGTTCTGTGGGAGCGCTCGGTTATGGCCTTGGCCTTGCTCGGGACCTTGGGGCTGCTCGGCCAGACAGCCTGGGGAACATCAACAACAACAACAACATGTTTGTTGTTAGGGATAGCATTTTGGCTACAGTAGCTTGCTGGTCTTATTTGAATCTGTGTTGAAAATTTTCAACTGCCCTGGGTCCCACAATATCCAATCAATCTCCCCAAATGTAGACTAGAACATCTTTATGAAGTTTCCGGTTGATATCATTGACCACTTGCGAGTTTCAGGCTATAAGGAAGTTGGGGGCAGTAAACATCGATATTAAAGAGAAAAGCAAAAACATTTTTTTTTTTTTTTTTTTTTTTTTTTTTTTTTTTTTTTATAGATAAAAAGTATAATCAAGTTGGTTTTATGTATTTATAAATGTATTTAAAATGCCCCAGAACGAGAAGCCCACCACAGAAGCCACGAACGAACACCACACAGAAACACCCAAAGGAAAGGTCCACAGAACGAAAGGACCAGCTGACCGAGCCAGCCAATTCAGACAGGCCCAAGCCCGCAGGGCTAAGCAGCTCCAGGCCGCACCTAGATACCCTTTCTAAACTGACCATTTGTCCACACCTCACGTACACTACCCCCTCGTGTCCTACACTCCTAACTACAAAGATGATGAACAGGAATATACATTCATATTAAAAACACCCATGCCCTGTCCCGACGTTGAGCCAATGCCAACACAGCAGACAGCCATAATTATATCTATGTATGCTCTTACATCCGAGAAGTAGATGTTATATATCTTAGAAGTTAAAACACCCACGCCTGTCCCTAGACCTCGTATATCATTTCCCATGACGAGTATAGATATATGTAACCCGTGCTCAGTCGCCCCCTTGCATTGTTCCTCTAGTAACTAAGTGTCTCTATAATATTAACTCCCACCAGTATTGATACGACATAGCGGCACTGTCCTTGTGTCGTATTGTGCCAAGTACAGATCAACCAGGTGTCATCACCTTATTAGGACAACGACTATAATGTCGTCGTTCATCGATGTATGCAATCCTTAGTTTAAGTATTAATATTAACATTCCCTAATATCTTGTCTTGCCAGACTAAGCTTTCTGAAGACCCATCGCCCCATAAATATATGTATTCAATCCTTAGGTTAAGTATCTTTATCCGCCATTGTGTTCACCTTTTTCCATTTACTTTTCCACAATTGTCATACGTCTTCCCCTTGCCTCCTTCGTATCCACAGTCCACACTACGCCAATTTGCTTCGTGTCATACACCTCTTACCCCAACCAGAGATTGTATAGATAACCTTGTTACCAGTATCTGTCATAAGTACCTCGAAACAATAACTAAGTACCCCTACGAACTGCCGCTTTGTTTGGTATACATATTTCATAGAAAACGCAGTTCCCAGGGCCAACTAATAGTATCCATAACCCCTCGTACTGACTACATAATTCTATCTTTTCCAGACTCATATACCACCCCGTAGTTGCATCCCCCGGTAGCATTTGACTAACGTACTTTCACTGTCTTTTCAAACTCCAATATCAATTGTAGCCTAATGCCACCCCCACACCCAGGGACCTTAGGGGCAAATTTCCCTGTAGCCCCTGAACTCCCCCCCCCCCCCATCTCATTAAGACACCCGCGCTTCTCGACTCTTGTCCGACCTAGCCTCTCTCTCATACCTCTTGAAGATCCTTGAATTGTCCGTTGCTAACGCTCTCCAACCTTTTATATATATACTCCTATCCAGCCTACCTTCACTTAGTAGGCCAGAACAACATTAGAACTTTACTAGCCCCTTGCATGCCATCTATTCTCTTACAACCCATTCACAACCCTGCACCCAATGGTCGTCGGTGCGAGGCTAGCCGCCTCGCCAGTAACTAACTTCTATTGCCATACTTCCAGATAAATGTGGCAGAGTTAGCAACCCAGTCTCCACCACATCCAGCAAACCCTACAATTAACAACCAGCCGAGTAAAACCAGCTAGCCAAGGCACCTTCGGTTTTGGTATTAAGGACACCCACATCTGTCTCATACACAGAGGGTTATTACAAACACTGGTGATATGGCAAGCCCCTAGCCACAGCCACCGGACGACTATCACAGAGAGAGGGCGCCCAGCTCCCCCTTTTTGCCCACCCGAGGAGGGAGACCCCCACCCCCGCGGAGGTATACCTGGCCCCTGTTTTGACTTCTGAGTCATTGCCAGGTAGCACAGGAATTCTTCCTATCAATGAACTAACCATGCATGACTAACACCTTTACTAACCTCTATTAACTCACAATAAACCATTTACCTTTCTTGCATACTCTGATCACTAAATTAGCACCTCAGCTATACCATAGAATGAAGATTGAACAATCTAAGAGAGACGCTCCCATCACAGCTGTCCCCATCCTCCTCGCAAAGTAGATCCAGTCTCTCTCCCCTAAATACTTCCAGTATAGCCAAAATAGTACCTCTTACTAAGGCTCAGTTATATGAAAATATAAAGGCTTCCTATAGCCATGTGCCACAACAGTAAATACCATCTTACCTAGTCCCCATATCTATTGAGAGCTCAAATAAGTCCATAAGACTCGAGATTCCTACTGTCTACAGGGTCCAGAACCGAGCCTATAAACCTAGCTCCCGCCCCCAGTCAAATCAGTTGAAAGCTAGACACCAACCAGTGGTCACTACCCTGAAGTTAACATCTAGCTCTGCCCTTGTGTTGTTCCGGAGTTGAGATTCCAGAGCCGGCAGACTCCGTGGCAGATTTGGATAGAAGGACCTGCCCACGTATTTGAGAACTTCATACATATGGACCCCCTGGACGGCCGCGGAACCAGTCGTTAGCCCCCAACATCATGGACGCAAGATAACCAGGACCAGACCCATCAGATACTACCCAAGATTCCCTTTATCAGTACTACATATTACAGTGCTGTTTAGAGATTCACTAATTAATATTTCTACGAAGTGGCTATCTCTTTGCCCCAGTATAATTCATATAACCATTCAATTAGGAAGTGCTAAGCGTATCAGTGTTCATTAATTAACAGGCGATACTAACTCTCGTAATCAACCATATACCCAGATATTATTACCTAGAAGGAAACCCTAGTGATATCTGAATGTTCGCCCACTGATTTGCGTTCTATGTATTTCTGAGACAAGAATATAAAACTTAGATCAGTACCCCCTGAGGTTACTAGAATTCCCGTGCTCTAAAATACGCGTGTCTAATCTAGTCTGTGAACTACTACTTGTGCACCAGAGCTACCAGTAATAAATCTAACAGTGACTATGATTCTATAAGTAACATTGATGGTCTTCGGTATATAAACCTGTTGAATTAAAGCCAGTAATCAGAAGATTAATACCTGAACGTTGGAAGTGGGAGACTAGGCTCCATCCAGATCCACTTATGCTAGTGTTGTTCGATTCTATTATATTGTCTTGCACGAGTATTCTGCAGTGGTATATATAAATAAACGTGATCGTGTAACTTGTTACCATGTGTTTCTTTGTGTTCTCTATTCCTCATATCTTGTATTCTGCATGCAGCCTTATATACCCAGTCATTTAGAACTCACATTACCTAAGTTAAACCTGTAGAAAAACAGGGCATAACAGTATTATGACCGTATTTTAGCTGATAATTCTTCTAAATATTGATGGCCACAGCTCCAACTTCCTTATAGACCAAAACTCGCAAGTGGTCAATTGTAATGATGCATAAACCAGAATACCTTCATGAAGTTTTCAGTTTGATGTAATTGTAATAATGCATAGTACAGAATACCTTCATGAAGTTTACAGTTTGATATAATTGTAACAACACAATCAGCAAATTATTGACCAAGAAATATCATTGACACAATCATCGATGATGCGGAATTTGTTTTTACTTTTAGAAAATATTGTTTAATCCAAAGTTTTGTTGACAACTGCGCTTTTCAGTGAAAAAATAAACTCAACATGACAGCACGAATCAACATACAAATAGTATTACTAATTGCAGGTCTAAGTGCAGGTTGTCTAGTTAAAGGTAAACACATTGCAGTGATAGTATAATTTTTCCATGATGATAAGTTTTAATAGTTTTTATATCTTTTACTAAAGAAAGTAATTTGTCATTGAAAATAAGTTATATGTTTACCAGTGTGCGATATTTTTTCTGAATTAGATGAATAAATTTCGCTTGTTCACCCTCCGTTCAATGTATGAACTTCATGGGCTTAGTTGGTAGTGACTAGCGTCTTGGACTTCCACCTAGAAGGCCCAGGATCGTGCCCACGCTCGGCGCATTAAAGATTTTTCACAAGCACTGAGTCATTACCGTCCCTCATGAGCAAGGGGATGGGGTAGTAGTACAGTACCCCAATGGAAATACGCCTAATCGGCCTTATTGGGCTATCATTAGCTAGCTTAGCATGCGCTAGCTTTAACACCTTACGAGCGGGCTAGGCGGTGTATTTGACCGTGCCGCCCAGCGGGTTTTTTTTACCATAAATGGGGTTGTTTCCGTGCTCTTTTTCATGCATAAACAAGACCCAGAGCGTAATACAAGTATGTATCCCAGAAAGGGCGTAAATTGAGCTTTCCAATGACACCCGAACCATCCTTCTACGATCACTGGTTGTCTTGCAACGATCGTGCAACCGAAGGACAAAATCGCTAAAATACGGTAATTTCTTTATATAATTACGTATGTAGCGAGGGAGTGAGGGTGGATGTAAGTGGAGTAAATCTCATTAGGTCCACGGCGGCCGTGGCGAGCGGTCATGAGGTTAACCCATGCTCCTCCAGTCACTCGTCTCTCTCTCAGAGCCAATATTGCGCCAAAATTGCACTCGGACTTAAGTCGGTCCCTGCCACATAGTCCAAATTTTTCTATATGGACTTAAGTCGGGCCCCGATAGACAAGGGTTAAGAACTATTATTATTATTATTATTATAACACTCTTGATTGGATCCTGCGCTTGTTATGAGCGAGTTTGTTTATATTACCACTTACGCTGCAGACATATTTCCTCCTATTTCCGCCATATTAGGGCTCATTCAGGCACTCCTGATTGATTAGGAAAGTGTCTAAATGAAATTAAATGTTTTCAGTCGAAAACTAGACGACAATAGCTTCAAAATGAGCTTCGTAGCTCGCAGGGTTCACTCGCAGCGCTACCATAGACATTCGCTAAAATTAACAATTCTCGCTAATTTCTCGCTACATTTGCCTTTGGCAGGACTCTATATCTCGCGAGACTCTGACTCAGAGCCCTCAGTGCCTCAGCTACCTGGTTGAGAGAAGAACGTGTGGCCTGTCGTGCTCCCGCTCCCTTGCACTCGATTTTACAGGCTTTAAGAGGCTTTAAAAGCCTGTAGATTGCTGTATTGCCATGACGTTCAGGAACGTCTCCCGCAGGGAAAGGGTTAAGAAGTTGTCTGACCGGTTAAACAGATATAAAGTGTTACTATACTGTATGGTACTTACTGCGATCTTGTGATGCCTGAACTTGCTGAGGATGCCCCTGGGAGGGTTCTTGCTGTACTGTATCTCCTCCTCCTCACCATCATCCAGGGCGCACGACTCCGGCCGAGGCAACTCCATCATACCGTCCTGTAAGAGGGGCGTGCATAGTGGGAATTAATGGTCGTAGTAGTAGCAGTGGTCACACCATCATCTCCATCTCGCATTTTTCTCCCTGGTAAATCCCCGCTGAAGGATGACTGGCAGAGACGACTCCAGGTTACTTTATCCACCCACTACCATAATGGTTAGGCTACAATGCTCATTTCATTATGTGGATATTTTTATAAGCTCTCAGTATCAGGCAAATCAGTTAAGGGAGCCCACCTCGCTTTTTTTCTCTTTTTCTCCCTCTCTCTTTGGCTTTTATCCATTCGGCCCCATTCAGCCTACTGTGTTAAGACATTTACCCCCATCCAGGTGTCAATATTTTCCTGGCGAGTGGCAGCGAGCCAGCATATATATTTTCTTGTTTTGACAGCAAGCTAAATTTGTACATTTTTTCGATAGAAAAAAATTCTCCGGCAAAGCCGGATTTCTCCATACAATACTGGCTCGCTATCGCTCGCCAGGAAGAAATCGACACCTGGATGGGGCAAAACGTCTTAAAACGGTTGGCTGAATGGGGCCGAATGGATACAAGCCAGGGAAAGAGAGAAAGGGAGAGAAAGATGAAAAAAGCCAGTGACCCCCTTAATTAGGCAAATTCTCCAACGTTTACATCTTGATACTGCGAATTTTAAATCTTGAGAAGCCATAGGTTAAATTTATATTATAGAAACTCACAGTAAACGATATTTCCAACTTGAACACCTTTGCTACAGGCTATTATTAAATATAAGACTTAGTATTCTAAATCACACTTTCCTTTTATGGTCAAGAAATCCTATATTTACCCCATGTGAAATATGGTCAGTGACAACATTTACATTTAGAACAAAATCTGTTTAGGCCTACTTAAAACCTAATGTATAAATGTGGCATAATGCTCTCGTGTAAGCATTACAAAACTGTGGGGGGATAAACCTGTTAAGGGGGGTCACCGTTTTTTTTTTTTTTTCTCTCCTTTTCTCTCTTTCCCTGGCTTGTATCCATTCGGCCCCATTCAGCCAACTGTTTTAAGACGTTTATCCCCATCCAGGTGTCGATTTCTTTCTGGCGAGCGATAGCTAGCCAGCATTGTATGGAGAAATCCGGCTTCGCCGGAAACATTTTTCTATCAAAAAATTTAAAAATTTAGTTTGCTGTCAAAACTAAATATATATATGCTGGCTCGCTACCGCTCGCCAGGAAAATATTGACACCTAGATGGGGATAAACGTCTTAAAACAGTAGGCTGAATGGGGCCGAATGGATACAAGCCAAAGAGAGAGGGAGAGAAAGAGAAAAATAAAGCGAGGTGGGCTCCCTTAAAGACAGGTACATGTAGAATAGGCCACTATCATTACCTTTGAGGAAGCTTTGGCCACGAGACTCATATACTTGTACTCCAGCCGCTGGTTCTTCTTCCACAGACAGAAGAGCAGCAGACACAACAACATGGCCACACACACGGTGCTCAACACTATCACCTGCAACACAATAAATAGATAGATAGATAGATAGGATAGATTAGATAGATAGATTAGATAGATAGATAGATAGATAGGATAGATATTTTTTTCTTTTAAGGGAGCTCAGACGGTATTGTGCAGCATAATTTTCTGGTTCGGCTCAATGGTTTAAGCAGGGGGTTTAGTTTGCTCTCTAATATCACCTGCAACACAATAGATAGATAGATAGGATAGATATTTTTTTCTTTTAACCTAACAAGTGCGCATGGGGGTAATTAGACACCTCTCCCTGTGTATTTGAGGTGTTTCCGTCACTAAAATATTCATTTTACCATAAATAGCATTAATACTTATCCATACGCGCCTATTATGGGTTGATTATAAAGGTATTAACCTGAAACAACAATAAAACGAGTGAAAACAGAGTTTGGATGGTCAAAATCGGAGATATAGCCCGCGAGTTGTATAATGTATGGGTGAGGCAAGCTGCTTTCCCGCCAATTTCCCCCAAGGCCACTGAGACACAGTCGATCGATACTCTCTCTCTCTCTCTTGCACTCGTTTGCTATCAGTGATGACAACGCCCTGCTTGCAACTCGCTAATGTTAGCACGAAAATATACCTCAAGAATAAGGGAATAACAGGGAAAATAGGTGATAACTGAAGGAGAGGAGGAAAGTGGGGAAGGAGGGGAGGTAGAGGACTGAGATTTTGCATGGCCCAGGGGCCAAAAAAAAAAAATAAATAAAAAAAAATTAAAAAAAAAAAAAAATCGATGTCAAAAGTTGATTTTTTTTTTTCTCTGGCTCTTAAGAGTCTTCCCGCAGTCCGCCGGGGGAACTCTTAAGAGTCTCCCCGCAGTTCCCGGGTTAAGGGAGCTCAGACGGTATTGTGCAGCATAATTTACTGGTTCGTCTCAATGGTTTAAGGAAGTGGTTTAGTTTGCTCTCTAAGCCTCTATCAAGCTTTAAAAAAAAAACAAGATATAAATTTGTACATTTTTCGGCAGACAAATGTCCCGGCCAAAGGCCGATTCCTCTTCAAACACAGGCTCGCTATCACTCACCAGGAAAAAAAAACGACACCTAAATGGCACGAAAGGTCTTAATATTGGCAAAGAAATGGGGCAAAAGGTCTGAAAATTGCCAAACTATGGGGTGAATGTCTTGAAATCTCAAAACTAATGGGGCTAAACATGAGGGAGGAGGAGGACTCGAAAAACCAACTGCCTCCCCTTAACATATAATTTATTCTATATCTGATCATCATGCACAATATTTATTGACTATAAGCAAATGTATCACATTTTCTTTACAACAATTAATACAATTTTGTGATTCTTTTTATATATAATTATTTTCTACACAGGTATCCTTTCCAGCCTATCAAATCTAGCGATTTTGATTAGTTGTTTTGTCTTTTTGCCGTGTTCGTATAAGTTTTGGTTTGTTTATTTTGCAAGTTTTACATTATAATAGCCAAATCCATTCTTTCAAATATATGGATTGTCTGACCATATATTCAATAATGTTAGTTAGTAGCATTTAAAAAGAAAAGAATATATATCTGACATTCTTCCGTTTGAAACTGTTAACCCTTTCAAGATCCAAGGCACATTTCTTTTCTGTGTTCTAGTAGTTATTAGGCTATTTTATTCAGATTAGGAAGAGTATGTGGAAGTCAGAGGGTTGATTGAGATAGTCTTTACCCTTATAATACCCACAGATCTTTATTAAGCTGCATAAAATCGTCTAATGACAGCCAAAATAAACTGCTAAAACGCGTCAGAGCTTCAAGGGGTTAACATATACAGTACTGATATAATCTCCTCAATTAACCCTTTGAAGCTCTGACGCATTTTAGAAGTTATTTTGGCTATCATTAGACGATTTTATGCAGCTTAGGAAGTATCTGTGGGTATTAAAAGGGTAAATACTATCTCGAATCAACCCTTTGACTTCCATATACTGTTACTAATCTGAATAAAATCGCGTAATAGTAGCCAGGTAGTAGTAGGGGAGGTGTGGTGGAGTGGTCTTGCCACTGGCCTGGTAATCCAAAGGTCCCGGGTTCAAATCCCGATGTATCAATGGGAAGATATTATTGGGATGGAATTTGTGCTGTACCTGGTATCAGTGCATTACCACAAGCCCACCGAAACGTCAATAAAATACCCTCATTGTTCCCTGATTAAATAGCACTGTATGAATATTCCCATATTCAAAATATGCTATAAGGGTGCAATGCCTGGTGAGTTATCTGCTCAACAGGTGGCGTTGTGTGTGTGTAAGTGTGAGAGTCCGAGTGTAGGGGGTGAGACAGTGAAGCACGGGAACGAGGTGGCTTCAGAGATGGGGTCATTTCGGGCCATGAGTGAGCACCGTGCCTCATGTGAAGGCAAGATGGCAGGTGCTCGTTGTACTCTACGAGCTTCACATGTCTCACTCCCTAGACTGGAACAAGACCTCACGGGCTTCACTGTTCATTGTAAAGTGGTGAATGTTGAATGTTAAGGCTCTCAGCCTATGCCCGAGAGGAAGTAAGTTGGAATATTAAAAAAAAAAAAAAAAAAAAAAACAGAACAGAAACGCATATTGGAGCTTGAAAGGGTTAATGTCACCATCGATCTCTGATAACATTAGTGTGTCATACATGAGTGATGGGTCCCTTGCTTCCCATAACTTGCTCTGCATTCCTCTATTCCAATATTTGTGATTCATTCCTCTTTGTAGTGGTGGGAAATGTTGCTATGAGTGCCAACAAACATTCTAAATGGAACCTTTGAATGAAAACTCCGGAAGAAGACAACCTCCCAGCAAGTCTCCTCACATCTCTAAACTTTAGTAGCGAATACTGCGCAAAGGCTGAATCCTGATCCCTGGATTAGGCCTAGAGGTTTTCTTGACCTTGCCTCTAGGGCGTTGGCCATAGAGATGTTTCTGGTAATGGCAAGGTAGTTTGGCCTTGAAATGTTCCTCGGTTTCTATGATTCAGCAGGATATCCATATAAGGATCCTTTGAGCTACAAATTTTAATTCAATGTTGGCCTTAGTGATGCATATGTTAAGGGGGGTCACCTGCTTTTTTTTCTCTGTCTCTCCTTTTCTCTGTCTCGCCTTTTCTCTCTTTTTCTGGCTTGTATCCATTCGGCCCCATTCAGCCTACTGTTTTAAGACGTATATCCCCATCCAGGTGTCAATATCTTCCTGGCGAGCGATAGCGAGCCAGCATTGTATGGAGAAATCCGGCTTCGCCGGACAAAAATTTCTATCGAAAAATGTACAAATTTAGCTTGCTCTCAAAACAAAAAATATATATATGTATGCTGGCTCGCTACCGCTCACTAGGAAAATATTGACACCTGTTTCAGGAGTGGACATAATACAAGAAACAGGATGTTTAATTTTAAGGTCCCGAGAATCCAAGGACAGGGTAAGCAAACATTCTTCTTCACCGCCATCAAAGACTGGAACGACCTACCCCAGTCAGTCCGTGAAAAGAGAACACTGTATTCCTTCAGACGTAGCCTGAAGGAACACCTGAACCGGACAGCTGCGAGAAGGGAGCACCAAGCTTATGTCTACTACTAAATGCGACATAAGAGATAGACAAACCAAACTGAAATGATTACTGATTACGGATTACTGATATTTACTATAGGATGTAAGGTATCTTAAAATAACCCCCTAGAAATACTTTCTCTAAAGTATCTATTTCTTTATCCTCCCCGTTTTCCCCAGCTAACCTAATCCCACAAGGACCCCAATGGAAATACGCCTAACGGCCTTATTGGGCTATCCTTAGTTGGAATTATGCAAGGCTGGTACATGTCATATTTATAACAAACTATGTGGTACCAACTCTGTAAATTGTTAACTGAATAAATATTATTATTATTATTTATTATTATTAGATGGGAGTAAACGTCTTATAACAGTAGGCTGAATGGGGCCAAATGGATACAAACCAAAGAGAGAGGGAGAGAAAGATAAAAAAAAAAAGCGAGGTGGGCTCCCTTAACAAAGTAGAGTAGCAAGTGTCTGACCTCAACCAAGAAGGGTAGCCTGGTGGAGCAGACAACATATCGTCCGTGAGGCATGCCACCCGGGGCACGACAGTGGTTGGGAGTGATGTAGTGAACCTTCTGTTGTCCACCCTCACACTCCCCATGGACCACACTGGAAAATAATTGTATAGTTTGTAAGTAATTAATGATAACTTCTAGAATTTGAAAATAAGATGATTGTTGATAAAAGTATAATAATGCCCTTTTGCTACATGATTCCACTAACGATGATTATTCCGTACAGGGGAAGTGGAAGCTACAGCCGTCATTGGTTACCATCTGGCACAAATTGGGGCAGCGTCACTTGACCATATTCCATTGGAATTGCACATGTAGCAAACGGTCATAGTGGTATTTCCATATACTCATACTATTGGCCCCATTATTCCTAATAGTGTATCGTTTTCCAATGACATCTGTATTATCTTTTCTCATCTGTCAAACTGTTATCTGTAGTTATGTATAGTACAGTATATTCATTATAATTAGAACAAAAGCAAGACTCTTAACCTGTTATAACTCAAAAGGCTAGAGCAAATGATCTGTAAATTTCCACATCTATTTCCTGATTGACTCTTCCCTTATTGAAGAATTCATCAACAGAATATTAAAATAACACAACTTTCAACTTACACGAGTTCACCAACAAGACATTCCGGACAGGCGTAGGAGGAGGTCCATAGGAAGTGAAAGTTGCAGCCATCACAGGTACCGTCTGGACATTGCCGGGGCAGCGTGACCTGACCTTCTCCAACTTCCTCCGGGTCACACCGTAAGGTCACCGTAGTAGACCGACCATTTGGACACGCCCTGGTTGACCTGATAAGGGGTTAGACGCTCATGTAAAGAATCCACAAATTACTGATACTATGGGTTAAGCAATATAACATAGACTCCGAAATAGCAAAAGCTAAAAAATCACATCAATCATCCTGAAGTTCAAGTGTTGTATAGAAATATGAATAAAAATGTTACACCAATGTAACGTAAACAAAAATACAAAAGGTAGAAAATGTAGAAAACAGGCATGAACTCACAAGGGTGTGGTATAGAAGAAGTGGAGATCTTTTTTGTGTGATGAGTTAGGCCGCTGGAACTCCTGTATGACGGTGATGTTCATGAGTGTTGTGTTGGTGGTGACTCCTACCAGGTGGTCTCCGAGGGTTACTGACTGTGTAGCAACGGCACCGACTCTACTAGATGGACCACCACCCGACGCTCCTTCCATACCCGGCACGATGGTCGATCGGCACACACGCGAAAACACCTGAAACACACAGAATATAAAGTTTATGAATTGGGTTATTAACTCCTTCTGTACCGCCGACGTGTTTAAATTATATTCTTGCTAAATTTAGACGATTTTGTGCAGCTTAAGTAGGATCTGAGGTAGTAAAAAGGGTTAAGTGAGATAGATCGAAGCCTGTTTATTGCTGGAGGCCCTTTTTTAACTGACTAAAATTGTCTAAATAGTAGCGAGAATCAAGTTTTAAAAATTTCATCGGTACGGAAGGGGTTAACATTAACCTTTTCTGTACTTGGGGTTGCCTCTTCATTTTATCCTGTTGTTATCATTAGACGAGTATTTAAAGTTCAGGAAGCATTTGTGGGAGTCGAAAGGTTAATCGAGATAGTTTGAGGCCCTTTGATTCCTATAGATCTTTCCTAAGCTGACTAAAATCATCTAATGATAGCCAGAATATACTTAAGAAAAGCATCACCGTATCCTAAAGGAGTTAAAGGATCTCAGACGGTATTGTGCAGCATAATTTACTGGTTCGGCTCAATGTTTTAAGGAGGGGGTTTAGTTTGCACTCTAAACCTCTATCAAACTTGAAAAAACACCCACAAGACCCTCCTTCGATATAAATTTGTACATTTTAAGGTAGAAAAATGTCCCGGCCAACAGGCCGATTCCTCTTAAAATACAGGCTCACTTTCGCTCGCCAGGAAAGAAATTGATACCTTAATGGCACGAAAGGTCTTAATATTGGCAAAGAAATGGGGCAAAAGGTCTGAAAATCGCCAAACTAATGGGGCGAATGTCTTGAAATCTCATAACTAATAGGGCTAAACATTAGGGAGGAGGAGGACTCGAAAAACCAACTGTCTTAAACAGATTAAATTTCTAATGTAAAAATAATAGTTCCGAGCTCACCGATACTCCCTCCACATCAACTGTGTTGGTGGTGTAATGGTTTAGGTGTTTATGTTCTGGCTGTGGTGTCCCGAGTTCGAATTCCGGGAGGACCATAATTATGCTTTCATTAGTTTATTCAAGGACATTGGGGTTTGTAATTGTGTTGGTGGTGTAACGGTTTAGGACATAAGCACCTAAACTTTAGGTGCTTATGTTCTGGGTGTGGTGTCCCGAGTTCGAATCCCAGGAGGACCATATGCTTTCATTAGTTTATTCAAGTACATTGGGGTTTGAAATTGATGATTAATGTTAAGAACGGGGTGTTACTTATGATAGATCTTCTGGCACAAATGCGATACAATCTCCTTGACATAGTTTACAGTGTATAAATTAGGGTGTCGAAAGGAGTGAGGTTAAAATGTATAATGTTAAAATTAGTTAATCCTACCAGCCTGTCCACCAGATACTATGTATATACCTGGTACACTGTTTAAGGGAGCCCACCTCGCTTTTTTTCTCTTTCTCTCCCTCTCTCTTTGGCTTGTATCAATTCGGCCCCATTCAGCCTACTGTTTTAAGACGTTTATCCCCATCCAGGTGTCAATTTCTTCCTGGCGAGCGATAGCGAGCCAGCATTGTATGGAGAAATCCGGCTTCGCTGGAGAAATTTTTCTATCGAAAAATGTACAAATTTAGCTTGCTGTCAAAACAAAAATATAAATATGCTGGAAAATATTGACACCTGGATAGGGTAAACGTCTTCAAACAGTAAGCTGAATGGGGCCGAATGGATACAAGCCATAGAGTGAGGGAGAGAAAGAGAAAAAAAAGCGAGGTGGGCTCCCTTAATGTTTGTCAAAAAGTAAAAAACCTACCGTGGTGGCCTCGCCTTCCATGTTGAAGGAGACGTTGTTGGCGCAGGTGACACTGGTGTTGCCGCACAGGGAGATGTTGAACACGTGGAAGAACTTGGTGCCGGACGACGTGAAGAGAGTGCTGCCCATCAGACTCCGTGCACTGAGGGAATATACAGGCCTCATATATTAACAATGATAAGCTTATTTATATACAGGTCTCCCTCACTATCCGATGCTCAAATTTACCATATTTTTATTGGTTTTTATGTGTTTGGGTTTGGGTTTTGGCTGCTCCGAGAATGCATCCCCATTTACCCCATTAATTTTATGGTTCGCTATATGATTTTTCTATATAACCCCCTCCGTCACTTATGACTAAAGACCGGATTTTGCCATAAATGCCATAAGTGCCTTTTTGTGCCTTTTTTGGCGATTTCATCACTATAATGCCTTTTTTACCGATTTAGTGCCTATTATGCCTATTTTGTGTTTTTCAGAGCCTTTTTGTGCTTTTTTGTTTTGTTTGGTGATTTCAACAATATAATACCTTGTTTGCCTTTTTTTTTGTTTTTCAGTGTAAACTATTGGTGCTTGTTGCTGCCGCCAGATGGCAACCTGGCCCAAGTTGGCCTCTCTCCGACAGACGGCACAATTTAGCGCCTGACAATTTGAAAAACATGCTTGTAATTATGTGCAATCAGGGAAAAATGTAGAAAGTGTATCAATGACTATGTTACTTTGTTAATTTTTACCCTTTTTACCTTATTTTAGCTTGATTTTAGCATTTTCACTATATATTCATACAGAAAATAAATGCCTTTTTAATGCCTTTTTCATCAATAAATGCCTTGTTTTAGCCTTTTTTATCATTTATCAATGCCTTTTTGCTTGCCTATTTTAGTGTTTTAGTGCCATAACTTCCGGTCTTTACATATGACGCTACCGCGTCATATGGCGGTTCCGCCCAAAACTATCAAATGACACTACCGCATCATATGAACCTAGTGAAATAGCTCAATAATAAGTTATATGACGCTTCTGCATTATTTTGAGCTCAGTAAGTTAGGTAAGTTTGATCATAATCTGTCAATTGATTGCCACCCAAAATTCCTCCGACTCCTAACGGTCCCTCAGCGTGAGAAAGACTATTGTGGGGGAAATACCGGGCGGTCTGCCAACCCCTAAGTAAGTTAATATATCCTGTCTGAGGGGGTTAAGATTGGGTTTTCAGGAAGGTAACCCAATCGTAAATCGAGGGAGACCTGTAGTAAGAGATTAGCATTAGCATCAGGTTAGAGAGATAATAACTATATCATTATTATAAGTGCTTATGTTTGTGACATCATTAAAGCTATTATCGAAAATGAAGTAACACTGAATTATGAAGATAATGGTCACAGGTATTGAGATACAGAATGGTAGTATCAAAATCTTACTTGCTAATGTTAGTGAGATCATAGGTACTGTTGTCGACGGTGAGGTGACACTGGACAATGCAGGTGAGGTGGTCCGGGGCCGTGAGTCCCGGGCCACAGGTCAAGCAGGACTCAGGGCCGTAAGGTAGGGGGTCCGTTACCACAGTGTCTGGTTGGCACTTGGTACACTCAGTGGTGTTACGCTGGATGTAGTTGCCAGCCGGGCAAGGGATACATCCTGATGCTGCAGGGGCCTACAGAGAAACAATAGTATGTACACTCCCACTAGTCTTTCATTGAAAATTTGTTCCCACATATTTCAGAAGAAGGGTAGAAAAGACCTGTCAAAATTATACCAGTAAGAGTGTTCATGTAACACCAGAACAAGGCCTTTAATCTGACCCAAATACAATGGAAAACAAACAAAAATTTATGTATGAGGATAAACTCTTGTAACTAACCTGAGGACAGGGTAGGCATGAGGAGGCCCCACCATCAATAGTGTTGGTCACGTTTATGTTGAACACCTTGGCCATGTCCGAGTCAAAGAGCCGAGAGGAACCTGTCTTCTGGTAACTCTTCTCCCACGACACCTAAAATACATATTAAAAAGTTGTGTAACACAGCATAACTTAACATAGAGGACTTATAGATAAGGTCGAAATTGTCATGCCTTGACAATACATATTTCACCATGTTATGGTTATAATATCTCAATTTCGTTATGCATGGCATTTTGAATTAAAAAAATAAAAAATAACATAACATAATTACAGAATAGGTATCAGCTATTATATTATCATTATTATTATTACATCTCGGTTCTCTTCGGTTATCTTCAAAGGCAGACTAAAAAACCTCATGAAGCATCTTGGTAACCACTTACAAATTTGACCGCCAAACCTGATACTCTTAGACTTGTTTAACCTTGATGTAATGACTGGGACAAAAGTAGCCGTACTGAACATGCTACACCTCGCTACACCTCTGCATAAAACAGCTAATGGGAGTGTACAATGATGAGACAACAAATGAAAATGGTTGCATCTTCCGATTCTGAAACAAGAAAGAAGTAGTAGACAATGAGTAAGTGAGTTGGTGTAGATTTGCGCTTTTAGAGAGGATGTAGTAGTCATTGCTGCCGATGAGGCAACTTTTCTAAGCTATAAAAATCAAATCAAGGACTCAACCTTTGTCATATCTTCTAACCTGGAATGACCAAAAGAGGAAGGCTACCGGTAATTTGTTTAAACTTGAGAAAAATCAACTGGTCTACAAACTAGATAATGGCTCACCTTTTGGAATGCCCAAGAGAAGGTGTACGAGTCGTTACGAGTGATGAGGTAACTGTAGTACTGGCGATGCTGTGTACCTGTCCACCGCTGTAGTACCGTCACACCCTTCTTCGACGAGGCCTGGAGGCAAGAGGTTCGCTTTGTTTATCACATTCAATCATATATATATATATATTTTTTTTTTTTATATATATTCAAACTACTCCCTCTCGGACATAGGCTGAGAGTCTGTACATGCAACTGTACATTGAACGGCGAAGCCCGTGATGTCTCGTTCCAGTCTAGGGAGTGAGACACGTGAAGCACTTTGGGGTACAACTAGCCCCCGATATCTTGCCTTCGCAAGATGCACGGGTGCACCCACGGCTCGAAGCAGCCACATCTCTGAAGCTGCTTCGCTCCAGTGCATCATTGTCTCACCACCTAGTATATATACAGTATTTAAACTGCTCGACAGAAGCCTTCTTGAGATGCTTAAAGTTCCACTTATATAAACTTATATTTTTTTCTGAGAAAAAATAATTAAGTAATGGATGTAATTTGAGTATTGAATCTACACAAGTTAAGAGATATACTGTACACTGTATTTGAGATTTGTGCCTCATATTTTCAGTTGAATTTGACTATACAAGATTATGGATAAATGACTCGACTCCCATGAAATTAGGTACTGTAATAAAATTGTTCATGTGACACCACATAATCATACTAGTTGCATTATCGAAAAAAAAGTTAAGTTTTCCACTGACCTCCATGAAGGCAAACTCGCAGTCGGAGGTGCAGGAGAGCTCGAAGGTGAAGGAGATGCGGCCAACCTCCATTGGGCGGCCACTCACGAATCCCTCGCGGCCCCGGAACCCTCCAACCTGTGCACAAAATAGCAAATCAGGATCCATAACAGACCGCTCTAGAGCAACATGTCGTGCAGAAGTTATTGGAGAAGATTAAGGATTGTTATGGAAGGATTTTAGTTAGTTGATGTGGTTCACTTACATCAGTTGGCCTCTGTGGACCCCTTCACATACATGGAACATTCCAACTTGTACATAAAGCACATTAGATTGACACCTGCAGAAGGCCACTCTCAAACAGCAAGATGTGTGGAAGTTATAGGAAAATTATTAGTATACTATTGTGAGGGGTAGAGTTAGAGAATATGGTCTACCTGGCTCGCAAATGCCCACTCACTTAAACTTTGCAAGAAATGTGACTAAACAACCAGAAGCCAAAGAAAACGTACCTTAAGACTGAGTACCAGGTAGGCATCATCCGCATGGCCTCTCCCGGAGTGGATGTGGTCGCCGCCTACTTGCCACCCATCCAGATCACTACAACCCATATCTGCAGGAGGTACACACATGGGGAATAATTGGTTACATGAACTTGTCATCATCATCATCATCATCATCAAATCCGACGACCCGCTTCCAGAAGAAGTGCCCCAAAAGGGATGGCCATGGCAGAAACAGCCTCCAGGCTTTTAGACATGCCCCAAATGACTCGCTCCACAGTGCCATTTCCACTAAGTGGAGTATGACCCTTAGTACTGAAGGAGCAGACCCAGAGCAGTCCCTCTCCCGGATGGCAGTTCCACCACTGTTTTGCTATTTTATTTACCCCAGTGGGGCCCTGGCTGGAAGCATACCAAGCACAGGAATTTTCTGAAGATAGGAACCATTGGTCCACTGCTACAGAAGCTGATTGCACCACCAAAGTGTTGGGCGATGGGGTCGCCGCATCCCTACGCCAGAGAGAGACAGGCCGAGTGGGCTGTGAGAGTAAGACACTAGGGAACCATGGGGCACACCATTATGGCCCCACTGCCTTCACCACTCTCAGGAAAAAAGTTAAAAATAAGAATGATGATAAAGGTAAAGTCAGAAACGGCTATGGGAAGTAGAGGACACTCATCCTCACTCTGACAGATCTAGCCCACCACTTAGAGAGAGAGAGAGAGGGGGGTGAGTGAATGGGGGTATTTTTTAAAGCTTGATGGACATCTAGGGAAGAAACCATACAAAATATAATAATAATAATATTTTTAAAATGTAAAGAAAATATAAATCTCCCCTTAACCCTTTCTATATTCGAGGACACACTTCTTTCTTTTATTCTGGCTATCAATAGACGATATTATTCAGTTTAGGAAGGAAATGTGGGAGTCAGAGGGTTCGTTGTGTTAGAATTAACCCTTTTGATTCCTGGAGGCCTTTCCAAAGTTGAGTAAAATCGTCTAATGCTAGCCAGAATAAGACGAAAAACACGTCGTAGTATGCTGAGAAGGTTAACTAGAGAGACAGAGACAAGGGACATAGACAGGTAGTAATAAGGATCATTCAATAAGGAGAGAATAGGAGGATTTTTCTTTTTTGTTATATGTGTGAGGGACAGTATAAGTGAGAGTCCATGACCCACTGCATCTTAATTGCATATGATGCAATAGTACTGCTTTAAATGGTAGGTATAATGATTTATTTCCTAATCGAAGCTAAATCTGTCACACTGGTAGCACTGTAATAAACAGGCATCTTGAGTTTGTCAAGTTAATGAAAATGGGACGCATGATGACAGTGTTGGCAGCATAGTCTAAACAAATTTAACCTGCTAAATTTACACTTACTCGTTTTGGGCTAGATAATTCAATTTCGATCTGATTAGGTGATGGTAATGTGTGCCATATTCATTGTGTTTGTTTTTGCAACTAAACAAATTTATTCAGTCACTGTACTGTCAGTCAATCAGCTCAAAGTAGAGTTCTCAAGCCCAAATTGAGCAAGTGCAAATTCACTTTGGTATTTATGATGCCGTGCCGACACAAGTGTCATCTGAGTTAAGGTGTTGGCCTTAAGATCGAGAGACCATTATGCTGGCTTTCAATACCATTAACTTAAATTTTAAACCTGAAGTTTCTAAATACTAATGGTGTGAACTTACCATCCGCAGACATACAGGTGGCAGCCATGTTGGGAGGCATGGCTGTCCACCATTGGTACTGGTAGCCATAGTTGGGGGCCGTACTGGGGGAACACGGACGGCAGGGAGACACTCCGTCACTGTGGGAATCATGACCACAGAACACACACCCTGCACACAAATTATTGAAGATTAGTTGAGTGTTGTGAGGTTCAGGGACAACATAAAATACACGGTTACTTTAGGTTGGTGAGATAATACTGAGATTCAAAGTCATTATATATGGCATAGTTAGTTTAGGTAAGTGAGTTACAGGGACAAAATATTGACGTTAATTCAGTTTGGTGAGATTCAGGGACAAAATATTGATGGTTAGTTTAGGTTGGTGAGGTTCAGGGTCAAAATATTTGAGACGGGACTAACATTAATAATTGGACTCTGGTTACATGGTTCCCTTATTATTTTGCTCCTGCAGTGCCAATGATTTTTTTTTAAAGTTACAATATGTACCTGGTCCTGTGGTGTAATGCATGCCAGGGTTACAAGGTGGACAGGTCTTGAGTTCCCCAGAGGGTGGCAGGGAAACAGAACCTTCTATCTGTTCACGACAAACCCGTGGCTCCACCCATCGGTACACGGCGCGAGTCTAGAATAAAGAACGGCGAAAATATTATGATATGAACAAACCACAAACGTTATCCAATATATGAGTATAAGCGAAAACATTATGATATTAACAAACCACAAACGTTATACGGAATACGAGCATAAGCGAGTTGGTGACGTGTGTGAAAGTGTAAAGTGTACCTGTGAAGTTGGTAATAGCTTAGTAGAAGTGTGTCTTATATATTTTACTTGAAAAATGGTGCTTACGAAGAGAGAATCAGATTATATACATTTTTATTTCTAAGACTATTTTTAGAATATTTTTTTTTCTTTTTTCGCTGACATGTGGGAATAAAAAGGAGTGACAACAATATCATGAAGCATACTCAGCACAGCTCATATCTCCGACGTGCTTTCAAATCAGAACAAATGTCATTGAAATGCGTCTTAACCGCAGGCATTCTGATCCATGACCGACCTGGTCCACAGTCAATTTGGTCCGTTACTTGTATGGACAGAGGCAGGAAGACGATTTATTCCAATAGGTATTGGGCGTGGGCCTGTTTTGGTCTGTGACCATTTTGGTTGGGGCCAATTTGGTCCATGGTATATTTATTTGTGTGTGGGGGGAGAGGGGGGGGGGGTTAGTCTCCGAACCTATAGCTGGAGTCTTCCAATCATCATCAATTTTTGTGTGTGAAGTCTTTAAACAGTATTAATTGTCAACTGAAATAAAACTGGTCATAATTAAATTTGGGTGGATGGGACTCGTTAGCCTTGGTCGGCAACCCATCTAGGGGAGATAACCTTATTAAAATCCGGGTGGATGGGACTCGTCAGCCTTGGTCGGCAACCTGTCTAGGGGAGTAAACCTTATACAAATCAGTACTGCTATCTTAGGGTGAAGCAGGTTAGTGGATGGATTAGCCGCACACCACTGTAGAAAAATAGTGCTTAAAAATACATAAAAGGCCTCGGAGTCAGACGGACCCTAAATTGAGTGGTCAATCCTGTAAGTCCTTCAGTAAACTGGCATGGGTTGTCCCTCTTACAGGGGATAGGTTTGCTTGGGGGCATTTTGTGTATGGCCACCCCCATTAAGGGGAGTAAGGCGTCTGGCAATAGATAGATAGATAGATAGATAATTAAATTTACCTGGTTCTTTTCGTCATAGGCAGAATCAATATTGTATTAATCCTATGGCAGGGGACCCCTTGGACACATAATTTATTGGACTTAACCTGTACAGTACCGGAGACATCCTTTTCATTGTATTCGGGCAGCTCTTAGACGATTTTATTCAGCTTCGGAAGAACCTCTAGTGATAATAAGGCTTCAGACTATCTTAACCAACCCTTTTAACTACCACAGATCCTTCCCAAGCTGCATAATATCGTCTAAACATAGCTAGAATATAATATAACACACGTCGCTGGTACTCAAAGGGTTAATCTATGCCCTGTACATTATAGGTAGGCCAGAAATCCCGAGACCCCAACCTCTCATAACTTGTGAAGGTCTCGGTTATTGAGTGGTTATTTCTACCACTTGGGAAGAGTCGGCCAGGGAATATGTATGGAAATGTATAGCCCATTTGCCCTAGTCGTTCTTGACTTACAGGGGTTGGGCGTCGCGATTTTTGGTCTACTTTTAATATATATAATATAGTTCTCTTCATCACAGGGTCAATAGTAAGCCTTCATAATGGCTCTGGCTGACCTCAATAGACCTAAGCTGATTACTTCCATCTGTTGAGGGGAGATTGACCTTTTTTCTTTTTTTTTCTATTAATTAATTTATTCCTATATTTCTCAGTTTCCTTGCTAGACCTCCATCAAGCTTAGAAACACCCCCTAGACCCCCCCCCCCCCCTTCAAGATAAATTTGTTAATTTTTCGGTAAAACAATGTCCCGGCCGAAGGCCACTTCCTCTTAAAATTTCAGGCTCGCTTTCGCTCGCCGAGAAAAAATCGACACCTAAAAGGCACGAAAGGCCTTAAAATTGACAATGAAATGGGGTGAAAGGTATTAAAATCGCCAAACTAATGGGCCGAACGTCATAAAATCTGAAAACAAATGGGGCTAAACACGAGGAAGGGGGACCAGAAAAACGGTCTGTCTCCCCTTAACATGCTCTTATTTTGGTTTATCCTAATCTATTTTTCATTAATTTCACCACAACACCAAACACCTCCAATGAACTTAACGAAGGCACATATATGATCTACCAGGATTCGAACCCGGATTATCACACACAGATTTTTAGACACCTTAACCATTACACCACCAAGACGGTTATATTTTACCTTACCTGGTTCTTTTCATCGCAGGCGGAATCAATCTCGTAGTAATCCTGCGAGGAACAAGGTGGACGTCGGAGGCATGCGGGCGATCCCTTGGGTGCGTACTGGGTCACGGTGTCACAGGGGAGGCAGGCGGAAGCTCCCTTGGGGGCGTGGCTTCCCTCGGGGCATTCCTGGCACTGGTCGGCTCCGGGCCCGCTGAACGTTCCCTCGGTGCACAGCGAACACTCAGACGAATGGGCCACACCTTGGGGAATATCAAAGTTGCTTTATAGATGTACAACTGGTTAAGGGAGGTCACCGGCTTTTTTTATGTTTCTCTCCCTCTCTCTTTGGCTTGTATCCATTCGGCCCCATTCAGCCTACTGTTTTAAGACGTTTACCCCCATCCAGGTGTCAATATTTTCCTGGCGAGCGGCAGCGAGCCAGCATATATATATATTTGTTTTACAGCAAGCTAAATTTGTCCATTTTTCGATAGAAACATTTCTCCGGCAAAGCCAAATTTTTCCATACAATGTTGGCTCGCTATCACTCGCCAGGAAAAAATCGACACCTGGATGGGGATAAACATCTTAAAACAGTTGGCTGACTGGGGCCGAATGAATACAAGCCAGAGAAAGAGAGAAAATGAGAGAAAGATAAAAAAAAAAAAAGCAGTGACCCCCCCTTAAGGTGGATTTACACAAACACCTTTTACGGTAACTTTTGATTTGCACCTAAATTTGGCCAACATTATGAGACTGTTTTGTACTTGTATCTGAAATAGGCTGTACTCAAACACAACACTAACACATGTACACAAACACACCTACAGACACAAAAACACAAAAATAGATCGATTAATGCCCTAATCACATCCCAGCAATGGGCTCACATAAAAAAATTGTCTGGAATTTTGTGTCCGATTTGTTTTATTGATGGCTAGATATTGGCCTTAGAGGACACTCCAAAAATCTTGTCTGGGCCCATTAATTATTATGTTCCTTCCAACAACCAACCATACTCCTAAAATCGATTAATGAAATTTACAAACACATGTGGCAGTCCGTGGACTCGAACCCAGGATGCTCACACCGAAAATCAACACCTTATACATCGCACCACGAAGACAGTTAAAGGTTGGTGGACACTGCCTACGATTTATTATGCAACTTCGAATCCTGCATAGCAATCTAAGCATGTACACACATCCCAACTGCAACTCACGTAGGCTATGCATATGTGAATGGAAAGAGCAATTAATGGGGCCTTAACCACTTAGGGAAGTCCTCTCGATAAATTACTCCTGAACCAATATCAATTATTATGTTCCTTCCAACAACCAACCATACGTTAATTCTTACTATTACTACCTGTTGATTTTGGATTACGTCATTGAGCAAATTTAATCTTTTGAATGATGTATCAAGTATCTGTACCACATTTTAACCCACTTATCACGGAACACAAGATCCACCTGCGTGAGGTTGCTCATTATCAGTACAGGTGCCAACGAAGTCCACCACAACTCACCACTGATTTGAATACTCTTGATAAGGACCGGTCTGGAGGAGTAGGCCCTGGACTCGATGCCAATGGTCTTCCAGTGCAACACGTTCTGACCGGGCTTGAGGTTGACGGATCGTGTGACCCACTGACCCTCACGTGTAATCCCCGGGTACTTGTAGTCGTCAACGTCGTTCAGGCGCTGGCACTCTTCATCTTGGGCCTAGAGAGAAATCATCGAGGTTATATAAGTTATATCTTATAAGGTTATTAGTGATGTTGTTAGCAACATTTTACACCTTATTATGTATGGATGGACAGTTGTAGAGTTTCAACACTTATGTGACCGCATGTTACAATGCTACTTTTATTTATGATATTTTTTCTACTAGTAAGCATTTAATATTGAGCATAATATGCAGCCATTTCTATTCTTGAGATTGATAGTCTATTTTGAGTTTTCCATTTCGATACTGATATATAGATATAATTTAAATTAAAATGTAAAACTTGCAAACTAAACAAACCAAAATTGGGACAAGGACAATATAAAGTCAAATTAAATTATCAAAATCGCTATGTGGAAACAACGCTTACTAAAATGAAAATTATTAAATAAAAGAACACAATCCACCACATAGGGTGTACATCACTACATGAGCAAGTTAATCTGTTTCCCAAGCAAACCAATCGCACATATAACAACGCACTATCGTCACGTTAAAGGAAGTAGTCAAGTTTGGGAAGTCCGGGACGTTCTGGCAAATTTTACTAAACTCTGCATGAATAAAGAAACTACATGTTAAATGTCAAAATATTATTTAAAATCAAATTTGCAACATGACAAGACATTAACAATAGTAAAAAATACAAATATTGATAAGATATCTATACTATTACAAAATAATATATAAAATACAGTACAGCACTCACTAACGATAGTGCTATCGGGTAGGTACCTGTAAGCATAGCATGCCTCAAGTGACCCCTATCAATAACTACCCTACAAATAACCTACACTTATAGCACAAATAAACTAAGGAAATCGCAAAAGTAAGCAATTGATACTATCGACAATGAATACATATAATATAGAGAAATAATTGCAAAATATGAAGTAACAACAGATTTAAACAAAGAGTACTCTTTTAACAAGAACAATAAATTTAAAAAATCATCAATATTAATAATAATAATAATAATAATAGAAAAAGAAAAAGATAAACAATAAATACAGACAAAAAGTAAGCAGAGGTTATACAAGAAACTTCAAGTTAAAAATGCTTGATTAAAATTATTGATGTCAAATTTTAGAATACAGTCACAATAATTGACCCTAAAAAGATTAAATTTATGGAACAATTTACTTGCCTCAAAACCTCTGTCCACTAAGAGTCTGTATAGTAACCTAGCTCTAGCCCAAAAGTCATCTACTTTAGTGCAGATTTTACAAAATCTTATTAATTGGGAATAAAAACAATTATAAGTGATTTTACTATCGATATTACTACTAGGGAAAGGAAAGTTTATTACGTTAAAATTAAAATCATCAACTTTGTGATATACTTTAAGTATGCACTGTTCATTAACAATCTCTATATTTATATCAAGAAAATTTTCAACTTTATAATTTACGTTACATTGTGTGAGGGGAATAGAATTAGGGTAAATAAGTTTAGCAACTTGATTAAAATTTAACAAATTGCAAACAAGAATATCATCAATATATCTACTATTATTACTTAACAGTTTAGCAAGTGCTAATTTTTCTGGAATTTTATTTTTCTTGCTACTGTCAACTAAGTCTTTTATATATTTAAATTCTAAAGCAAGCAAGAATAAGTCTGCAATTAAAGGGCTAGCATTTCCACCCATAGGAATTCCTAATATTTGTTTGAAAATGTACGGCCCGAATCTAACATAAGTATTGAAAAGGAGGAATTTAAGTATTTTAGTAGTATTTTATAGTATAATAACCTTTAATTTCAATTACGATAACTTTTAAAATACGTCCATGTGTAAACGTTTTCATTGCATCCTCTTATCGATAACAAACTTTGCTCTATGTCTTCCTTGGTCAGCTTGTACGTACCCTCCCTTCCACTTTTAGATTTTTTTAAATCCGATCTGGTTCAGTTATGTATATTTTTTTTTTTTTTTTTTTTTTTAAGAGACAATGAACGGAGGAAGGAAAAACACAGATATATAATATAATATATAATATATACAGCTGAGGGGGATGCCTCTGGATTACAATATGTGGTATTCTCTGCTTATGAAAATAAGTCATTATAAAGGAGATATCGTAGAAAAAAATTAAGTATTGTGAGGTGCTTGAGGGCAAAATTGTTTGGGGGTAAGCAAGTAAGTACGGGGTAACGCTAAGCATTATTTTGTACCTCAAACTCGAAGATGATATCCTCGTTGGTGTACTGGTAGGTGTAGTGTACGGCTCCAGGCTTCACCAACTTGACCGTGTACACCAAAATGGATGCACACTGACCTCCCTTACTGGCCAGTACGTCACCCTTCGTCTGCCACCCGAACCTGGAAAGTTCATTAATTTCTATCATTATCAGAAGTACGATATGTCCACACACTCTAGTTGGGAGTCACTCCCTTACTAGTATTTGAGCATTATGTCCAAGAGTTTTAATTTGTTTTTATTACATTGAATATCCAAATTAACCAGCACGTTGAAAAACAATTCTCCAAGCTTAATGGATAAAGTGGACGAGTGAGAAACACATAATATATCTAAAAATAATATTTCTCTAACGTTCCAGGCTACGCAGAATATATCTTGATAAAGACCTATGTCTACAATGCCCGAAATGTTAATGAAATGAAGAATTCCTTACCACTCAACATGTTTATATGCCATAAAGTATCAACCACTTCTCCAAACTCACTCGGTACAGTCAACTTCTCCGCGCCGCCTGCCCACTGAGAAGGCTGATCTGAAGGCCTCGGTGTAGATACTGAACCCATCCGGCAAGCTATCCCAATTCTCATAGTGCACACCTCCCCCCAAAGAGTAGGTACCGTTGGGACACACCGCACACACCAGTTCGGACACATTGAAGTACCATCCTGGATCGCATGACACACCTAAGGAATAAGAAGGGGATATCATGAGACTATGGTGTTGTTAGGACATATCGGACACATCTGTCACATACATTGTAGTACCACTCAGACATGCAGAACTCTCCGAGGGTATAAGAAAAGGACTATGAGGCTTTGGTTTAGTTGTGGCACATTGCCCCAGACATGACAAATGCTATTTATATCAAGAGGTCAGACTAGACACCAAGCCTTCATAGGTTTGATGTCGATTGTAGACTTACCGTACCTAAACTTCTTATTTTGCTATTTATACAGAATGTAGAGTTAGGTTAAGTAAGACTAGGTGTCAGTGCTGTTGATTTGCAGTTTATAATTATATTCATTGAATGATTTATTGAGTGATTAATAAAAGACAAACCTACCCTTAAGACAACACATGCCACTGAATAACCTAATCTATATCACTTACTACAGTCTGATATTCGCTTGGGTGGGTTGGGCGCCCCCCCTTGACACCTCCCTGGCTCGGGGACACTCACGCGCCATCGCCCTCCCTCAGTGTCACATTCGGTGAACTCGTAGTGGAAGTCGCTCTGTGGAAAGGAGGGCATATTAGACGTTCTGTCCATTAGTTTGGCGATTTTAAGACCTCTCGTCCTATTTATTTGTCAATTTTAAGACCTCTCATCTCATATATTTGTCAATTTTAAGACCTTTCATGCCAATTAGGTGTCGATTTTTTCCTGACGAGCGATAGCGAGCCTGCAATTTAGGAGTACCACTTGGCACTGCCTTGGCTTGGAGACACTTTCACGCCATCGCCCACCCTCACTGTCGCATTCAGTGAACTCATAGGGGAAGGGGGTAAATTGACCACTTGCGAGTTTCATGCTATAAGGAAGTTGAAGGTATTGTTGTTGTTGTCGTTCCCTAGGCTGCCTGGCCGAACAGCCCCGAGTCCCTAAGGAAGGCCATGGCCGAGATCGGGCTTTCCCACAGGGCTCTCAAGGCGTGTAGATTATGTTGTTAGCATAAGTGATTGTGTAGAATGCAGTCTTCTATGATGTGTTTAATAGTATGGGGTGCTGTGTTACATCCTGGACAGGCATCACCGACGGAGTCATCCAGTCTCTTCTGATAGCTCAGAAGAGCTGGATGGTGCCCACATCTCAGTCTGGCCAGGTGGACTCTGTCCTCGCGAGGAAGGGAGGATTCAGAAGGATGGATTCCGGGAGGTCGTGCATGCAGCTGCGTGCTGTCGTTGAGTGACTGGATGGAATGGCGAATGATATGTGTATGGATGTGCTTCTGAAAGCTGGTTTAGGGTGGGCAGGGAGGGAAAGATGACAATATTTGTGTGTGATATCGTGTGCTGGGTGTTGTTTTGATGTTCCTTGATGTCTGTGAGTGTGCTGCCATGTAGTGTAGTGGATGGTGTTGGTTTGTGGAGGCTGCAGCCAGGAATTGAGTGCCTCTCATGTCCAGGTGGTCTTTGACTTTGAGGACTTTGATTTCTTGATGTATCGGTAGGTGATCTGTAGGTGTAGTAGCTGTGCTACCTGTGATGATTTTTAATGCTTTGTTTTGAATGGTCTGTAAGGTCTTGTGATGTGTTTCAGCAAGGTTAAAAGCCCAGGCAGGAGGAGCTGTAGACATCGATATTTAGCAGAATTACCAGCTAAAATACGGTCGTAGTACATTTATAAACACATACTGTATACCCGGACATTATATTGCAGTTATGTTTTATGTCTATCTTTGTGAATCCAACTCGCTTATAGCCTGAAACACGCAAGTAGTAAATTAGTTACCGTATATCTGGTAAATAAATAATAACTGGCGAATAAATGACGATTAGAGTATATATATAGCCTATTGTAAAAGAAAAGTCGACCTAATGAAAATTCAGCTGATAGGAGAACTTGGCTGAACACAGACTCGGCCAAACATATTAACCTTCCACAACTATTATAGGGGCCCACCTCGCATTTTTTTTTGGCTCTTTCTCTCCCTCTCTGTTTGGCTTGTATCCATTCGGCCCCATTCAGCCTACTGTTGTAAGACATTTACCCCCATCCAGGTTTCAATGTTTTCCTGGCGAGCGGTAGCGAGCCAGCATATATATATTTTTGTTTTGACAGCAAGCTAAATTTGTACATTTTTCTATAGAAAAATTTCTCCGGCGAAGCCGGATTTCTCCATACAATGCTGGCTCAATGTCGCTCGCCAGGAATAAATCGACACTTGGATGGGGATAAACGTCTTAAAATAGTTGGCTGAATGGGGCCGTATGGATACAAGGCAGAAAAAGAGAGAAAACGAGAGAAAGATAAACAAATCAGGTGACCCCCCTTAAGCTAACTTACGTCTAACCTAACCTACCCTCTGTTGCTGAATTATCTTGGAGGTTAAGTTCTCCGAAATTGCCAATGATATCTACTAAATATAAACTGGTGATGGGCTGGTCTATCAGAGTGAGACCTGAGCGATCTCTGCCATACCCATAGCTTACTCTGACTGTTCCTTTTACTTAAATATTTTCTAGATCTCGAGTGACGGCGTCTCTTTCGTGGATTGACCTCCCAATCTACCAAGATTGGAAGCTAAAGCGTCACATTATTCCTTTGCCCCTCAACTTTCTCTTCATAATTGCTGAGGGGCACAGGGCCCTGGGTGGGGCTTTGGTTTCCCGGGCGTTTACGCACCCTCTCAGCCCCCCGCCATGGAGTGGCTTCGGTCACCCAGGCTTTATTGTGGTCGGCAGGGAGGGTTCTGTGGGGTCGCTCGTTTATGGCCTTGGCCTTACTCGGGGCCTTGGGGCTGTTCGGCCAGGCAGCTTGGGGAACAACAACAACAACAACAACTAAATATAAACTACAGTGCTTGTCAGATAAATGTTTTCTGTTGAATATTGTATATATCTGTTAAATACGTCTGCAAAATATAGTATGATGTCTGCCACACTAACTGTCGCATTTAGTTAACTCGTAATTTTTTTTTTTTTTTTCTATGTGATTGAGGGAGGCAAAAGGCATAACTGCCTATAGCGAGTGCCTCCCCCATAGTTGAAAGAGTGACAGGGCCAAAATCAAGGGACGTTCGAGCCAAAATGCCTGGACACACGGAGTTTGAAGCAATTTAAGTCATAGGAAGAGGGAAAGACTGATTCTGGGAGAGAGTTCCAGAGCTCAGCTGTTGAGTAGAAGAAAGTTTGAGAGTAACGTTTCACTCTTGGGTTGGAGAGTTGCACAGAGTAGGGGTGGGATTGAGTTGCAAGACGGGTACCACGTGCCCTACGTAAAGGAGGTGGTATGCACTGGGATAGCTCTGAGGAACACTGATTATTATAGTAGCGATAGAATAGCGAGAGAGATGCAACATTGCGGCGGAGAGAGAGAGATTGCAGAGAGTTGGTGAGTAGACGGGAGTTAATGATACGAAAGGCCTTCCTTTCAACTTTGTCTAGGAGAGCAGTGTGAGAGGAACCTCCCCACACATGTGAACAATACTCAATACAAGGGCGCACTATGCCCCTGTACAGAGCAAGAAGCTGTGCAGGGGAAAAGAACCCCCTAAGGCGGTTGAGCACACCCAGCTTCTGGGAGGCTGCCTTAGCAAGACTGGTAATATGGTCCTTCCAAATGGAAGTCAGTATGTAGAAATGGGACAATTTAGGGATGATTGCCATATAAAGATGTGCGCAAAATAAAGGCCCTTTTCGCCGCCGTAGGGTTGCGCAGCATAGGTAATGTAATCGCTCTTGCATATCTGTATGCATGAGTTTGGAACAGTGTGCGAAAAACGGAATTTGAAGGTAAATGCGGGGAAGAGCAAGGTTATGGTCTTCGAAAGGGGTGAAGTCACAGAGTGTGAGGTGAAGTTGAACGGTCAGGCTATGGAGATTGTCAGCTCTTTCAAGTATCTGGGCAGTGTGTTGAGTAAAGATGGGACTATGGAGAAGAAGTGCGGGAGAGGGTGCAACAGGGGAAGAGGGTTGTAGGAACATTGAAAGCAGTAACAAGAAATAGAGTGGTGAGTATGGAAGTGAAGAAGTCCTTGCATGACAGTGTGGTAATCCGGACACTAACTTACGGAAGCGAAGCATGGACGTTCGTGGAGAGAATCAGACCAAGAGTGAGAGCGGTGGAAATGAGTTACTTGAGAAGTGCGTGCGGAGTTACATGGAGGGATAGACAGACGAATGAGGAAGTAAGAAGGAGGTGTGGTGTGGAGGTTGATGTGCTGGAAAGTGTGAAAAGGAACAACTTGAGATGGTTCGGCCATATGGAACGTACCGTACCGTATGGAAAGCGAGAGATTGACTAAGAGGGTGTACGAGAGCGAGGTGGAAGGACAGAGAGGGAGAGGTGGAAGGATGGAGTGAGGAAGTGTAAGAATGAAGGCGGTGCTGGTTGGGAGGAGGGGCGTCGACTGACTGGGGACAGAGGTGCATGGGGGCGGTTCGTTCGTGGCCACCCCTTCGGGGATCACGGCGTCAGGCAATAGATAGATATCTGCATGCATGTATATGTGCCCGTGTGTGTGGGTGTATGTGTGCCTGTATGTGTGGGTGTGTGTGTGGGTGTATGTGTGCCTGTATGTGTGGGTGTGTGTGTGCCCGTGTGGGTGTGTGTGTGTGTGTGCCCGTGTGGGTGTGGGTGTGTGTGTGCCCGTATGTGTGGATTTATGTGTGCCCGTATGTGTGGGTTTATAATTGTGCCCGTATGTGTGGGTGTTTTGTTTGCCCGTGTTTGTGTGTGTATGTGTGACCGGGTGTGTGTACTGTATGTGTGCCTCTTTGTATGTGTATTCCGGATGTGTGTATGCTACACAGATACTCAGACCACACAGACCTCGCGGTCCCTACTAGGTGGTCCTAGGTGAGAGAGAGAGAGAGTTACATAGACACACAGACTGCACAGACCTTGCAGTCCCTACTAGGCAGTCCAGACATAATTCTAACAATCCGAATATAAATATAGTGTATCAGCAGAGGAAGTTTATATGTGTGGATGTGTTTGAGTTCGTTGGGTGTGTTATCTTGGTGTGTTATCAGGTGGTAAGTGATAGTGTGCCCCAGCATCCTAACACCTGGACTACCTTGTCAGGTGGTGGTAGTGTGCTAGATTATAGTACCGGTAGTTAGTAGTATATATATATATATATATATATATATATATATATATATATATATATATATATATATATATATATATATATTTTTTTTTTTTTTTTTTTTTTAAGAGACAATGAATGGAGGAAGGAAAAACACAGATAAAACAAAAAGGTCCATGTGCCTAAAGGCATCCTCCATTCATAAAATGTTTGTAACAACTGGATTTAAACATTTGTTGATTGTAAGTTTGTGGAAAGCAATTCGAGGGAAGTGAATTCCAAAGAGTAGTAGCTCTGGGGATAAATGAATTCTGATAAGCAGAAGTTCTGCATTGTGGAGGAGAAAGTGTAAATTCATGGGCGCTCTCAGCTGCCCTAGTTCTACGGGGAAAGATGTGGAGAGGCGGCACAATTGAAGCAAGTTCCTCGGAACAATTGCTGTGAAAATATCTGTAGAATAATGCAAGGGATGCAACGTTTCTTCGTATGGCTAATGTAGGAAGGTCCTGTGTGATTGCAGGGTTATTGATTAATCTAATAGCTTTATTTTGAATTTTGTCCAACTGCCTCAATGCAACCACTCCACTTCCACCCCACAGAGTTGAACAGTAATCCATCTGAGAGCGCACATGACTTTTATATATTACGGCCAACTGCTCGTCAGTGAAGAATTCTCGAACTCTGTACAGGAGTCCCAGTTTTTTAGAGGCATTCTTAGCAATGCTTCTAACATAATGTGTCCAGCTCAAGTTAGTAGTTAATGTTACACCGAGAATGTCAATACTAGGGGAAGTGGGAATATTTACATCATTAAAAAATATATGGGAGTCAGTGAGATTCTGTCGGTTAGAAAATTGAATGTACTTGGTTTTCTGTGCATTAAAGGAAACTAGATTCTCTTGTCCCCATTCATTAATTCTAGAAAGGTCCTGGTTCAGAGAAATTGCAGTGTTTATTTTTGAATTTATAAGATCGGGTTGGGTGAAAGAATTGGTAAATGTGAAGGAACTGTGGAGTGTTGAGTCATCTGCGTAGGAATGTATTGGATTATGAGTGGTAGATATGAGATCATTGATATGAATGAGGAACAGAGTTGGGGCCAAAACTGATCCCTGGGGAACACCAGCATTTATTGAGTGAAATTGAGAATAAAGGCCATCTACCATTACACGTATTTTTCTGTTATGAAGATAAGAAGAAATTAGTGGAACTAATGATGCAAGGCCGTAGTGTGACATCTTCGACAATAAGGATTGATGCCAGACTCTATCAAATGCTTTTGATATATCCAGTGCTATTGTATGTGTTTCACCATGTTGGTCTGTAGCTTGGTTGATTTGATGCGTAAGAAGGCAAAGAATGTCTGCAGTTGATCGACATCGTCTAAAACCATATTGCCTATCACTGATTAATTTATTATTCTCCAGATGCTTAATTATGTGATTATTTAATATAATTTCAAAACTTTGCCAAGAGTGGAAGTTATAGCTATTGGTCTGTAGTTTGATGGATCTGAAGAGGCACCTTTTTTAGGAACTGGATGGATGTTTGCTTCTTTCCAGGGTACTGGGAAGCATGAGGTATGAGTACACAGACGGAAAAATTTTGCCAATACAGGAGCGAGCACCAAGGAGCAATTCTTAAGTACTATTGGAGGAATTTCATCTGGACCAGGAGCCTTATCTACTGAGAGATTCTGCAAAATAGTTTTGACATGTCTGGTGTGGATCTTAAGTGAGGGAATTTCAGGTGAATTAAAATTAAGTACAGGGACATCTTGATTTATGTCATCTAAGGTTGAGTTGGTGGAGAAAATATCTGCAAGAAGGTTAGCTTTACCTCGTGGGTCACTTACAAGATTGCCAGTCGGAGATTTTAATGGTGGAATGGATGAAGCAGTAGTGAAGTTGGATTTGAATGAGTTAAGAGTAGACCAAAATATTTTGTTATCATTTGGATTATTTAGAAGTTTATTTGCCTGCTTATGGAGAAAGTTTGATTTAGTTAGGTTTAATACAGTTTTGGCATGATTTCTGATGTTTCTAAAGTAATTAAAGGCTTCATGTGTTTTTGATCTTGTGTATGCATTGTAGGCTATTGCTTTTTGTTCAGTTACTCTAGCACAATTATGGTCAAACCATTTAGGTGAATTAGATCTTTTACTGTACTTTTGATGAGGAATAAAAGTTTCCATTCCAATTTTTACAAAATCTTGTATGTGGCTCAAGGTGGAGTGTGCATCATTAGAAAAGAAAGAGGTCCAGGGAATATCAATAAAGAAACCTTGAAGAC
>CM064493.1:20602544-20647544 GCA_032716605.1 Paralithodes platypus
TAAAATCTCAAAACTAATGGAGCTAAACATGAGGGAGAAGGGGGTCCAGAAAAAGCAACTACCTCCCCCTTAATTGATCACTTGCAAGATTCAGGCTGTAGGGAAGTTGGAGCCGTATACATCGATACAAGTAGCCTACTACGAAACTATTTTAGTTGTTAACCCTTTCAGTACCGGCGACGTCTGTTATATTTTATTCTGGCTATATTTAGACGATTGTATGCAGCTTAGGAATGATCTGTGGTACTTAAGGGGAGGTTTTTAGTTTGTTTCCTACTCTTCCAGCAATCTAAAAAATTCACCCCCTTGACCCCCTTTCAAGATAAATTTGTACAGTTTTCGGTAGAAAAATGTCCCGGCTGAAGGCCGGTTACCGGTACTCTTAAATTACAGGCTCGCTATCGCTCGCCAGGATAACATCGACACCTAAATGGCACGAAAGGTCTTAAAATTTACAGAATGGGTCGGAAATTCTTAAAATCACCAAACTAATGGGGAAAATGTCTTAAAATCTCAAATGCAATGGGGCTAGACATGAGGGAGAAAGGGGTAAAGAGAAAAGTCCCTCGAGTGGAAATCTCCCCTTAAGCCGGTATCACACGAGCTTTTTTTCCCTCAATATTTATACTCAACACTGGTCTGGCAGCTTATGAGGTCAATATTTAAACTATTTCGGTCACCTAAATTGATCTATAACCAGTCTAGTTCCCGATACCAGGGCAAAATATTCCAGAAATGTTGCCAGAATAATGTTGATCATCGAATGTTGACTATAAAAGCTCTCGTGTGATACCGGCTTTAAAGAGGTTGATTGAGATATTTCGAAGGCTTATAATGACCAGAGATCCTTCCTGAACTGAATAAAATCAATTAGTAGCAGCCAGAATATAATATAAGGATGTCGCCGGTACAGAAGGGGTTAATTCTGATAAATATCGATGTCTATACCTCTATCTTCCCTATGGTTTAAGGACAGTGGCTGTTTGTTTGATCTATTAATTCATTTATTCATATATTTTTAAAGTTTCCTCCCTAGACCTCCATCGAGCTTAGACAAACGCCCCCCTAGACCCCCCTTCAAGATAGATTTGTAAATTTTTCGGTAGAAAAATGTCCCGGCCAAAGGCCGATTCCTCCTAAAATTACAGGCTCGCTATCACTTGCCAGGAAAAAATCGACACCTAAATGGCACGAAGGGTCCTAATATTGACAAAAAAATGGGATGAAAGGTCATAAAACCCCCAAACTAATGGAACCAACGTCTTAAAATCTCAAAACTAGTGGGGCTAAACATTAGGGACAAGGGGGTCCAGAAAAACGGTCTGTCTCCCCTTAACATTCGCAAGTGGTGAATATAGTTAATTACGTACTGCTATAGCACCTTAGTATTCGGTGGACAATATTGAGACTAGTGAGGACCTGTGACTGTCAAAATACAACATTATTCCATCCATACATATATTGTTGTAGCCTATCACTCACAAATTCACAATATTCCACAACGTTTTCTTTGCGTTTACTAGTCATCCACATTAAGGGGAGATTTATTTATTTATTTATTTGTTTTTTCTTTATGTACGGTATTAATATTAATTACTTATTTTTTATAGTTTCCTCCCTAGACCTCTATCAAGCTTTAACAATTACGTAACAATTTACCACCTTCCAGATTTTTATTTTTTTTTCAATTGTTTACATTTTTCGGGAGAAAAATACGCCGCCAAAGCCCGGTTTCTCCTAAATTGCGGCTCGTTATCTCTCGTCAGGAAAAAAATCAACACCTAAATTGCACGAAAGGTCTTAAATTTGCCAAAGAAATGGGGCGAAAGGTCTTAAAATACCCAAACTAATGGGGCGAACTTTATAAAATGTCATATCTAATAGAGCTAAACATGAGGGAGAAGGGCCCTAAAGGGATTCATAACCCACACCCCAACCCCTTAACTATCCTACCCTCGATGCTCGTTTGTTTGTATTAATCTACGTTAGAGCATAAGGTTAGGTCAGGGTACTGTAGATAAGATCAGTTAGCGGCTCACTGGTGTAGTGACTAGCGTCTTGGACTTCCACCCAAAAGGTCCCAGGGTCGGCGCATTAAAGGTTTTTCACAAGCACTGAGTCGTTACCGTCCCTCATGAGCAAGGGGATGGGATAGTAGTTCAGGACCCCAATGGAAATACGCCTAATCGGCCTTATTGGGCTATCCTTAGCTGGCTTAGCATGCGTTAGCTTTAAGAACTATTATTATTGACAAGGGTAGGTATAATTAGAATATAATTATGTATGTTACGATAAGGGTACGTTAGATTGGGTGAGTTTAGGAAGGTTGATCTGTGAAAAATTTAAAATTCTTACCATCCATTCACCCACCCACCATCCAATGGCACCCATGTACACACCCAAGGCAGTAATGTATTTGTAAACAAGCTTAATTATTGCGTTGTAAATGCCATATACATTTCCATTTAACATAGCCTATAGCTGAATGTATCGTCATAGTCATTCCCATTCGTGTAATTTGAGCTATTTAGGATAGACAGGCCCTTTCAAACATCAAGAGGCAAAATGGATAAAGCATATTGGAAGGAAAATTGCATGATTGACACCCATCGTTCCAGACTGCACTGCATAAAACATCACCGAGGGGTCTTACCGGTTGACAGGTCCTCAAGGCACCCACATAGTCCTTAAAACACAGGCACAGAGCAAGGACCACGTAAATCCTCATGGCGCCAAGGTTTTCAGAGAAGTGTGAGGTTTGTGTATGTGTGTGTGAGTGAGGATCCGCTATCCGTGAGGGATTTAGTGGCTGGGTAACGTATGGGTGGCTGTGCGACGCATGGACATCACCGCTTCGCACTTGTTTCACTCACACACTGGCGAGGTGTTATCACTCGGCGCTCCTCCACGACAAAAACACTCGTTGGTACATCCACAAACACTCCCTAGTTCACTAATTTACCATCTCCCGCAGCTTAAATGAAATAGATATATTTATAAAAACATGCACACCAAATAGTTTATATGTATTATATAAGTCTAGAAGTGGAGGATGGCATATGGTGGCGAATTATTGGTTTAGGTACATTCGGCAACCTGGGTGCGCGCGCCCTAGAACGTCACCAGGCCGATCGATGTCAACAGTGAGTGAAGATTTCGATTCCTCGCGTATGTCGGCATATAAAATCGTAATCTATGTGTTTTATTCGGTAGTTGGCAATTACATGTACGTAGTTGATTTTATATAGACCATCGGTGAGAGATGTCTTAAAATAAACAAACTCCAAGATATTGTAAACACTTTTAACCGAAGTTGTATATACTGTACAGTTATAGCATATAGTTGCAAAGTGAAGTTGATATTATCGATATGACGGTTAGCCTATCCCCTACAATGGGATCAATAAATATAATTACTAGCCTACCTCCAGATGACTATTAGGTTTAGAAGGTCCTATCAAAGTCTAAGCACGCAGCTCTTGAATTGTTGACATCGTGATTTTTTTTCATAAGCTTAATAAACTCCTCAGGTGGGAACTACATATATATTGTAATCAGATATAACAGCGAAGATGATATAATAGCTTTTCTCATACGTTAGAATATAAAACCCATATATCAGTTGGTAAAGAGTACATTCGTGTTTTATCTGCATAGTGAATGCAGGTTTACATATAAAAATTTTGGAGAGGCAGTTTCTACATAATAATGCTAGGTAGGCCCTAAATATTACCGGAATTTAACCCCCAGAGGAGTATGACGCGTGTTTTGACAGTTTCTTCTGACAATCATTCGGCAATTTCATTCAGTTTTGGAAAGCCCTCCAGCAGTCAAAGGGGTAAAAACATCTCAAACATCCTTCTGAATCCAACAATCCCTTCCTAAACTGAATAAAATCGTCTAAAGATAGCCAGAATATACTGCTAAAACGCGTCATATTCCTCAAAAGGGTTAAAAGTATCGATTAAATATATCCAGCCAAAAACGTAGGCTACATTTGGCTATTCCTTTACTAAGGAGAGCAATCTATACCGACTATACGTTATCAGCTACTGTTATCAGGGATCGCAATGGATTAACACGTTTTGATTTGTCTGACAGAACTCCTTATCACATTGCTATTAAGGGGAGGTTTATAGTTTGTTCCCTAGACCTCCAGGCTCCATCAAGCTTAAGGGGGCCCACCTCGTATTATTTTTGTTCTCTCTCTGGGTTGTATCCTTTTCGGTCCCATTCAACCTACTGTTGAAGAAGTTTATCCCCATCCAAGTCTCGATTTTTTTCCTGGCGTGCGGTACCGAGCCAACATGTTTTTTTTAAGTTTTTGATAGCCGGCTAATTTTTACATTTTTCGATAGAAAATTTTATCTGGCGGCGAAGCCGGATTTCTCCATACAATGCTGGCTCGCTATCGCTCGCCAGTAAGATATTGACACCTTGATGAGGATAAACGTCTTAAAACAGTTGGCTGAATGGGGCCGAATAGATACAAGCCAGAGAAAGAGAGAAAAGGAGAGAACAAAACATAACCCCAAGATCCGGGCCCCTTCGTGATGAATGTCTACATTATCCTACTTGATAGAAAAATGTCCTCATATTACAGGCTCGCTTTCGCTCGCCAAGAGAAAAATTGACTCCTAAATAGCACAAAAGATCAAAACATTTATATAATAATTGGGCGAAAGGTATCAAAATCGCCAAACTAATGGGGCTAATGTCTTCAAATATCTAAACTAATGGGGCTACGCATGAGGGAGAAGGGGGTCTAAAAAAATATATACCCTTAACCCCTTCTGTACTGGCAACGTCTTTTTAACTTTATTCTGGCTACTATTAGACGATTTTATTCAGTTTCAAAAGGGCCTCCAGCAGTTAATAGGCTTAGAACTCTCTCACTCAACCCTTTTACCACCACAGATCCTTCATAAACTGTATAACATCGTCTAAATATAGCTAGAAGACAATTAACCAGACATCGCCGGTACAGAAGGGGTTAAGTGATAATCTCCCCTTAAATCCCAGACGGAGTTCTTAGTTAACGGAAACCACTCTGAAGTCTTTGCTGTATTTATCCGTTATTTAGCCTTTCAGTGGGATGACTCATTGTATTCTAGCTACCATTAGGCGATTTCATTAAGATGGGTAACCTGCTTTTTTCTCTCTTTCTCTGGCTTGTATCCATTTGGCCTCATTCAGCCAACTGTTTTAAGACGTTTATCCCCATCCAGGTGTTGATTTCTTCCTGGCGAGCGATAGCGAGCCAGCATTTTATGGAGAAATCCGGCTTTGCCGGAGACATTTTCTATCGAAAAATGTACAAATTTAGTTTTCTGTCAAAACAAAAATATATATATGCTGGCTTGCTACCACTCGCCAGGAAAATATTGACACCTGGATGGAGGTAAGCGTCTTAAAACAGTAGTCTGAATGGGGCCGAATGGATACAAGCCAAAGAGAGAGGAAGAAAAATATAAAAAAGCGAGGTGGGCTCCCTTAAGTGGCAGTGTGAGCCACAAAATTAATTAAGTTTGGTGGAGATAATGTGATCGTCACTGTCTGTGTTTGTTTGTTTGTATGTTTGTTTGTAAACACTAACTTTATTATGAATGGAAGTTATTTCGGCACAAATTTGGCTGCGCAATTGGAAATCCGCTCTCTCTGATCATTTCTAACCTGTTTATGGAATATTTTGAGACTCGTTTTTTATATAGGATATGTAACTTTCGACTCCCTTGGTTTAGATGTGTTGACGACATTTTGTGTCTTTGGCAAATAAATAAAAAGAGCTAGAAATATATGTCCAGACCGTCAGATTATAGACTGAAACATCTTGTAGTTTGACCTCTGACCCTTTTGTGAGGTCAATCCTTATAATATTAGTGAGTTAGGTATATAATTACTACTGTACACGTGAAGTATGATCATTATGTATTTACTTTCTATAATATGTGTTTATTATTGTATATACTGTATGTATGTGTATGTGTGTGTGTGTGTGTGTATGTACAGTAGGTGTGTGTGTGTATGCATATGTATGCAATTGTTATGTGTGTATGTATGCGTGTATATGTATGTATATGTGCATGTATGTATGTTTATGTACAGTATATATATATATGTATATCTATATATATATCTTCATATATATTTACATAAGTTACATAAGAGTTTGAAAGGGATCTGCCTTGTGTGGGCCAATTGGCTGTCTACCGACTCCCGTTTTCTTATATTATTATGTATTGATTTGTTCATCTTGTATTACAGCACATATCGTTGTATCATTACTATTATATAATTGTATTAGTTCACTGTGTATGTACGTATCAGGTTATATTTTCATATAGGCTATTCTGTTAACGTTCATACTAAATATTATGCTTTGTATTGTACTGAATTTCTTAGGTTCGTTGATTTGTATCAAATTTTATTTATGATTTGATTAGATTGTATCGTTAGGCATATTTCAATATATAGGCATATATGTATAAGTATATATAATTTGTAAGACATTAATTGTGTATGTAAAAGAAGTATGCTCCTAACATATCGCAAAAGGCAGTAGGATCATAGGATGGCAACACTTTTTGCTTTTATATGCTAGTTAGCATCTCGCAGATTGTTTAGGACGGGTATATAAGCCTCACTCTCCCCCTGTTTTTCTTGTATTACCCTGAAGATGTCTTGAGAGAATAGACGAAAGCTTGGTGTTCCATTGTTTCATTTTTCCTAGCGAGTTTTACTACATATATATATATATATATATATACAGTATATATATAATATATATATCTATATATATATATATATTATATATATATATATATATAATTATATATTATATATAGTATATATATATATATTATATATATTATTATATATATATATATATATATATATATAATATATATATATATATATATATATATATATTATATAATATATATATATATATATACGTTTTTTGGTAACCAATAAAGATAAGATGTTCGCTACTACGCTGGTTCTTAAAATGCCCCAGAACGAGAAGCCCACCACAGAAGCCACGAACGAACACCACACAGAAACACCAAAGGAAAGGTCCACAGAACGAAAGGACCAGCTGACCGAGCCAGCCATTTCAGACAGGCCCAAGCCCGCAGGGCTAAACAGCTCCAGGACACACCCATTTACCTTTTCTAAACTGACCATTTTCCACACCTCACGTACACTAACCCCCTCGTGTCCTACACTCCTAACTACAAAGATGATGAACAGGAATATACATTCATATTAAAAACACCCATGCCTGTCCCGACGTTGAGCCAATGCCAACACATCAGACAGCCATAATTATATCTATGTATGTTCTTACATCCGAAAAGTAGTTGTTGTATATCTTAGAAGTTAAAACACCCACGCTTGTCCCTAGACCTCTTATATAATTTTCCATGACGAGTATAGATATATGTAACCCGTGCTCAGTCGCCCCTTGCATTGTTCCTCTAGTAACTAAGTTAATATTAACTGCCACCAGCATTGATGCGACATAGCGGCACTGTCCTTGTGTCGTATTGTGCCAAGTACAGATCAACCAGGTTTCATCACCTTATTAGGACGACGACTATAATGTCATCGTTCATCGATGTATGCAATCCTTAGGTTAAGTATTTTTATCCGCCATTGTGTTCACCTTTTTCCATTTACTTTCCACAATTGTCATACGTCTTCCCCTTGCCTCCTTCGTATCCACAGCCCACACTACGCCAATTTACTTCGTGTCTTACACCTCTTACCCCAACCAGAGATTATATAAGATAACCTGGTTACCAGTATCTGTCATAAGTACCCCGAAACAATAACTAAGTACCCCTACGAACTGCCGCTGTTGTTGATATTTATATTTAATAGAAAACGCAGTTCCCAGGGCCAACTAATAGTATCCATAACCCTCGGACTGATCACATAACTCTGTCTTTTCCAGACTCATATACCACCCAATAGTTGCATTCCCCGGTAGCATTTGGCTAACGTATTCTACTGCCTTTTCAAACTTCCATATCAATTGTAGCCTAATGCCACCCCCACGCCCAGGGACCTTAGGGGCAAAATTTCCCTGTAGCCCTTGAACTCTCCCCCCCCCCCCCTCTTATTAAGACACCCGCGCTTCTCGACTCTTGTCCGACCTAGCCTCTCTCTCATACCTCTTGAAGATCCTTGAATTGTCCGTTGCTAATGCTCTCCAACCTTTTATATATATACTCCTATCCAGCCTACCTTCACTTAGTAGGCCAGAACAACATTAGAACTTTACTAGCCCCTTGCATGCCATCTATTCTCTTACAACACATTCACAACCCTGCACCCAATGGTCGTCGGTGCGAGGCTAGCCGCCCGCCAGTAACTAATTTCTATTGCCATACTTCCAGATAAATGTGGCAGAGTTAGCAACCCAGTCTCCACCACATCCAGCAAACCCTACAATTAACAACCAGCCGAGTAAAACCAGCTAGCTAAGGCACCTTCGGTTTTGGTATTAAAGACACCCACATCTGTCTCATACACAGAGGGTTATTACAAACACTGGTGATATGGCAAGCCCCTAGCCACAGCCGCCGGACGACTATCACAGCGAGAGGGCGCCCAGCTCCCCCTTTTTGCCCACCCGAGGAGGGAGACCCCCACCCCCGCGGAGGTATACCTGGCCCCTGTTTTGACTTTCGAGTCATTGCCAGGTAGCACAGGAATTCTTCCTATCAATGAACTAACCATGAATGACTAACACCTTTACTAACCTCTATTAACTCACAATAAACCATTTACCTTTCTTGCATGCTCTGATCACTAAATTAGCACCTCAGCTATACCATAGAATGAAGATTGAACGATCTAGAGAGACGCTCCTATCACAGCTGTCCCCATCCTCCTCGCAAAGTAGATCCAGTCTCTCTCCCCTAAATACGTCCAGTATAGCCAAAATAGTACCTCTTACTAAGGCTCAGTTATATGAAAATATAAAGGCTTCCTATCGCCCTGTGCTACAACAGTAAATACCATCTTACCTAGTCCCCATATCTATTGAGAGCTCAATTAAGTCCATAAGACTCGAGATCCCTACTGTCTACAGGGTCCAGAACCGAGCCTATAAATCTAACTCCCGCCCCCAGTCAAATCAGTTGAAAGCTAGACACCAACCAGGGGTCACTACCCTGCAGTTAACTTCTAGCTCTGCCCTTGTGTTGTTCCGGAGTGAGATCCCAGAGCCGGCAGACTCCGTGGCAGATTTGGATAGAAGGACCTGCCCACGTATTGAAGAACTTCACACATATGGCCCCCCTGGACGGCCGCGGAACCAGTCGTTAGCCCCCAACATCATGGACGCAAGATAACCAGGACCAGACCCATCAGATACTACCCAAGATTCCCTTTAGCAGTACTACATATTACTGTGCTGTTTAGAGATTCACTAATTAATATTTCTACGAAGTGGCTAAGACCTTGCCCAGTGTAATTCATACTTAACCATTCCATTTGGGACGTACTAAGCGATCAGTGCTCTTTAATTAACAGGCGACCTTGACTCTCGTAATTACCTTATTCAGATATTAAAACTCTAGTGATATCTAACGTTCGCCCACTGATTTGCGTTCTATGTATTTCTGAAACAAGGATATAAAACTTAGATCAGTACCCCCTGAGGTTACTAGAATTCCCGTGCTCTAAAATACGCGTGTCTAATCTAGTCTGTGAACTACTACTTGTGCACCAGAGCTACCAGTAATAAATCTAACAGTGAATATGAATCTATAAGTAACATTGATGGTCTTCGGTATATAAACCTGTGGAATCGAAGCCAGTGATCAGAAGATTAATACCTGAACGTTGGAAGTGGGAGACTAGGCTCCATCCAGATCCACTTATGCTAGTGTTGTTCAATTCTATTGTATTGTCTTACACAAGTATTCTGCAGTGGTATATCAATAAACGTGATCATGTAACTTGCTACCATGTGTTTCTTTGTGTTCTCTATTCCTCATATCTTGTATTGTGCATGCAGCCTTATATACCCAGTCAATTTAGAACTCACATTACCCAAGTTAAACCTGTAGAAAAACAGGGCATAACAGTTCTCCTTTTCCTTGTGAGACTTCGATTCCCAAGAGGAAGCTCCATTGCAGAAATTATATATATATATATATATATATATATATATATATATATATATATATATATATATATATAGAGAGAGAGAGAGAGGAGATAGTGAGATAGAGAGATTTTATTCATAATTATTCCTTCATGCTCCTCTATTTGTTTATTGTTCCGCTAATGTTTATAATGTGAGCGAGATGTAAGTTGTGTGAGATATATGATAGTGTATATCAAAATCTGTTCCTGATAACGTCGGCAGATAAGGCTTAAAAGGATAGTTTTATAGACCACCTTCTCCTTTCTCCTTCATATTTAACCCCAATCAGCTGGGCATGGGCCGCCGGTCTAATACCAGTCCCAGTCAGCTAACTCCTGGGCACCAGCCTAATGATGATGCCAGTCAGCTAGCCCTGGGCCACCGGCCTAACACCATTCCCAGTCAGCTAGCCCTGATCTACCGGCTTAATGCTGGTCCCAGTCAGCTAGCCCTAGCCTGCCTAACACGTAGCCCCGGACCACCGGCCTAATGCCGGTCTCGGTCAACTAGCCTCAGGCTGTCAGCCTACCGTCTGTCCCAGTTAGCTATCCACGAGCCATCAGCCTAACACCGGATCCCTGTGAGCTCGACCCGGGCCGCCAGCCTAACACCGATCCCAGCCAGCTAGTCTTGGACTGCCGGCCTAATGCCGGGCCCAGGCAACTAGGCCGGGCCACCTTATTAACCCAAACACGGCGACCGTCCTCAATAGAGTGAGTTTTTTCTGGTCCACTGCGACCGTCCTCAATATAGATCCAGAGCATAAAAAAAAAAATTAGAAAACACCCCAGGGGCACTCAAAACAAAGCAATTTGTGATTAGGTGAGATAATTCCCCTCCATTACTTGCTACCCCTCCTACATATGTCTCCCCCCCCTTCCCCTCCTTTTCCCCCCTCCTCAATTATCAGCTATTTTTCCTCTTATTCCCCCTTTTATCAGGTAATTTTTGGCGCGAATATCCCCCTCCAGGTCTCTTTAACACGGGTGAGGCAGCTAGAGATCCTTGCAACACAAAGACTTCTACTCAGGCTCGCCAGTGTCGCTCTTCAGCTCAGAGATGGAGGATATACGTCCCCCCAGCTCTCGCCTCATGATACGACCTTTCGGCAATAATACGTCTTTTTCACCCCCCAAATACTATTCCCACTTCTTTTATTGCTCTTAAATGTTCATATGTTCATATTAAAAGCAAAATAGGCACATATAGATAAGTAATAATTATATGTATGTTACATATGACGATTTTTGTCAGAATAGAACCAAATACCTTCGCTTGGCGGAAGGGTTTGAATTACCATAGTTTCGCAGTTTATGAGTTAATGCCGGTCCCAGCCAGTAATCCCAGGGCCACCAGCCTAACGCTGGTCCAGTCATCTAGCCTAGGCTGCCGACCTAACACTGGTCTTAGTCAGCTAGCCACGGGCCGCCTGTCTAACACTGGTCCCAGTCAGCTAGACCCGGACCGCCGACCTAACGCCAAACCCACTCAGCTAGCCACAGGCCACCGGCCAAACGCTGATCTCAATTAGCTAGCCCCGGAACACCGACCTAACGCCAAACCCACTCAGCTAGCCACAGGCCTCCTGCCTAACACCGGTCCCAGTCAGTTAGACCCGGACCGCAGGCCTAACGCCGGTCTAATAGTAGCCAGAAAACTGAAATGAAATGTGTAATCGTATCTTGAAAGGATTAATTAAGGTGTTAATTATACGAGCACTCATAGGTAATTATTTATATTTACACATGCGCGAGTTCCATACAAAATATATGCTTTTCCTACTGTTTATCATGTGATTCATGCGATCTTAGCACATACTTTTTGCGGAAATTTAACGCTTTAGACATATCCCATCACCCTAACAATTTCCATAATTTTGTCATTAACCTAACCTAGCAACCTAACCTAACCTGAGGGCTGCTACCCCCAGACCCCAGCTGGTCTTAAAATTGATATAGAGGATGACAATATACTAAAAATATGGTGGAAAAGCGAACAAAATTAGATCTTCACTGATTCAAAATGGCCGCCTTTCCTTTAAACACCCACATGGTCTAGTAAAAAATAATTTAATTTAAAATTCAAATTCAAATCATTTATTTAGCTCATAAATATCCAAGGAATAGTTTTACACAATAATACAGTCAACACACCTAAACTTCATTTGATGCGAAAATAGCCTCCCGAAAATTTGCCCTGGGCAAGAATTGAACCCGGGACCCTTGGACTACGAGACAGTCACTCTACCAGTTAGACCAATAGAGATATCTCACTTGGCCTGGTTGGCTCAAGTATAATTATTTTCGCATCTTGTTCAGTTTAGGCTAACCTATTCTAACTGACTTTACACTTCCACTATCTCTTACTTCTACTACTAGACTTTTTGCAGATGATAGCTTAGTTTATCGACCAATTATCAATAGGGACGATTGCCTCCGACTACAAAACGATTTACAGCGCTTGAACAGTGGAAAGCCAATTAAGTGGCAGATGATATTCAGACCTGACAAGTGCCACCATATTCGCTTCACCCGTTCTAACAAAACCATCCCATTCTCTTACAAACTTCACAATACCCCCTTAGATACCGTTCCCTGGACCCTCCCACAAATATTTGGGGGTCCACATCTCAGCGGGCATGAGTTGGACCACACACACGAGCAGCATCAGAGTAAAGGCTAATAGGGCCCTGGGCTTCCTTCGCAGGAATCTCACAAAGTGTAATGCAAACATCAAAATTCTAGCTTTCAAATCATTAGTTCGGCCACACCTAGAATACTGCAACACCACCTGGGGTCCACACACTCACAATAATATATCAATAAATTAGAGGCCATACAAAACAAAGCTGCAAGATGGATCAGACGTGATACAGACATATGTAGGCCTACTGTTGTTGTTCTTAGGGTTGTGATGTGCAATGTACACGGAGTAGGAATCTCCATATATTTGCACAGGCGTTATTAGCGTTTGGACAGCTTTTGTATGTGTGTGTTTTTTTTTTTTATTGAAAGAGTGTAGAGAGGGAGAAGGGGTGTTGGAGAGAGAGGAAGCTGTTGGAGTGGCTTTGTTATGTGTGTCTAGTCTGTATACGTCATCAGGATGTCTCCTGACTGGGTGCAAACATGTGGAACACGCTAGGACGTACTACCACACCCACTAAATGTCCGCCGTGGCAGGGATTCGATCCCGGGTCTTGCAGATTCACACGTGAGCGTGCTCACCACTCGACCGCCACAGCTCTACAACAGTCACTTTGCTCAAACAAGACATTAAACTAGACGCTCTTGTAACAAGAAGACAAACACACAAACAGCAAATGTTATACAAAATCACAAACAATTTAGTGGACATAGACGTGCGATTTACGGGACGCAGTCGCAACTTAAAATACCACACATAGGCTATCAGGCATGCACGGACATGCATTAATTTTTCCCCACAGCATCCAAGAGTGGAATCACCTCCCATCTCACATAGTTAATAGCCTCACTCTTGATTCCTTTAGAAATAGGATCCCTAATCATTATCTCCCTCATCCGAATCCTTTACCCGATCCTCTCCCTTGCTCCTGATTCCCCTGCAAAAATCCTGCATATCATGCTGCCCGAGAGCAGCACTCTGCGGGCTACACTTTCCCAGCCGTTTTGTCCTAGTGTACTGTCTGATGGCGTAATGGGATTCCAGAATTAATGTAATGCAAGAATTGACATTCAAATATGCTTTCGTTACCCATTAATAACAATACTTCTTTAAACAAAGTCATTATAGAAAATGAATATTAATGCAGTAACTTATTCAAGTTGTATTGAACTCCTGGGTTTTGCTTACCTTTAGTAATGGATGAGACTAGGGAACTCTGCTCATAGGGTTGCCTCTTCTCAGGGACTTTAAGGTACTTGTCGTAACTATTTTTAAAAGCATTAACACTAGTAGCCTACTGGCAACTAATTTTTCTGGGAGTCTGTTCCATTTAGAATGTTAATTATAAATATTTATCTTATTAACCACTATTGTATCATACAATTGTCTGTTATAGCCGAGATACGACGGGAGGAAAATAATCCACTACCTCATCGTCAGCCATCAACGACCTCAACCGCCACTTCAGTCCTGCCGTCTCGTGTTGCTAGCATATGAGAAAGCAATAGCTACACTTCCAGCGGGCAGCAACATGGCAGCAAACGGCACCGAGAAAAAAATGGCGGACCACCACGCAAGGAGGCGAGCGTATCCAGTTACTTACTAGCGGAAGGAGGCTCTATAGAAAATATACCGAACAGGGGAAACCATTTTAATCTGCCCAAATAAAAGCCTGCCGATTCACCAGAAAACACCTTTTTCCTCACCACGACTGTAACTCACGCCCAAGATACACCAAAGTCCACCCAAACATCCGACCCAAGGTCGTGCACCCAGAGAAACAACAAGAAACAGTGTATCTCACCTCGCTCCCCACATAAAAACCGAAAATACGATATCCACGTACGTGCATGCGCGCAGCTGCCCCACACACCTCCACCCTTCAAGGCCCCCATAGACAAGTTACACTGCAAACCTCTCAACCAAGTTGCAGTTACAACCAGCGTGCATCTAAGAAAAATACCCAGAAGTTGCTCACAGACCAAATCATTATAATCAAGGGAGTCGAAATAACCTACGAGACTTCGGGAAAATGCAACCCACTTCTACCTTGAATATTTGCCAATTCTCGCTGCTCTCAGACACCAACCCAATTCCGCCGCCTGCACGATTACTCAACCTACCTGAAATGCAAATTGCAACACGTGCACCTTGCTCTACAACCTCACAAAAAAATTAGATGCCTACCATGCCCTTGATGCCCGGGATGCCCGTGCACAGGACGGCGGATAGCCCCTCTCAGAATCTGTGCCACAGCGGTGGCGAGTCTCCGGGCAAGATGGGCGCGTGGTGGTTTTGGGTTTATGGAAGGTTTTCTCCCCTGGGTGCTGTGGTTGGTGTTCTTTGGGTTTACTGGTGGTGCTGGAGGTTAGTCTTCTTATTAAGTCTTTTCCTGGTGTCGGGGGACGTGGCGAGGTGATGGTGGTGACTCGAGCCTGCCAGGGTGAGGAGGCTCTTAACCTGAGCGCGGCGAGCCTATGGTATTTAAAACATCGCGCTGGGCAGAGGTATATTGTGGGTAAATCCCGACGAATTTCGTCATTTTACGATAAATATCGTTATTACTTATTTATATGCGCCTATTTTACGTTTAGTATGAAGATATTAACATGTAACAACAATAAAACAAGTGGGAATAGTATTTGGGGGGTGAAAAAGACGAATTATTGCCGACCGTCCAGTCATGAGGTGAGAGGCGCACGAGCCCTACACCCTCCCCTCTCGAGGCCTGAAGTGAAACTGGTGTCTCGCATAGTGCTGTCTCTCTCTTCCCCCGCTCCCTATGCGTCCCAGATGACCTTGAAACCGGGTGGGAGATATTGCCGCGAAAAATAAACCGATAAACAAGGGAATAAGAAGAAAAATAGGTGATAATTGAAGGGGGGTGGGGTTTTGACACATGTGGAGGAGTGATAGGTATGGAGGGGAATTATCTCACTTAATCACATATTCCTTTGTCTTGAGTGCTTCTGGGGTCTTTTAAAAGGCCTCATATGAGCCTTGGCTCATATGAGGACGCTCGCCCTCGTAGGGTTCAGACTCATATGAGGACGCTCACCGCTCTTGGGTTAATTTCAATTGTTTCCTCATGTCTCGGCGTTGTGGTGACAGGAGTTGTTTCTATACTGGTGCTTTTAACACACGTGCCCTCGTGGTGTAGATAACATACCGTTGCACACCCAAAATGGGCCGAACAACGGGCCCCGGTTTACTAAAAGAAGCCTCATGACTAAATAAGCATGAACTAGGGAAATAAAACACACACGTGGGAGCCTTGCCTTATCACAACAAGAAACTCCGCCTAACAAAACTAACCTTTGCGTACCTGGAAAACAGTCTCTTAGGGCCGAAGAAAGGGCCGGTGTATACAGCTTACTCCTAGTCTATAAGCTACCCTGACCTCAGCATATAGCATGTAGCCTACATATGAGAAAAGACTCACAATGTTCGAGGGCAGGAGAAGAATGAAGAAGGGCTGGACACACCCCCGGAACAACGTCCGACTCGCACGAGGCCTATAGAGTATAAGAGCGAGGGACGCTTTGAGAAGCCAAGGCGACGCATACATAAGACAGCAGAGTCCTGAGAAGCGCAAGAGCTGGATCATGTTTAATTTTATTGTAATGCCCTCGAAAATATCCCGCAACCCCAATAATGTACTACCCGAGTTGACGTCAGGTATAGTGTAAAATAGTCGTGGATGGGAAGTCCAATAAACTCATCACGTGAATCACCACGAGACTATCACCTGGTTCTTACAAATCGGACTAAGGTTACTATACTTTTAGTACGTCCGTGGTAGTACAGTGGGTTAGCGCGCGGGCCTGGTGGTGATGGCCATGGTCACTAACCAGGGTTCGAACCCCACCCAAGGCATCTCAAAACCTGTGGGTTTTTAGGAGGGTTAAACTCCCTTCAGAGGTTCGAGCCCCGCGCCAGGTACCAGGAAAGGTTGATCCTAAAGTGGGCCTGGGGAGTTTTCAGGACAGAGAAACTCCCTTCGCACCCAGCATTTCATTTATTTTATTTATTATTTTTTACTAGTTTATTTCTAGTAGCGGTACCCACATCATATAGGACGAGTCTGTGAGTGGTTTTATTATACTGTATTTATTATATATACTGTATATATATGTTGTCACTATAGGATCTCTAGTGAGCAACAATGAGCAACAACAGTGAGCAACAATGCTGACAAGTCCCCTCCACCCTGATTCTTTATAAGACATTGCAGGTCTCCCCTAGAGGGGTTGCCAACCAAGGCTGACCAGTCCTATCCACTAAATGTAATGTACCTAAAGTAATACTAGTACAAAGTAAAAGTTTACTGAACAAAAAAGTTAATCCGCGCGCTGGTATGAATCCTCGTGTAGTTACAATATGGCGGCCATACTGTACAACAATAACAATAGACTCCATGTTACCCATAGAAAGCTTCGTGACAGGCTGCCACAAGCTGGGTGTTATTTCTCGTGAATCGTGATGCAAGGCTGGTGAGATCATACCCAGCCAACTGCTGCCGAAACCATATATAAGTTAGGCCAGCCATGTGTACTGTCATACTATTGGAGAGCAGCCGTTGAAAAGGTAAGTACTAGCTAGATGTGTTGGTTTGAGGTTTTGGGTAGCATGGTATTCGGGGGTTGTGAGGGGAAGGAAGATAAGACCTAGGACATTCCTCTGCGGTTTTCTATGCAATGACTGACTCAATATGGGTAGCATTCAAGGAGACTTCTGCAGGACTCGATAAATCTACAGTTATACTACCGTCTACCCCTATTTTGTCGCTATTCTGTTGGTACTAATGGGTTAATATTATTAGTAGGCACTGTAGACTTAGTATGGTTTGATGGTTATACTGATGTTTTGGACCGACAGTTAGCCCATCAATCTGTTTAGGCCTAATAGGTCCGGTAGAGCATATACATCATTGCTATATATGGCATTCAGAGCTGAAATGTATTATAAGGGAGAAAAAACAAAAACTCTAAAATACATGTAGGCTATAGGCCTAGGGTACTGTAAAACAATAAGTTTTTCAGCCAGTACCCAACCAGCGGGGGTGTGGGGGTGGCAGCCCCCACCCATATACTAGGTTAGGTTAGGTTAGGTGGTCAATATTTACGAGTCACACCACAGCTGGAATCTCATTTCTAAGGGTAGTTTTGGGTTCCTATCATTCTATGCTTCATTGCTATATACTTTTTATCCACCGGAAAAAAAAAAAAAATATATATTTTTTTTTTTTTTTTTTTTTATTTTTTTTTTTTTTTTTAGCATTAACCTAACCTAAAAACCTAACCTAACCTAACCTAAATGTATTTGGGGGCTATTAGGTTAGGTTAGGTTAGGTTTTTTGGTTAGGTTAATGCTAAAAACAAAAAAAACAAGAAAAACAAATATTTTCCGGTGGATAAAAAGTATATAGCAATGAAGCATAGAATGATAGGAACCCAAAACTACAGTTAAAAATGAGATCCCAGCTGTGGTGTGACTCGTAAATATTGACCGGTTAGGTTGTTAAGTTAGGCTAATAGGCCTAGCCTAGAACATTTAAAAAAAAAAAAAAAAAAAAAAAAACAGCGGGGGTGTGGACCTCCCATAATACTAGGATAGGTTAGGTAAGGTTGTTAGGTTAGGCTAGGTTAGGTTAGGTCTTCCCAAAGTTGACTATTTTTATAACATGAAATATTAGGCTACCCACTCCACCCCGTGAAATCCGAGCCAGCTTTCGTCAAAAGTTGGCTCGGGTATTCACAAAATTGGGTTGTATGGGTTTGCAATTTGGGAAAACCCGAGCCAAGTTTTGATACAAAACGCTATATTATTGTATTTTTACGCTTTTAACCCCTCATTTTCCCTGAACTTCATAGCCCTCCCCACTAGTGGGGGGCGTGTTTTTAGATTGTTGGATAATGGGTAAATACTCATTTCCGCTCCTCTTCAGTATAAAACAACACTATATCTGAAGAAAAAATTACAAAAAACAAAATAAAACTTACTGAAATCGCTGTCGGTCCAAAAAGTCAGGTTTACCGGTTTGATGATGCGCGGAAATGTATATTTGACTTGAAATAGCCTAGGCCTAGATACATTGAAGTATTACAAACCTTCGCGAACCCATAAACAGGGAACGTGAGCTGGGTTTAGACCGTCGCGCACCTATAAACAGGGAACGTGAGCTGGGTTTAGACCGTCGGCGAGACAGGATAGTTTTCGGTTAGGTTAGGCTAGGCCTAATGTTAAAAAATACTAAAATGCGACGGTCCTCTGTATTAAACAACACTGAATATCAAATAAAAATAAAAAACAACAAATTACCTGAAAAACTCGTAGGCTATCTGGTTGGTGATAAATTTGTATCAAAATACGTTTTTTTTCAGTTTCCGCGTCTGTTGAACTATCCAAAAACACGCTAAAAGGCGTGTTTTGAAGGGGGGGCGGTGGTGGGGGGTAGTATAACTGTAGATTTACCGACTTCATCGACTTTTCTTTCACCTTCCTTCGTATAATCGACAGCCAAATGTTTTTTTTATTTACTAAGGGATTAGTACTCAACCAGCGGGGGTGTGGGGGCAGCAGCCCCCACCCATAATACTAGGTTAGGTTAGGTAAGGTTGTTAGGTTAGGCTAATGTCTTTTCAAATCACTATCGGGGGACGTGTCTCAACATGGATCGATAGGCCTAATGGGGAAAATATGTTTTCCCGAGATTTCTAATTAATTACAAACACTGTAGCCTATATTGATGTAAATGAAAACAAAAATTTATAAAAAAACACTCGGGGAAAATTTGTGGTATTAAAATAATATTTTTTCCGATTTTTGGTGTATTTGTATGTGAAATGGGTATTTTTTCAATTTGTCATACTTACTTGGTCATACTTGGTAGAATTCCGTCCTCTGTGGACGCAGCTAAAGTGGACCTCCGCTGCAGCCAGGCTGCTCCGCAACTCCCTCGTTCCGTCTATTTACTAACGAGTTGGATGCGGTGCTGGGATATCCTGGTATTGGGGGCTCGTCTGGTACTGTAGCCAGCCATCGGTCCAGCTGACGCTTGAAGGAGTCTGTCGTGACTCCCGTCAGTTCCCGGACGGCCTTTGGTACAGTATTGAAGAGACGAGCCCCATTTTTGCTGAAGTTGTTGAAGTTGTCGTTGTCGATAACGAAAATCCTGCATGCGGACTAGGCTATCTATAGCCTATGGAGAAAAATTGGCAAATCTATTGGTGCCTATTTTCCCTAATAAATTGTTTCTCATAACGCTGCAGTAGTGTCGTTTAAAATAACCCAGAATTTTTTTTATAGCCTAGAGTAGGCCCTAGACCTATAGGCAGGCCTAGCCTAGTCCTATGCAATATGGGTAGGCTAGCGGCACATATCTTAGAACGGAAAAGGTCTATAGTTACAGTATTAGGCTATTGACTCTAAGGAATTATCGGAAAAACGGTAACGTTCAACAAGACTACATCGGCCTTAGGCTATTTACCATGTTTTTTGTTTTTTTTCCTTCAAGGAATACTGTATGTTGTTTCATAGTTGCTTTGCATGGTTTGAGTGGCGGATTTGTATAAACTTATCCATTATCCATCAATCTGAAGATACGGTGTCAAATCGCGCCATTTATTGGGTGAATCACGCTTTTACAGTAGGTGAGGGAAATTGGGTAGGCCTAAGATTAGGAGTAGTGGGCGTACCACTACCGACATACAGCATAAATCATCTATAAAACATTAACCTAACCTAACCTAACCTAACCTAGTACTACATGAATACTAGGTTAGGTTAGGTTGTTTGGTTAGGTTAATGTTTTATAGATAAGTTATGCTGTATGTTGGTAGTGGTACGCCCACTACTCCTAATCTTACCGGAAATTGTGGGGTAAATTGGAATTATTGGATAGCCTACATAGGCCTAATAGATTGAGGTGGGGGTGATGGCGTGCTGCCCCCCCTTGATTTATTATCATCCTCATATAATTTGATGCTGGTTGGGGGGAGGGGCGTCGACTGACTGGGGACAGAGGTGCATGGGGGCGGTTCGTTCGTGGCCACCCCTTCGGGGATTACGGCGTCAGGCAATAGATAGATAGATAGATATAATTTGATCTATAAGGGGGCTAAAACAGATTGCCACGCTCGCGCCATTTATTGGACGAATCGCGCTTTTTCCGCACCCTACAAAACAAGAAGGAGAAGGAGGTCAAGTCGACGGAATGCTTTGTTTACGGTCGGGACTTTTATTATTTTTGGGGTTACTTTTCGGTGAAATCGGGTTTTTTCAAGTTGTCGATAACGAAATTCCTCCATGAGAAAAATATGGCGAGTCTATTGGTCCCTATTTTCCCTGATAAATTGTTTCTAATAGAATAATAGCGCCGATGTAGTGTCCTTGAATACTGTACTATCAAACCGTTTTCCCCATTAGGCCATATTGGCAATAAAAGCCGCTAAATGTCGAGTCTACAGTACCGTACATATGAGACCTAGTGGGGTTGTATGAAGTGTAAAAGCAGCAATATAAGCTGTCAGTGTAAGTCGCTTTGTTTATTTCTTTCCAGATTTGGTGGTGATTCTATGGGAAGTGGACTCTTCTCATCACATCTGGGAAAAAGTCTAGCTTTGACCATCAGTAAACATTGTAATCCCATTTCTTACCTAAGAACCTTTCATAGCACCAGGACAGTTGGTAACCAAGTAACAAAAAGAGTATGCATAAACTTGTATGCTAGTTCACATATACGGTTTAGCTCTGTTCTATTCTCACCTCCTGTGGTATCTAAACAATTATTGATTAAATTTTATACTTTTCAATCACGTTCACATGCTCTGGGTCGCTGTGGATACTATAAATGCTTGCATCGGTCTTTGCCACAAGCCATAACTGAGAGTTCTTTAGTTAATTTCTGCACCTATCAATCAAATCCACGCATCCTTGATCACTTAGAATCCTGTTCCTACGTTCATTGGTCTCCGGAATTCACTGCTGATCACCGAGGGTCCGGAATTATGGATGACTCTAACTTCCCCTTCTGTGCCGAGTATGATAAGAGAGGAGCAGCCAAGTGTAAGAAATGCAAGCAGAAATGTGAAAAAGGTAAGGTGGTTTTGTATGTAGTGGTTGTGATCTCTATCGTCTCTTCTATTGTCTTGTCTTGTCTTAACCTCCTCTCCTCTCCTCTCTTCTCCTCTTTTCTCTTCTCCTCTCTTCTCCTCTCCTCTCCTCTCCTCTCTTTTTCTCTGATGGTAACCTGCATAAGAAGTTCCACATGCAAGCAAGTGGAGAAATAGTTTTTGTTCAGGGTTTTCCACCTCTTATATAAGTAGTTATTTGATTTTTAACCTATGATAAGAAGGCCTCCTATCCCCTTATTGATGCTAGCTGTACATCCCCACCTATCACTTTAAAAGACACCAATACAGTACCATTTACAATACTATACCTCTAAGGATACAGTACAGTATAATTGACATAACTCTGGTTATTCATTTGAGCTGCATATCTCTAGAAATATACTAGATATACCTGCATGATTTACATACTCTCATGTCGAACAATAACATAAAGAAATAACTGTAGGCTACTCATAATAAAAACCTAGACTTCAGAATAACCCATCACCAAGAATACTCATGTGACACAATTTTACCATTTCCAGGTGCCCTGCGCGTCGGAAAGATGGTGACAAACCCGTTTTCTGATTCCGGGGGCATGATGAAGCAGTGGCACCACGTGGACTGCATATTCGAAACCTTCAAGAGAGCCCGTGCCACCACCAAGAAGATAGAGGACCCAGTGGAGGACATTGATGGCTGGGAGGATGTGGAGGAGGATGATAAGAAGAAAATACGAGACCTCATTGATGGTAATATTTTGATAATGTTAGGTTATATTCATCAGTTTTAAAAAGTCTAAATATTATTTTTAAGTATTACAATATGCTCATACAGTATGTGTAAGTCTCATTAACCTAATGGCAGCATTCTGTTTGTTATGGCTTAGACCATCATCTCTATTTGGTCTCGTTTCCATGAGGTCCTCTCTCAAGATTTATCAGAGTATACCTTTGCCTACCACCCCCAAACATTGACACTCCTGCAGTTCTTCATCAGATAAATTGATATACAGTATACTGTATAGGGTAAGACGGGGTAATTTCGCCGCGGCGCTAATAATTTGCATTCAAACGCCGATATCTCCGAAACTATTGCATGGATTCGGCTGCAGTTTGGCTTAGGTTGTAGAGCAGTTTTGGTTTAGGTTGTAGAGCAAGTTTGGTTTAGGTTGTATAGATAGTTTGGCTTAGGTTGTAGATCTAGTTTGGCTTAGGTTTTGTTGTAGTTTCGCGGGGCCTGGAGCCGGGCTTAGCGGCGCGTCTGACGGTATGGTCGGGTGTGTGTGGGGGTGTTTGTGGGTGGTTTATATATGTGTATGTTTGTTTGTATGTTTGCGTGTGACACAGTGTTGGCAGTAGCCGTCAGCTGCTGCCTGGTACTTTGTACTAGCAACCTACACGCCGCACCCACACGAGACACGTCCATACCCGCACTAAATACTTCCACACCCGTAGGCCTAATAAATACGTCCACAACCGCACTAGACACGTCCACACCCGCACTAGACACATCCACACCCGCAATAGACACAAAGGCGCATAGGCCCACACGTGTGACACACCTGCATCTCTGCCCGCCCTGTTCAGTTGTGTGTGTGTGCGTGCAACGTTTTTATATTGGCATGTTTAGTGTCAGTTTGGGTTTGTGAATGTTTTCATTGCTTTTACCTGCATGCTAGTGTTTTGTCTGGCCATTAATCATATAGTGTTATCTAGTTTACTAGCTAGATGATGCGTAAAATAGGTCGCGGCGAAATTACCCCGCCGGGCGGGGTAATTTTGCCGCGAGAGTGACTTTTTTCAAAAATTCGGCAGCATGACCAAAACATTATATATTTTTTTCGTTTTTTGGGCATCTATAGAAGAAAGGCTGAATGTTTAGATAAAAAATAAAAAATTTAATAATTCCATTTGTGGCAGTTTCTATTTGTCAAAATACGAGATTTTCGGCGAAATTACCCCGTCTTACCCTATACAAGTGACAAAATGAGTAAATATGTATTTTGTTTTGTTTATATATTTATTTATTTGTTTTAGAGTACCAGAGCAGCTCAGCCCAGAAAGCCACCCCAAAGAAACAGACCCCCAAGAAAGCTGCCAACCAGACCACACCGAAGGCCACCAAGATGTCCCCATCAGCAAAAACTCCAGCTGGTGGTGGTGGTGGTGGTGGTGGTGGGAAGAAAAATACTGCTGCTGCTGCTTCATCATCACCACCAGGTGTGCTTAATACTATGATATTCGGTTTATAGTATACACCTACAGGCACATGTTCGTATATGCTACAGGCTGTAGTGCGGTTGGTAGAGCACTCGCCTGCAACCTGTGAAGTCGAGGGTTAGAGGCTCAGACCAGCCAGTGTGCGTTATTGGCAGACGAGAGTGCTGTGGTGGACAGCGCGGTCTAGCACTTTGTGGCAACTGTCCACTGAAGTCCCTGAAACATCAGGGCACTCACCCTAGCCATGCTATTGAGCAGGGAGGGCACAGTACTGTAGTAAGAACCGCGTCAATATGCAGACACATACATGCACGTACGTAGAGTACTGCTGCATCACCACCAAGTGTGTTCAATAATGAAATAATGGGTACATATATTATACATTAGGTCTGACTTTATATATTATACATTCGGTCTGACTTTCCGCCGCTGCTGCTACCGCACTGTATACATTATTATTATTTTTAACCTTATTTGTTCTGTTTGTGTAGGTGGTTCCTCCCACCCCAAGCGTCCAGCGGATCCCAATATCGACCGCTCCCACAAGGACAACTCTTTCCGTGAGTTCAGGCGCCTGTGTGCTGCCGTGGCGGATGAACCAAGCTACCTCGAGAAGACAGGGCTTGTGTCAACTTTCTTTAAACATGGTGCTGATAGAGGTATGTGCAGTCTACTGTCATTTGTACTCCATTAATAACTTCTGAAAAGTTTTCTTATAGCTTACATACATAATTTAAAAGACTGAGTGGTTCACATGCAGTAAAAACAGTTTCAAAGGTAAATACAACATGCTTGTGTGAATCCACTTTCAAGTTTACTTTCCAATATACCAATATTGTTTGAGAAATTTATAATCCAGTACTTATAAGTTCTATAAATTGGTAGAGCACTCGCCTGCAAACCGTGAGGTCGAGGGTTTGAGGCTCGGGCCAGCCAGTGTGCTATTGGCAGACACCAGTGCTATGGTGGACGGCACGGTCTAGTAATCTGTGGCGACTATTTACTGAAGTCCATGATGCATGAGGGCACCTACCCAGCTCTTGAGTAGGGAGTGCATGGTGGTAAATAACCCGTATCATCATCATCTATTCTACTAGACAGTTAATTTTATTACAGCACTCATTCCACCTCCAGACAAATTCCATGGGGACCTGCGACTGTGGGTGAGGTTACTACTGCCAGGAGTCATCAAAAGAGTCTACAACCTACAGTCCAAACAACTTATCAAGCTATTTTCACAGGTGAGCTGTAGTGGGATAAATGGTAAAATGTGGCTATCTATTTGTGCCTTTAATGATATTGGTATGCATGCAATAAAACTGGATTTTGCTTACCAATATGTATGGATTGATTACTATGGTAAGATTTATGAACATTTCCTTTTGTAACACTAAAGGTAGTGCCAACGAACTTGACAATAATCTGGACCCCCTTAACTTCTTATAACTCAAAATGAATGAAAGCAATTGGGCTGACATTTCTATTATTTGGGAAGAGTCCACCAGGAAATAGTTGTGGAAATTTACAGCCAGTTTGCTCAAGGTCCTTTTGAGTTATGAAGAGGTCAGGGATCGAGATAATTGTCAAGTTCGTTGGCGCGACCTATAGTATGGAAGTCGTAGAGTCAATTAATTCACGTCCTCCTTTCAGCTGTTCAACACTAACCAAGAGGAAATGTTAGAGGACTTGGAACAGGGAGACGTGGCCGAGACAGTACGCAAGTTCTTTGAAGAGTCCTCCATGCTGCCCCCGACCAAGAAGAGTAATCTGTCTATACACGACATTGATGACTACCTGGAGGAACTCACCGGCTTTACCAAGGAGGAGGAACAGACACTTTTGCTCAAGAGGATTACTAAAAGGTAGATTGATGGAAGATAATTGCTCAATTATTCTTTGTATCAAACTTGATATTGCAGTTTTGCTTTTAATTTTTCTCTTGGTCTATATTGATTTACTGTGAAGCAACTTGCCCTGTTGAGTAGCAACATCCAGTAAAAAAAAAAAAAAAGTTTGAGAGTCTATTGGTGGTTAATGCCATAGAAGAGCATTTGTTATACCGGTATTCACTGGCAAGCAAGCATTGGCTCAGAAATATTGAGACTGCACAGTACCAGTATTGTATTATTATTATACTGGAATTGTTCTTAGTGTAGTGAACTTGCAATGTGAAGTTGCAAGGGACTGTGCAACATGGAAAACAATAATCAAGTAGAAAACTGCCTTCTTGTGACTAACATGGAAATGGCATAACATTAATGATTAAGTTTTCTTTTAATTAGAACATTTATGACTGTAAAATGTATTTCAGGTGCACCGGGAATGACCTGAAGATGGTAGTTAGGTTGATCAAAGGTGACCTTCGCATCAACGCTGGAGCCAAACACATGTGAGTTGACAAGAGTAAAAGTAAGTCTGTTGAGTAAAAAGATGTAAAAAAAATAAAAAGTAAAAAAACAAAAAAACATAAATCAGAGTCTATTCAGGAAAGAAACCCGTTTTTATGAAGCTGTAAAGATAAAGTAAGGAAGAGGGGGTCTGTGGAATGTGGGGAAATATGAGGAACTTTGTTTTCCATTCAAGGACTAGCTCTTGACAAGTGGTACACATGGGTAACTACCGGTACTTACATCTTGAACAAAACCTTACTAGCCTATAAAGCTTCATTCAGGTACAGTATGCTGTGGAAAAACAATGGTAGAGCAGAGCAGTGAGATCTTTAAGTTGTGAATGTATGATCTCGCATTTATTAGTTTGAGTGTGAAGCTGTTAAGGTAAATAAAATTGACTAAGTTATTTAATCAGGGAGCTAAGAATCCTCCCCTTGTAAAATTCTGCTACTCAACGAGACAGAAAGGTGTGAAGGAACGCGAAAGTGGTCCCAGACCCTAAAAACTGAAACTTTAAATGTTTCTGTTCGGGCTCTGTCTCGAGTCTGCCACCCCCAGCTGTGGGGTATGGGCCTGAGTATATACTGTATATACATAAATACAAGATCCACTACTCCAACAGCTTAGATGCAGTTCACAACGGAGCGTACGAGGCCTTTCAGACGACCCGGAACATTGACGCTGTGTTGGACCAAGTGATAGCAGCTGGAGGGTCACAGGTGGCTCTCAAGATGGCTGCACAAATTATGACTCCGGTTCTTCCCATGTTGGTATGTACTACTTTGACTTTTTTATATTTATTTATTTTTAGTTTGGATGGATGTAGTGTCCGGGCGTACGGTCGTCATTTTTAAATACAGTAGGTCGATCGCCGCGGTTAAGTTCGCGTCTATTTTGACGGCGATTTTTGTTCTCGGTTATTTGCCCCCTGCTGGCAATACAGTATATATGATGACAAAAATATGTCATGGGGGGGGGAAAGCATTATTAAAATATGAATAAACATTTATGAAATAACAAATCTGTCAAAGTTCAAATCTATATATAAAACAAAGTTTGAAAATACTAAATCTAAAGGCAAATTGGTATACAAAGTTGAAAAGTCAAAGCTATATACACTCGACCAGAAAACAATCTTTACACTGGTGAGCTGTAAATAATCTAGTGTGAACGGAATGAATCGGGTGAAACATACGTCAGTGAGGTACAGTAGAACCTCACTCTTTCGGACTAATTGGGGGAAACCCCTGTCCGAAAGTGTCAAAAGTCCGATAGGGCCGAGTCCGAACTCACACTTCAGCCTTTCAGACAAATCCGAAAGGCTGAAATAATGTCCGAAGTTTATAAATCCGAAACTCGGCTCTTCGGTCCGAATGCGAAATAATTTTTCTCAGCCTTTCAGACAAATCCGAAAGGCTGAAGCATGAGTCCGAAGTTTATAAGTCCGAATACACATTCACCTAACCAGACAAGTCCGAAACTCGGCTCTTTGGTCCGAATGCGATTTATTTTTTCTCAGCCTTTCAGACAAATCCGAAAGGCTGAAGCATGAGTCCGAAGTTAAATGTGGTCCGAAAAGGATGGAGGAATTTTCTCAGCCTTTCAGACAAATCCGAAAGGCTGACCATGAGTCCGAATTGAAATGCTAGTCCGAAAGTCTGAGAATTCCGAAAGAGCGAGGTTCTACTGTATTATCATAAGATTTCGACCCACTTCCAGAATGTTTAGAGCGTTAGTGTAATTATTATTTTTTGGTCGAGTGTACATAGAAGATTTATAAGAATTCTTAAATTTTCTCTATTTTTAAGTTAAAAAAGCTGTATGAATAGGAGGACAGGTGGAATATCAGAGTGAGTTTATTGAATGAAATAAGATTATGCATGGTGGTGGCTACATTTTCTTTTTATACCCTAGGCTGAAGCTTGTAAATCTGTGGATTACGCCTTCAAGAAGTGTCCAAGCGGTTCCATGTTCGCGGAGATCAAGTACGATGGGGAGAGAGTTCAGGTGCACAAACAGGGCTCGGACTTCAAATACTTCTCACGGTCCCTCAAGCCTGTCATGCCACACAAGGTACGGTATAGTAATCTTATTATTTTGGATTCTTTATTGATTGTCGAGTTATCAAGATTTTTCTGTAAAACTAGCTAAGAAATTTTCATTAGTAATTTAGTTAGTGACAGGGTCTAATTGGGGAGGTTTATTAATTGTATGGTACTTCTACTGTATATGGTGATTTGTTTAGATTTGAGATACAGTTTTGGTCACATTGTATGGCCCCTTTTGTAGACACTACCTTGTGAAAGTGGGAAGTGATTGTTTACCGTATTGAAAATATTGTCGGTTCCTAAATCAATAAAATTATTGTCTAATAAGGAGTTGAGGAGACAGTTATGTATCAAAACTATTATCGATGTGATGCGTACAAGAATGTTTAGTTGGTTTGTATATGTAGAAAGGATGAATAAATAAACTAAACTGGGTAGAAATATGCAAGTCCGTGAACTTAGAGGGAGCTGCACCGAGGGGTAAACCTAAAAAATCATGGGGTCACACCATATGGTCTGATCTCAAATTGAAAAGCCTGACATGTGAGGCAGCTCTTAATCCGCCTGGAACGCCACCATTAGGACGTGAGACTGAAACGCACCTCATGTGAACCACTCTGTAGGTCCCGCCAAGGCAGCTTTCCTAGCTGATACTGAGAGGATTGGGTTCTAGTCATGTGGTGATGGGCTGGTCTATCCGAGTGAGAGTTGAGCGTTCTCTGCCATACCCATAGCTTACTCTGACTTCCTTTTACAGTACTGTACTTATATTTTTTAGATCTCAACTGGCAGCGTCTCTTCCGTGGATTGACCTCTCTACTGCCAACCTAGAGGTTGGCAGCTGGGAGCCAAAGCGTCTCATTTTTCCTTTGCCCCTCAACTTTCCCTTCATAATTGTTAAGGGCACAGGGCCTTGGGTGGGGCTTCGGTGTCCCGGGCGTATCCGTACCTTCATCAGCTCCTCGCCCGGGAGCGGCTTCGATCACCTGGGCTTTCTTAGTGGTAAAGCAGGGAGGTTTATGTGGGGGTGCTCAGTACAGTAATGGCCTTGCTCGGGACCTTGGGGCTGTTCGGTCACACAGCCTGGGGAACAACAACAACAACAACAACAACAACAACTCTGTAGGCCCTTGGGCGGGTGCCCAACCCCGAAAGGGGTTGAAATAGGGGAGCTATCCCCCCGCCAAAGGCGGCTTTCTAGGGCCTTTCCTAGCTGATGCTGAGAGGATTGGGTTCTAGTCATGTGGTGATGGGCTGGTCTATCAGAGTGAGAACTGAGCGATCTCTGCCATACCCATAGCTTACTCTGACTGTTCCTTTTACTTATATGTTTTCTAGATCTCAAGTGACGGCGTCTCTTCCGTGGATTGACCTCCCAATCTACCAAGATTGGAAGCCAAAGCGTCACATTTTTCCTTTGCCCCTCAACTTTCTCTTCATAATTGCTGAGGGGCACAGGGCCCTGGGTGGGTCTTTGGTTTCCCGGGCGTTTCCGCACCCTCCTCAGCTCCCCGCCATGGAGTGGCTTCGGTCACCCAGGCTTTATTGTGGTTGGCAGGGAGGGTTCTGTGGGGGCGCTCGGTTATGGCCTTGGCCTTGCTCGGGGCCTTGGGGCTGTTCGGCCAGGCAGCTTGGGGAACAACAACAACAACAACAACAACAACAACTCTGTAGGCCCTATTTAAAATTGTTTTGTATGTTAATAATAATCTATCTATCTATCTATCTATTGCCTGACGCCGTGATCCCCGAAGGGGTGGCCACGAACGAACCGCCCCCATGCACCTCTGTCCCCAGTCAGTCGACGCCCCTGCCCCCAACCAGCACCGCCTTCGTTCATGTACAGTACTTCCTCACTCCATCCTTCCCCCTCTCATTCGGTCTACCTCTCCCTCTCTGTCCCTCCACCTCGCTCTCGTACACCCTCTTAGTCATTCTCTCGCTTTCCATACGTTCCATATGGCCGAACCATCTCAAGTTGTTCCTTTTCACACTTTCCAGCACATCTACCTCCACACCACACCTCCTTCTTACTTCCTCATTAGTCTGTCTATCCCTCCATGTAACTCCGCACGCACTCCTTAAGTAATTCATTTCCACTGCTCTCACTCTTGGTCTGAGTCTCTCAACGAACGTCCATGCTTCGCTTCCGTAAGTCAGTGTCGGGATTACCACACTGTCATGCAAGGACTTCTTCACTTCCATACTGACCACCCTATTTCTTGTTACTGCTTTTAGCAGTAATAATAATATTTATTCAGTTAGCATTTTACAATGTTGGTACCATATCCATATAATATGTTACAAATATGACATGTATCAGCTTTGCATAATTCCAACTAAGGATAGTCCAATAAGGCCGTTAGGCGTATTTCCATTGGGGTCCTTGTGGGATTAGGTTAGCTGGGGAAATAGGGGAGGATAACAAAAAGTAGATACTTTAGAGAAAGTATTTCTAGGGGGTTTTATTAAGATACCTTACATTCTATAGTTGGACTGGTCAAAATATTTCAGTAATCATTTCAGTTTGTTTTGCCTATCTCTTATGTCGTATTTAGTAGTAGACATAAGCTTGGTGCTCCCTTCTCGCAGCTGTCCGGTTCAGGTGCTCCTTCAAGCTACGTCTGAAGGAATACAGTGTTCTCTTTTCACGGGCTGACTGGGGTAGGTTGTTCCAGTCTTTGATGGCAGTGAAGAAGAATGTTAGCTTACCCTGTCCTTGGATTCTCGGGACCGTAAAATTATACATCCTATTCCTTGTATTGTGTCCAATCCTCTCATTTGCTTTAACAAAATTACTCTTTAAATACTCTTGGAGCCCTATTATAAAATATCTTGAATGTATTTATTAGTCTGATTTGTTTGGCCCTGTCAGAGACATTGAGCATACCAAGTGACTGAAGTTTTTCCTGGCCAACATGTGATCTAGGTCCTAGGTTCAGCATGAACCTAACCATTTTATTTTGAGTGACCTGAAGTTTGTGCTTTGCTGATTTAGATGATGCAGAGTACCAGGATGACACAGAATAGTCAAAATGACATTGAACAAGCGCTTGGCATAGGGTCTTTTTGGTCGCCGCTGGCAAGCATCCCACCTGTCTATACAGGTATTTAATACATGCTCTACATTTTCAGGATCGATTTCAAAATTGTTTCACCTGACAGAGTAGAGTCCAGTTTTAGTCTGAGATATTTCACTTGTGACACTGTTGTTATGGGAATATCATACAGTTGACCGAGAAGCCTTCAATGTCTTTCAATTTGCGTTTTGTTCCACATTTCTTACAGTTTCTTACAGTAGATCCTCTGGAAAAAGGCAAACTATGCCTGTGTATCCAGCTCAGTACCAGTACTTGCACTGCTGCGGTCGTTCACGGTGTTGGCGGCGGCGGCAGCAGACGCAACATTTTTACTATTCTGTATTTTTGTTTTATAATCAAACTTCAAATCTTGACTTCCCCATGCTTTATCAAGATTACTTTCAAACCCCTTATTGATTCGGAATCGACTACATACTGGGGCAGTGCGTTCCACTCATTTACCACTCTATCACAAAATGAGTTCTTTGCCTTCTCAAGCCTATTTCTTTCTTTGTAAATTTTCTTAGAGTGTCCTCTCGTTCTTGTTCCCTCCCGCATCAAGAAGATACCTTCACACACATCCTCATCGTACTTTCCTGACACTATCTTAAAAGTCTCTATCATATCCCCTCTCTTTCTCCTATATGCCAGTGTCGGAAGCCCCAGTGTCCTCAACCTCTGCTCATAGCCCGCATTCTTCAACGTTGGTACCAGCTTGCTAGCTCTCCTCTGCACTTTCTCCACTGCTTCTATATCCTTTACCATATATGGAGCCCACACCTGGTTCGCATATTCCAGGTGCGGCCTAACCAGCGCTGTATAGAGATTCCTGAAGATTTCTTCGTCAAGTGACACAAATGTCCTCCTTATCAGCCCTACAATTCTATTGGCTTTGTTTATCTTTTCCGCTAAATGTTCTGAGAAATTTAACTTATTGTCTATCACTACTCCTATATCCTTTTCTGCACTCACTTCCTCCATCGCTTCATACATACTGTATCCTACCTTGTCTATCTTGCTGGTCCCAATCCGCATGTACTTGCATTTTTTTGGATGAAAAGGCATTAACCAATGCTCAGACCATCCCTTCATGCCCTCCACATCTCCTTGAAGCAAACCCATATCTTCCTTACTCCTCACTCTTCTATACAGTTTAGTGTCATCCGCATACAGGTATACCTCACTTCCATTAGTTATAACTTCAGGCAAGTCGTTGATAAATATAACGAACAGCAGTGGTCCCAACACAGATCCCTGAGGTACCCCACTTGTAATTTCCCTCCACCCCGAGCCTATTCCATTCACCAGTACCCTCTGTCTCCGATCTTTCAGGAATGCTTCTATCCATTTCACACATTTCTCCCCTATATTATAGCTTCTAACTTTCTCTATTAACCTTTTATGTGGGACCTTATCGAAGGCCTTCATAAAATCGCAATATACCACGTCTATTACATCACATAAGATGGCTTCTGTCTTGCCCAGGTGAAAAGATAGTCTATTGTCCACTAGCCAATCACTACACGATTCTAGTTCTTTGGACAGTAAGGCAGCAATACTTATTGGGTCTTTTCCTGAAACCAGAAGCACACAGTCGTCAGCATACAGTAATAATTTACACGATACGCTCAGTTCCATGTCGTTCACATAACAGAGAAAGAGTAAGGGACCAAGGATGCACCCCACAGTTAATTGGCATAGGATCAGAGAGATTATCATAAATGTTGACTCTTTGTGTTCTACCACTAAGATAAGATTTAAACCAGTTCACTGACCCAATGCCCATTGCTTGTAGTTTATTACATAGGATATTATGGTCTACTATATCAAACGCTATTTGTAGGTCAAGAAGAACCATACCGTTGTTGTTGTTGTTGTTGTTCCCCATGCTGCCTGTCCCGAACAGCCCCAAGGCCCTGAGCAAGGCAAAGGCCATAACCGAGCGCCCCCACAGAACCCTCCCTGCCGACCACAATAAAGCCTGGGTGACCGAAGCCACTCCATGGCGGGGAGATGAGGAGGGTGCAGAAACGCCCGGGAAACCAAAGCCCCACCCAGGGCCCTGTGCCCCTCAGCTAGTTAGTTAGTTATGTAGAGCAGATTAACCAGACCACTGAGCTCCATACATAACTCTCATAGGTCTGGCCCGAAGGATTAGATCAGATTACTGAAAGGAGCTTAAGGCGACGCAAAAAACGGACGATGGGGGGGGAAGGAAAATGACGGAGAATCGGATAAAAGGTCAGTGAATGATTTAGTACCAAAACAAGCCGTACGCAGACGGGCAGTATCTGGGCAGTCAAAGACGTGGCGAATAGTTAGAGGGGAATGACAGGAGGAGCAGGTAGGGGGCGGAGTGCGGGGAGTGGACATCAAATAACTGTGAGTCAGCCGGGAATGGCCTATCCTAAGTCTAGTTAGTAAAACTTCCTCACACCTGTGAGACCTGGAAGACGAGGGCCAAGGACGGACAGAAGGTTTGATTGCACAGAGTTTATTATTGCAGGGTAGAGCATCCCAATGAGATTGCCACGTGCAACGAATAGAAGGCTTGAGTAAGAACAGCCAATCACCTAACGGAAGGTGGGGCTGGCGAGGGATCATTAAAATAGCATCCTTAGCCGCAGCATCGGCAATTATGAAGAGAAAGTTGAGGGGAAAAGGAAAAATATGACGCTTTGGCTTCCAATCTTGGTAGATTGGGAGATCAATCCGCGGAAGAGACGACGTCACTTGAGATCTAGAAAATATATAAGTAAAAGGAACGGTCAGAGTAAGCTATGGGTATGGCAGAGATCGCTCAGTTCTCACTCTGATAGACCAGCCCATTACCACCCCATACCGGTGTAGTTACCTTTAGACATTTCTTTATGAATGTGATCTGTTAAGTGGATGATACAGGAGTCTGTCGAGTACATACCTCTGAAACCTGATTGAAACTTATAGAATAGATAATTTTCCTTGAGGTAGTGTTCAATTTGGGTGTATACAGCTCTTTCAAGGATTTTTAATACAATACATAATATGCTAACTGGTCTGTAGTTACTAACATCTAATTTATTTCCTTTCTTGAATAGAGGGGTTACAATAGCTTCCTTCAGTTCAGCAGGTACAGTGTTGGTGTTAATTGACAGGTTGATGATGTGGGTTAGGGGACCTGCTATACCAATGCCTCCATCTTGTAGAAATTTGGCAGGAATTTTGTCTGGTCCTGTGCTTTTATGTACATTTAGGTTAGAGAGCTCCTCAAATGTGTATTTTGGTGTAACATTTTGCAATCCAAAAGTGTTCGGGTGTATGCCTTTATCCCTGTAGAAATTTTGAAAGGTGGCAGTTGTTGTGGTGTATTTATTGAGAGGTTGTGGTAGGTTCTGTGCTAGTGTGTTTGCTATGGAGGTGAAGAAGGAGTTGAAGTAGGTTGAAATTTGTCGTTTATTATGGCAAACCTGATCATTAATTTTGAGAGCAATATTAGTGTTAGATGAATCCCTTGCCTTGTTGCTGTAGCCCGTTGTTTTTAAGTGCCTCCATAGTTTTTTGGGGTTACTCTGATATTCCTCTGCCTTACTGTGGAAATAATTAGATTTCGCTGATTTAATTTTCCTACTTAGTTTATTCCTAGCCCTGTTGAACTCATGTTTCAGACCTTGATCCTGTCTATGTTTCATTAGCCTTTTTAACAGATTGTCTCTATGTTCCAGATGGTGTAGTACAGTATGTCATTGTTGATCCATGTGTCTGACCTTGCTTTAATTCGTATGTCTTTCAGAGGAGCTATTTCGTCTAGGATGTTTGTGATGATGGTTCTGAAGCCAACCCATGCGTCATTACCGTTTGTTTTTCCAAACACTGGAGACCAATCTGTATTCCATAAAATGTCCAGAAATTTTTCTTTGTTGTAGTTTCTGAGTGACCTTGTTCTAATGACCTTGTGATTCTCTAGGGTAATTTTTGGAATTTTACGTGTACAATATGTGACAAAGTGATCACTTATCCCCATTTGTATAACCCCTGATTGTGATATTTTGTGCTCTCTGTTACAATTTACATGGTCTAATATTGTAGCAGTGTTATCAGAGATACGTGTGGGGGTTGTGATGAGTTGTTTGTGATTGTGCATTGTCAGTTGTGCCTGTATTCTCGTACAAGCCTATTATTTTGTTGTTTGTAACACAAGTTAAAATCCCCTAGTATAATAGATTCATTCCGGGGTCTAGTAATGACAAAGTTCGTTCAAATTTGTTTAAGAATTGTGTGTCGTCTGGTGGCCTATAGCACAATCCAATTGTGATGGGTTTTGTCCTAGGCAGGTGTAAGTCAATCCAAAGAGCTTCGTGGTTTTTACATGCAGGTCGTTCCTAATTGTGTGTGTAAGGTTGTTTTTTACATACAGACATACTCCTCCCCCTTGTCTATTACGATCATTACGAACCATATTGAAACATTGAATGTTTATTTCACCATCGTTTATATTAGAGTCCAGCCAGGTTTGTGTAATTGCAATTATTGAAGCTTTGGCCTTATTAGCTAACAAGTTTATTTCTGACAATTTATGATACATTGATCTGGCATTGATGTGGATAAGATGGAGCCCTTTGTTTGTGAAAACTCTATATTCATCTTTGAATGTGTCCTGGCTGGATTCTGAGTTGTTATTTGGTTCATTTACATTAACATACGGTAATAAATGCAAGCCACACTTATTGCATAAAAAGTCATGTTCTTTACTGTTGGTCTTCTTAGAAATGCACTTCATGTGTGCTACAGCTTTACACTTAACCCTTTGTGGGGCGGAGTGTTTTTGGAGATAGTGCAAATTCGCGCGCTCATAGGTCCAAATTTGCTTGATCCCTCGCATGATCAAATTTGGTCACTTGCCTTATAAAGGGTTAATTAATTAACACAGTTTTGGAATCTCTGTCGACGAGTTATGGGTGATTCACATATATCACAAATGTTTGTCTGATTTCGTACAGCAGATGTCCCACATTTAACACATTCAACTTTGTTTCTACTGTTAACGTAAGTACATCGGTTATGTACAATTTCATTACAACTGTTACATTGTAAAAGTGTACTATTGTTGAATCCAATATTACAGACTATACATAATTTCCTCTTGCTGTTTATCGTACGTCTGGAGGTGTGGTTTAGTTCGTGCCGATCAGCTGGGTGGTGCTGGCGTGTGAGAGAGGGCGGGGAACAGGTTGCTCCTTGTCCTTGACCCACCCCCACCCCTAGCTGTACCTCCCCGCGGTGGCACTGTGGTTGTTTTCGTTGGCCGTTGTTGCTGCTTCACTGGTGATGTGTTTGCGAGTGCTACCTGCTTTTTTAGTTGTTCTGGTTGCATGTTGCGCTACTTGGGTCGCCGATATCTGTGGTAGTGATGGTACCGTTGAGGGTAGTGTTGTGTTGGTAGGGTGGTGACGCTGAGGTGGTGGCTGGCTGGCGGCCTGGCTTGTGTGTGTGAGCGAGAAGGGAGGTTCTGGTGCCAGTTTGTTATAATGATTTTTTTTGCTGGGGACTGTTGAAATGTCGGTGTCTTCCTTACTTGATTTGTGGTGAGGTTTCTTCAACGTTGAGCTGGGGCCTGGGTTGTTCTCATGTCTCCACAGCTTATTAGAGTGTAGCAAAATAGGTGATGTAGCGAGGTTGTGCCAGACTGTTTGCTAAGACGCTGCGGTTTCCCGATATATGTAGCTGCCCAGGCAGGAATGGTAACAGAAATTTCATTTGTGTGTATATACTCATGGGGTATGTGCCTGAGTATATACAGTACATACATACATATTGGTTTAAATTACAAAATTGTAATATCTAAAACAAAAATATATTTAAAAACATTTCCCTTAGCATGTGCAATTTCCTTTTCCTAACAATGACTTTCCCCAGGTGTCACTCTTCAAGGATTTCCTGCCCAAGGCTTTCCCCAAAGGCCAAGATCTTATACTGGATGCTGAGGTTCTGATGATTGATACCAATACTGGCGTACCTCTTCCCTTTGGCACACTCGGAGTTCATAAGGTTAGTTAACCCCTTACGAGCGGGCATAATTGTCCGAAATTACCTTAATTCTCTGCTCATTTTCATACATAAGCAAGAGTCAGAGCGTAATACAATTATACATCCGTGCAAGTACAATGATAGATCTTTCCAATGACACCTGAATCATCTCTGTTCGACGTATGGTTATCTTGCAATGATATTGCAAATGTAGGCCAAAATTACAAAATTTGCATTTTTATTGCTGTTTTCGCCATGTGTAATGCTGCAGGGATACCAGACATAGCTATGAGTCGATTTAGTATGTGTCCGACCATCACTGGCACACACACACACACAAAATCCTAGGAGTAACATACGACACCCAAATGACATTCAAACAGCACACCACATACACGAAAAAGAAACTGACACCCAGACTTAACGCCCTCAGATCACTTGCCCACATGAAATTTGGACACAACAAAGAAACCACCACCACACTCTACAAACAATACCTAAGATCAGTTATGGAATACGCAAGCCCGGCCTGGGCTTCTAACCTAGCTGAAACACATCATAAGACCTTACAGACTATTCAAAATAAAGCCCTGAAAATCATCACAGGATGCACAGCTACGACACCCACAGATCACCTACATCAAGAAACCAAAGTCCTCAAAGTCAAAGATCATCTAGACATGAGAGGCACACAATTCCTGGCAGCAGCCTCCACGAATCAACACCACCCACTACACTACATGGCAACACACCCACAGACACCAAGAAATATCAAAACAACGCCCAGCACACGCTATCACACACAAATACTGTCTTCTCTCCCTCCCTGCCCACCCCAAACCAACTTCCGGAAGCACATCCATACTCATATCACTCGCCGTTCCATCCACTCACTCATAGACAACACGCAGCTGCAAGCACGACCTCCCAAAATCCATCCTTCTGAATCCTCCCTTCCTCGCGAGGACAGAGTCCACCTGGCCAGCCTGAGATGCGGACACCATCCAGCTCTTCTGAGCTATCAGAAGAGACTGGATGACTCCGTCGTCAACACCTGCCCGGGTTGTAACACAGCACCCCATACCATTAAGCACATTTTAGAAGACTGCATTTCACACAACCACTTACGCCAACAACACAATTTACACTCTTTGAGAGCTCTGTGGGAAAGCCCGACCGTGGCCATGGCCTTCCTTAAGGACTCGGGGCTGTTCGGCCAGGCAGCTTAGGGAACAACAACAACAACAACAACAGTTGGGCGCCACCCGCACTACTTGCAACAACTGGCCTCGCTTCCAGACCACATAATAGGCTCAAAATGGCGCCCGTCATATGACGGGGACCGCGAGAAAGGCGTTAATGTAAAGTCTTTTTATTGGTCATACAGTATTTTCATATTTTATTTGCCACGAGCTGTGGCATGGTCGGTAGCGCATCTGACTGCTGATCGATGGGTTAGCAGTTCGATCCCACACCGTGCCATTGGTAGATGGTAAGAGTTTGGGCAGCTTGGGCAGCATTTGTGATAAATGTCCAGTTAGGTCCCTGTAACAGGCACGCCCTAGCCCTGTCAGTCAAAGAAGTGCACAGCGTTTAAAACTGCATCATCATCATCAGTAGTAGAAGTAATAGTAGCACGAGTAGCATTTGCAACAGTAAAGTAGTAGTAAGTGAGGAGTAATGATAAAACCCATGATGCAAATACAGTAAGTTACTTTATTTTGACTCATGACACACCACAGCCAAGACCATGCACTGGATGCTGATGTTCTTATGACTGACACCAACACTGCCATAGCTCTACCCTTCACACGCTCAGAGTTCATAAGATTATATACTTAATTAAGGTTATTTTTTATTTATATAATTAATTCCCTGGCAATATCTCTTTTGTTATTTGAATTTACCGGATTTTTGGATACCGGATAAACAGAATCTTACTGTTTATTGGTCACAAATAATTTTAAGCAGTAAGAGTAATAATACAGTAATAATATTGGTACCACATTAGCAGCACTAGTACAGTAGAATAAGTAGTAACATTAGTAGTAGTAAGTAAATAAAAAGGAAAAAATAATTGAATGCCGTACCAATTTAATATTTCTCCTTTCAGAAAGCAGCGTTCCAAGATGCCAATGTGTGCCTGTTTATTTTTGACTGCTTACATTACAACGGAGAAGATCTTATGACCAAGTAAGTCTGTCGGCCATTTTGTCAGAAATGTAGCCCTATATAGTTTACAGTATTATATTTTTAATGTACAGTTCACTCAGATTCAAGAAATCATCGACAACGATAAACTCCATAATTCAAAGATAAATAACTTTGCCATGGCAGTCTTCAGGTGTATCTGATAATTTTTAACTGCTACTCTTTATATTCATCTACAGGAATATAAGTTATTGTTTTATCTCTGGATTTTACAAAATTTCTCATGAACAATGTCAACAAACTAATACTGGAAATTTGTGAGTAGAATACTATTAAAAAATAAAGTTCCTTCTCACCTTGATTACCAGTACAGTAACTCTTCCAAATTTGAGAGGGATTAGGGGGCAGGGACTGCCACAATTTTTGTTATCTATCTATGTCAAGCTATATACTGTACTCTGGCACATACCCCCCCCCCCCTTTTTTTTTTCTTTTTAGGGTGTCCGACTTGAGACAGAGCCCGAACAAGGACAGCACAACACAACAAAAAACAAAACACAAATTCACACACATCTAGGTCGCCCAGGAGAAAAACCTAGAAACCCAGGTCCATTTGGGGTCCCCAGCTCAGATTCCCAGGTCCCAGATCTCCCGGAGAGGCTCCGATTTCCGCAGGCAGACAGGCAGCAAGGAGTACACCACAATGCCCGCCCACCATACATCCAGGCGTACCCTTCATTTCTACCGGCTCCCCGGGACAGGCGCCTGACGGAATATTATCTAGTCCAACTGGCGCCTGACCCCCTCTCCCAAACGACCACGTTTTCACTCATCCATTCACTAACATTCTCCATTCATTCCTATTTATTACCACTTCTCTTCCCTGATCTATAGTCATTCCTCTATCTTCCAACGCTTGTCCTACACAGCTTCTCCATCTCAATGGAGGTCTTCCTACTCTTCTACCTCCCCTTGTATCTGACTCACATATTCTCTTCATAAGCCCTTCATCGTCCATTCGCTCAACATGTCCACACCAGCTTAGCACCCTTCTGTCTACTCTGGCCAACAAATATTCCTGCTGCCCCACTCTCCTACGTATTTCTTCATTTCCCAACACTGATATGAGTATGGGTGGCAAGGTTATAACCTGGATGCATCTGGCAACAATCAGGGCAAGTTGGTGCAACCAACTCAGCCGGTAATACTATTATGTACATTTACGCCACCCTCAGTATGGGCCTTTTTTTATATAGGGCGTATGTACAGTATATGTCGGCTTCAGCGGAAGAGTTGATGCTGTCTATACATTTTTTAATTGTCTTGTGCTGAATTGTAGGCTTATTTTCTTATTGATTATTTGCCTGATACAGATGCCATTTTAAAAGACTTACTGTATTTGCATTTTGGAGGTTTGTTTAATCAGTTTGAGGGTTCTAATTGCATCAGAAGTATTAACCGTGACTGGACATACATACATACATACAGTACTAGTACATAATTTAATCAACTCGTTGTTTTTTTGGTAGATTTATTGTTCGGGCTCTGTCTGGAGTCGGCCACCCCCAGAAAAAAATAAAAAAAAAGGAAAAGTGGGGAATGGGCCTGAGTAAATACATACTGTACATACATACTGTACATGCATGCATAATTTAATAGACAAGAATAATATAGACAAGGTGCAGTTTCAGTCTTATGTCGGCGTTTTAGGCAGTAATTTTATGTATAATAAAATTATTTAATGTTTATTTTGTCCCCAGAACTATAGCCAAGCGTCGAGAGATCTTGGAGGAGACCATGACAGAAATCAAGCATCGTGTGGTGTTGTCTGAGCAGCGATTAGTGAAGAAGAAGGACGACCTCAGGGACATGATCACAACCGTACTCAAACAGGGACTGGAGGGACTTGTACTTAAGGATTATAATGTGAGTAAAAGGGGAAGACCATGGCCCTTTGGAACCTGTAGTGGGTAATTCATGTTAGTTATCAAGCCTGGCACACATGGGCTACTGTATATTATTCAGGGGCCGGATACTCAAAACTTTTAATATGCATTCTCTCCCTTTGTTCGTCATATCCTAAATTAAGAAACACCCCGTTCTTAACAATAATCATCAATTACAAACCCCAATGCACTTGAATAAACTAATTAAAGCATATGGTCCTCCCGGGATTCGAACTCAGGACACCACACCCAGAACATAAGCCATACCATACCATGATTGCTATTATTTTGCTTGGGAAACAGATTAACTTGCTCATGTAGTAATGTACAGTACACCCTATGTGGTGGATTGTGTTCTTTTATTTCATAAATTTTATTTCAGTAAGCGTTGTTTCCACATAGCGATTTTGATTAATTGTTTTGCATTATATTGTCTTTGTCCCAGTTTTGGTTTGTTTAGTTTGCAAGTTTTACATTTTAATTATCACTATTCTAGCGACATTAATACTCAGAAACAAGTCATTACTGGGCATTATAACCTGATAATCTAGTTCTCTTGAGTATGAGAAAGTTACGACACCATGGACAAGGTATAAGATATTAATTCATTAATTTGTCATGTCTCTACCTTGCTGTAACTTATGGCATCTTTGAGTATCCGGGCCCAAGTTACCACAGTTTACTTCCTTGGATGAGACGTCACAAGTGTCCACAAACACCAGATTTCGATTTATTGCTAGGTGAACATAGGCATCCAATGTCGGAAGACTCGCCCAAAGAGTCTCGTCCTGCCCATGAATCGATCCGTGCGGTCCTTTCGGCTGTGGACCGAACATGATAACTAATACACCACAGGACACTAGAATATACAGGACGCTTTAATTAAGGTATTAGCCCAACATTTCCTTGTAGGCAAATCTTAGCATGTAGATTGGTGACAGAAAAGGCATCTAGTTTAAAAAAAAAAATGCTTTGTATGGGCCAATTGCCCAATATTGTACACTAATAATATAGCCCTGGTCTCTGGGTCTTCTCCTGGATGACCTAGATGTGTATGAATTTGTGTTTTTTTTTTTTTTTTTTTTTTTTTTCGTTGTTTTCTGTTGTGTTTTGTGTTATCCCTGTTCTTGCTCTGTCTTGAGTCCCCCCCCCAAAAAAAAACAAAAAAAACAAAACAACAACAACAAAAAAGTGGGGATTGGGCCTGAGTAAATAAATAGATAGATAGATAGATAGAAAGAATAATATAGCCCTGATCCTCTATACTTTCAGGGTGTATACGAGCCTGGTAAGCGACACTGGTTGAAGGTGAAGAAGGACTACCTTAATGATGGAGCCATGGCAGACACAGCTGACCTGGTGGTGTTGGGAGCATGGTATGGCACAGGCAAGAAAGGTATGTGGCTTACACTCTTGTCGTAGGTAGTGAGATGCTTGCCAAATCAAACTAAAGCCGGTATCGCACGAGCTCTTTTTCACTCAACATTTATCCTCAACACTGGCATGGTAGCTTATGAGGTAGACATTTAAAATATTTCAGTTACCTAAATTCATCTACTACCATTCTAGTTTCCGATACCAGTGCAAAATATTCCAGAAGTGTTGCCAGAAAAATGTTGATCATCGAATGTTGACTATAAAAGCTCTCGTGTGATACCGGCTTAAACTGAGAAACTAAATTGAAAGAGCTTGGTATCTGTATTGCATAAAGATAAGAATAATTCAAGATAATGGGGTGTTTCAACCCTGAGAATTGACCACTTGCGAGTTTCGTTCTATAAGGAAGTTGGAGCTGTAGACGTCGATAGTAAGCAGAAATGGAATAATAATGTAGGTTTCTGATGGCTAAAGAGTAGGTTGAATTGGATTTTATGTATGTATAAATTAACTACAACCGTATTTTAGCTGGTAATTCTGCTATATATCGATGTCTACAACTCCAACTTCCTTATAGAACGAAACTCGCAGGTGGTCAATTGGAACTTTAAATATTGTTTCTGTTCAGTCTCTGTCTTGAGCTGGCCACCCCCAGCTATGGTGTATGTGCCTGGGTATATACTGTACATACATAAAGTTGAATAGTCATGAAATTTATAACATTGTGATGAAATTCATTGAGTAAGTATGCAATAACTTTTATGTGGTGATTGGACAACTCAACCAGTAGACCATTTCAACCAGTACCAAATCAACCAATACGGTTAGGTTAGTACTGTATTTTGGCACTGGTTTGGTTGGCCTTGGTTGATTTGGCACTGGTTGAGAGCTACTGGTTGAAATGGTCTACTGGTTGAGATGTCCGGTAACCCTTGCACGTGACGATAGTGCGTTGTTATGTGTGCGATTAGTTTGCTTGGGAAACAGATTAACTTGCTCATGTAGTAATGTACACCCTATGTGGTGGATTGTGTACTTTTATTTCATAGATTTGATTTTAGTAAGCGTTGTTTCCACATAGCGATTTTGATTAGTTCTTTTGCATTTATCTTGTTTCGTCCCAGTTTTGTTTTGTTTGTTTTGCAAGTTTTACATTATAATTTAGTAAGCGTTGTTTCCACATAGCGATTTTGATTAGTTGTTTCGCCTTTATATTGTCTTTGTCCCAGTTTTGGTTTGTTTAGTTTGCAAGTTTTACATTTGAATCACATATGCAAGGTTAATTTTCCACTTTTCCGCCCCCAGGAGGCATGATGTCGGTGTTTCTGATGGGCTGTTACAACACCATGATCAGCAAGTGGTGCACCGTCACTAAGGTAAGAGTCAAAACATATACTAGTTCCCTCCCACCTTTGTTCTCAACCAAGTCAAATCCAAGACAGTGAATGCTTGTACTGTACACTCTACAAACTGTACTGTGCACTACAAACAGACTTAATCTAGCCCCAGCCAAATCCACCACAACCCTGCTCACAAGTTGGACAGGAGAACACGAATACATCCCTCAACTCACCATAAACAACACACCCCTAACACATACACACACACCCAAAATCCTAGGAGTAACATATGATACTCATATGACATTCAAACAGCACACCACAAACATTAAAAAGAAACTGACACCCAGACTTAACGCCCTCAGGTCACTTGCTCACACAAAATTTGGACACAACAAAGAAACTACCACCACAGTATATACACAATACATAAGATCAGTGATGGAATACGCAAGCCCAGCCTGGGCTTCTAACCTAGCTGAAACACATCATAAGACCTTACAGACTATTCAAAACAAAGCC